>OY740795.1:52326621-53526621 GCA_963514005.1 Raja brachyura
AAATCTCCAGGCATTGTACTAATATTTTAGGTTAGTTTAGAGATACAGTGCGGAAACAGGCCCTTTGCCGCACCGAGGCCAGTGATCCCCGCACATTAACACTATCCGACACACTAGGGACAATTTACATTTATATCAAGCCAATTAACCTACAAACCTGTGTGTCTTTTGAGTGTGGGAGGAAACCGAAGATCTCGGAGAAAACCCACACGGTCACGGGGAGAACGTACAAACTCCACACAGACAGCACCCGTAGTCGGGATCGAACCCGGGTTTCCGGTGCTGCAAGTGCTGTAAGGCAGCAACTCCTAATTAAATTGATAAGATTATTTCTGACCTTCATCCAATGCAATAAGTATTTTGGTTCAAGCAAATTATTTATTTCTATATTAGTGGTGGTCTTCAGGGGATTATTTGCTGATTCCTGATCAGACCATCAAAATAGGCTCCTGCAAAGAAAATCCTACATTCAAAAGAATTTATGGTCTTCTATTTTCACTTTTTTTTTACATAGGATGGTAAGGATTCCTGGATGATGAGAGAAATTGAAGCCTAGGTATAGGCTTCTGGGATCAAGAATATAGATGATCAATGGGCTTCTTTCTATGCTGTATGAATTTATGTTAGATGTCATTAGCCAATCTTAACTAACCCATATGTAAAAACAAGGAACTGCAGATCATAGTTTACAAAAAAAGGCACAAGTGCTGGAGTAACTCAGCAGATCATGAAGCATACCTGGAGAACATGGATAGGTGATGTTCCAGGTTGAGAGGGGTGGGTGTGGGGTGGTGGGGAGAGGGGAGGGAAGGGAAGGGGGAGGGAAGGAAATAAAGGGGGGGGGGGGGGAGAGGAGAGAAGAAGGGTTTGTAATTACCTAAAATTGGAGGGTTCATTGTTTATACCATTTCATTGCTGTCCAAACAGAAAATGAGATGCTTTTCCTCCAGTTTGTGCGTGGCCTCACTCTGGCAATGGAGGAGCCCAGGACAGAGAGGTCAGTGTGGGAATGGGAAAATGGTTAGCAACTGGGAGATCCAGTAGGCCTTGGCAAAACGGTCACCGAGTCTACCCATGAGCTTGCCAATGTGCAGGAGGCTGCATCGGGAACACCGGATGCAGTAGATGTGGTTAGAGGAGGTGCACTTGATGCTCTGTCTCACCAGAAAGGACGGCTGAATGTCCTTGGATGGAGGTGGGTGAGGAGGTATAGGGACAGGGGTGGTTTGGGTGGGACGGGATGAGTGAACCAATGAGTTTCCGAGGGAGCAGTCAAGGCAGAAGGTGGAAAAGGATGGGATGTGCAGATATGATTGGTGGTGGGATTATGTTGGGGGCGACGGAATAGTCAGAGAATGATGCGTTGGATGCGGAGGCTGTTGGAGTGAAAGGTGAGGACCAGGGGAGCCCTATCGGTGTTCCGCCCGGGGGGAGGGGGAAGCAAGAGCAGAACTACGGGCCACAGAGAAGATGCGGGTGAAGGGTCCATCTATGACAGCAGGAGAGAAACCATGTTCACTAAAGAAAGAGGACATCTCAGATGTCCGAGCATTGAAAACCTCATCTTGGGAGCAGATACTGTGGAGACGGAGAAATTGAGAGCAGGGGATAGCGTATTTGCACCAGGCAGTGCAGCAGAAAGTATAGTCCAAATAACTAGAGTATAAATGAGGGGCCGCACAGTGGCGCAGCGGTAGAGTTGCTGACTTACAGAGCTTGGAGCGCAAGAAAACCGGTTTCAATCCTGGCAACGGGTGCTTGTCTGTACAGAGTTTGTACGCTCTCCCCGTGACCTGCGTGGGTTTTCTCCGAGAGTTTGGTTTCCTCCCACAGTCCAAAGGCATACAGGTTTGTAGGTTGATTGGCTTGGTATTGGTAAATTGTCCCGAGTGTGTGTTGGATAGTGTTAGTGTGCAGAGATCGTTGGTCAGTGCGGACTCGGTGGGCTGAAGGGCCTGTTTCCGCGCTGTATCGCTAAACTAAACTAAAGTGTAGGTTTGTCATAGACATCAGTCAACACACTGTCCTCTGTGATGGAGACAGAGAGTTCAACAAAGGGGAGAGATATCAGAGATGGTCCAAGTGAGTAGGGTGGAAGTTAGTGGTAAAGTTCATGAAACCAATGTAGTCCTCGATGTAACAGAGAAAGAGTTGTCAGCGTAGCTTTGGAACAAGGACTGTTTGACATAACCATCAAAAGGCAAGCATAGCTGGGGCCCAGGTGAGTGTCCACTGCCACTCTATTAACTTGAAGAAAGTGAGAGGAGTTGAAAGAGAATTATTTTTGCAATGGAGTTAAATTCTTGATTAGTACGGGGTGTCAGGGGTTATGGTGGGAAGGCAGGAGAATGGGGTGAGGAGAGATAGGTCAGCCATGAATGAATGGCGGAGTAGATGATGGGCCGAATGGCCTAACTCTGCTCCTATCACTTATGACGTATGACCTTATGAGATTTTGTTGAGGGTGAGGATAAGCTCTGCCAGGTGGAGGAGAGTATTAGCAGAGGGAAGTTGATTAGGTCTCTGAGACCTTCCTAGTGGGGGGCAGAGGTGTAAAGGAACTGCACATCCATGGTAACGATGAAGCAATAGAGGCTTAGAAATTGAAAGTTATTGACATGTTGAAGGGCGTGTGAGGCGTCTTGGATGTAGGTCGGTAGGGACTGGACAAGGGTGGATAGGATGGAAGCAAGGTATTTGGAGATGTGTTCAGTGGGGGGGGGGGGGGGGGAGCAGGCAGAGACGATGGGTCTGCCAGGGCAGTTCTGTTTGTGGATTTTGGTAAAGAGATAATAGCAGGCAGTGCATGGCTGGGGAAGGATAAGATTTGAGGCTGTGGTGGGGAGATTGCCAGAGGTGATGAGATCGGAAACAGTTGGGAATGATGGCCCGGTGTTTGTTTGTGGGGGTCATGATCAAAGGGTGAGTATGAGGAGGAAACAGGGAGCTGGCGCCTGGCCTCAGCACAGTAGAGGTTAGTCTGCCAGACTACGATGGCACCTCTGTTGTGGACATGCTTAATAACAATGTGTAAGAAAGAACTGCAGATGCTGGTTTAGATCGAAGATGGACACAAAATGCTGGAGTAACTCAGCAGGTGAGGCAGCATCTCTGGATTCTTCTCTCCCGAGATGCTGCCTCACCCACTGAGTTACTCCTGTTTAATAACAATGTTAGGTTGGTGCTAAGTGAACGAAGGGGTGAGTTTGGAATGGGTAAGGAGAGTGGAGAATTCAAGGCAGTTGATGTTGTGCCAACAATTGGAAATTAAAAAAATCCAAACAGAGTAGGATTCCAACAGGGGGAGTCCTTGAGGAGAAGGAGTGGTGGCGATGGGAGAAGGGGTTGTCACTGCCTGGGTAGCAAGGACTCCTTATCAGAAAGAAAACCTGGATACAGAGGCAATGGAAGAAATGCCCAACGTCATGATGGGCTTGTACCTCGTTGAAATGTGGCTGGAGAGGTACAAAGGGGTATCTTTGAGGACTGTATGCAGAATAGATAGGGAAGTGGAACTCTGCAAACGATGCAAGAAGCCTAAACACTCTTCAATGTCTCCTGCAAAGTAGCAGTAATGGGAGATCAGGACGTGTGATCTTGTATTGTTTGATTGTTTCAGTAATATTGCATTTCATTTGTTGCTTGTGAAATCTAATAGGAACCTCCTGCTGCAAAGCCCAGGCTGCATTGCCAACAAATTGGTGTAAACAATCCAACACTAAGAACATTGTGAAATTTGTTGCAAATGAGGTGTAAATTTGTGAATCCAATGTGTGTGCAGCTTCAGTGTAAATGAGATGGCAGACTGTGGGACAAAATACAACTTCTGAAGGCTGTAAATGCAACACGTGTTGTTGGACCAACCTCACAGCACAGTTCAGTTTGTGTACAAAGTCTGCAGTGGGGCTGATTTCAGATTAACTGTTGTCACCTACAAAAGAGTAAAATGAGATTATGCCGAATAAAGGTACTCACCCGTTATGCTGCAAAATATGGAGTTTTGATCCGTTTCTCGTCCCGCAAATCAGGAGAAACTCACACCGTGTGACTTTCGAATTCCGCAGTCTTTTCAGACCGGAAGTGAGCGCCTATTCCATTTATATCAACGATTGATGACGCAACACAACGGTAAGATTTATAATTCTATCAAGAATAGAGGAATATTTTTAAGGGTAAAAAATATTTACCTACCATTTAAGAGTATTTTCATTTCAGATAGATTCCCCCATTCAATAAATATGCCGACTGGACTTTTTCCAAGTAACCGTCGGGACGTGCGGATTTCCGGGAGGGGGGGGAGGGGCATCGAACATCGGGAAAAAATGTAAACATTTTATTCATCTAGGGTTTAATCTTTATTTATCAGGATTATGTTTATTAACATTATAGAAAAAGAAGAAATGGGATAGAATTACGGATTTTCCGTATAAACGGCATCAAGGTAGCGGGACACCAAAGTAGAACGTTACTCAAGAATCACCCATACATTTGTCATTCTGAATAAAGTTTAGTTTTGGAATAAAAGGGTAGTCAACCTGCATCCTCAGTTTCCTTTCCCCCACTAATAGTAATAGGGGACTCTATAGTTAGGGGGTCAGATTGGCAATTCTGTGGACGCAGTCCGGAGACCCGGATGGTAGTTTGCCTCCCTGGTGTCTGAACGTGTCCTAGATATCCTGAAAAGGGAGGGAGAGGAGCCTGAGGTTGTGGTACCTATAGGTACCAATGACATAGGTAGAAAAAGAGAAGAGGTCCTGACAGGAGAATTTAGGGAGTTAGGAAGAGAGTTAAGGAGAAGGACCACAAAGGTAACAATCTTAGGATTACTGCCTGTGCCACGCGACAATGAGAGTAGAAATGGAGCGAGGTGGAGGATAAATGCGTGGTTGAAGGACTGGTGCAGAGGGCAGGGATTCAAGTTTCTGGATCATTGGGACCTCTTTTGGGGAAGGTGTGATCTGTACAAAAAGGACAGGTTGCACTTGAACCCGAGGGGGACCAATATCCTGGCAGGGAGATTTGCAAAGGCTACTGGGGAGACTTTAAACTAGAATGGTTGGGGGGAGGGACTCAAATAGAGAAAGCTAGAGAATAAGAGGTGGTGGGTTTCTTAAATGTGTGAGCAGAGACACAAAATAGTGTAAAATGAGGGTAGAAGCAATAGGTAGCAAGGTGAAAAGTAAAAGTGGCAGGCAGACAAATCCAGGGCAAAAATCAAAAAGGGCCACTTTTCAACATCATTGTATAAGGGGTAAGAGCGTTGTAAAAACAAGCCTGAAGGCTTTGTGTCTCAATGCAAGGAGCATTCGTAATAAGATGGATGAGTTGAATGTGCAGATAGTTATTAATGAATATGATATAGTTGGGATCACGGAGACATGGCTCCCAGGTGACCAAGGCTGGGAGCTGAACATCCAGGGATATTCAATATTCAGGAGGGATGGACTGAAAGGAAAAGGAGGTAGGGTAGCGTTGCTGGTTAGAGAGGAGATTAACACAATTGAAAGGAAGGGCATTAGCTTGGAGGATGTGGAATCGATATGGGTAGAGCTGCGAAACACTAAGGGGCAGAAAACACTAGTGGGAGTTGTGTACAGGCCACCTAACAGTAGTAGTGGAGTTGGGGATGGCATCAAATAGGAAATTAGAAATGCGTGCAACAAAAGTAAAACAGTTATAATGGGTGACTTCAATCTACATATAGATTGGGCGAATCAAATTGGCAGGGGCGCTGAGGAAGAGGATTTCTTGGAATGTATGTGGGATAATTTTCTAACCAACACGTAGAGGAACCAACGAGAGAGCAGGCTATTCTAGACTGGGTATTGAGTAATGAGGCAGGGTTAGTTAGCAGTCTTGTTGTGCAAGAGTGATCATAATATGGTTGAGTTCTTCATTAGGATGGAGAGTGACATAATTAATTCAGAAACAAGGGTTCGAACTTAAAGAAAGGTAACTTTGAGGGTATGAGACATGAATTGGCCAAGATACACTGGCAATTGATTCTTAAAGGGTTGATGGTGGATGTGCAATGGAAGGCATTTCAAGATTGCATGGATGAACTACAACAATTGTTCATCCCAGTTTGGCAAAAGAATAAATCAGGGACAGTAGTGCATCCGTGGATAACAAGGGAAATCAGGAATAGTATCAAAACAAAAGATGAAGCATACAAATTAGCCAGAAAAAGCAGCCTAACAGAGGACTGGGAGAAATTCAGAGTCCAGTAGAGGAGGACAAAGGACTTAATTAGGAAAGGGGAAATAGGTTATGAAAGAAAACTGGCAGGAAACATAGAAACTGACTGCAAATGTTTTTATAGATATGTGAAGACAAAAAGATTAGTTAAAACAAATGTAGGTCCCTCGCAGTCAGAAGCTGATGAATTGATCATGGGGAACAAGGACATGGCAGACCAATTGAATAACTACTTTGGTTCTGTCTTCACTAAGGAAGACATAAATAATCTGCCGGAAATAGCAGGGGACCGGGGTCAAATGAGATGGAGGAACTGAGTGAAATCCAGGTTAGCCGGGAAGTGGTGTTAGGTAAATTGAATGGATTAAGGCCGATAAATCCCCAGGGCCAGATAGGCTGCATCCCAGACTACTTAACGAAGTAGCCCCAGAAATAGTGGATGCATTAGTGATAATTTTTCAAAACTCTTTAGATTCTGGAGTAGTTCGTGAGGATTGGAGGGTAGCTAATGTAACCCCACTTTTTAATAAGGGAGGGAGATAGAAAACGGGGAATTACAGACCAGTTAGTCTAACATCGGTAGTGGGGAAACTGCTAGAGTCAGTTATTAAAGATGGAATAGCAGCACATTTGGAAAGTGGTGAAATCATTGGACAAAGTCAGCATGGATTTACGAAAGGTAAATCATGTCTGACGAATCTTATAGAATTTTTCGAGGATGTAACTAGTATAGTGGATAAGGGAGAACCAGTGGATGTGTTATATCTGGACTTTTAGAAGGCTTTCGACAAGGTCCCACATAAGAGATTAGTATACAAATTTAAAGCACACGATATTGGGGGTTCAGTATTGATGTGGATAGAGAACTGGCTGGCAGACAGGAAGCAAAGGGTAGGAGTAAATGGTCCTTTTCAGATTGGCAGGCAGTGACTAGTGGGATACCGCAAGGCTCAGTGCTGGGACCCCAGCTATTTACAATATATATGATTGATTTGGATGAGGGAATTGAATGCAACATCTCCAAGTTTGCGGATGACACAAAGCTGGGGGGCAGTGTTAGCTGTGAGGAGGATGCTAGGAGGCTGCAAGGTGACTTGGATAGGTTGGGTGAGTGGGCAAATGCATGGCAGATGCAGTATAATGTGGATGAATGTGAGGTTGTCCACTTTGGTGGCAAAAACAGGAAAGTAGACTATTATCTGAATGGTGGCCGATTAGGAAAAGGGGAGATGCAACGAGACCTGGGTGTCATGGTACACCAGTCATTGAAAGTAGGCATGCAGGTGCAGCAGGCAGTGAAGAAAGCGAATGGTATGTTAGCATTCATAGCAGAAGGATTTGAGTACAGGAGCAGGGAGGTTCTACTGCAGTTGTATAGGGCCTTTGTGAGACCACACCTGGAGGATTGTGTACAGTTTTGGTCTCCAAATCTGAGGAAAGACATTCTTGCCATAGAACCTACAGAGAAGGTTCACCAGATTCCTGGGATGTCAGGACTTTCATATGAAGAAAAACTGGATAGACTCGGCTTGTACTCGCTAGAATTTAGAAGATTGAGGGGGGATCTTATAGAAACACACAAAATTCTTAAGGGGTTGGACAAGCTAGATGCTGGAAGATTGTTCCCGATGTTGGGAAAGTCCAGAACAAGGGGTCACAGTTTAAGGATAAGGGGGAAATCTTTTAGGTCCGAGATGAGAAAAACATTTTTCACACAAAGAGTGGTGAATCTGTGGAATTCTCTGCCACAGAAGGTAGTTGAGGCCAGTTCATTGGCTATATTCAAGTGGGAGTTAGATGTGGCCCATTGTGGCTAGAGGGATCAGGGGGTATGGAGAGAAGGCAGGTACGGGATACTGAGTAGGATGATCAGCCATGATCATATTGAATGGCGGTGCAGGCTTGAAGGGCCGAATGGCCTACTCTGCGCCTATTCTCTCTCTCTCTCTCTCTCTCTCTCTCTCTCTCTCTCTCTCTCTCTCTCTCTCTCTCTCTCTCTCCCCCTCTCCCCCTCTCCCCCTCTCCCCCTCTCCCCCTCTCCCCCTCTCCCCCTCTCCCCCTCTCCCTCTTTGTCCACGTTATTCCTTTCATTCCACCGCTCCCCTCCCCTCTCCCTGACTAATATGACCCTTCTAATGGGGGGAGGTGGTACAGCTAGTTTTGAAACTATTGCTTTCATATGCGGAGTGAGCTATTATTATGGTGAATCTTGATATGTTTTAGCAAGAAGTAGTCTAGTTTCTTACTATTTAGCTAGGATAGGGCACTTTTGCCAAGACATTCTTCCACTCATAGCCGGCATATCTCACCACAACAATTTGGTACTCTGCAAGTAAACGTATTATAAATTATTTCCTCTTCATACTTTATATTATCACATTAGAGATCAGTTGTTTTCTATTACAATTTAGCTTTTAATGGAAGGGCTGCTGAGGTTAATAGCTCAGTGATCAAATGTTCAATTGCCAGTGTAACTCACTTCTGGATGAAAGGTCGTCTCGAGCTATTAATGTTCCCATCAGTTAGAACAGAAATTGATTTATAATACATTTAACAAAATATTTTCAGTTGTTTGCTCCAGTGTAGTTGGCTTTGGTTACATTCTGTTGACTCACCCCCAGTATGGGCAGACTGGGGCTGGCAACAGTGAGGTAAAGTCTTTAATGTCAATCCCAGGGTGGATTTTATCTCATGTTCCTAGAAGTGATGATTGTAATAAAGTCTTTGAACCCTTGTCATACTTATTTAGTGGTTTCCATCAAACCAAGTGAAGCTCGGTAGCAAACTGAAAATGGGCACACAAAATGCAGAGTAAATCCTCTTGCCGACAAATACAGCTCGTAGACACCTGTGATCTCGTTGTAACCTTGGCAATAAGAGTGGTTATCTTTTGCGAATGCACACAAACAGAAAAGCAAATCATGTGAGATTCAGCCAATTAATATCTCAGGTGTTTGTTAATACATTTGTGATGTTAGAGAGAGAGAGAGATAGAGGCACACACGCAGACAGGACCTGTAGGTTACCACTGAAGCGTAAAGCTGGAGCGTGGACTTGAATCCACTAAGTGACAGAAGTTTGTTTTCTGTAATGCTGAACATAAATTTAATATCAAATTAAATATTTGATCCGCTGTGCACTACCCTACCAAATTAGCTTGCACTTACCGTCTTTATTTAAGGGTAATTGTTCCGTGGCGTTAATATACACAATGTTCTCATTTAGAGATAGTGAATAGATAAAGGTAGATTTATCATGTTGCAGTTGGAGAACTTACAGAACTAGGTTCCACTGTATGATCAGTGCTTCCCCTGTTTGCCACATTTGACATTAGAGTCATTGACAGGGCTTTGAAAAACAGTAAAAGATACTGTATCAAGGTAAACACTCCCTTTCATCAATTTATCAAACTAACACTACATAATGGTGCTTGGTTACTCAAGGTCAACAGCCAGTGCTGTAACATTCCTCTGTTGTTCGATTATTGCAACACATTAACAAATGGTTATTAAAACCATCTGAATTAATCACTCTAAACTGTTCCCTCCTGGCCATTTGTTTAGTGAGAATGTATTGCCTGCCATAGATGCCTATTTTCATAGTTAACTAATCAGTGCAAGGTTTTAATGAGTTTTGATTCAGAATACTTAGCAAGTGAAGATGTTGTGGAAAAAATCTGGTGAAGTATTTTTAAAATCAGTACATATTTCACAAATTGATGTTTTGATGAATAGGAAACATAGAAGAAAAAAATAGTTTGTGAATATTTGCCCGAAAAATCAACGATATCATGGTAATTGAACACATTTTTTAACATGTGTAGGAAAGAACTGCAGATGCTGGTTTAAGTCGAAGATAGACACAAAATGCTGGAGTAACTCAGCGGGACAGGCAGCATCTCTGGAGAGAAGGAATGGGTGACGTTTTGGGTCGAGACCCTTCTTCAGAGTGAAGACTTCTCGAACCGAAACGTCACCCATTCCTTCTCTCCAGTGATGATGCCTGGCCCGCTAGCATTTCGTGTCTACCTTCCATTTTTCAACATGTCAAATGATAATTTATGCTGATTTCTGAATATATGGTCATGTGACAGGAGTAGAATTAGGCCATTCAGCCCATCAACTCTGCATTCAATCATGACTGGTCTATCTCACCCTCCTAACCCCATTCACCTGCCTTCTCCCCGTAACCCCTGATGCCCGTACTAATCAAGAATCTATCCATTGATGGCTTCCACAGCCTTCTGCAGCAATGAATTCCACTGATTCACCACCCGCTGACTAAAGAAATTCCTGCTAATCTCCTTCCTACATTTCTCTGCCTCATAAGACGGTGGCGGCCAATTATCTGGATGCTTTCAAGAGAGAGAGAGTTAGAGCTCTTAAAGATAGTGGAGTCAGGGGACATGGCGAGAAGGCAGGAACGGGGAACTGATTGTGGATGATCAGCCATGATTGTATTGAATGGCAGTGTTGGCTCGAAGGGCCGAATGGCCTACTCCCGCACCTATTGTCTATAAAATATTGCTATCGTCTATTGTCTAAAGGAATGTCCTATAATTCTGAGGCTTTGACCTCTAGTCCGAGACTCTCCCACTAGTGGAAACATCCTCTCCCCATCTACTCCATCCAAGTCAAGCCAATATCAGTGATTTGGATTACCATTCATTTATTTCTTCACAAAGTACAATGAGAGAATGACGGTATACTCCAACACAACTCATTCATCTCAAGGTCCAGCTATCACATGAATGGGGTTTGCTTTTTGCCTCTGGAGTCCTGCTTCATGTCCCCTTCATATATCAGTCATTTTCTGTGTGTGGGATGGACTTTTTGGAGTGGTCATCATATACTAGTCTTTTGTTTTTCTCCATTAGCTACTGTGTCAGCAGTGTTGCGATGCCAATAAGTGTCTTTCTGAGAGAAAGTGTAGGAAGGAACTGCAGATGCTGGTTTACCCCGAAGATAGACACAAAATGCTGGAGTAACTCAATGGGACAGACAGCATCTCTAGAGAGAAAGAATGGGTGACCGTTGGAGCTGAGACCTATTCTCAGACTGACGTTTTGGGTCGAGACAGTCTGAAGAAGGGTCTTGACTTGAAACGTCACCCATTACTCCAGCATTACTCCAGCACTTTGTGTCCATCCTTCGGAGAGAATTTTTTCTTGAATGGAGAGCTTTTCCATTGGTGCGCACCAATGATATTATTTCCATGTAATTTAAATGTTGTTGCAGAGATATATGAAGTTCTACCTCAAATATATTGTTCCTATACCTAAAACCTAGGAAGACATAACAAAATAACAATGAATGGAAAATAAATACCAAAAGAGAGCTGCAATGTTTATAAGAACAAACTCTAAACTGTTCCCATTACATTACAATAGAGGTTCTTGGCTCAATTCTCAACAGAAACTATTGGGAATTTCCATGACCATATTAATTGTATTCAACATTACTTTGTAATTCTGTTCAGATTACAAATTGGAAAGTTTTAATATTGTTCCAAGAATTCTGACAACATTAGGAAATATGGAAGCTCTCTCAAAGATAATAAATACATATTATAACAGATTTACCAAGTATTTGATGATAATTTCATTATGATAGAAAAGGTTCATTGCTTACTATTTTTCGATTGAACATAAAATATATTTCCTAATTTAGTTTATCTGTTATTGTCTTTGCAACAGATGTAGATTAATCTAAAATACAGCTTTTATTGTAAAATTTCATTCTGCCTTATATTAACAAATTGTAATATTAAATGAATGACTAGTATACAGAATGTACTAAGACATACTATCCTCATTGTAAATGACCTGCATAAATGTATCAATATTCCTACAAATTACTGCAAACTAAAATCAATACTTGAAAGGTTTTATTGAAATTGGTAAAGTAACAATCCAGTATTTCAGGATGGAATAGACGTTCCTTCAATTAAATTGAAAATTCCACTGTCTTTAATTTGTTATCAGTCTTGTAATTGAGTAATTGAGTTAATAATACAGATTTAATAATAATTGTAGAGGTGACATTTAGAACATTTTTGAGCTACAATGGCAATTCGATTAATTAATAATATTACCTACACTAATACCATATATAACCATATAGCCATATAACAATTACAGCACGGAAACAGGCCCTCTCGGCCCTTCCAGTCCATGCCAACCATTTATTTTCCCCTAGTCCCATCTACCTGCACTCAGACCATACCCCTCCATTCCCTTCCCGTCCTTATACCTATCCACTTTACTTTTAAATGTTAAAATCGATCCTGCCTCCACCACTTCTGCTGGAAGATCATTCCACACAGCCCCCACTCTCTGAGTAAAGAAGTTCCCCCTCATGTTACCCCTAAACCTCTGTCCCTTAATTCTCATGTCATGCCCTCTTGTTTGAATCTTCCCTACCCTCAATAGGAAAAGCTTATCCACGTCAACTCTGTCTATCCCTTTATCATTTTAAAGACCTCAATCAAGTCCCCCCTTAAACTTCTGCGCTCCAAAGAATAATGACCTAACTCGTTCAACCTTTCTCTGTAACTTAGTTGCTGGAACCCAGGCAACATTCTAATGAATCTCCTCTGTACTCTCTCTATTTTGTTGACATCCTTCCTATAATTAGGTGACCAAAATTGTACACCATACTCCAGAATTGGTCTTACCAGTGCTTTGTACAATTTTAACATTACTTCCCTACTCCTATATTCAATGCTCTGATTTATAAAGGCCATAAGAAATACGATTTTCTTATGAAGACTGGACCTCAATTGAAAACTTCTATACAGGCCAATGGGGTTTATTTTTACCAACACCCATAAATTAGTCATATCCCCAAATTGAAAATTACATAAAAAACACTATACCAAATTGAAAATTACACGTCAAAACGTCACTATACCTCCACAGTTTCGCAATGAATAATATCAAAAGCACCCAAGATTGATAAGAAAGAACAATGACTAAAAGTGGAGAGAGGAAACTAGTTCTGCTGTTCAAAGAATTAATGCCTGAACGTGACTTAGAACGAAAGACAAATGAATCTAGTGGCTGCTTCTCGGCAGAAAATTGTGGGCTATTAAAAAGAGAATGGGAACATTTCCTGAAATAGTCCTCTATTCTTAATTGATTACCTAAACATTATAATACAACAGAAAACTACAAATGACCTATATCTTTATCAGGGAGTATTATTATTTTCATAAGTGGCATTAGGTGGAAGGAGAAATTTGTGAGAGATACACAAAGCTGGAAGCTGATTTTGTTGCACTTCCTGATCACTTAATTTTCCTGATCACTGCCCAACCTCCACTTCACATCCAGTCTCTTAGGTGGAATGGCTTGGTAGATGACTTCAGCAAGGCCGTTAACATCAACCGCACTTGTGTGCAATTGGAGCTATAACATAGAACCAAAAAGCAGTTGGGTATTAATGGATGCTTGGAACACATGATGTGGGATAAAGGCCATTTTTGTTAAATATATAAAAAGCTAATTATGTGGTTGAGATGAGTAATCTGATTATAGGTGGATCAATGATGTTGTGGTTCTATTCACCCGAGTGCTCAACTATGGTTCACATTGAATTACACTATCATAAATTGCACTAAAAATCATATAAATAATGCTAATAAATAATAAATAGTGACAATAAAGTATCATTCATTCATTCATTCATTCATTCATTCATTCATTCACCTCTTGAATTCAGCTCATTCAACATGAATTCAACATGTTGAAAATCCAGCGGTGACCAGAACAAGGTACGACTCTTTGGACGACTACTCACGACCATACAGGCGTCACCCCCGCGACATGTCGCCAGGGTGTCGCCTGTATGGTCGTGAATAGTCTCCTCAGTCACCCAAAGAGTCGTAGCATCTTTCTGGTCGTCGTTGAATTTTCAACATGTTGAAAATTTTCGGCGACCTGCAATGACCTATGACGGGTGCCAGCAGTCGCCGAAAAAGTCATGTAAGTGGGACAGGCCCTTAACAGGTTATTTTAACAAAAAACATCCATCATCCTTCACTTTTCATCAGATTACTCATCTCAAACACAAAATTGGTTATTTCCTTGAGCTCATAAAAAAACAAATACAATTTTATTCCATTGAATAAGGAGCAATTTAGGGCTAATCTGACTATTCAAATTAATATGATTTGCAAGAAAGTTTACCAATAATTTGAATTTTGTCCTAACTAAAAAGATACTGTAAGATGTGATAATACTTATCTTGTCCCAAATATTAATTCAAATGCGAGTGTGTTCATGTGTGTTCACGTGAGTAAGTTTGCAGGACAAAAGAAAATCATTGTAGTTTGTGATGTTAATGATCTGAGTATCAAGGTAGGAAGTATGATTAGTAAGTTTGCGCATTACATGAATGTTGGAGGAAGTGTGGATAGTGATGTCGTTTTTCTCAGAATTCGGCAAAATATAGGTCAGATGGAAAGTTGGGCAAATGGAATTTAATCTCAAAGTGAAGCAGTTTCAGAAGTCAAATGGCAATAGGACATACACAGTAAATGTAGGCCGTATAGAGTAAACGGTAGCGCACTGCGGAATGTTGATGAAAAAAGGGACCAGGAGTTCAAGTCCATAGTTCCTACAAAACAGCAAGGCAGGTGGATCGGGTGAAGAAGGCAGACAGCATACCTGTTTCATAGGTCGGACATTGAAAATAAATTTGTGGTTTTAATGTGCAATTTGACATATCTTTGGTTAGACTGCATTGGGAGTTTGGCAACAGTTCTGCTCACGCACTATAGGAGGGATGTGGTTCCTGTAGCGTGCGTGCAGAGGAGATTCAGCAGCATCTTGCCTAGATTGGAGGTTTTTAATTTTGAGGGGTGATTGGATAGGTGTGGTTTGTTTCCCCTGGAGGGAAGGCCTGATACAGGGAAGGCCTGGAGGGAAGGCCTGGTATGGTTGATGTACAGAATGGAACTCTCTGCCAGAAGAGCTGTTCACATCAGATATAGTCATTAAATTGGCAAGTTATAAAAGGATACAGAACAAATGCTGGCCCTTATACATTCACAACTGTGTGGCCAAATTCTGCTCTAACTCCACTTACGGCATTGCAGTGACACAACCATACTGGTCTGCATCTCAAACAACGAAGAGATGAAGTGGAATGAGATAGAGTTCAGTAGGGGTGGGAGATTGCAACCTTCATGTGGTCAGCCCTGTTTCGATGAATGCAATCAACCTGACGCGCACAATCAAATAAGATCAAATAGAACAAGTTGGCCGCCAACTTTAGGCTGTGCGCGTCATACGTAAGAGGTAAAAGAGTTCAGTAGCCTAGCGTGAAAACAACAACCCCTACCACAATGTCAACAAAATGAGGGAGCTGGTCGTGAGCTTCAGGGAGAGTGGTGTAGTGCACACCCCAGTCTGTATCAATGCTGTGCTGAAGTGTAGATGGTGAAGGCTCCGAGTTCCTAGCTGTAAATATCACCAACAATTTAGATAGACACAAAATGTTGGAGTAACTCAGCGGGACAGGCAGCATCTCTGGATAGAAGGAGTGGGTGATGTTTTTTCGGGTTGAGATCTTTCTTCAGACCGAGAGTCAGGAGAGAGGGAGACATGGAAGAGTAATGGGCCTGTCGCACTTCGGCCATTTTTCAGCGGACTGCCGGCAACTGTCAAGTTGCCGGCAGTCGCCTAAAAAAACTGGGAACTGTAACGGTGACTGTCAGAGTAGAACACACAAACACATCGCTTCCTTCACCAGCCCATATGAATTTTTTAGACAGCGTTCCCCCCGCTTGCCCTGTCTAAAAAATTCACTCGGTGCAAAGCCAAGGTGATACAGACACACACCGCGATGAACAGGAAGGTTGGCGCTGTAATTAAGATGGTGAAAGCACAGTGTACAGTAAGTGCTTTAAAAGAGGGGGGGATAGGGGGGAGAGGGAGGAGAAGGGGGGAGAAGGAGTGGAGACAACTTTTAAGAAGCCAGAGATACACGGCTGTGAAGCTCGGCGGACATTGAACATTACCAGTCGGTTATCCTTGGTTCTGAAATCTATTGCTTACCTTTATTTTCTCAATGAGCCATTGAAATTCACCGGTCAGCACCGGCTCCAACCTACGAGAACCTCTGAAAACCTTCGACCACCTGGCAACCCACTAGGACCTCCTGCCGATACACCTATGGCGCGAGAATTCTCGCTACTCTCAATGGCGGTTTCATTCTAGTTGCCACTAATTTTTCAACATGTTGAAAAATTCACGGCGACCATAACAAGGTCACAACTAGTTCCCAGAAAGCGGGAACTCCTCACGAGCATGAACACCCGCGAACATGTGGCGACCATGTGGCGACTACATAGTCTCCTGCAGTCTCCTAAAAAGGCACCTAAGTGGGACAGGCCCAATAAGTGTGAACACGAGACATCAAAGGGGATGAGGTTCAATGAAAATGTAGAATAGATCATTGTTAGCACGGGGAAGGTGAGGAAGACTGCCAGACTGGTCAGAGGACTAAGATGGGGGAGGGATGGAGATAGAGGGAAAACAAGGGTACTTGAAGGTGGAGAAGTTGAACAATCTATCCTGGTCCAACCACGTTGACACTCTGTCCATGAAAATACCTCAATGTCTCTACTTCCCCAGAAGACTAAGGAAGTTTGGCATATCTCTAACGACACTTACCAATTTCTTATGCACCAGATGCACCATTTAAAAAATCTTATTGGGATACACCACAACTTGGTATGGCCATGGTGTGCCCATGGCCACAAGATTGTGTACACAGCCAAATACATCACACAACATAATCAAAGACTACTCCCATCAGGCAGGAGATACAAAAGCTTGAAAGCACATCCACCAGCTTCTTCCCACTGTTATCAGGCTCTTGAATGGACCTCCCATATTCCAAGGTATATTCCTGATCTCTTAATCTATCTTGTTACAGCACTTGCACCTTTTTTAAACTATACTTCCTCTGTAGCTCTAGCAACATATTTTGCACTATTTTTTCTCACTTTTACACTGCACAATATACTCCAGTGTGGTACATGTGCCCTGCTAACAAAGTTTTTCATTGCAACCCGGAGCAAGTGACTGTAATGTATCAATACCAATACACATAATGCACGCAACTGTTGATGCGCAAGGCGTTGGCACAGATGCAGTGGGCTGAAAGGCCTGTTTCTGTGCTGTACAACTCTAGGGTTAGGTTCAAATCATATATTCAATAATGCATTGATTATGCAGCAGAACCATAGAACGGAACACATCTATTGCTTGTGATGTCAGGTTTTCTATGTCACAATCCAGGGCCACAACTTATAGTCACTTCAAATAAAAAGAACAACTCCCAACTGTGTAAATATGGGAACATTTACAATAGGAAATAAACAGAAGCTGGGTCAAATGCCAACATGTGAAGAAACATCATTAAAATAACTAAAATCGAAATGCTTCAACTGTATTATTTTTAAACATCCTCCATTTTCTGCCTCAGAAACATAAATATCTAAAACTTTAAAGGTTGCTTTTGAATTATGAAAATATAAAAAATATTTAATGGAATCTATTATCTTTTAAATGGTGTGGTTCGCAATTGGTTGCTGCTATTGAAAGTACCTAGCTTTCATTCTCATGAGAAGACACACAGGGCAGAATGGAGAGATAGTCAGGACTGATCTATTTGGATGCCAATACTTTGCTTGTCATGACATGATAACCATAAGTGCTAGTGAAAGTCAGAGGTCAGGAGACAAGATTTAGCTCACCTATGATGTGATCAATGTCTCTCATGTTTATCTCAGTCACCAATGGTGACCAAAGTCTTATCAAAGCTGCCCGTGCTACATGGAGTTTACTTCCACCATGAGGTCGGCAGACATTTCTTAATAATTACCACAGTACTTCATAGACCCACTTATCTGGCCTTCAGTAAAACACACTGAGAACTGAAGCCAGACTTCAGCTGAAACTTGTTCCGAGTGGATCGATTGTGTGACTGCAGTGCAATGTTAACAAGCCAGTTATGATTAATAGCAACAGAATTGAGAGGTCGATATTATTGATTACTATAAAGGCTCGAGTATGGAGTTTTTGCAAGGAAAATGGCTAATGACTAACTTAAATTTGTATTTGACTGGGAGCTATTTTTAAAACATTTTATTAAAATGTTGACGCTGTCATGGTGGGCTGGAAAAAAAGATTAATTAATGGGGCACAAAGCCTGTTTCTCTCAGTTTTTGCATAGTTGGGGGTAGCAGCTAAATAGCACGAATTCAGTATTTTAGAGGACATTGTTGGCATGCAACCATAAAAGATAAATTTGAGAAGACTTTCGGAAGAGGGGGATCTGGTAAAACGGTGAAAAATCTTCAATAGGAAGCTTGAGAGTGGGTTACTGTGGTTGAATATTCAATCACTGGTGATGGGCATACATAGTCTTCACTCAATAGAATGGAGTTTTCAAAGTAGGGCATAGAGCTGGAAACTATCACAGGCTGGGGGAAGCTTGGGCATCATGCGAAAAATGAGGGCGTCAATGTCAGTGCATTGGCTGACAACCAGCTTGGCAATCCATGAAGGTGGGTGGTGAATGAAAGAAATACGATCTTTCATAACTATTGAATATTTTAAAATATTTTTGAGTTGTGGTCACTATTTCTTGATAGGAGATTTCTCATCCAAATCGAGAGCAGTGATAGCCCACTTAAAAAAATCAGATCAACTAGTTTAGACATGTTGGTTGAGTGATAAATATTAGCCTTGATATGGAATAGAGCGGCCCAACTTATCTTCAATATAGTGCCATGGGATCTTTTATTTCCACTTTATGGGAGAGATTAGGCCATAGTTTAACTTCTTATTTGAAAGATTATATGTCCAAAAGTCCAGTTTCACCTGGAACCGCAGCAGCCAGCAATCAGTGAGGAGTTCTGGCGACTGAGCAGGACTGGCAGCTTTCTGTAGACCTGGTGAAGCAGCTGAAGTTCCCACAGCACATTGCCACGACCACCCTGAGGCCAGACATCCTCCTGGTCTCAGAGGCGAACAAAAACATCATCTAACTGACAGTGCTGCGGGAGGACCGTCTGGAGGAGACCCACGAGAGGAAGATGACCAAGAGCTGGTCGTAGACTGCCGTAAGCAAGGCTGGAAGGCAAGGTGTATGCCCATCGAGGTTGGCTGCAGAGGTTTTGCAGGGCAATCGTTCTACAAAGCCTTGAGTGCACTGGGCATCAACGGAATGGAGAGGAGAAGAGCCATCAAGAACACCACAGGCAACGGAGAAGGCATCGAGGTGGCTCTGGATCAGGAGAGGAGGTCCATGGGGAGGAGCGAATGCCACCTGAACCCAAGTCGTGGTCTGATCAACCACAGCTGGGTCGCCTGGGTGAGGGTGTCTGATGTTGAAAGACCCGAAACACCCAATAACCCCAGGTTACATCACTCTAGTATCTGTACTTGAACTGCCCTTCCGATGGAGGTTGGCGAGCTGTAAAGGAGACAGTCATTAAGATTGCCCTGTGCTATCATCATACCAGGTGTTCACTGTTACTGAATTCCCACCCGAGTTAAAGTTGAGCCCAACATTTGTTGTGGGAGGCACCCTGGGTGGCCAAGTGGTGGCGGTGGAGGGCGAGGGACTGATGCTCGCTTGTCTGGATCGAGGTGTTGGCGCAGTGAACGCTTACAGTGTTTTTCCCAAGGTAGAGGTTTCTAAACTGGAGGGTTAGAGTGAGCGGGAAGAGATTTCAGAGGGACGTCAGCGCCAACGTTTTCACTCAGAGGGTAGTCCATATCTGGAAATTGCTGCCAGAGGAAACTACAGAAGCAGATATAATTACAATTTCAAAAATACATTTGGATGGATATATGGATCGGAGGGATACGGACCAAATGCTGGCAAATGGGAATAATCCAATATGCCAACTTGGTCAACATAGACAAAGTGGGCTGAAGGGCCTGTTTCCATACTGTATAGTGACTCTATGAATGTCCAGGTCAGCAGTTGGACCCTGATTCACCCTGGAGCTGAGTAGTTTAATTTAGTTTAGAGATACAGCTGTTACCTACAGGCCTTTCTGCCCACCGAGTCCGCACCGACCAGTGATCCCTGCACATTAACACTATCCTACACACACTAGGGGCAATTTACATTTCATACCAAGCCAATCAACCTGCAAACCTGTACGTCTTTGGAGTGTGGGAGGAAACCAAAGACCTTGAAGAAAACCCACGCTAGTTTGGGGATTGGATTTTCAATTCCTGGACCATGTGGCATCAGGAAGAAGATTGGAAAGCGGTGGAGGTGTGGGGAGGTGGGTGATTGGGTAAGGTTTGGTAAGGATATGAAGGAGGAGTTGCAAAAGTGTGAAATTTAAAGGAAGGGCTTCCTTAAATGGATCTCAGCCCAATGTTAGTGAAACATGGTGATCAATAAGGGTTTGTCTCAAGACAACCTAGCCTGTTGTTCTGCAGTGCTTCATAAGGAGTGTAATGGAAGATAAATGTCATCTCTTAGAGTGACCAATGCAGAATTAGTGCCAATTGCATAAGAGTGACGAATGGCAAAAAGCAACTAGTTAAGTTTCTGGAGAGGAGACTTATGTGTGTGTGTGTGTGTGTGTGTGTATATATAGTTACATTATTTACAGTGTACTATGTTGACATATTCTGTTGAGTTCCTGCAAGTAAGAATGTCATTGTTCTATCCGGGACTAAACGTTATTCCCTTATCATGTATCTATACACTGTAAATGGCTCAATTGTAATCACGTATTGTCAATGCTGACTGGTTAGCATGCAACAAATCTTTTTAGATTGATTTTTAGGACAATCCAGAAGCTTAATGGTTACTACTACTGATACTCGAATTTACATTAGACAATAGACAATAGGTGCAGGAGTTGGCCATTTCGCCCTTTGAGCCAGCACCGCCATTCAAAGTGATCATGGCTGATCATCCCCAATCAGTACCCCGTTCCTGCCTTCTCCCCATATTTAAGAGCCCTATCTAGCTCTCCCTTGAAAGTATCCAGAGAACCGGCCTCCACCGCCCTCTGAGGCAGAGAATTCCAGACTCACAACTCTCGGTGAGAAAAAGTGTTTCCTCATCTACGTTCTAAATGGCTTACCCCTTATTCTTAAACTGTGACCCCTGGTTCTGGACTCCACCAACATCAGGAACATGTTTCCAAACCCTTAATAATCTTATATGTACCAATAAGATCCCTTCTCATCTTTCTAAACTCCAGAGTGTACAAGCCCAGCCGCTCCATTCTTTCAGCATGTGATAGTCCCGCCATCCCGGGAATTAACCTTGTAAACCTACGCTGCACTCCCTCAATAGCAAGAATGTTCTTCCTCAAATTAGGGGATCAAAACTGCACACAAAATTGCCCAGCTCCAAGTTGGCTCAAAACCATGTTTCCAGATCAATAATCCCAACATATAGATCCAGTAATATAATTACTCATATGTTCCCATCATATTCTGGGAACACAATTTTAATTTTGCTTACAATTGATCTCTTTTAAGTTTAATGCTTACACTGTTTTAATGCATTAGCTACAAGAACAATAAAGTTTCCTTTCATTCACTCATCGTCATTGAAAACATTAGCGACACGGTGGTGCTGGTTTCCAACGGGAACGGTGACGGACGCACCACACATCTCTGTCCTCCAGTTCCTGCGGACTTACGCCGCTGGAAATATAGGATTTTGGTGTGTGTGCTTTATCATCCTTCGTTACAATGCTGTGTCCGACAGTGATCGCAACTTCTACTGAAGAGTGGATGGCCGTTGGCTCGCTAGGAGCTCATCCGCCCTTTGACAGGCCTTGTTTTTGGTCCTGCTGGGGGTCCACAGCCCCCTCCTCACCTGGCAAAGCAGGTGGGGGAGACGGTTTGGTCGGACTTCCTGACCGTCTGACCATGGAGCAGGTAGCACGGGGTTACATGGTACCCGTGGCGGGGGGGAACTCCCCCCGACCTGACCTAAAGTATACACTTCGCGTTTAACGATCGTAACTTCATGAATTACAATTATCTGTGATTTTATGGCCTGTCCCACTTGGGCGACCTAATTGGCGAGTTCTGGCGAGTTTGCCCTCGACTCACACTCGCAGCATGGTCGACACGAGGTCGTAGGAGGTCTTCGTAACTCTCCTTCATGCTCGAGAGTGGTCTCCGCGTACTCGAGGCCTCAGCTAGGTCATGGCGGTTTTTTCAATATGTTAATAAATGCCCGCAAGTAAAACAAGGTCGCATGGAAAAAATCAATACTTTTTTTACTCGTAGGTTTAGTCGTAGTAGGTCATAGTAGGTCGGCATGTTAGTCGTAGGTAATCGAGGGTAGTCGTAGATAGTCGAAGGGAGATCGAAGGGAGGTCGGAGGAGATTGAAAGAGGTCATCTTCACTCTCCACTATTCGGTGTCCAATTTTCCCAAAGCTAGTCGTAGCTAGTGTTCAACATAGTCGAAGGTTGTCGAAGGAGGTCTTCAACATGTCATTTTTTCAATCTCTTCTGAACTCGCCAATTAGGTCGCCCAAGTGGGACAGCCCCTTAACAATTAGTTTAGGGAGTGTGGTATATAATTACTTGATTGGTGCCATTTGTTATCGTGAACTTGACCTTGGCAAACTTGAGCTATTCCTCGTGGAGGCAACTGATCCAAAAACACAAAGAGCAAGAAGGGAATAACAACTATGAACTATGTTTTCCGACAGCACGGTTTCCTAATAAATGAAGATTCGTTGCATGAATGTACAATAGAATTACTTCTCTAAACAGTGTAATCCGTGATCCAATGATCAGAAGGATAGGGAGCTCATAACAAGTGTATGTTACAGAAATGTGCTGGCGTGATAAAGCACAGTTCAGAGATAATGATGTTGACACTATTAATCCTTCAGTTGCTGACACGTATGCCAAGCCTTTATTGAGCTTGGGAGTACTTTATTTTATATGCGAGAAACATTAATTGACATAAATTGAGGTTGTTATTAATTTAACATATCCTTGAACAAATCAGTGAATATAGTTGATATCATGCATACAACAATTGAAAACTGACTGTCATCTCCGCATTTGACTTTGTGTTTAAATGAATAAGGGTTTTGTATTTTTGAGTTTTAATCAATAAAAAAACAAAACAAGAAGTCTTTAAAGGTCTGCTTGGAAACGTTTCATTTTGATTTTCTCATTGATTGAGGTGGTGCAGCAGTAGTTTTGCTGCCTTACAGAACCAGCAATCGATCCTGACTGTGGGTGCTGTCTGGATGGAGTTTGTACGCTCTCCCCGTGATCTGCGCGGAGTTTCTCCGAGACCTTCGGTTTCCTCCCACACTCCAAACATGTACAGTTTGTAGGCTAATCTACTTGGTATAAATGTAAATGTGTCCCTAGTGTGTGTGGGATAGTCGGAGCCGTCTAGGTAGGCTGAAGAGTCTGCTTCCACGCTGAATTTCTAAACTAAACTAAATAAATGGCACCCATTTATTTAGTTTAGTTACAAAGCATGCATTTAGATTATAATCAATCCCAGCAAGAAGAATGAGAGGAGCTGATGGAACTCAATGAGTCAGGCAATATCTATAGAAGGGAAATGGACAGTCAACGTTTTGGGTCGAGACCCTTGAACTAGACTGAAAGAGTAGAGGGGAAGTAGCCAGTAAAAAAAGCAGCTACCAACCAGCGGTGTGAATATTAATTCCTCTAAATTCAGGTAACCCTTGCATCCCCTCTCCCACCGTCCACCCCCCACCCTAGTTCTTGTGGTAGTTTCACTGTCATCCTGGTGAGTTTCATTGTCTATAACTAGTTTTCACCTAGCCCACAGCCAACAATGGCCCGTTTCCTTGATCATCCTAACTTTTTTGCATATCTTTCATTTCTTTGTTCTATATCTCTCTATATCACCGTCTATACCTATTGTTTCCCTTTCCCCAGACACTCAGCCTGAAGAAGGGTCTCGACCCGAAACGTCACCCACTCCTTCTTTCCAGAGATGCTGCCAGTCCCGCTGAGTTACTCCAGCATTTTGTGTCTATGGCAAGTATAAAGGGGGGGGGGGGGGGGGGGATGATGGGGGGAGGAATCTAACACGTGATAGGTGGATTAAAATGCTGACGGACAATAGTCAGATGGAGGAGATGGAGACAGCAACAGACGTTGGAAAAGCTCCAAGTGGACAACAGAGGCTGAAGGATCTGGAATCTGAAAGGTAAGGAATGGAATTAAATGTGGATGGGAATAGAGAGAGGGGACGGGTGAGTGGTAGAGGGGAGGGAATGGAGAGGAGGAGACCGTGTTCCATGTGTATGTGGAGTGTGAGAGGTTACTGCTCCTGTACCAATATCTGAAGGGGTTGTTCCTCAAGTTCTGGCTGCATTTTAGTCCCACAATCCTGGTGTTCGGACACAAGGCAGGGAGTGGGGAGAGCAGAGTGGGGGGGGGGGGGGAGGGGGGGGGAACACACACTTACCTGTCAGTTTGCTTCTGGGCCTGGCCAAGATGGCCATTCGCGGGTCCAGGCAGCGGGCGGTAGATGGTCAGGCTAGAGTCGGCTGCCTGCCCCTCTTTCGGGCCTACGTCCGTGCACGTGTGTCCCTGGAGAGGGAACACGCGGTGTCCACGGGGACTCTGGAGGCCTTCCGTCAACGCTGGTCATCGCGTGGGGTTGAGAGTATTGTAAACAATGAATGTACTGTTGTACTACAATGATTTGTTTGTTATGGTGTTATTTTCGATTATGTTTCGATGTGTTGTATTATATGATTGTGTTGAATAAAGGTTTTGGAAAAGGAAAAAAAAAAAAAGAGGGGAGGGAATGCATTGGGAGGAGGAAAAGAAACAGAGTGAGAGAGACTGATGGGGGGGGGGGGGGGCGGGTGCTGCCTGGATATTAGAGCGTATTATCTGCTGGGAGAGGTTGGACCAACTTGAATTGCTTTCACTGCAGCATGGGAGTCGAGGGAGGATCTGGTAAGAGTAAATACAATTCTGAGAGGCACAGATGGAGTAGACAGTCAGTATCTTTTTTCCCGGGGTGAACATATAAATGACTAGCAAGCATGTCTTTATGATTGTGGTGCGATTTAGTGGTCAGTGGCTAAGGAATAGCCTGCACTTCTGACCAAAAGGGAAGCTGTCTACAAAGAGTCTCAAGAATATCTATTTCTACTTTTCCAGTGTGGCTTTCATTTCTGCATCGTCATGAGAGAAACCGAGGCTTCTGGAGCAATGAAACGATCAAACAGATTGAGCATCCAATAAGATAGACTCGAAACGTCGCCTATCTCCTTCGCTCCTTAGATGCTGCTGTACCCGCTGACTTTCTCCAGCATTTTGTGTAACCCTCGATTCTCCAGCATCTGCAGTTCCTTCTTTAACAAGATAGAATGGTTATTGCATTCATCAAAACAGGGAGTTAAAAAGCATTGGCTATAGTTAGTGCTTGCATTTTTTATGTTTGAGTTTTAAAGATACAGCGTGGAAACTGGCCCTTCGGCCCACCGAGCGATCCCTGCACACTAAGGCTATCCTACACATGCTAGGGACCATTTACAATTATACCAAGCCAATTAACGTATCAACCTGTACGTCTTTGGAGTGTGGGAAGAAACCAGAGATCCCGGAGAAAACCCACACAGGTCACGGGGAGAGCATACAAACTCCGTACAGACAGCATTCATGGTCAGAATCAACCTGGGTCTCTGATGCTGTAAGGCAGCAACTCTACCGCTACGCCCTTTTTTATATTTAAAAGTATTGAAAAAAATGAAATGAAGGTGGGTCTGTATTTATGGGAATAAGATGATGTTGAAATATTTATTTCATTGAGAAGAGGAGTAATGGATTCATACTTCTAAAGTTATTGTGAGTTATGTCAGCAGTTATTATGATCAACCTGGATCTTCATGGGGCGCCAGGACATCTACTCTCCGAACCAGTGCTCTTGCACTCGTGTACATCGCCGCTGAGTACGCCACCCGGCATGGTGCCGCAATGCTCATACTACCAAGCTAGACGCCATCCTCAACGACACCATGCGGATCATCACCGGCTGCCTACGCCCTACTCCGACAGATGTTCTGCTGGTGCTCGCAGGTATCGCACCCGCCAAGCTTTGCAGAGAGTACTTCACCCACAGGCTGGTGTGCAAGGCCCCATCGGACGCCAGACATCCTCTGCACCACCTCGCCCAGGACTCACAGCAACTGGGACCTCAACGCCTGTCATCTCGTCGCCCCTTCTCCCGTCATGCAGCGACCCTCTGTGGCTCCGGTTTCAACGCACTAGGAGCATGGAGAACCAGCTGGGAACAGACTTCACGACCTCCGCAATTCACTGTTGCACCGAACACCACAGCCCCACCTGGCTCGGACCTGCCCCGCAAACAGTGGGTCGCCCTGAACCGACTCCGTACAGGGGTCGGCTGGTTCAACGCCAACATGCATCGCTGGGGGCTGCGTTCATCGGCAGCCTGCATGTGTGGAGCAGACCAGCAAACGTCATTCTCCACTGTGCTGTCCTCCACCCCCCTGGTGGAGGGGTAGACCTCACCAGGGGTCTAGCACATTGAACCGGCTACAGCGCCTGGAGGGCTACATAACCTCTGCTGCCTCAAACACAAGAAGAAGAGCCTACCTTTATAAACATGGGATATATGAATTTAAAGGAAAGCAAGGCATCGATTCTGTATAGATTGCAATGATAACGACTGCACCAGGACACTCTCTGCATGAAGAGAACACAATTCATAGCAGCACCACTATTTGCTAATTCCTTGTGTAGAATTACTGGTGGAAATATCTAGAGCTCCTGTGAATTTTATGCAAAAAACTCTGATTGATCATTGTCATTCGAAGTACAAATTCAGAACATTAATTTCAGTTTAGTTCAGTGTAGTTTATTGTCATGTGTACTGAGGTACAGTGAAAAGCTTTTGCTGTGTGCTAACCAGTCAACAGAAAGACAATACATGATTACAATTAACCCATCCACAGTGAACAGATACATGATAAAGGGAATAATGTGAATAATGTTTAGTGCAAGATACTGTTTAGTGCAGAGGCCCAAGAGCGCCTGCAGTGGGAGGAGCGACGTCCGAGCTGTAAGTTTAAAAACTCGATCGCGGGGCTTGTTTCCACAGAAGTCCAGGGGCGGTTGCAGTGGGAGGAACCCAAATCCGTAACCTTCCATTCGCAGCTCGCAGTTCAAAATAAGTGGGCTTGAGGAAGCCGCTGATTGGTGGAAGCGGACTCGGGGGAGCAGATCCCTGCTGATTTCTTCCAGCTATAATCCTTGCTTTGTACTGTATTGTATTGTACATTGTATTGTACTTTGTATTGTAGCCAGGGTAAGGGGGAGTATGAGTGCCAGGGCAGTTCACTGTTCTGGATGCCAGATGTGGGAGGTCATGCAGTCAGATAGCTCTCCAGACGTCCACATCTGCGCCAGGTGCGTCAAGATGTGGCTCCAAAGGGACCGTATTAGGAACCTTGAGCAGCAGCTCGATGACCTCCGTCTGGTCAGGGAGAGTGAGGAGGTCATAGAGAGGAGTTACAGGGAAGTAGTCACTCCAAAACCACAGGAGGCAGATACGTGGGTCGCGGTTAGGAGAGGCAGGGACTAGACAGTACACCAGTGGCTGTACACCTTGGCAATAAGTACTCCTGTTTGAGTACTGTTGGGGGAGACAGCCTACCTGGGGGTAGCAAAAGCGACCGGGCCTCCGGTACAGAGACCGGCCCTGATGCTCAGAAGGATAAGGAAAAGAAGAGGAGGGCAGTAGTAATAGGGGACTCTATAGTTAGGGGGTCAGATAGGCGATTCTGTAGACGCAGTCAGAAGACCCGGATGGTAGTTTGCCTCCCTGGTGCCAGGGTTCGGGATGTGTCTGAACTTGTCCAAGATATCCTGAAATTGGAGGGAGAGGAGCCTGAGGTTGTGGTACATATTGGTACCAATGACATAGGTTGAAAAAGAGAAGAGGTCCTGAAAGGAGAATTTAGGGAGTTAGGAGGAGAGTTAAGGAGAAGGACCACAAAGGTAACAATCTCAGGATTACTGCCTGTGCCACGCGACAGTGAGAGTAGGAATGGAGCGAGGTGGAGGATAAATGCGTGGCTGAAGGACTGGTGCAGAGGGCAGGGATTCAAGTTTCTGGATCATTGGGACCTCGTTTGGGGAAGGTGTGACCTGTACAAAAAGGACGGGTTGCACTTGAACCCGAGGGGAATCAATATCCTAGCTATTTGTTTTACTGGCTTTATGATTCATGGCTTGTTACCAGACTCAATGTTGTCTGTTCTGTTAGTGCCGGTTATTAAGGACAAAACTGGTAAAGTAGGCAGTCTAAATAATTACAGGCCCATAGCTTTAGCCAGCATATTGTCAAAAGTCTTAGAAAGAGTTCTGCTGGATAGAGTAAATGAGTTTGTTAACTCCACAGATAACCAGATTGGCTTTAAAGCTCAACATGGCACTGACTTATGCATATATGCCCTAAAGGAGATTGTAAACAAATATAGAGGCAAAAACTCTTCAATCCTTATGTGCTTTATTGATGCTTCCAAAGCCTTTGACCGTGTCAATCACAGAAAGCTGTTTGGTAAAATGAGTCAAAGAGGGGTGCCTAAATACATTGTGGGAATTCTGGCCTACTGGTATGTTCACCAGACTATGCAAATAAAATGGGGCAATAGGGTCTCAGCCCCATTTGGGGTTAGCAATGGTGTTAGACAAGGGGGAATTTTGTCCCCAGTCCTTTTTAATCTATATATTGATGATCTGTCTAAACAATTGAAAGCTTGTAACTGGGCGCGTGAACCATATTATGTATGCAGATGATCTTGTGGTCTTTAGTCCATCTAGCGCTGGTCTCCAGCAGCTCCTTACTACATGTTCCATGTATGGTGTGGAACATGACATTAAATATAATGCTAGTAAGAGTGCTGTTATGGCCTGTAGAACCAAAGAGGATAAAAGCCTAAAATATCCTGATTTCAAATTGTCTGACAACAATCTTAGTGTCTGTAATAAGATAAAATATCTAGGGCATATTATACCTTTTGCCTGATGGGAGAGGGGAGAAGAGGGATTGGCCAGGGTGCAACTCGTCCTTGATTATGCTGCTAGCCTTGTCGAGGCAGCGTGAGGTATAAATGGAGTCAATGCAAGGGAGGTTGGTTTGTGTGATGGTCTGGGCCGCGTCCACAATTCACTGCAATTTCTTGGTCTTGGATGGTGCTGATCCCAAACCAAGAACTTAACTCGAGGATGGTCAGTAAAATATTATTTAAATAATTCACTGTGCATCTGCTATCTTTTGAACCTAACTATCTATAATGATTAGAACTGCATTAAAACTCATTAAATGATCACATGGTATGGGAAAAATAAATTGGTGTATTCTCCAACCCTGTTTAAAACTGAATCAATAGTTACTATCAATCCAGAAATCCTGTAGTTTTGTAAAATATCAGATTATGTATTCACCGTCTAATAGTAGCAATCATCCAAAAATATAGAGGATTGCATCACTATTTACAACTAGTTCTTATTAATGCACTGATTTGAATCCAATTATCTTGCATTCTAACGTAATCTCAGTCAAGGACCTGTCCCACTTAGGTGACTTTTTAGGCGAGTGCAGGAGACTCTGCGCTCGCCTCATGATCGCCACATGATGCCACATGCTCGCTGGTGGTCTCTGGTGAGTCTCCTTCATGGTCGCGAGGAGTTCCCGCATTCTGGGAACTAGTCGCGGCCTCAGTATGGTTGCCGAAACATTTGCAACGTTGAAAAATGTTCTGCGACCAAACATTGGTCGCCATGGAGATAATCGATAATCCTGTAGTCGTAGGTGCAGTTGTAGTGGGGTCGTCATGTAGTTATGGGTAGTTGAGGTAGTCATAGGTAGTTTTAGTTAATCGCCTTTGCTGACCGGGCATTTTCATTGGTTCATTGGGGAAAAAAAATGTAAGCACGAGTTTTCAGAACCAAGGATAACCGACCGGTAATGTTAAATGTTCGCCGAGCTTCACAGCTGTGTATCTCTGGCTTATTTAAAGTTGTCTGGCTTCTTAAAAGTGTCTCCACTCTATCTCCCCCCTTCTCCCCCCTTCTCCCCTACACCCCCCCCCCCCTCTTTTAAAGGACTTACCGTACACTGTGCTAGCCTCCTTAACCTTCCTGTTCATCGCGGTGTGTGTCTGTATCACCATGGCTTTGCACTGGGTGAGTTTCAGACAGTGCTCCCCCACTTTCCCTGGCCCCCGCCTTTGCTGTGTGTGTGTGTGTGTGTGTGTGTGTGTGTGTGTGTGTGTGTGTGTGTGTGTGTGTGTGTGTGTGTGTGTGTGTGTGTGTGTGTGTGTGTGTGTGTGTGTGTGTGTGTGTGTGTGTGTGTGTGTGTGTTCCACTCTGACGCGAGCCATCCCATTCCCAGTTTTTCAGCATGTGCCAGCAAGTGGGACAGGCCCTTTAAGAGGGATAATATTTATCTTTTTATTTCACAGTTATGCCTAGATATTAGACACCATCCAATGAGAATTCACTGAATGGGCACTGCAAGTAATGTTAAAAGCCAATTCTGAAGTCTTCACATCCTCACTTTCAATAAATCTTTTTTTAACGTTTACTCCCTCTAAGGGACATTAAAATGGATAGGATTTGACAGAATTTAATGCAGAGAAATGTGAGGTGTTGCATTTTGGGAAGTCTAACCAGGGCAGGGAGGTATTGCTGAGTGGAGGGATCTAGGAGGACAGGTACATAGTTCATTGAAAATGGCATCACAGGTAGATAGGGTGATGAAAAGCACCTTTGGCACATCAGTCAGAGTATTGAGTACAGAGGCTGGGAGGTTATGTTGCAGTTGTATAAGAAATTGATGAGGCCACATTTAGATTATTGTGTTCAGTTTTGGTCACCATGTTATAAGAAAGACACTGTCAAGCTGGAAAGGGTGAAAGGCTGTTGCCAGGACTCAAGGGCTTGAGCTATAGGGAAAGGTTGCACAAGCTTGTACTTTATTCCTTGGAGGACAGGAGGGTGAGGTGTATCTTATAGAACTATATAAAATCACAAGAGGAATAGAAACATAGAAATTAGGTGCAGGAGTAGGCCATTCGGCCCTTCGAGCCTGCACCGCCATTCAATATGATCATGGCTGATCATCCAACTCAGTATCCCGTACCTGCCTTCTCTCCATACCCTCTGATCCCCTTAGCCACAAGGGCCACATCTAACTCCCTCTTAAATATAGCCAATTAACTGGCCTCAACTACCCTCTGTGGCAGAGAGTTCCAGAGACCCACCACTCTCTGTGTGAAAAAATTCCTTCTCATCTCGGTCCTAAAGGATTTCCCCCTTATCCTTAAGCTGTGACCCCTTGTCCTGGACCTCCCCAACATCGGGAACAATCTTCCTGCATCTAGCCTGTCCAACCCCTTAAGAATCTTGTAAGTTTCTATAAGATCCCCTCTCAATCTCCTAAATTCTAGAGAGTATAAACCGAGTCTATGCAGTCTTTGTTCATAAAACAGTCCTGACATCCCAGGAATCAGTCTGGTGAACCTTCGCTGCACTCCCTCTATGGCAATAATGTCCTTCCTCAGATTTGGAGACCAGAACTGTACGCAATACTCCAGGTGTGGCCTCACCAAGACCCTATACAACTGAAGTAGAACCTCCCTGCTCCTATACTCAAATCCTTTTGGTAAGAAAGCTAACATACCATTGGCTTTCTTCACTGCCTGCTGTACCTGCATGCCTACTTTCAATGACTGGTGTACCATGACACCCAGGTCGCGCTGCATCTCCCCTTTTCCTAATCGGCCACCATTTAGATAGTAGTCGGTTTTCCTATTTTTGCCACCAAAGTGGATAACCTCACATTTATCCACATTATACTACATCTGTCAAACATTTTCCCACTCACCCAGCCTATCCAAGTCACCTTGCATTCTCCTAGCATCCTCCTCACAGCTAACACTGCCCTCCAGCTTAGTGTCTTCCGCAAACTTGGAGATATTGCCTTCAATTCCCTCATCCAGATCATTTATGTATATTGTAAATAGCTGGGGTCCCAGCACTGAGCCTTGCGGTACCCCACTAGTCACTGCCTGCCATTGTGAAAACGACCCGTTAACTCCTACTCTTTGCTTCCTGTTTGCCAGCCAGTTCTCTATCCACATCAATACTGAACCCCCAATGCCATATGCTTTAAGTTTATATACTAATCGCTTATGTGGGACCTTGTCGAAAGCCTTCTGGAAGTCCAATACACCACATCCACTGGTTCTCCCCCATCCACGCTACTAGTTACATCCTCGAAAAATTGCATAAGATTTGTCAGACATGATTTACCTTTCGTAAATCCATGCTGACTTTGTCCAATGATTTCACCACTTTCCAAATGTGCTGCTATCCCATCTTTAATAACTGACTCTAGCAGTTTCCCCACTACCGATGTTAGACTAACTGGTCTGTAATTCCCCGTTTTCTCTCTCCCCCCCTTCTTCAAAAGAGGGGTTACATTTGCTACCCGCCAATCCTCAGGAACTACTCCAGAATCTAAAGAGTTTTGAAAGATTATCACTAATGCATCCACTATTTCCGGAGCTACTTCCTTAAGTACTCTGGGATGCAGCCTATCTGGCCCTGGGGATTTATCGACCTTTAATCCATTCAATTTACCCAACACCACTTCCCGACTAACCTGGATTTCACTCAAGTACTCCTTTGACCTGCGGACCCCTGCTATTTCCGGCAGATTATTTATGTCTTCCTTAGTGAAGACGGAACCAAAGTAGTTATTCAATTGGTCCGCCATATCCTTGTTCCCCATGATCAACTCACCTGTTTCTGACTGCAAGGGACCTACATTTGTTTTAACTAATCTATTTCTCTTCACATATCTATAAAAACTTTTGCAGTCAGTTTTTATGTTCCCTGCCAGTTTTATTCATAATCTATTTTTCCTTTCCTAATCAAGCCCTTTGTCCTTCTCTGCTGGTCTCTGAATTTCTCCCAGTCCTCTGGTATGCTGCTTTTTCTGGCTACTTTGTACGCATCATCCTTTGCTTTGATACTATCCCTGATTTCCCTTGTTATCCACAGATGCACTACCTTCCCTGATCTATTCTTTTGCCAAATTGGGATGAACAATTTTTGTAGTTCATCCATGCAGTCTTTAAATGTCTTCCATTACGTATCCACCGTCAACCCTTTTAGAATTGATTGCCAGTCAACCTTGGCCAATTCACGTCTCATACCCTCAAAGTTACCTTTCCTTAAGTTCAGAACCATTGTTTCTGAATTAACAATGTCACTCTCCATCCTAATGAAGAACTCGACCATATTATGGTCACTCTTGCCCAAGGGGGCATGCACAATAAGACTGCTAACTAACCCTTCCTCATTACTCAATACCCAGTCTAAAATAGCCTGCTCTCTCGTTGGTTCCTCTACATGTTGATTTAGATAACTATCCCTCATACTTTCCAAAAAATCCTCTTCCTCAGCGCCCCTGCCAATTTGATTCACCCAATCTATATGTAGATTGAAGTCACCCATTATAACTGTTTTGCCTTTGTCGCACGCATTTCTAATTTCCTGCTTTATACCATCCCCAACTTCACTACTACTGTTAGGTGGCCTGTACACAACTCCCACTAGCGTTTTCTGCCCCTTAGTGTTTCGCAGCTCTACCCATACCGATTCCACATGCTCCAAGCTAATGTCCTTCCTTTCCATTGCGTTAATCTCCTCTCTAACCAGCAACGCTACCCCACCTCCTTTTCCTTTCTCTCTATCCCTCCTGAATATTGAATATCCCTGGATGTTCAGCTCCCAGCCTTGGTCACCCTGGAGTCATGTCTCCGTGATCCCAACTATATCATACTCATTAATAGCTATCTGCACGTTCAACTCATCCACCTTATTACGAATACTCCTTGCATTGAGACACAAGGCCTTCAGGCTTGTTTTTACAACGCTCTTACCCCTTATACAATTTTGTTGAGAAGTGGCCCTTTTTGATTTTTGCCCTGGTTTTGTCTGCCTGCCACTTTTACTTTTCACCTTGCTCCCTATTGCTTCCACCCTCGTTTTACACCCACCTGCCTCTCTGCTCTTGTACCCATCCCCCTGCCACATTAGTTTAAATCCTCCCCGACAGCACTAGCAAACACTTCCCCAAGGACATTGGTTCCATTCCAGCCCAGGTGCAGACTGTCCTGTTTGTACTGGTCCCACCTCCACCAGAAATGGTTCCAGTGCCCTAAAAATTTGAATCCCTCCCCCTTGCACCATTTTTCAAGCCACGTATTCATCTGCAATATCCTCCTATTTCTACTCTGACTGGCCCGTGGTACTGGTAATAATCCAGAGATTATTACCTTTGAGGTCCTACTTTTGAGTTTATCTCCTAGCTCCCTAAATTCACCTTGTAGGACCTCATCCCTTTTTTTCCCTATATCGTTGGTGCCAATATGCACCACGACAACTGGCTGTTCACCCTCTCCCTCCAGAATGTTCTGCAGCCGTTCAATAACATCCCTGACCTTTGCACCAGGGAGGCAACATACCATCCTGGAGTCTCTTTTGCGGCCGCAGAAACGCCTATCTATTCCCCTGACAATTGAATCCCCTATTACAATAGCCCTTCCCCTCTTTTTTCCCCCATCACGTGCTGCAGAGCCACCCATGGTGCCATGAACTTGGCTGCTTCTGCATTCCCCTGATGAGCCATCACCCTCAACAGTATCCAAAATGGCAAACCTGTTTAGGAGGGAGATGACCGCAGGGGACTCCTGCACTATCTGCCTACTGCTTTGCTGGCTATTGGCCACCCGCTCCCTTTCTGTCCTCTTACCTTGTACCTGTGGCGTGATCAACTCGCTGTATGTGCTGTCCACGACTTTCTCTGCATCGTGGATGCTCCAGTATGAATCCAGCCGCAGCTCCAATCGTTCGTGTAAATCCACAGAGTCTTTGCCCAAAATAGGGGAATCGAGAACCAGGGGACCTAGGCTTAAGGTGAGGGGGGAAAGATTTAATAGGATCCTCAGGGTAACGTTTTCACACTAACGTTAGCGGGTGCCTGGAACGCACTGCCGGGAATGGTGGTGGATGCAGATGTGATAGTGGTGCTTAAGAGGCTGATAAACTGGGCAGCACGGTGGCGCAGCGTTAGAGTTCCTGCCTTACAGTGCTTGCAGCGTCGGAGACCGGGTTCGATCCCAACTACATGTGCTGTCTGTACGGAGTTTGTATGTGCTCCCTATGACCGCGTGGGTTTTCTCCGAGTTCTTCAGTTTCCTTCACACTCCAAAGGTGTGCAGGTTTGGTATAAATGTAAAATTGTCCCTTGTAGGATAGTGTTAATGTACGGGGATCGCTGGTCGGGGCGGACTCAGTGGGCCGAAGGGCCTGTTTCCACGCTGTATCTGATGGGCACATGGACTTGCAGGGAATGGAGAGTTATGGATTATGTCCGGACAGATGAGATTAATTTAATTTGGCATCATGTTTGGCACAGACATTGTGAGCTGAAGGGCCTGCTCCTGTGCTGTAATGTTCCATATTATTATCCAGATTACCTTATGACCTTTCTTCCTCACAGTGAGCAGAGCTATTGAATAAATAGGCTTATGATTGTTGCACTGGCCTGAACAGCTGCCCGATCCTTGAGCAAAACAGTTTAAATCGTGAGTGTGTAGGAAGGAACGTCTTCTTATCGAATCCACATCACAAGATCAGAAATTGTTCAGCCAGAGCTGAACACCCTTCTCGGCATCTGCCTACAATGGCGCCTTGTGCTTCTTGTGCTTCTTGTGCATAGCGGTGGAAAAATTGCTGGAAACAGGGCCGTGATGTGAACGCTCTTTCCTTTGCCCCAGTAAGGAACTGCAGATGCTGGTTTAAACCGAAGAGAGACACAAAAAGCTGGAGTAAATCAGCGGGACAGGCAGCATCTATTGGGAGAAGGAATGGGTGACGTTTCGGCTCGAGACCCTTCTTCATACTGGTTAGGGATAAGGGAAACAAGAGATATAGACGATGATGTGGAGAGATAAAGAACAGTGAATAAATTATATGCAAAAAAGTAACGATGATAAAGGAAGCAGGCCATTGTTAGCTGTTTGTAGGGTGAAACCGAGAAACTAGTGTGACTTGGGTGGGGGAGGGATAGAGAGAGAGGGAATGCCAGGGCTACCTGAAGTGCAAGAAATCAAGAATCATACCACCAGGCTGTAAGCTGCCCAAGCGAAATATGAGATGCTGTTCCTCCAATTTGTGTTCAGCCTCGCTCTGACAATGGAGGAGACCTAGGACAGAAAGGTCTGTGTAGGAATGGGAAGGAGAATTAAAGCGTCCCACAACCGGGAGATCAGGTAGGTGATACTGTATGGAACATGTGACAAAGGCCAACACTGGGTTTGTGGCTGTGAAGAGTTTTGGTGACATCTTTGGCATTCTGACATATTTACTGCTTATTAACATGGAGCACATTTAAAACATGTGAAATGATAAGTGAACTAAAATGCCTAAAATAATCAATTAAAAGGATTACAGCAGGGCAAAATATGTACAAAAAGTAGCAGCGCTCTCCCATTGTCTCCTGTATCTCTGACAACCTCCTGTTGAATTAGTGAAGCCATGGATTCCACGACAAGTCTGACTTGGTACAGGAGGATGCAAGAAGGATATCGCCTTGTGGAGGAATTAACTTTCAGAATCTGTCAGGAAGATCCAGCTGTGTGTCTGTATGCAACTCCCTGGCGTATTGTCGCAATAGAAAATCATATATTTTTATGCATGAGAAAACAAAAAGGATTTTACTGTCATTACAGGCAATTGAACCAACCTACAACACCCTGAGAGCAGTCCGGACCTGCTTTCTACCTCATCGAGGATCCTCCGACTATCTTTGATCGGACTTTACTGGGTTTACCTTACACTAAACATTATTCCCTTATCATGTACAGGCACAAAAAGCTGGAGTAACTCAGCGGGTCAGACAGCATCGCTGGAGAAAAGGAATAGGTGACGTTTCGGGTCGAGACACCTTTTCCCCAGATTGAATTGAATTGCCTTTATTGTCATTCAGACCTTTCGGTCTGAACGAAATTTCGTGCCTGCAGTCATACATATATAAAAATAACAAAACCACACAATAAACACAAATTTAACATCCACCACAATGAGTTCACCAAACACCTCCTCACTGTGGTGGAAGGCAAAAGTCTTAGAGTCTCTGTCTTCTTCCCTCCTTAATCTCCCTCTGCGCTGAGGAGATCCAGGCCTTGGTGTCTGACCCGCTGAGTTACTCCAGCTTTTTGTGTCTATCTTCGGTTTAAGCCAAGTATCTGCAGTTCCTTCCAACACATTATCATGTATCGATATTGTGAATGGCTTGATTGTAATTATATACCGGCTTTTTTCCGCTGATTGGTTAGCACGCAACAAAAGCTTTTCACTGTACCTCGGTACACGTGACAATAAACTGAACTGAATAATCCTCGTCGTGGCTATCCCTCAAGGTCGAGGATGATGGTCTACGCTCTGTTTTTATGGACTCTCAGGTGGCTTATGAGTCCAATCCTGGCTTTGCAACACACAGAACGAAGATGCCTGTGCGTGTGTTTGTTTAACGTGTACTTGATGTTGCGCTCCAAGAAGCACACGGTCCTGCACAAACCAATCAATTCATTCCAATGGCAAGGGAACCAAGACAATTGGAGCTGATAGATCTGTTGCAGCCTTCATCCGCCTTCACAGCCGTTGAGTTCAAGATAACTTTGTCCGTCAGGTCCGCCGTTGAGGTCTTGTAGGTTGGATCATTCTTAGTCCGGACCCTCATCCTCGAGCGTACCGCCATGGGTGTCCCTACCAGAAGCTGGTGCTTCCGACGGCATCGCTCTCAGAATCATGGGGGCACGTAAGCCTCTTCACCACGGCACGGTAAACGATCCGAAGAGGACTGAATAATATACACATATTCCATGTATATAAAGTGCACGTGAATTTGTTTTGATGGAAATGTGTAAAATGCGCTTGCAAGCAGTTATAATCAGCATGACATTAGTAAGTTTAGCTTTTTTCAAAACACCTGGAATCTTTCTTATTCCTGTTTAATAAGGTGCATCAGCACAAGGCCAAATAGACTCAAGAACAGTTTCTTTCCAAAATCCATTATCTCCCTGAATTCACACATGCACTGACTTCACAGCCTAACCCCCAGACCTTCATCTATCCACCTACTGTAATTTGTACTGTAACTGTAATTTCCAATATGTGCAATAACCCATACTGGATATAGGAATCCTATTTATCCATTCTATTTATCCATTGTCTTTTTATAGATATGTATATAGCGCTGCAGAAACTGTGCACCTTATTTTCCCCCCCTTTTTTTGTTTTGTTTTGCACTGAGTAGGAGCAGCTTTTAATCTCATTGTACATGTGTATAGTGACACTAAAAGGTATTCTGATTCTGATTCTGATTTAACTTAAACAAAGGCAAGCACCGAAGTTAATTTATAACTTAATCAGTTGAACTTCTCTTGTTGCAGGAAATGTCAGGATACATGTGACGGCAGGAATCAAATATTTTTCAACTCCTATTGCATCACTTCCGGCTTCTGGTTATTTGACTGAAAGTTAGTTGACTTGTGCGTTTAATATGTTTTTGCTGCCAGCTTTTGCTTGATGGCTTTCTATCTCTGTAAAATCCTCCCCAAGAGCATGGTATGAATCTTAATGAAACATGGGGATCATAGGCGGGCTCAAGAGTAGGTCTGCTGTCACCGTTGTGGACGTTGCAGACTCCATGTGTGTATCTGGACAGCAGGCTGATCTCATTGAGCGTGAGACTTAACGCATTTGAGAAAATTCTCACGCTCTCATGCTGATGACAGAAGTTCTCACACTCAAAAATTAAAAAAATATATATATGAATAAATAAATAAAGTCACACTTCACCACACTCACCAATGAGAATGTTTTTTTTGTTGGCGGGTTTACCGTAAAGAACGAGCAATTTAATTGGCTTAAGCCCATCGCACACTATTTCAAATGGCAATGTAGACAAAAATGCTGGAGAAACTCGGCAGGTGAGGCAGCATCTATGTCTGAGTCTGACCCATCTTCAGACTCAAGCATTTCTCCAGCAGTTTTGTCCACCGCTGGACAAGCTATAGATGCTGCCTCACCTGCATCACATTCCCGTGCAGATGGTGTGATAGGTGAGGCACGGCGGTGGTCCCAGCACCGACCCCCCTGAGGCACCGCTCACACCTCCCATCCTCACCTCCGGCATCTCTGTGTCTGTCGGCCGCTCTGTCCTCACCACATGGTGTTTTAACCCCGCCCGGAGCCAGGAGCGGACAGGGTGAGTGGGGGCGTCGGTGCTGCCACTGGAGCCGCGGCGATGAATCTCGGGCTAAGGCTCCGCTCCGATGCCCGACCCCCGGGTCACTGACCCTCACCTCCCCCTACTGACCCACACTCTCACACACAACCTAACGCACACCCTTACACACACACACTGGCACGCACAGCGTTTAAAGGGATTTGGGCCAAATGCAGATAAATGGGACTAGTTTAGATGGGGCATCTTGATCTGCATGAACAAGTTGGGATGAAGGGCCTGTTTCCATGCTGTAAGACACACTGTAGAAAGGGTGCAATTTCTCCGGAGAGGATCCAGGGACGATTTATGAACATATTGGCAGGGCTGGAATTTTTGTTTCACTTTGAAGAAAGATTTGATAAATGGAATTGTATTCTCTGCAGCAACGGAGACTTGGTTGAGGTGAATAATATTATGAGATTAGGATCCGTTTCGCTTAACAAATAGTGTAAGAAGGAACTGCAGATGATGGTATCTTAAACTGAAGATAGATACTAAAAGCTGGAATGACTCAGCATGACAGGCACCATTTCTGGAGAGGCAGAATAGGTGATGTTTCGGGTCAAGACCTTCAGACTGAAGAGGTTGAAAACCAGCCATAAAACACAATGACTGGAGATGTGTGTTATCCAGCTAAGGGCAGAAATCAGAATCATGTGTTCATCTTTATTGACGTGACACCATAATAAATATATTACAGAAAAAAAAAAATTAATGGGGTGGCACGGTGGCGCATTGGTAGAGTTGCTGCCTTGCAGCACCACAGACCCAGATTTGATCCTGACTACGGGTGCTGTCTGTACTGTATTTGTACATTCTCATTATGACCACATGGTTTTCTGTGGAAATTCTGGTTTCTCCCACATCTGAAAGAAGTGCAGGTTTGTAGGTTAATTGGCTCCTGTAAATTGTCTCTGGCGTGTATGATAGATTGCGGTCGGTGTCGACTTGGTGGGCCGAAGGGCCTGTTTCCATATATATGTTTTACATATATATCTTAATTTCATTGAACCATATATGGTTGAATATTTGGCATTATTTTTGTCTTGTTCCTATAGTCAAAGGGTAAGGTTAATTGATTTATTTGTGCAGATCAAATCTGACTCCTCTTGCCTTGTTTCTGTGTTTTTGTTTCGCTATGTATGCATAACAGCATGAATTATAATCTGATTTCCATACATGAATATACTAAGGTCATTCATGTGCTGCACCTGTTGATCACAGCCTGGCTCTACAGTGGAAAGTAATTAGGAATGTAATTTTGTCTAACCTTATTCATACCTAATCCAATTTGAAGCATAAATGTTGCATCAAGTGTAAGTTAAAAGTATGCACCAGATTCCACAATTTCAAACTGAAAAATGCAAAAGCTTCCTACCGTGGGAAGGGGGGACATCCTCCTCCCCTGGGGCTGGGACATGATGACTCTGCATGGCGCTCCAGAAGAGGATCTATTACATGCGTGTGTAGTAGAATTAACTGGATACAATAGACAATAGGTGCAGGAGTAGGCCATTTGGCCTTTTGAGCCAGCACCGCCTTCACTGTGATTATGTCTGATCATCCTCAATCAGTACCCCGTCCCTGCCTTCTCCACATATCTCTTGACTCTGCTATCTTTAAGACCTCTATCTAACTCTTCTTGAAAGCATCCAGAGAATTGGCCTCCACTGCCTTCCGAGGCAGAGAATTCCACAGACTCACGACTCTCTGGGTGAAAAAGTTTTTCCTAATCTTGAAATGCAGAAGCATTTCACTATATCTCAGTACACGTGACATTAAATGAACTAAACTAAGAACCATTGAACAAAATACAATATGTTATGTACTATTTTTATTTGTAAAGTAATTGTTTAATAAGCAGATTCAAAGCAACTGAAGAAGGGTCTCGACCCGAAACATCACCTATTCCTTTTCTCCGTTTTTTGTGTCTATATTCACAGCAACTTGTGTTACAAAGAAGGGTCTTTGTGTAGCTCCTGTCCTTATAAATAATGAACGGATATGTATCTTAGTAGCTTATTACATTTGCCAAGTCAATATAGTATAGGATCAGGAATAAATAATGACATCCATTTTCTAAATAAATGTAAGTGAAGTAACAAAATAATGATGCATGTAACTTTTTAATTATTTTCCTGTCCTGTTTATAAGACTAAACAAAGGTTAATGTTTGAAAAAACAGGATACAGAAAATTCTGACTTAAATTGATTAACCAGATAATGAACATTAAGCTCCATCTGCTGCATTTGACAGAATAAGCACAGCATTTAGCAAGTAAAGAATTCAGTTTTCAATCCCATTTAATCTTTCTCACTCAGGAAGTTATTCTTGTGTGTATGTTTCCACAAATATTGTTATCTGAAAAACTTCATAGTTTGAACAATGCCGTTTAATTTGACTCGTTTCCTTTCTACAATCCCCAAGTCTGAAAAAACAAAGATGAAAATATCACGGGAACTCCCTCAATTGGAGCCTATACTGGGCTGGCTGATTCCTGACATGAGGTTCAGTAGTGCTCTGGCCCCTTCTGTATCACAAATGCCACCGTTATTGGGAGGAAATGAGTATTTTGTGGAATTGTTTCGTTTTCTTTGTCGGATCAGAAAAATTACCGGTTTGCCTGCACAAGAGAGTTAGAATTTATTTAACCACTTATACGTTCAGTAACACCCACAATTCATAATTTCGAATGTACAGAAATTTGAAGACGCAAGAAAAATATTAGTGGGGCTTGTCACCATTATGCTTTGTGTCAGGTGGCACAGCGGTGCAGTTGGCAGAGCTACTGCCTCTCAGCACCAGAGACCCAGGTTCAATCCTGACCCCGGGTGCTGTCAGTGTGGTTTGCACATTCTCCCTGTGATTACGTGGGTTTCCTCTGGGTGCTTCAGTTTCCTCCCACATCCCAAAGAAGTGGTTGTTTGTAGCTCATTTGGGTTTGTGCCCCTATTGTGTAAGGAATGGATGAGAAAGTGGGATAACATAGAACCATGTGAAAGGGTAATCGACGTGGTCTCAATGGGCCGAAGAGCCTTTTTTCATGCTGGAAACTTTCAATTGTATGTGTAGTAGAATTAACTGGATACAATAGACAATAGGTGCAGGAGTAGGCCATTCGGCCCTATGAGCCTGTTTCCATGCTGGAATAGACAATAGACAATAGACAATAGGTGCAGGAGTAGGCCATTTCACCCTTCGAGCCAGCACCGCCATTCAATGTGATCATGGCTGATCATCCCCAATCAGTACCCCGTTCCTGCCTTCTCCCCATATCCCCTGACTCCGCTATTTTTAAGAGCTCTATCTGGCTCTCTCTTGAAGGCATCCAGAGACCCTGCCTCCACCGCCCTCTGAGGCAGATTGATCAGTTAATATAACATACAAAAATACATCTGTAGATCCTGCCATGGAAAAGTCCTTCTTCAATAACCCTGTTTATACCATATGTTCAAATGTCAGGTTATTACAGAGAAAGCCAAATACAAGAAAACTCAAAACAAATTATTCTGTTGGAGGGATTGTAAATTGTTATTGGTTCATTCCCATTATGGACAACAGCAGTGTCCTAATGTCATGGTAGACACAGAATGCTGGAGTAACTCAGCGGGATAGGCATCCTCTCTGGAGAGAAGGAATGGGTGACGTTTTTGGCCAAGACCCTTCTTCAGACTGTTGCCCTTTTATTCCCAGTTGGTTTACAAGGAGCATCGGTTGATTTTATCTTCATACAGAGCAGAAACAGGCCCTTCGGCCCACCGAGTCCACACCGACCAGCGATCCCCGCACACTAACACCATCCTACACACACTAGGGACAATTTACATATGTACCAAGCCAATTAACTTACAAACCTCAACATCATTGGAGTGTGGGTGGATCTTGGAGAAAACCCACCCAACTCACAGGAAGAACGAACAAACTTCGTACAGCCAGCACCTGTGGTCAGGATCGAACCCGGGTGGCTGGTGGTGTAAGGAAGCAACTCTACCATTGTGCGACAATGCTGCCCTATCTTTATAGACAAAGAGAACTGAGGCTGAACTTGCCCATGGCATACACATGGATCTTGATGCAATTTTACTTCCAGGGAATTCTCAGCAAAGTTATGGTGTCTAAAAAAATAAGTCCTCAGCATCCCTCCTTCGTCAATGTCATTTCTACTCAGTTATTTTCTGTCTATCTGTGTCTGTGTTCTGTTTTCTTATTGAGCAGATTCATAGCTGGTCAGGCAATGCAGACTAGATATCATTTTCAGTATCAGAATGACTGAAGCAATTGTGGAAGAGGCTGGGGCTACTTTTCATTAACCCTTCTCAGCCAGTAGATATCATGCTGATGGAATTATTGAACAATGTGGCCAGACCTTGAGCCAAACCTTTTTTTTGTTCTCTCAGGTCCTGTTGATCATGCTTTGAATGCAAGAAATTTGTCTTGGCTCAAAAGCTGCACAGGGTTGCATTGTTGCAGGCTGAAGCAGTACAAAGGTGCGGCACTACTGTATTTCAGTGGATTCTACATCCACCTGGTGCCTGCCATGCTGAAGCGTGACGTCCTTAGACCCCAGCAATGTCATACGCTCTCCTCAGCTCTGTCTCTCTGCTCCAACCTGGAGGAAGTATGAATAGAAACTCTTATGACTCTTTGTGCACGAACCCCCCAGCACTGCATCAATATTCTCTAGCCCATGAGGTCCAAGGCCTTGCATGGAAAGAACGCATAAAGACGTTTCCTCTGCTGGTTGTCATTGAACGTTCGAGATGATTATGACCTCAACATTGTCTTGGTCATTGACAGGGGACAGTTGCAATGGGATTGGGGATCAGTGGTGTTTGGGGCACCTGAGAGAGCAGAGCTACGAGAATGAGAGTTGTAGTAGATATCTTCAATAGGTCATACTGTTGGTGGATCCATGTCCCAGACTCCATTTCTATGAGCATTGTCTATTTTGTCCTATTTGATACATCCAGACTAAAAAGCAACACAAATCATTGGGTGCCTTGGCATTTGCGTTGAGTAGCCAGACTCCACCAGCTCATTCCAGCCATATAGGTGGATAGCATTGAGTGATGGTTACACAAAAAGCTGGAGAAACTCAGCGGGTGCAGCAGCATCTAAGGAGCGAAGGAGATAGGCGACGTTTCGGGTCGAGACCCTTCTTCAGACTAGTGATTGAGTGATTGAGTGATTCAGCATTGAGTTATCTTTGCTGTGCGGTCTTTCTTTGTGGACCATGTGCCCAGGGTCCACCCTCACCCGATTGCTCAGTTCAAGGCTGACCTGATTCATTATGTTCCTTCCCAGCTTGCACAGAAGCTCCTACCATGAATACAGTCCACTGAGAACCCAACAAATCTCTCTATTCAGATGGAGGGCTGCCTGATCCATGAATCAATTTCAACACTAGAATCCAAAACACTAACTGTGCAAGATTGGAAACCACCCTGAGAACTATTAATGCCGTGTACCTTAGTGTGGACGTAACACTCCACCACTTCTGGCCTTGGCTACCCAGTGATGGGAATTAGCCTGGCCCCTTCATCCAGTGGACCAGGCTGCAGGGAGGCAGGTCCTCTGTCTATTCAAAGTTGTGTCAAGAGTTAAGAGTGTTCTATTGTCATATGTCCCAGATAGAACAATGACATTCTTACTTGCAGCAGCACCACAGAATATATAAATGTAGTATGTGTAAACAATATGACAAATGAGAAAAAATGTCCAGTGTGTGTGTGTGTATATATATATATAGCAGGATCTTGGTCGATTGGCCAGGTAGGCAGAGGAATGGTTGATGCAATTATTACAGAGAAATATGAGTTGTTGCATTTTTGGAAGTCTATTATGGGCAGGACCCACACGGTGAATGGTAGGCTCTGGGGAGTGTTGTCGAGCAGAGGGATCTAGGAGTGCAGGTGCATGGTTCCTTGAAGGTGGAACCGCAGGTAGATAAGGCATTTGGCACATTGGTCTTCATCAGTCAGATTATTGAGTATAGAAGTTGGAAGGTCATGTTGCAGTTGTGACTTTGGTGAGGCTGCATTTAGAGTATTGTGTTCAATTCTGGGCACCATGTTATAGAAAATATGTTGGCATGCTGGAAAGCACACACAGAAGATATACAAGGATGTTGCCAAGGTTAGAGGGTGTGAGCTATAGGGAGAGGTTGAGTCGGCTGGGACTCTAGTCCTTGGAGCGCAGGAGGATGGGGGGTAACTTTTTCACACAAAGGATGGTAGGTGTATGGAACAAGGAGGTAGTTGAGGCAGGGACTATCCCAACATTTAAGAAACAGTTAGACAGGGACATGGATAGGACAGGTTTGGAGGGATATTGACCGAATGCGGGCAGGTGGCTGGTGTAGCTGGGACATGTTGGCAGGTGTGAGCAAGTTGGGCCAAAGGGCCTGTTTCCACGTTGTAACACTCTATGACTCAATGATATGTGGGTGTGTGTGTGCGTGTGTGTGCGTGTGCGTGTGTGCGTGTGTGCGTGTGTGTGCGTGTGTGCGTGTGTGTGTGTGTGTGTGTGCGCACACACACACATATACATAAAATCAAACACCAATAGTGCAAAAAAACAAAATCAATGCTCCCAAGTCTATGTAGTTCAGAGCTTATTTGCAGGTTGTAGTATTTAATAGCTTGATGGCTGTGCGGACGAAGCTGTTCCCAAATCTGGATGTTTCCAGGATTTCAAGATCCAATACCTTCTTCCCAATGGTACCCAGGATCTCATCACAATGTCTGTGGGACACACATATGTATGAATACTGTGCAAGTGACATCTAAATGTGCATAGAGCTGTGCATACACATGGCATTCCAAGCTCCCCGTCACATTTAGAAACTGGGTTTTGATGTGTAGGGAGGAACTGCAAATGCTGGTTTAAACCAAAGATAGACCCAAAAAGCTGGAGTAACTCAGCGGGTCAGGCAGCATCTCTGGAGAAAAGGAAAAGGTGACGTTTCGGGTCATGACCCTTCTGAAGTCTGAAGAAGGGTCTCGAAATGAAGAGGCATTTCTAAAATTTTATTTTCTCATCTGAAGGTGCATCTATCTGCCATTAAACCACCCTCACTTGGAGGAACAGCACCTCATATTCAGTTTGAGTAGCTTACAACCCTCAGTCTGAAGAAGGGTCTCGACTCGAAACGTCGCCCATTTCTTCTCTCCAGAGATGCTGCCTCACCCACTGAGTTACTCCAATATTTTGTGTCTACCAGCAGTATGAACGTTGAATTCTCTATGTTTAGGTAACTTGTACAACCATCTCCATTCCCCTCCCCTCCCTGTTCCCTCTCCCCCCCTTCCGTGATTTGTCTCACCACACTCTGCACGTTTCTACAGATGGATCTATGTTCAAGGTCCGAGGTCATTGCATGTAGTGGCATCTGTAGGCCATTCAGCCCTTCGAGCCAACAAAGGTTCAAAGATTCATTTATTGTCACATACACCAATTGGTGTAGTGAAATTCAAGTTGCCATTGCAGCTCATTAATAAGAATACAACATAACATTATAAAGAAATTTAACATAAAACATAAACACATCCCCCAACAATGGTTCCCACTGTGAGGGAAGGCACAAAGTCCAGACCCCATCCCCATGTCCACCCATAGTCGGGCCTATTGAGGCCTCCACAGTCGCCGCTACGGTGCCCGATGTTTCAGGCCCTTCTCCCCGGGTGCTGGTGCTCCGGCGTCGGGAGAATCCTCTCAGCGGCTTGGGATGCCTGGAACGGCCGCTTCCTTACCGGAGACCGCGGCTTCCATAGAATCATAGAATCATAGAAAATAGGTGCAGGAGTAGGCCATTCGGCCCTTCGAGCCTGCACCGCCATTCAATATGATTATGGCTGATCATCCAACTCAGTATCTTGTACCTGCCTTCTCTTCATACCCCCTGATCCCTTTAGCCACAATGGCCACATCTAACTCCCTCTTAAATATAGCCAATTAACTGGCCTCAACTACCTTCTGTGGCAGAGAATTCCAGAGATTCACCACTCTCCGTGTGAAAAATGTTTTTCTCATCTCGGTCCTCAAAGATTTCCCCCTTATCCTTAAACTGTGACCCCTTGTCCTGGACTTCACCAACATCGGGAACAATGTTCCTGCATCTAGCCTGTCCAGCCCCTTAAGAATTTTGTAAGTTTCTATAAGATCCCCCCTCAATCTTCTAAATTCTAGCGAGTACTCAATACTCCAGGTGTGGTCTCACCAAGACCCTGTACAACTGCAGTAGAACCTCCCTGCTCCTATACTCAAATCCCTTTGCTATGAATGCCAACATACCATTTGCTTTCTTCACTGCCTGCTGCACCTGCATGCCTACTTTCAATGACTGGTGTACCATGACACCCAGGTCTCGTTGCATCTCCCCTTTTCCTAATCGGCCACCATTCACATAATAGTCTACTTTCCTGTTTTTGCCACCAAAGTGGATAACTTCACATTTATCCACATTATACTGCATCTGCCATGCATTTGCCCACTCACCCAGCCTATCCAAATCACCTTGCAGCCTTCTAGCATCCTCCTCACAGCTAACACTGCCCCCCAGCTTCGTGTCATCCGCAGACTTGGAGATGTTGCATTCAATTCCCTCATCCAGATCATTAATATATATTGTAAATAGCTGGGGTCCCAGCACTGAGCCTTGCGGCACCCTACATTCCAAAGCCAACAGGCCGCGCTGGATGGAGCTCCACCACTGACGATCTCGGCGAGAGATCCCAGGCCCCGCGGTGTTAAAGTCAGCGCCGCCGCCCGCGGCTGGACGCTCCACAGACCTGCAGGTCCGCGATGTTCAAACGGCGGACCCATCACACAGGAGCTCCAGCGCAGCAACCCGGGCAAGGCATCACCCACTCCGCTCCGCAATAGCGCTCCAGCGCTGTGCCGCCGTCTAAGCCGTGGTTCTGGCCGGTCCCTTCAGGAAAAGCCGCTCCAGACCCGCCATTCAATGTGATCATGGCTGATCATCCCCAATCAGTGGCCCGTTCCTGCCTTCTCCCCATATCCCCTGACTCTGCTATCTTCAAGAGCCCTATCTAGCTCTCTCTTGAACGTTTCCAGAGAACCAGCCTCTCCTGAGGCAGAGAATTCCACAGACTCACAACTCTCTGTGTGAAAAAGTGTTTCCTCATCTCCGTTTGAAATGGCTTACCCCTTATTCTTAAACCCCAGATTCTGGACTCCCCCAACATCAGGAATATGTTTCCTGCCACTAGCATGACCAAACCCTTAATAATCTTATATGTTTCAATAAGATCCCCTCTCACCCTTCTAAACTCCAGAGTGTACAAGCCCAGCTGCTCCATCTCTCAGCATATGACAGTCCTGCCATCCCGGGAACTAACCTTGTGAACCTACACTGCACTCCCTGAATAGCAAGAATTGGTCTCAAATTTGGAGACCAAAACTGCACACAATACTCCAGGTGTGGTTTCACTAGGGCCCTGTACAACTGCAGAAGGACCTCTTTGCCCCTAAACTCAACTCCTCTTGTTATGAAGGCCAACATGCCATTCGCTTTCTTCACTGCCTGCTGTACCTGCATGCTTACTTTCATAGACTGATGAACAAGGACCCCCAGATCCTGTTGTACTTCCCCTTTTCCCAACTTGACACAATTTAGATCATAATCTTCCTTCCTCTTTTTGCTACCAAAGTGGATAACCTCACATATGATGCAGAGTGCAGGGGCAAGATAAGTTGGGTTGAGTTTTGTTTATTGTCACATGTACCGAGGTACAGTGAAAAGCTTTTGTAGCGTGTTAACCAGTGAGTGGAAGGACAATACATGATTACTGTCGAGCCGTCCACTGGGTAAAGATACATTATAAAGGGAACAATGTGAATGACATTTAGTGCAAGTTAAAATTGGTAAAGTCCGATCAACGATAGTCCGAGGGTCTCCAATGAGGTAGATAGTCCTCCAGGACAGCTCTCCAGTGGTTGGTAGGATCGTTCAGTTGCCCGATTACAGCTTGGAAGAAACTATCCCTGAGTATTGAGTACGAAAGTTGGGACATCGCGGTGCAGCTGTGGATGTTGTTGGTGAGACCACATTTGTGTGCAGTTCTGGTCACTGTGCTACAGGAATGATGACATTAAGTTGGAAAGGATACAGAAGAGATTCACCAGGATGTTACCTGAACTTGCAGACTTGAGTTACAGGGAGAAGATGGATTGGCAGGAACTTTTTTCTTTGGAGTGGAGGAGACTGCGAGGTGACCTTATTCAGGCATACAAACTCATGAGGGGCATGGATAAGGTGAATGCTTGCAGTCTTTTTCCCAGGGTAGAGGATTCAAAAACTAGGTGGCATAGGCGTAAGGTGAGAAGGGGGAGAATTAATAGGGACCTCAGGGGCAACTTTCACTCAGAGAGTAGTCTATATCTGGAATGAGCTGCCAGTGGAAGCTATAGAGGCAAATATAATTCCCACTTTCATTAGGTCATAAGTGATAGGAGCAGGATTAGGCCATTTGGCCCATCAAGTCTACTCCACCATTCTATCTCTCAAGCTTTGTTTCAAAAGATATTTGGACAGATATAGATTGGTTTAGAGGGACAGTGACGGAAATCCTTGGGGGGGGCAGGGGGGGCAGGGGGGACACATCCCCCCTCTGTTTTGAGAGGTGGGGGACGATCCCCCCCCCCCATTTTCTGTAATCCGGATTTTAAAACCCGGTGAAATCTCCGTTTTCCACGAGACAGTGGGGGTGGGACTGCTGATCAAGGGGCAATGGGGGCGGGACATGATGATCCAGTGCGATGATTGGAGGAGGGTGGTGTCGGTCAGAAGCGGAAGTAGGGGGGGTGGGACTGAGGATAGAGTGCGGTGATTGGAGGAGGGAGACAGCGCGGAAACAGACCCTTCGGCAAACCGAGTCCGCACCGACCAGCGATCCCCGCACATTCACACCATCCTACACACTAGGGACAATTTTACATTTACACCAAAGCCAATTAACCTACAAACCTGTACGTCTTTGTAGTGTGTGAGGAAACCGAAGATCTCGGAGAAAACCCACACAGTCACAGGGAGTATTTACAATCTCTATGCAGACAGCACCCATAGTCGGGATCGAACCCGGGTCTTTGGTGCTGTGAGGCAGCAACTCTACCTCTTTAAAAGCGCTAAAAGTGTTTGCCCTGTTGGCTGTTGTGAGTGGATACAGTTATTCATTCCATTGACTTGTAGTTCCAGTACAGCACGAGGAAATGTGGTTAAACTGCTTCCACTCGTCACGTTGTGCTCTACACGTGGCACCTGGTGATACAGCAAAGCAGCCTGTTGCCAGACAATAGCATTTTGCCAATTCATTAGGTGAAGCAGAGCGAGCATCTAATGTTTAGCCTGGTCACCTTTGAGTAATGCTGCAACTAGTTCAAAATAAGGTCCTTTGGAGGTGCATTGATTTTGCAAAGTGATATTTAATCTACAATTTATTTTCAGGATAAAAATAACTTTTTCTATCCTGGGAAGCAAGTTGCTTATGAAAGTCAGCAGTAGGAAACACCTGGTTTATTTTCCTTTTAAGTTTCATCATATTGTGATTTATTTTTCTATTATATAATGTGCGTTACCAGGTCTTGTGGTGTGATTTCCCCACCCTCACCAACCTTGCCCAAACCCTCCAGTCTCCAAATAAGCTCTGAACTACGTAGACTTGGGCATTGTTTTTTTTTGCACTATTATTGTTTGTTTGATTTTTATGTGTATGTATGTGTGTATATATATATATAGGTAGACACAAAAAGCTGGAGGAACTCAGCGGGTGAGGCAGCATCTATGGAGAGAAGGAATTGGCGATGTTTCGATTTTTCTTGTTTATTATATTGTTTAGAGTGTACTATGTTTACATATTCTGTTGTGCTTCTGCAAGTAAGAATGTCATTGTTCTATCTGGAACATATGACAATTAAACAATCTTGACTCTTGATTAGGACATTCAGTACAGAAGTTTGGATAGATATATCCTTGTGGGTGTCTTGTACCCATGTTGGATTGGAGTTCTATAAATAATGATGTCAACATTTACAGTTGTCTCGTGACACTTGAGTTAAGGGCCTGTCCCACCAGCATGCGATTCCATGCAGTGAGCGCGACCAAACCGGCAGCGGGGGCCGCGCGGATGTCGGGTGATCCCCGTACAGCGCCCGTCCCACCAGCATGCGCCTGCATGCGGCAAACGCGACCAAACCGGCAGCAGGCGCCGCACGGAGGTCGGGTGAGTGGCGCAACGCGGCGCAAAGTGGGGCGAACTTGGAGCGAAGTCTTAAAGGTAAGTTCACCAGGACAGAGAGGGGCACACAGAGAGGGGCACAGAGGCACACACAGAGAGGGTCACGGAGGCACACACATAGAGGGTCACGGAGGCACCTACAGAGAGGGTCACGGAGGCACGATGTCAAGGCGGTGTGACTGCGAGCCGACAAGCCGTTGCCGCGCGAAATCTTTGAACACGGTCAGTTTTTCGGAGCCCCGTGCGATTTCGGGACGAACTCCGCACAATTCCGCACGGCTCCGGCAATTGAAGTGGGACCGGCCCCGCGGCGCCGGACGGCTCAAGCGACCACGTTAGGTCTTGCTCATCTCATGGAGTTGCATGCTGGTAGGACAGGCCCTTTAGATGCTCTGCTTCTTCCCAAGGTCCCCCACCATTCAGTGGCCCAAGAACGCTGGCAATGTTGATCTGAGCTGGATCCCTGCCAGCAGAGGTTGCACATCAGTGTGTGATCCCAGCCAGCAGATATGTCTCTTTGCGGCTGGCCAAGAAACCAACGGGTAGGTTTGGAAGGGATTGCCTCAAGGAAAGCAGCAAGGAAAAGCCAGATAAATCCAGAAATACCAAAAGCAGGATGAGGAACCTTGCAAACAGCATCCATGGACATCTCTGACCCCGCTAAGAATAAAAGCACATGCCCCAGGATCTTAAAAAAATGCAAAGATAATAATTGCAGCAAATAGTAAGAAGTATCTTGGCTGGGAATTCTCAGTAGCCTTCCAGCAGAGCTGCTGGTGGAATTGGATTTGATTGTGTCTAATGCACCACTTCTATTGTAAGCTGTTGGTCCATACTGTTAGTTGCTTTGATCCAAGTGGCATTCATAATGCACCCCCCGTTGCTTTTGATTCCGGGTAGCACAGTGGCACAATGGCACAGCTGGTGGAGCTGTTGCCTCACAGCGCCCGAGTCGCAGGTTCAATCCTGACCTCGGGTACCGTCTGTATGGAGTTTGAGCATTCTCCGTGTGACCATGTGGGTTCCCATCAGGTTCCCTGGTTTTCCCACGCATCCCAGAGACGTGCGGGTTTGTAGGTTAATTCTTGGGGGTTTCGATGCTGTATGTTTCAACCAAATGTTTAATTTACAAAATTCTTAAGGGGTTGGACAGGCTAGAACTTACAAAATTCTTAAGGGGTTGGACAGGCTAGATGCAGGAAGATTGTTCCCGATGTTGGGGAGGTCCAGGACAAGGGGTCACAGCTTAAGGATAAGGGGGAAATCCTTTAAGACCGAGATGAGAAAGACTTTTTTCACACAGAGAGTGGTGAGTCTCTGGAACTCTCTGCCCCAGAGGGTAGTTGAGGCCAGTTCATTGGCTATATTTAAGAGGGAGTTAGATGTGGCCCTTGTGGCTAAGGGGATCAGAGGGTATGGAGAGAAGGCAGGTACGGGATACTGAGTTGGATGATCAGCCATGATCATATTGAATGGCAGTGCAGGCTCGAAGGGCCGAATGGCCTACTCCTGCACCTAATTTCTGTATTTCTATGTTTCTAACCAGGTTTGTGTGACTTTTGTATTTAATTCTGATGCTCCACATCTGCCTCTAGCTTCCCGTGGAGCCCAGGCTTCACCAGAAGATGAGAAGGAACAATTACCCCTGGAGATTAGTTATAACATGGTAGGTTCAGTCACTGATGAGTTGCAGTTTAGATGTGACCCTTGTAAAGTCATAACATGACACCGGCATTGTAAAATAAACACCTTCTTGTATAAAATACATTGTTAGAGTCATAGGCCAGGAGCAACATGGATAATGAAGTACCACACCACATTACTCTATCTCTGCCTGATTTTCTTCAGGCATCTGTTGAAATGCCAAATTACGCTATTGTTGTCCACTGCCATTTTGTGGATTGTGAGCACATTTGAGGTTCTTTCTCAACATCAGTAGAATTTTCACACCACACATGCAACTCCTGGTAGCATGCACAATAAAATTGCACTTCGCATCATCTCTCGTGGTCAAAGAGTCGTGCGGCACAGAACAAGCTCTTCAATCCAACTTGTCCTTTCCAACCAAGATGTCCCATCTAAGCTGGTCCCATTTGCCCGCATTTGGCCCATATCCCTCTAAACCTTTCCTATCCACGTACCTGTCCAAGTGCCTTTTAAATATGGTTTAAGAAGGAACAGCAAATGCTGGAAAATCGAAGGTAGACAAAAGTGCTGGAGAAACTCAGCGGGTGCAGCAGCATCTATGGAGCGAAGGAAATAGGCAACGTTTCGGGCCGAAACCGTTCTGCAGACTGAAGAAGAGTTTCGGCCCGAAACGTTGCCTATTCCCTTCGCTCCATAGAGCCTGCTGCACCCGCTGAGTTTCTCCAGCACTTTTGTCTACCTTTTAAATATTGTTATTGGGCCTACCATACCTACCTCTTCTGGCAGCTCATCTCATATACCCACCACTCTCTGTATTAAAAGGTTACCTATTAAAATTCCCATTCAATCTTTGTCCTCTCACCTTAAACCTCTGTCCTCTTGTTCTTGATTCCACTACTGTGAGTACCAAAACTCCGTGCATTCACCCTAACTATTCGCCTGGTGATTTTATACATCTCTATAAGATCACCCCTGGGCCTCCTGTGTTCCAAGGAATAAAGTCTTAACCAGGTCAACCTCTCCTTTTAGCTCAGCCCCTCGGATTCTGGCAACTGCCTCGCACCCTTTCCAGCCTAAGGACATTGGCCTTTAGTTATTTTTTTATTCATTGATAAGATATGAGCACCATTTGCAAGGCCAACATTTATTGTCTATCTCTTACTGTCGTCATTATCAAGACCACTTTTTGTATTCAAAATGGTTTCAGTTATGTTGTTGGATGATTAGTCCAAAGGTTTGAATGAACAATCCAGTAATATACCCATTGTTAAATTCATCAAACAGCGTTAGCCGCAGGAGGATTGGGAGCTTCTTGGCACATATCGTTCAGCATTACATTAGTGTACAGGTCGTGCTTTCAGGTATTGTTCTGCAGAGGAACATTTGGCTTAATTTATAATTTAACTGGTTAAATACCAACAGCAGAGGTATTTTAATTCCCGTGCTTTTTCCAGTACCCTATTTAATTCATCAATACTGCGATTGGCAAAGACCAGAAGATCCTATCGCCAGTTCCAAACAAGTTGACTGATTGTAGCAGCAATAGTGATGTTATAAAGGGCCTGTCCTACAAGCATGCAACTCTATGTGGTGAAGGCGATCAAACTAGAAGCGGGGGCCGCGCGGAGGTCGGGTGATCCCCTGTACAGGGCCGTTCCCACCAGCATGCGCCTGCATGCGGCAAGCGCAACCAAACCGGCAGGAGGGGCCGCGCGGAGGTCGGGTGAGTGGCGCAACGGGGTGCAAAGTGAGGCGAACTTGGAGCGAAGTCTAAGGTAAGTTCGCCAGGACAGAGAGGGGCACAGAGGCACACACACACAGAGGGCCACGGAGCCACACACATAGAGGGTCACGGAGGCACCTACAGAGAGGGTCACGGAGGCACGATGTCGGGGCGGTGTGTCATGCGTCGAGGCAACTGTGAGCCGACAAGCCGTTGCCGCGCGGAATTTTTGAACATAGTCAGTTTTTCGGAGTCCCGCACGATGTCGGGACGAACTCCGCACAATTCCGCACGGCTCCGGCGATCGAAGTGGGACCGGCCCCGCGACGCCGGACGGCTCAAGCAACCATGTTAGGTCGCGCTAATTGCATAGAGTTGCATGCTTGTAGGACAGGCCCTTAATTGGTGTCAAGACAAGGAGTCAAGAGCCAAGGGTGTTTTATTGTCATGTGTCCCGGATAGAACAATGACATTCTTACTTGCTGCAGCACAACAGAATATGTAAACATAGTGCACTGTAAACAATATGCTAAACGAGAGAGAAAAAAAAGTTCAGTGTGTGTATATATACACGTACTCACAAATACACAAAAAAATATTTTGGTAAAATGTTCTATTTGCAGTCACTGTTTCAGCACACATAGAGCATCGACATCAGTGAGCAACTGGGACGAAGGGAATTGATGACTAATCTTGAGTCACTGCCTTCCAGAAGGGAAGGGTACATTTAAAATAAGTAAACTTAGAAATAAAAGTTTCCAATGTGCTAATCGGACAAAGCCTTAATATGAGGTTCAACCCATCCGAAGAAACTTAAAGTACTGACCTGACATAAGGTCAATGTTTGTGGTTATAATCAGTGGACATCAACATCTTGTCCAACCATTGATCCACATTACACACAAAGAGTTCTTGTTCTGCATCTTTTCTTGCATTTCATTGTTTGCACAGATATTCCCTGCTGTATCGCCAGCAATATTAGAACCTGTCAAAAGATTAGTATCACAATGAACAAACAGCTTCAGAGCTCACTGTTAGTTATTAGGTGTGGAGATTGCTGTGATATCTCTGCTTTAATGGTGTTGTATCTGGTATCGGAGATTACTCCAGTCATTATTTCACCTTGTTGTATATAATGGGCCTATTATGAACTGCCTCCACCCACACTACAGACTTATACGCTGTGTAACTACTTTTATACCTCTTCTGTACTTTATATGGCAGTAACTCTTTCAGATTGCACATGAAGTACTGCACCTGGTGTCCTTCAACTTCCTGCAAGATTAAAAATTAAAAAAGAACAAGAGTCAATAGGTTTCTCTCGCTGCTGATTTGAAGACAGAATAAAATGGCTAGTTGACAAGAATACGTTACTAAGATAGCAAGTAAAAGATAGATAAAGCATATCAGTTAGTGTTGGAAAGAAGTTGCTTCCATTCTTTGTAGGGGGCAGCAAATTCATAAAAATAATATTCCTTTTGAATGGCAAAGTTCAAGATTTCTGTTTACCATTCTGTGCACCAGCCTGAAAATATAGGGCAAACAAACACGGTGACAATTCTGAACTGTGTCAAAATAAGTCAAACCTTTTATTTGTCAGCCGCAGAAAACTAGGTTCTGTGGGTGAGCTGCTTATAGATGAGTTGCAAAAATAGTTTTTTTTTGTGCTTTTTAATTTATTTGAAAATATGCACTCATATTTGCTATATTTAAGAGGGAGTTAGATGTGGCCCTTGTGGCTAAGGGGATCAGAGGGTATGGAGAGAAGGCAGGTACGGGATACTGAGTTGGATGATCAGCCATGATCATATTGAATGGCGGTGCAGGCTCGAAGGGCCGAATGGCCTACTCCTGCACCTAATTTCTATGTTTCTATGTTTCTATATTTCAGTACACTAGGCAAGCTAAATGCTTCCAGCCTGTTTATCTGTACACTTCCCTTTTTAAAACTAAATAACCTTATCACTAAAAGCCAACATACCTGTTTATTTTAGGTCAAACAATGCTCTAAACAGTGAACGTAACATAATTTAGCGGTAATGTCTTAAATACTAACAGAACATATTTTTAAAAAATGCTTAGTTTTGAAAGCACCACATCCCTCATTGTTTATCTAATAGAACCTTATCAGTTAATAACTTCACAAAACGCAACAACTTTCTGTCTGTTGTGAAAAAAGTAACTGTTAATTGCAACACTTCAAACGTTTAAAGTTGATTATCTTTTACAGATACACATATGGCTTGCTATTTCCTGTAACAACTGTGTTTAGATTCCAGTGACTTAGGATTTCACAATAGTGTTCAAACGTTTGAAGGGCCATCGTGTGTGCAGCACTTTCTTGTACTGTAGATGTGTGGCCTGCTTCTGCACTCCAAACAATAGAGGCTTGCCAGCCCAACCTCTCCCTATAGCTCAGGCCCTCGAATTCCGGCCACATCTTCGTAAATCTTCCCTGCACTCTTTCCAGCGTCATGCCATCGGTAGAAACATAGAAATTAGGTGCAGGAGTAGGCCATTCGGCCCTTCAAGCCTGCACCGCCATTCAATATCATCATGGCTGATCATCCAACTCAGTATCCCGTACCTGCATTCTCTCCATACTGTCTGATCCCCTTAGCCACAAGGGCCAAATCTAACTCCCTCTTAAATATAGCCAATGAACTGGCCTCAACTACCTTCTGTGGCAGAGAGTTCCAGAGACCCACCACTCTCTGTGTGAAAAAAGTCTTTCTCATCTCGGTCCTAAAGGATTTCCCCCTTATCCTTAAGCTGTGACCCCTTGTCCTGGACCTCCCCAACATCGGGAACAATCTTCCTGCATCTAGCCTGTCCAACCCCTTAAGAATTTTGTAAGTTTCTATAAGATCCCCTCTCAATCTCCTAAATTCTAGAGAGTATAAACCGAGTTTATCCAGTCTTTCTTCATAAGCCAGTCCTGACATCCCAGGAATCAGTCTGGTGAACCTTCGCTGCACTCCCTCTATGGCAATAATGTCCTTCCTCAGATTTGGAGACCAGAACTGTACGCAATACTCCAGGTGTGGCCTCACCAAGACCCTATACAACTGAAGTAGAACCTCCCTGCTCCTATACTCAAATCCTTTTGCTATGAAAGCTAACATACCATTCGCTTTCTTCACTGCCTGCTGCACCTGCATGCCTACTTTCAATGATTGGTGTACCATGACACCCAGGTCGCGCTGCATCTCCCCTTTTCCTAATCGGCCACCATTTAGATAATAGTTTGTTTTCCTGGAGTTCCTACTTATTATACTTCTCTATCAACTTTGTCTCCAGTTATCAGTTGTAGCTCAGTTGTAGCCATCTTAATTCTCAGTCAGAGGTTGTGAGTTCAAGGTGCGCTCTAGAGAGAGGGGCAAAAGGAATCAAAGCAGATAAATAAGCCCAGTAGTATTGGGACTGCTACCTTGCCAAAGATGCCGACCTTTGGGTGAAACGTTGAACTGAACCAGATGTAAAAACAATCCATGGCGCTGTTTTGAAGAAGAACATGGTAGTTCACCACGGGTTTACACAAAATGCTGGAGAAACTCAGCGAGTGCAACAGCATCTATGGAGCGAAGGAGGCATCTATGGAGCGAAGGAGCCTATCTCCTTCGCTTCATAGATGCTGCTGCACCCGCTGAGTTTCTCCAGCATTTTGTGTAAACCCTCGATTTTCCAGCATCTGCAGTTCCTTCTTTAACACATGGTAGTTCACCACTTTGTCTCAGTGTCTTGGCTCAATCCTTATCTCACAATAAACATCACTAAGAAAGGAATATGGGAATGTTAGTGGGTCGGCACTGCTAGAGCCAGTACTGCTTCATTGACCCAGGTTCAGTTTTGACTTTGGGTGCTGTCTACGTGGAGTTTTCACACTTGCCCTGTGATCGCATGGGTCTCCAATGGGCTGCTCTGGTTTCCGTCCATATACCAATGATGTGTGTATCGGTAAGTGAATTGATCAATGTAAAAGTGGTAGAATTCATGGAGAGGAATAGATTGCAGAGAACACTATTGGGGAAAAGGGATTGCTCTGCTGGCTGGTATTGACATGAGCTGAACTGCCTCCTCCTACGTCATAAGAATATATGGAAATATGAGGAGCAGCCTTATACCATCACTAATCTATTTGTCATTATTATATAATCACACACAATATCTTTCCAGTTCCATTTGCCAGTTCTGTCTACATACTCTTTCTGAGTCATAGGTGAAGGTGACAAGGCCCTTCGTAAAAAGACACAAAATGCTGGAGTAACTCAGTGGGCCAGACAGCATCTCTGGAGAAAATAAATAGGTGATGTTTCGGGACATTCGGAACCAAGTCTGAAGAAGGGTCTCGACCCGAAACGTCACCAAACAGCCTGTTCCCTTTATCATTGTTACTTTTTTGCATAACTTTCATTCATTTGTTCTATATATCTCTCTACATCATCCTCTATATCTCTCGTTTCCCTTTCCCGTGGCTTTCAGTGTGAAGAAGGGTCTCGACCCGAAAAGTCACCCATTCCTTCTCTCCAGAGATGCTGCCTGTCCTGCTGAGTTACTCCAGCTTTTTGTGTCTATCTTCGGTTTAAACCAACATCTACAGTTCCTTCCTACACACAAGGTCCTTCGTAACGTACTGTATGTAGATTGATGTCTTCTGATGTCTTTGAGCAGGGATGGTTATTCTCGTGAATCCCAACACGAGAGGCTGCATCAGCTTTTTCAAGGACAGGAGGGAAATGCATCTGGAACTCAAAAGGAGCCATTGACATTTCATTTTAATTTGTCTGTGAGCCTTGAGGAAAGGTGTACTGAGTCTTAGCTACATCTTTGAGTTTAGGTGGCACTACTTTTACACGGGGCCATAGGTTCAGTGATATTAGTTGTTTTCAAAGGTTTTCTGTAATATTTACATTGTTTTAGAGTGTACCTTTGCTGTTCAGTATCTCACCATCCAATGACATAGTCTCAAGACATAATGAAAGCAGTGAATTATCACATGTACCCAGGGTACGTTGGGACAGTGTGAAGTGTTGTTTTGCATACATCCGAGTAGCAATGTTACAAAATTTTGAGATTTAAAAAATCATGTCTGCAAATTATCCCATCAGATAAAGCATACAAATAAGTTTAATTTGACACCTAATTCACTTTCATATCTTCAGTATTAAAAAAATTATGGCCATTTTCATACTCGGAAATTAGCATCTTGTTCCCCATTGCCTTTCCATTGACTTAACACAAAAGTTGTGATCGAGGACAGTCAAAAGCCCACAACTTTCTTAAAAATTAAGAGAACTGAAAGAAATTTTCAGTTATTATAGATTGAAGCATTCTGAAACGAATATGAAACAATCTTACTTGGATGACATGAAATTAAAGCATATAATTAGTTAGTTACCCAATTGTGGCTAATTACAAAATTCTATTACTAGATCTAAACATCTATCCATTTCTTAAGAAAATATTAACATTTTTTTTAAAGCCTAAGTGTCCAAATAACATTCACACAAGAATTCACAATATAACATGATTTTTAAATGTCATTATTATGAATTTATAGGCCAAATTGAAGGAATTTAGTGTTTAATGCCCATAAATTAATGGGCATTTTAAACACTTGCGAGTAGGATTTTCTGGAACGCGATGTATTAGAACGTTGCGGTTGCGGTGAATTTAAACCCAATATCGGCAGGTAAAATTCTGCCAGTTCATATGGGGACTAAATCACCGTTTCGCAACATGAAATATTGATTAAAGTCCCCTAAACAAGCAGGTTTATATGAAAAAATAAACAGCTTTCACTTACCTGTCCCCTACGTAAAATCCGTCCCCGTTGTCGGCGCTCACGGCATTAGGAGCTAATTTTTATTTTATTGCAGAGCTGAAATAGTCGGGCGATTAAAAAAAAAAATTTAACTAACCGACAGTCGGTACGGATCTCCAGAAATAGCTTGCACTCCGACAAAATATAATTCCGGTGGCAAGGGAAAAACCGCATTTTAACCCCCCCCCACCCTTAAAGGCACCAAAGTCGCGCACACGGCCAGTGACAGAACTGCAGCACCGCTAAAGGTAAGTTTTGTAACATACCTACATCCTAGGCAGTACACAAGTGGCACCACGTGTTGGCACCAACAAAGTTACAAATGTACAGAACAGTCCCATCTCCTGCCTGCCGCCACATGTGGAAGTATCATCCTTCTCCCCCCTCCCCCCCCCCACCAGTTCCTCCTTTGACCTCAACAGCCTTCCACGCTGGGTCCCCTTTGTCCTCCACGTCCACCCCACACACACTGGGTCCCCCTTTGTTATTGGTGACCCTCAGTCCAGTCCCCCATTGCTCTCATCTACCTTACTCTCAGTCCCACCTCGCTCTCGATGGCGTGGCCACTGTTGATGCAGGTGGCTTGGGGCCAACTTGGTGTCGGCGGTGGGTGAGCCGGGCCTGTCGGGTGGGTCCTCAATCGTCGGTCCATGGCGGGGGGTTCCTCTGACCATGGCGGAAGGACGAGTCTTTCGGCATCATCTGACAGAGGTGGGTCCTGTTTGCCTGGAGGGTTTGCCAGTTTGCCAGGGGGTTAGTCGGGCCTGCTTGCCTGGAGTGGCCCGGCCAGCTGTTTGCCTGGAGCACCTTGTTTAGTTTGGTTTAGTTCAGAGATACATCATGGAAACAAGCCCTTCGGCCCACCAAGTCCACACCGACCAGTGATCACCCGTTTTAAAAATAGCCAATGACTCGTCAGCACGGACTGGAAGGGCCGAGAAGGCCTGTTTCCGTGCTGTAATTGTTATATGGTTGTCTTCCACCGCCATCCGTGTCAATGAATTCCACAGATTCACCACCCACTGGCTGAAGAAGTTCATCTTCATCTTCTTTCTAAAGGTACGTCCTTTTATTCTAAGTGTGCCCTCTGGTCCTGGATTTCCCACATGGAAACATCCTTTCCACATCACACTACCACTATCCTACACTCTAGGCACAACTTATACTCTCTACTGAAGCCAATTAACCTACAACGACATCTTTGGATTGTGGGAGGAAAGCGGGGTACCTGGGAAAAACGCACGCAGTCACGGGAGAACGTACAAACGGCGTACAGACAAGCACCCATAGTCAACATCCAACCCAGGTGTCGGGCTCCGTAAGGCAGCAACTCTACCGTTGCGCCACCGTGCCACCTAAAAGCTCTCCTGAGCAAGGCACATGCCCTTACGTAGGCACAAAATGCTGGATAAACTCAGCGGGTGAGGCAGCATCTATGGAGAGAAGGAATTGGCGACGTTTCAGGTCGGGACCCTTCTTCTGACTGATGTCAGGGGAGGGGGCGGGACAAAGAAAGAAAGTGGGCGGAGACAGTGGGACTAGTGGGAGAACTGGGAAGGGGGAGGGGAAGGAGAGGGGAAGGAGGAAGGGCTATTTGAAATTAGAGAAAGCAATGTTCATACCGCTGGGGTGTAAACTACCCAAGCAAAATATGAGGTGTTGTTCCTCCAATTTTTGCTGGGCCTCACTCTGACAATTGGAGGAGGCCCAGGACAGAAAGGTCAGATTGGGAATGGGGGGGGTTGAAGTGCTGGGCTACCAGGAGATCAGGTAGGTTTAGACGGACTAAGCGGAGGTGTTCAGCGAAACGATCGCCGAGCCTGCGCTTGGTCTCGCCGATGTAGAGAAGTTGACACCTGGAACAGCGGATGCAGTAGATGAGGTTGGAGGAGGTGCAAGTGAACCTCTGCCTTACCTTTTCCAGGTGAGGCAGAAGTCCACTTTCACCTCCTCCAACCTCATCTACTGCATCCGCTGTTCCAGGTGTAATTTCCAGGTGAGGCAGAGGTTCACTTGCACCTCCGCCAACCTCATCTACTGCCCCTCATGTCCATTCCTAACATTTTACCTCAGTATTGCTTCCCTTCATTAACCCACTGTCATTTGCTTAGTGGCATCAAAATAAAGACTTACTTATCTCATCTGCCTTCAAATTTTTAATGATGGAGAGAAACAGTGACACGTTATCCCACACTAATGATGAATATAATTTTTATCTGTGACTTTGTGGTTCCAGCCTGCTCCAAGCCGATGATCAGCTAATTTTATCGAACCTGACCCAAGTGCTCACCAGCCCAAACAAGCTTGATTCATCAGCATGACATGTTTGCACTGCATATTGTTTGCAGTATTCATTAAAACTTATGCAATACTTGGGGAAATGAATCAACTTAATGAGAACATTTAAACTAGCCTGTTCCGAGTTAATGAATTTGTGACTAAACTTGTACAAACAATGAAGAACTTGGCACTAGGAAAAGTCAGATAATCCACAGCCTGAATACATAGAAACAGAGAAACATAGAAATTAGGTGCAGGAGTAGGCCATTCGGCCCTTTGAGCCTGCACCGCCATTCAATATGATCATGGCTGATCATCCAACTCAGTACCCCGTACCTGCCTTCTCTCCATACCCTCTGATCCCCTTAGCCACAAGGGCCAGTAGCCCCTCGTTAGTACAGACCTCGTCATACCGGCTTTTGGTTCAAGGGACTGAATATTTTAAGAACACAGGCTGCTAGTTACACTGCAGAGGCTATTGAAATTGACAAGGCATTGATATTGACAAGGTGTTGATAATGACAAGGCACTGAAATTGACAAGGCGTTGATATTGACAAGTTTTTGAAAATGACAAGGCCATTAAAATTGACTAGCAATTCCTTCGATCGGCATTATTGAACAATGTAACAAACAGCCTTTACTATTTTTAGCTTGCAGGTTAGTGTCTTTGGAAGGTGAAACGGCGTTAATGTTTAAGGTCGATATCCGTTCACCCTGAGCTCCGGATGGGCAGTTGGTTGTGGGAATCTCACTTAGAATGCGACAGGGTTTCCTCACACTATTACACCGCCACCACAACCTCAAAGACCTCCCGCTTTGCTCTCAGTCTCTTACTGCGGAAATCGGCAACGGGGGCAGCGGCTATTGCCGTACCCCGGGTGCTCCGTACAAGCTGTTGCCGGGTGACCTTCTTGTGTTGCCCAGCTCCTTGTGGTGAGGGAGGTCCCACTGGACTCTCAGTGACGGGGCTCCGGGATTGTGACCCAGCGCCCGGGCACTGATGGGGAACAAACCCTTACTCGGTTATAGCAGATATAACGGCAATAACGGACACCGTTCCTCCCCATGGCCCGTTATAACGAGGGCTCACTGTTTTTGGAAATGCCGATGGTTTGACACTTGCTCGCGAGATGCTGTTTTCCAGGCTCCTTTTAAACTCTGACTCCCAAAACCCCCCTCCCCCCACTTCCCCTCCACCTCCCTGTTCCTATACTTCCGCAAACCTCACTGGGACACTGGTTACTATGCTCCTTTGAAACTCACCTGTCCTGTTTCACACGCTCCCTTTAAACACTGGATTCACTAGAATATGTTTTATAATACTGTGTAACTTAAAAAAAATAAAAAATAAAAATCGTTGGGGTTTTGATAGAAGTAACAACCAATAATCCAGTGCATCATCACTAAAGTCCTGAGTATGCTGGAGTATCGATTTGTTACTGTGCTTCCAACATGTGATTGCTTTGCCTCAAAGGGCCTACAGTCCCTCTGTAGTATTGAGGCCAAATACTCAAATGGAGTTGGTGATGTTTAAAAATAAAATGAGTACTTTTATTCCTTGCTCACTATCTGCCATTCCCACAGGCATCTGCTCATATCCACTACCCAGTATTCCATACCTTCTGATGGAAACTTAACTGGTCCACAAGCCATTTGGAGTCATAGAGTCATAGAGTGCGTAAACAGGCCTTTCGGCCCAACATGCCACTGGCCAACATGTCTCAACTATATTAGTCCCACCTATGTAATATTTTTTTATTTGAAGTAAACCGTTTACAATGTAAAGCTTACTTTATAAACTAACACCTTAATTCAATATTACTACAAATAACATATCAATACTTAATATCTTCTATTTTTTGGAAATAAAGAAAAAGATATATAAAAGAGAAAAGAAAAAAGAGTAAATAAAAAGGAATAAAAAATTCTTCCCACATACTTCAATCGTAAATAAAAAGAAAATAAAAAGGGAAAATTTGAAAAACAAAAATATTACATATATATAAACAAAAACTAAAATCATTATACGAAATACTATTTCATTCAGAAATATCTCTAATAAATGCACAATAATATCAAATATAAGTAAGTTATTCGCATCGGATCCGTAGGGTGTCCGTCGAGCCGTGATTCCAAGAATAGCTACTTCTCTAAATACTGTATATATGGAGACCATATCGATTCAAAAGAATTATACCTGTCCAAAAGGACAAATCTAATTCTTTCCAAATTCAACGTCTCCAACATCTCTGCTTTCCACATTTTAATTGTTGGGGATAATGTTCCCTTCCAAAATTTAAGTATCATTTTTTTCCCTATTATTAAACAGTAATCAAAAAAATTTCTTTGATTAACCGTGAGTACCAAATTTGGCTCCGGGATTCCGAATATTATTAATTTTGGGTCTGGGTCGAGTTCAACCTTAAGAACTTCCGAAATAACTTTAAAAATTTCAATCCAATAATAATTCAACCGTGGACACGTTACCAAACTATGTATTAAATTTGCTTCAAAATTCTTACATTTATCACAAATAGAGGAGAGACTAGGAAAAATACTTTTCAATTTGGTTTTCGAGTAGTGTAATCTATATATAACTTTAAATTGTATCAGTGTATGTCTGGCATTCAAAGAACACCAATGTATTCTTTGTAAGCATTCTTCCCAAGTTTCTTTTGTTATAGGTAATCCAATTTCATTTTCCCATGCTTGACGATATGTTTCAGTTGTTGGGTTCTCTTTATCTAAAATAATATTGTATATATAAGCTATAAGCTTATCCGTATTTGGATGTAAATTAAACAGCTCATCTAATAAGCCTGGTTCTTTTTTTTTATAGTCTTGTGTGTTACATTTAATAAAATCTCTAATTTGTAAATACCTAAAATGGTGTTGTGAAGGTAATCCAAAAATATCTTGTAACTCTTCAAATAATAAAAATTTTCCATTTCTATAAAGGTGTCCTATCCTTTTAATTCCTGAATCCTCCCACAGTCGAAACCCCGCATCTAAGATTGAGGGTTTAAACAGTGGGTTATTCCTAATTGGTAACCTAAAAGAAAGATTATCCAGATATAGGGTCTTAACTATCTGTTTCCAAATACGCCTATTATTATGAATTATAGGGTTGTCCCTATAAGTCTTTTTTTGTACTTCCTTTGGTGCGAAAATAATCGACTCTATATTGAAAGGTAAACAGTCTTCCTTTTCCATTTTTAACCACATTGGTTCAACATCCATATTTACCCACCAAAAATTCATATTCTTAATCTGGACTGCCCAAAAGTAATATAGAAAATTTGGAAGTGCCAGCCCTCCATTTATCTTAGACTTACATAAGTGTTTTTTACTTATTCTATGACTTTTGTAATCCCAGACAAAATGATTAACTATAGTATCAATTAAAAAAAAAAAACTTTTTGGGAGAAAAAAAGGAATTGCCTGAAATAAATATAACAATTGTGGTAAAAAAATCATCTTTATAGCATTAATCCTACCGATCATAGATATAGGGAGTGTTTTCCAATATGAAATGTTTTTTTTAAGTTTCTCTAATAATTGATAATAATTAGCTTTAATTAATAATTTATAGGATTTAGACACATTGATTCCTAAATATTTAAATTTATCTGTAACTATTTTTAGTGGGTATTTTTGTAGTATATTTACATTTATACCAGTTATAGGCATAATGTCACTTTTATTCCAATTAATCCTATATCCTGAAAATACGCTAAATTCATTTATAACATTGAATAACTTGGGAATACTACATTCCGGTTTAGTAATATAAATCAGAATATCATCTGCATATAAAGATATCTTATTATTTGTTGTGTCAGTATTATACCCATATATTTCGGGTTCTGATCTGATTCTTTCGGCCAGAGGTTCTATCACCAAAGCAAATAATAAAGGGGATAACGGACATCCCTGTCTGCATCCCCTAAAAAGTCTAAATTTAGGTGATAGTATTTGATTAGTTAAAATTCTTGCTGTAGGGTTAGAATATAATATTCTTACCCATTTACAAAATCCATCCCCCAGTTGATACTTTTCCATTATATTAAATAAATATGACCATTCCACCTGGTCGAATATTATATTAGTCCCACCTGTCAGCATTTGGTCCATATCCCTCCAAACCTGTCTATCCATGTACCTCTCTAACTGATTCTTAAATGTGGGGATAGTCCCAGCCTCAACTACCTCCTCTGGCAGCTTGTTCCATACACCCACCACCCTTTGTGTGAAAAGGTCAATAGACACATTTGCCAAATCACGTGATGCTCAATAATGATATAAATGAACAGATCAGACCTTGCTGGTGTGTCAGTCTTCTTCTGTGTCCATTCATGCAGTAGCTTGCATAATGCACAGCCACTGGGCGGTGGACAAGTAATTGGCCCCATGCCATTATATACACACTTTGTTTTCTCTGCATGCTCATGATGCTGAAATCAACACAATGCCAGTCCCCCATTCTAAGCTATTCTTCCGCTGAGCCTGTAAATCTGCGGAACTATTTATTTACCCTCCTATCTTCCCACAGTTTAACCAGCGCTTCTTGATAAATCCACCTTCCCTTCTCTTTCTCAAAAATAATTTTGCCAAAGATCTCATTAAAAGTTTCTCTCCGGACTCTTCCTGTTAGTAGCACACTTGCCTCAAAATCAGAGGATTCTAGGTTCAAGCCTTACTCCAGAAACATTGGTACAAATGTGCAGACTGACACTTCAGTGCGGTAGAAATGTGTAGGAAGGAACTGCAGATGCTGGTTTACAAAGACAGACACAAAATGCTGGAATAACTCAGCGGGACAGGTAGCATCTCCAGATAAAAGGAATGGGTGATGTTTCGGGTCAAACCCCTTGTTCTGAAGAAGGGTCTCAACCCGAAACATCATCCATTCCTTCTATTCAGAGATGCTGCCTGTCCCGCTGAGTTACTCCAGCATTTTGTGTCTAAGTTCAGTGCAGTACTTGGGAACAGCTGCATTGTTGGAAGGGTCATCGTTGGGGGAACATTTACACAAGGCTCTTCACATTTCTAAAGTGTACAACACTACACTCTGTAGATGTGCATGGTATCCCAAATGGCAGATTCTACGTTACAATGTTTTAATGCCCATGTGTCGATGTCAGGAGATGCCCTCAGATCCCAGAGGCTACTGTTGGATAATCTGACTGTTTGGACCCTGCCAGAGTCACAGAAACTTGGCCCAAAGTACTCCCAAATAAATATACAGCACTGATCTTTTACAATCAAGGTTTATGATCTGGGGTGCACTTTCTTGTGAGCAATTCTTTCATTTAAGCAATACCAACTGCCAAGTTATGGTGTCGGCATAACTTGATAAGCTACAGTATGTTGCATTCCAAACTACACTTCATGCGAAAGCCTTGTATTCCTTCCAGTAAATTTCCACTAGTATTTTGTTTTGAGTTGAAGTCCACTTTGAATTATTATTTTTTTTCTTCATTCCACAAGGATTGGGATAATTTAGTGTCTTTTATTAAGTTTCATAACTTGTTTTGGTTTTGTTGACAAGCAAGAATATTTGTAATCTGCAAATTTTATTTTCTTTTAATAAAAATGGCTTGGATATTGTGCAATTTTTCAGTGTAAACCTCAACCGCCAACATCGGTAAACTGTGTTGTTCTCATCAGAGTGAATATTGTAGAGACAAAATGACTAAATTAAATCATAACCACATTCTCATGGTTTAGTTTAGTTTAGCTTAGTTTAGAGATGGTGGTGGAGAATTGGTGTGGTGGCTGGTAATGAGGTGCATTCAAACCGGAATATCCTTGCATGATTTAAAATAAAGTGCTTAGACAGCAGAGGAAATTGTTCTGAAATGTACGGTATATAATTCAGTAGACAACCAGGCTGATTAATGAAAGTGCAGAGCAGATGTGAAAAGGAAATCAAAGGCACAAAGAAGGTGCAAATTAGCAAATAACATAAAGAGGAATAAAAGTTATTTCTCAAATATTTACAAGTTTGATGGGTCCAGTCACGCATGCAACCTCACAGTTTTGGAACATTAACAAACATGAATACACTACTCTCATCTAAACCATTGGTTTAGTCTGGAAATACCCCAGCCGTACACACACACATCCTCACGGTATCCTCCCCCTCCTCTTTCTTTTTAATAGTCTCTCAGGATCAAGCATGACTTGGTTCCACTCTGGCTATTGAGGCCCATGTTGGAACTGTGGAGTCTTCCACAGATGAGGCAGAATGTGCCTGATAGGCGGGCGCGAGGCGGCGCACTCTTTCAGCCTTTTACATCAACCTGAGATCCCGAATGCCATCTCGGATGTTGCTTCTCCACTTTGAGCACTGATACGCCAGAGGTTCTGAGGAGTCAGCGGTAAGTTATGTTTTTCAAGGCGGATTGAACACATCTTAGAATGATTTCCCTCTATCAGCCTGGTATCCTCTTCCCCAGAATGAACACAAAACAGGCTGTCTATCTTGCCCTGCACGATAGGTATGCCCTGCGCATAATTACGGTCTCAATGCTGGGGCGTTTGGCCTGGGAGTAGCCTCTGGCTTTATTCCTTCAGTGAATTAAGGGCCTGTCCTACAAGCATGCAACTGTATGCGATGAACGCGATCAAACTAGAAGCGGGGACGCGCGGAGGTCGGGTGATCCCCTGTACAGGGCCGTTCCCACCAGCATGCGCCTGCATGCGACAAGCGCAACCAAACCGGCAGTAGGGGCCGCGCGGAGGTCGGGTGAGTGGCGCAACGCGGCGCAAAGTGAGGCAAACTTGGAGCGAAGTCTAAGGTAAGTTCGCCAGGACAGAGAGGGGCACATAGAGAGGGGCACAGAGGCACACACACAGAGGGCCACGGAGCCACACACATAGAGGGTCACGGAGGCACCTACAGATAGGTTCACGGAGGCACGATGTCGGGGCGGTGTGTAATGCGTCGAGGCGACTGCGAGCCGACAAGCCGTTGCCGTGCGGAATTTTTGGACATAGTCAGTTTTTCGGAGCCCCGCGCGGTGTCGGGACGAACTCGGGACGAACTCCGCACAATTCCGCACGGCTCCGGCGATCGAAGTGGGACCGACCCCGCGACGCCGGACGGCTCAAGCGACGACGTTAGGTCGCGCTAATCGCATAGAGTTGCATGCTGGTGGGACAGGCCCTTTAGTTATTTCCACCGAGACAGCACAAGTGGTATCTCTCTAGTGCCGTGAATACTTAGTGCTTGTGATAGGCATTCTGGTTGTGAGAAGCATATAGGAGGCCAGCAACTTTGCTACTCAGTAGACCATGAGTTTCATACCAGGAATGAAGTTGTCAAATATTTTAGTTTAATTTAGTTTAGAGATACAGCGCGGAAACAGGCCCTTCATCCCACCGAGTCCGGGCCAACCAGCGATCCCCGCACGCTCTATACACAATAGTGACAATTTACAATTATACCAAGCCAATTAACCTACAAACCTGTACGTCATTGGAGCGTTGGAGAAAACCAGAGGAAACCCACGCAGGTCACGGGGAGAACGTAAAACTCCATACAGACAGCACCCCAGACCAGGGTCTCTGGCGCTGCAAGGCAGCAACTCTACCGCTGCGCCACCGTGCTGCCCCAGCCTCATTGGGAGCATTCAACCTGTTACTGATCCACAACCTAGAAATGGTCCATTCATTTCTACTCACAGTTTTCTGTCCATTACCTGATGTTAATCTCTGCTAATATATTACTACAATCAAAGCAGCCCTATTAGACTTTTACATGGAGCAAAATAGAATGGCTGGCCACTGGCTTCCCTGATCTCTGGAGGAATTTGAGGCAGATCATCTATTTGACATTTCTCAGTAAACATGGTTATTTAATCATTAGATCATACAGCACAGAAATAGGCATTTTGACCATCTCATCCACGCTGACCATGATGCCTACCTATACTAATCTGATCTGCTTACTTTAGGTCCATATTCCTCTATTCCATTGCTATCTAAGTACCTGTCCAAATATATTTTCTATCATCTCCTTTGGCAGCTTGTTCTAGGTAACCATCGCTCTCCATGGATAACAAAATGGGTAACACCCTCCATGTACTTGCCCACGCATTCATCGTGTCTATATTGCCATGGAGATCTCTGCATCCACCTCATACCTCACAATCCCACTATGTTTTGTGCTTTTTTTTATTTTACACATACAGCGCAGATTCAGGCCCTTCGGCCCACTGAGTCTGCGCCGACCAGCGGTCCCCATACACTAACACTATCCTACGCACACGATGGACAATTTACAATTTTACCACGCCAATTAACCTACAAACCTGGACATCTTTGGAGCGTGGGAGGTGGATTTGCCAAACACAATTTCCTTTCATAAACCTATGTTGACTTTGTCTAATCCTGTATGTATTTCCAAAGTCTTCTGCTATTGCATCCTTTATAAAAAAAACATCCCTTAAAATAGCATTTTCCACACCGCTGATAGAAACATAGAAACATAGAAATTAGATGCAGGAGTAGGCCATTCGGCCCTTCGAGCCTGCACCGCCATTCAATATGATCATGGCTGATCATCCAACTCAGTATCCCGTACCTGCCTTCTCTCCATACCCTCTGATCCCCTTAGCCACAAGGGCCACATCTATCTCCCTCTTAAATATAGCCAATGAACTGGCCTCAACTACCCTCTGTGGCAGAGAGTTCCAGAGACTCACCACTCTCTGTGTGAAAAAAGTCCTTCTCATCTCGGTCCTATTATCCTTGAGCTGTGACCCCTTGTCCTGTTAGGTAACCAGTCTGCAATTCCAATCTCCTTCCTTTTGTACAAATAAGGCTACATTTGTTACTCTCCAATCTGCAGGAATTGTTCCAAAATCTACAGATCCAATATGTCTATGGCCACTCCTTGTCGAATCTGAGATGTAGAATATCAGGTTCTGGGGATTTACAAGCTTTCAGTATCATTAATTTCTCTGGAATTTTTTTTACTATCAATAATTCCCTTTTTATTTGTCCTTTCGTTAGTTTCTGGTTTCCTGGAACGTCTGGAAATGTAGTTATGCTATTTTCTGTGAACACAGAACAAAAGTACTTGTTTAATTGCTCAATCATTTCTTTGTTCCTCATTGTGCATTCTGCATCTGACTCCAAGGAACCTATTGGGTAGGAAGGAACTGCAGATGCTGGTTTACACCGAAGATAGGCCCAAAATGCTGGGACAGGCAGCATCTCTGAAGAGAAGGAATGAGTGACGCTTCGGGTCGAGTAGTCTGAAGAAGGGTCTCGACCTGAAACGTCACCCATTCCTTCTCGCCAGAGATGCTGCCTGTCCCACTGAGTTACTCCAGCTTTTTGTTTTCTATCCTCTATGTTTGACTGCACTATATATTTTCTTTTTACATACTGGTAGAAGCTTTTATAGTCCAATTGTATGTCCTTCACAGGTTTCCCCCTCATTCACTCTGCTGACAATCAAACTCTTCATGCGTTTTGCTGAATCTTATAAACTGCTCCCTATTCTCAGTCCTGCAACTTCTCTGGTAACATTATTTGCTTCCTCTTTGGACTTAAAAGCATGCAGAATTTATTATGCAAGGGGGTTTCTTTACACATGTTTGACCCAATACCATGAAACATCAGTCACCAATGAAAACTCCAAAAGCTAATTCCAAACGAATGCAATCCTCTGTAGCCACCTCTTGCAAAATATAAGTAGTTCTTTCTTAAACATCTTGTAAAAAATATAGGTGTGTCTGAATATAATAAATGAAAACGCAAGATTTGGCATTCAATAAGATCTTGGCTCATCTTTTCCCTTCGTGCCATTTTCCTGCACAAACTTCATATTTGTTCTCACTTAATATCTAAAAATAATTATATATCTGAGCCTCCATAGCTCTCTTGTGCGGTGGGTGAAATGCAAAGATTAACCAGCCTCCTGGCGAAGACATTTCTGCTGAGAACAAACGTGGACCTGGCGCGGGGATACTTTGTAACTCTGGGTGCCCTTTTTGTGGCGACTATTTGCATACCTTGGGTATAAATGTAAGCAAAGAGTTTCACTGTGACTTGTCACATGTTACAATAAAGTATTCTTTCATTCATTCATTAATTCATTCATTCATTCGTTCGTCTCTGTTTTGAATGAATAAAACGCTACATTCTGGATTCACCACCTCTATCCTGTCAAGCACCTTAAAAACATTATACGTTTCAAAACCATCTCTCATTCTTCTGAACAGGTGAGAGTGCATCCTTAAGGGCCTGTCCTACAAGCATGCAACTCTATGCGATTAGCACGACCTAACGTGGTTGCTTGAGCCGTCCGGCGTCGCAGGGCCGGTCCCACTTCGATCGCCGGAGCTGTGCGGAATTGTGTGGAGTCCGTCCCGACACCGCGCGGGGCTCCGAAAAACTGACTATGTCCAAAAATTCCGCGCGGCAACGGCTTGTCGGCTCGCAGTCGCCTAGACGCATTACACACCGCCTCGACATCGTGCCTCCGTGAACCTATCTGTAGGTGCCCCCGTGACCCTCTATGTGTGTGGCTCCGTGGCCCTCTGTGTGTGTGTGCCTCTGTGCCCCTCTCTGTGTGCCCCTCTCTGTCCTGGCGAACTTACCTTAGACTTCGCTCCAAGTTCGCCTCACTTTGCGCCGCGTTGCGCCACTCACCCGACCTCCGCGCGGCCCCTACTGCCGGTTTGGTTGCGCTTGCCGCATGCAGGCGCATGCTGGTGGGAATGGCCCTGTACAGAGAATCACCCGACCTCTGCGCGGCCCTCGCTTCTAGTTTGATCGCGTTCATCGCATAGAGTTGTATGCTTGTAGGACAATCTGATTCACTCTTCCCACGTCCAATATAAATGTACACATCCCATTTAATGCACCGTATAATCTCTTTTGTTTCAAAGTACACTATTTTAACCGAGCCAAATTCTCCTAATAATGAATAGTGTTATCACATCCTTTCTGAAGTACGATATTCTAACTGAAGATAGACACAAAAAGCTGGAGTAACTCAGCGGGTCAGACAGCATCACTGGAGAAAAGGAATGGGCGGCGTTTTGGGTCGAGACCCTTCTTCAGACTGAGAGTCAGGGGAAAGGGAAACAAGAGATATAAACGGTGGTATAGAGAGATATAAAACAAATGAGTGAAAGATATGCAAAAATGTAATGATCATGAAGGGAAAGGGTCAATGTTAGCTGTGAGCTGGGTGAACATGAGTTACAGACAATGAGACTCAACGAGATCGCTTTGAAGCTGGTACGACGACTTGGGTGGAGGAGGGATGGAGGGAGGGAAGGAGAGATATTCCAACTGTTTAAGTGACACTTCATACAATTCCAGTGCAAACGTGTTGGCCAGAGTGGGCAGGTAGGGCCGATGGACTTGTTTCCACACTGTATCACTCTATTACTCTATGACTCAAATCTCCCTTCTCTCACATTATGCACCTCTTTATTAAAGGGGAATAACCTTCATGGCACATTAACTACATTATCCACTGAACACAAGATTTGTGGACACCAAGGTCCCTCCCTCTCATGCTCTACCCAGCTCCATATCCTCCCATTTATTGTGTATTTCCTGAACATTTCACAGCCTCTACATCCAACACATAATGGGGTGACCAGAACTGCTTGCAATACTCGAAATGTGGCCTGACCAAAGTCCTATAAAGCTAGTTCATGACTTCCTGACACTTATACTCAATGCCTTGACCTATGAGAGTAAGACGTTGATTCATGAAGTATTTGATACTGTATGCATCTTAAGTGGCATGACTACCTTGTTGAAAAGCAGACACATGACACATCCCTCTTGTCTAATTGGGATTACAATAGAACACCCAAAGAAGCACAGAGAACACTGCGCCCATGCCTATGGACACACGATACTGCTTGCATTTATTTTAAAGTAACAGTGAAACATAAGTCACTTACTGATTGATGGTAGACAAAAATTATGGAGAAACTCAGCGGGTGAGGCAGCATCTATGGTGCGAAGGAATAGGTGACGTTTCAGTTCGAGACCCTTCTTCAGACTGATTGATGAACACGTTTGACGAACAACAACTGTAAACTTACGTTTGTAACCCGTTTTCTGGAGTCTTCCAGATTTCCTTGCAGGGTTTGATGGTTAATGGAACGATTAAATGAGAACTTACCAGTTTGAAGTTTGATCCTTATTTTATGAGGAGTTGCGATGAGGTATTTCGTGAAGACCCCGCCAGCACGCATGCGCAACATTCTTCACAGCAGCGGTGTGAAATCACAGATAGTAGAACTGACTGGAGATAGTAAGATTATGAGAAACCCATATACCAGTTGACCTTATGATAGAGGGTTGGGAGCGGAGGGCACAAAATCCCTCATCGTAACTCCTCATAAAATAAGGATCAAACTTCAAACTGGTAAGTTCTCATTTAATCTTACTATTTTACTTCGGAGTCACGTGAGTGACTTTGTGAAGATTTCAAAGCTCTGTGATTTCATGCCCTGGACCACGTCCATGCTCACACACTGCCATAATAACTGATGGAGGAAGTATGTTAACGTATTTCAGACTTGAAACAGAGTTGAAAAACAATAATGTATTTATTAATACAAACAAAAAAACCCTGACTTCGTGGACCGTTCAGGGAACAGAGCTTAAAACAGTATCTGCAAACGTCGCGGGAGTGGCCACAGGTTTATTAGAAAACCGTTGAAATGTGCCTTCATTGGCCCAGCCCGCTGTTACGAGGACATGGTCTATGGGTACCTCACCGCTGATGTGGACGCAGCCCTGATTTGAAAATATCAGTGTCTACCCCTGCTGCACCCAACACCTCCAAGAGCCACCTGGAAATAGTCTGCACAGTTACCCTGTAGTGTGGGTGTTTAAAACTGATAAATAGACCTGTTTCCAATCCCCTTAAATTTTGAGTGACATTGATATAATGTCAGAGATGAGTGGCTATACAGAGGCGTACATCAATGGGATATGCGTGGAATTCCAATTTAAGACCGGTTGTTCCAGGTCTATGATGTTTAAGTAACTCATCTATAAAAAAGGTTACCTTGGTGGGGGTCGAGACCATCCTGTCCAATTTCAGTTTGTGGAGGGTCTGGACCCGCTGAGCTGTAATAAGTGCCATCAGCATCACCACTTTATAGGTGAGTTTTGCGAGTGGGAGTGCCGAAACTGGTGACCAACTCCTGAGTAGGGACAACACTACCCCTATATCCCAGGTCATAGTGTATCGTCGTCTTGGAGGGTTGGAATTAAAAATACCCCTCATAAGTTTCGCCACCAACGGATGGGATCCCAATCCAAGTCTGAGGTAGGACGATAATGCGCTCCTAGCACTATTGATGGCACTGTAGCTGAGGCCTTCATCATAGTGAAGGCCCGCAAGGAATTCCAGCACATCTGTGATGGTGGCAGAGTCGTAGGTGATATTAGTCCTGGAACAGAAGACCTCCCATTTCCTTACATGGGTGAGGTACTGCTTCCTTGTGGACTCTCTGCACGACGCCGTGATGATGTCCATGGTCCTGTTCGACAGCCCAAATTCCAGCAAAGGTCTCTTCTGAACCTGCAAGCCAACAGGTTCAGATGACCATGGCACGGATGACTCTCCCCTGATATGGGATGTGTCAGGAGGTTCGGGCATTTAGGAACCTGCACCCATGGTTCCTTCACCATGTCGAGGACCACCGGGAACCATGGCTGTGTGGGCCAGTCGGGTATTATCAGTATTCCTGATGCAGAATCTAACTGGATTTTCCGCAATACCCGACTGATGAGGCAGAAAGGGGGAAATGCATAGAAGAACAATTTCCCCCAATGTAGCAAAAAAACGTCCATCGCTACTGCCCCAGGGTCTGGTTCCCAAGAGACATATGTTGGTATCTGATGGTTCAATCTGGACGCAAAGAGGTCGATATCTGGTGTTCCATACTGAGCTATAATGTTAGCAAATATTTGGGGGTTCAACATCCATTCGGTGTTGTTATTGAATTTTCGTGACCTGGCGTCTGCCACTGTATTAAGCCTACCCGGAAGGTAAGTAGCTGAAATCCAAATGTCTCTTTCAATGCACTAGTGCCAAATTGTATTTGCCAATTTGTCACAAGATATCGACTTGATACCACCCATATGGTTTAAATATGCCACCACTGTGGTATTGTCTATTTGCAGACGGACATGCGTATGATGCATATTTGTACAGTAAGCCCGTAGTCCGTGAAATGCTCCCAGCATTTCCAAATAGTTGATACCTCGTGATTGGATAAATGTAGATTCGTGCAAATCCCATCTGCCGCCACAACTAGACGTGGTGTCGGTAGCTCCCCAGCCGTGAGCGTTGGCGTCAGTTTGCAACACGACTGAAGGGTTTGTAACTACGATGGGATTATAACAATCTCGGATGCTGCTAATCCACCATCGTAGCTCATTTCTTGCTTTGGTTGGTAGCTGCATAGATCTATCAAAATGCCCAGGATTGGTTTTTTGTGCTGAGATTTTTGCTCTTTGTAACTTTTGATAATGCAATGGTCCAAGTCATGCAGCTGGAAATATAGCTACAAGTTTCCCAATTACCGTGGCAACATGTCGAATAGTTTGTTTCCTGGCGCAAGCAAGACTATTACATGCCTCTATAATATCTGCTGCTTTGTTATTTGGGAAAGTAATAATCATATGATTAGTGTTAATCGTGAATCCCAGATAGTCTATAACGACAGTAGGCATTAATTTGGATTTGTCTGGATGGATGACGAACCCTAGCTTTTGAAACAGTGACTTGGTGGCTGTCACAGCTAATTTAGCCAATTCCAAAATTTTCCCCACAATCAGTATGTCATCAAGATAGGCCATGACTATGTGGTTTTGTCCCTGTAGAGATGTCAATACTGGTTTCAATATTTGGGTAAACAACCTGGGGGCTGTTGTAAGTCCATTAGGCAGTGATCTATACTGCCACAGCTGCCCCATCCAGACAAATTTCAAATATCTGCAGTGATCTTTGCGTATAGGTACTGAATATTATGCATCTTTTAGATCGATGCAGGCCATGAAGTACCCTCTGGAAATCAGTTGCTTGGCAGTTTCAAATGTTTCCATCTTGAAATGGGTATATTGCACAAAGGTATTCAGTTGAGTTAAGTCGATTATAATACGACATCCACCATCTTTTTTAGTTTTGGTAAAGAAGTTGGATACAAACTCAAGAAGTTCATGTACAGTTTTTTCTATTACCCCCTTGGTATATAGTCTGAATAGTTCTACATGTCCTTCCACTTTCTCTTTTTGAGAAAGCAAAAACTTCCGGCTAGGTACATGTTGAACTGGGGTAAGTTGTTTGTTTATAAATTCAATTTCGTAACCTTGAATACTGTGCAATATAATGGGGTCAGAAGTTATGGAAGTCCATGCATCCCCAGACACAACCTACCTCTCACTTGTGAGGTTAAACATGCAGAATTCCCAAGGGAACCAGACGCCCTTACCCCCATGGTTACCGGTGGGGCTTGGCCTTCCACCCTTGGTTCTTGGGATGTTGTGGCGCCGTGGTGTGGGGTTGACGCATTTTCCAAGCGGGTCTCTCTGGGCCTTGGCCTAATAAAGACCTCTGTGGGTGAGGCGCGACCTTTGGGTTTGCACCCGTCACCCTATCAGGGTGAAACCGAGGCTGTTGGGTGTTGCATATGGATGCTGCCATCGATACGCTGGTAGCCTGCTGGTGGAAGGTGGTTTTATCATGCCGTCCGCTTTGCTTCCTCATCTAGTTCTTTGACCTGTTTGGGCAGGTCATCCGCAAACAACAAGCTTGGTGACAGCGTAGCGCTAGTTTTACACAACCCCGCAAATTTGAGGTTGAGCGTGGGCCGGATAGAGCTTTTTCTGAAGCAATTGATCTCGTATTGCGTGTTACAAAGTGGGGCTAACGCATCCTGCTGCTCTTCCGTCATGAGGAGGTGGGGAGTCGGTGCCTGCCGCTCCTGCGGGGCTACACGACTTCCTTGTAGATCTGCCGCCTGTCCGCGGTCTTCCGAACTGAGGCAGTGAGGAGTCCGTGCCAGCCGCTCCGGCGGGGCTACACAACATCCGCGCGGGCTTGCCGCTAGTCCGAGGTCTTCCGGACTGATGTGGCGGAAAGTCGGTGCCAGCCGCTCCACCGGGGCTACTCAACTTGTGTGCGGCTTTCGGTCCACGGTCCACAGTCTTCCGGACTGAGGCGGTGAGCCGGGGCCTGTCGTTTGAACGGGGCTTCCTGATTTCCTCACTCTTTTGCCGCCAGTCCGTGGTCGTGCGAACTGAAGCGGCGGGGAATCGGGGTCTTGGCTACCCTGCTCCTGCGTGGCCCTCCCACCAGTTTGCAGTTTCCTGGACTGTGGCGGTGGAGAGTCGGGTCCCGACTGAGCAGGGCTCCCCGACTTCTGCGCTGTCTTCGCGGCCCGAGGTACGGGTGCTGCCGAAAACTCAACGATCAGCTCCGGGGATGTTGGCCGCTGACCTCGCTCTGAAGTCCCACGGTCTGCAATGGCATGCTTAAAAGCAGCCCTCTTTTTACACCGAGTTCTCTCCAAGGAGTCTCTGTAAAGGATTTAAACACAATACAAAGACCAACCAACTCAAAGTTAGTAAAACTTACCTGTTGGTCCTTTTTAAGCTGCCGTCAGAGGAGCGCATCCCACCCCAGCTTGTCGACTGCAAAGCGAGCGACGATATGTCGCGCATGCATGCTGGCGGGGTCTTCATGAAGTCACTCACGTGACTCTGAAGTAAACTCAGTTTCTGAACTGTTTGCTTGTGAACTTGAATTTGCAGAAGGTACGTCGGACTACCTTGGATTTGGTTCTTTATTCCCTGAATCTACATGGGATACAATTCCTGATTGTGTGCTTCATCATCCAGATTTGGCAAAGTACAGTATAAACTAGATTTGGTTTTATCTCCAGGCAAAATTCTTAGGTATACTTTTTACCAATCTGAACTAAAAAATAAATCTTTGTTGCAGTGGAGGCAAAAGTATGGTCGACATTTCAGGCTGAGACCCTGCATCATGACTGCTTCGCTAGTTCATCCATTTAAATTCATTCTCTCAACTTACACGCAGATGTGATGAATCATTATATAACATTATTATACACCCATTTCTGTGCAGCCAAATACCAATCCAACTCAATTTACAAATTTGCAGACAACACCACTGTAGTTGGCCAGAGATCACATATTATTATTTTTTACAATAGGTGCAGGAGTAGGCCATTTGGCCCTTCGAGCCAGCACCGCCATTCACTGTGATAATGGCTGATCATCCACAATCAGTACCCTGTTCCTGCCTTCTCCCCATATAACCATATAACCATATAACAATTACAGCACGGAAACAGGCCTTCTCAACCGTTCCAGTCCATGCCGACCATTTATTTTCCCCTAGTCCCATCTACCTGCACTCAGACCATACCCCTCCATTCCCTTCCCGTCCATACATCTATCCACTTTACTTTTAAATGTTAAAATCGATCCTGCCTCCACCACTTCTGCAGGAAGATCATTCCACACAGCCACCACTCTCTGAGTAAAGAAGATCCCCCTCATGTTACCCCTAAACTTCTGTCCCTTAATTCTCATAAATATCCCCTGACACCGCTATCTTTAAGAGCTCTATCTAACTCTCTCTTGAAAATAATGATGATGCGGAGTACAGGAAGGAGATCGGGAACCTCGTAACCTGGTGCCAAGACACCAACCTCTCGCTCAATGTCAGAAAGACTAAGGAGACAGTGATCGACTTTAGGAAGCAAAGCAGCACTCGCACATACATTGAGGGTGCCAAAGTGGAGATGGTTGTAAGCTTCAAATTCTTAGAAATAACTATCTCCAGCAATTTGTCCTGGATCAGCCATTGAAGCATGGCCAGGAAAGCAGACCAATACCTCTAATTCCTTACAAAGGTTAGGAGGTTAAGCATATCCCCAACAACTTTCTCTAACTTCTACACTTTATCAGGAAGCATCACAGCATGGTTTGGGAACAGCCCCATCCAAGACCACAAGAAATTGTAGATAGCTGTGGATGCAGCTCAGATCACCACACAAACCAACCTCCCTTCCGTCGATTCCATCTACATTTTATGTTGCCTCAGGAAGGCCAGCAGCATAATCGAGGACCAGTCTCTCCCTGGGCACTCCCTCTTCTCCCTACTTCCTTCAGGCAAGAAGTTTGCAAACACATGCCTCCAGATTCAGGGGCAGTTCCTTCCCAGCTGTTATCAGGCAACTGAACCATCCTCTCACCAGTTAGAGAGCAGTCCAGACTCCCACCAACCCCTTTGAACTATCTTTAATCAGACTGTATTGGACTTTATGTTGTACAAGACGTTATTCTCTTTATCCTATAGTTGTACATTGTGGACGGCTTGATTGCAATCTTTTCGCTGACTTTATAGCACGCAACAATAAAGCTTTTCTCCCTACCTTGGTACTTGTGACAATAATAAACGAAACTAAATTAAACCTAACTTAACCTAATTGGAAAAATTGTGTCCAGTTCGGGATACCATACTTTGGGAAAAATATGAAGGATTTGGAGTGGGTGGGGAAGAGATGTACCAATATCACTCTGGGATGAGCTGCTTTATTTATGTGGATGGACTAGAGAAGTATTCCTGATTCATGGTCACAGTCCTAAACACAGACCGCCCTTCCGTCCTCACAGACGCTGCCTGATGTGTTGAGTTCCTCCAGCAGTTCGTTGTTTTCTGTTTCAGATTATAGCATCTGCAACCTCCGGTATTGCCTTACAAGGTCCATTCCTGGTTTTTGAGTTTGACATATGAGGAGAGAGTCAACAGACTAAAGCACGAATCTACATTTATCCAATCACGAGGTATCAACTATTTGGAAATGCTGGGAGCATTTCACGGACTACGGGCTTACTGTACAAATATGCATCATACGCATGTCCGTCTGCAAATAGACAATACCACAGTGGTGGCATATTTAAACCATATGGGTGGTATCAAGTCGATATCTTGTGACAAATTGGCAAATACAATTTGGCACTAGTGCATTGAAAGAGACATTTGGATTTCAGCTACTTACCTTCCGGGTAGGCTTAATACAGTGGCAGACGCCAGGTCACGAAAATTCAATAACAACACCGAATGGATGTTGAACCCCCAAATATTTGCTAACATTATAGCTCAGTATGGAACACCAGATATCGACCTCTTTGCGTCCAGATTGAACCATCAGATACCAACATATGTCTCTTGGGAACCAGACCCTGGGGCAGTAGCGATGGACGTTTTTTTGCTACATTGGGGGAAATTGTTCTTCTATGCATTTCCCCCTTTCTGCCTCATTAGTCGGGTATTGCGGAAAATCCAGTTAGATTCTGCATCAGGAATACTGATAATACCCGACTGGCCCACACAGCCATGGTTCCCGGTGGTCCTCGACATGGTGAAGGAACCATGGGTGCAGGTTCCTAAATGCCCGAACCTTCTGACACATCCCATATCAGGGGAGAGTCATCCGTGCCATGGTCATCTGAACCTGTTGGCTTGCAGGTTCAGAAGAGACCTTTGCTGGAATTTGGGCTGTCGAACAGGACCATGGACATCATCACGGCGTCGTGCAGAGAGTCCACAAGGAAGCAGTACCTCACCCATGTAAGGAAATGGGAGGTCTTCTGTTCCAGGACTAATATCACCTACGACTCTGCCACCATCACAGATGTGCTGGAATTCCTTGCGGGCCTTCACTATGATGAAGGCCTCAGCTACAGTGCCATCAATAGTGCTAGGAGCGCATTATCGTCCTACCTCAGACTTGGATTGGGATCCCATCCGTTGGTGGCGAAACTTATGAGGGGTATTTTTAATTCCAACCCTCCAAGACGACGATACACTATGACCTGGGATATAGGGGTAGTGTTGTCCCTACTCAGGAGTTGGTCACCAGTTTCGGCACTCCCACTCGCAAAACTCACCTATAAAGTGGTGATGCTGATGGCACTTATTACAGCTCAGCGGGTCCAGACCCTCCACAAACTGAAATTGGACAGGATGGTCTCGACCCCCACCAAGGTAACCTTTTTTATAGATGAGTTACTTAAACATCATAGACCTGGAACAACCGGTCTTAAATTGGAATTCCACGCATATCCCATTGATGTACGCCTCTGTATAGCCACTCATCTCTGACATTATATCAATGTCACTCAAAATTTAAGGGGATTGGAAACAGGTCTATTTATCAGTTTTAAACACCCACACTACAGGGTAACTGTGCAGACTATTTCCAGGTGGCTCTTGGAGGTGTTGGGTGCAGCAGGGGTAGACACTGATATTTTCAAATCAGGGCTGCGTCCACATCAGCGGTGAGGTACCCATAGACCATGTCCTCGTAACAGCGGGCTGGGCCAATGAAGGCACATTTCAACGGTTTTCTAATAAACCTGTGGCCACTCCCGCGACGTTTGCAGATACTGTTTTAAGCTCTGTTCCCTGAACGGTCCACGAAGTCAGGGTTTTTTTGTTTGTATTAATAAATACATTATTGTTTTTCAACTCTGTTTCAAGTCTGAAATACGTTAACATACTTCCTCCATCAGTTATTATGGCAGTGTGTGAGCATGGACGTGGTCCAGGGCATGAAATCACAGAGCTTTGAAATCTTCACAAAGTCACTCACGTGACTCCGAAGTAAAATAGTAAGATTAAATGAGAACTTACCAGTTTGAAGTTTGATCCTTATTTTATGAGGAGTTACGATGAGGGATTTTGTGCCCTCCGCTCCCAACCCTCTATCATAAGGTCAACTGGTATATGGGTTTCTCATAATCTTACTATCTCCAGTCAGTTCTACTATCTGTGATTTCACACCGCTGCTGTGAAGAATGTTGCGCATGCGTGCTGGCGGGGTCTTCACGAAATACCTCATCGCAACTCCTCATAAAATAAGGATCAAACTTCAAACTGGTAAGTTCTCATTTAATCGTTCCATTAACCATCAAACCCTGCAAGGAAATCTGGAAGACTCCAGAAAACGGGTTACAAACGTAAGTTTACAGTTGTTGTTCATCAAACGTGTTCATCAATCAGTCTGAAGAAGGGTCTCGAACTGAAACGTCACCTATTCCTTCGCACCATAGATGCTGCCTCACCCGCTGAGTTTCTCCATAATTTTTGTCTACCATCAATCAGTAAGTGACTTATGTTTCACTGTTACTTTAAAATAAATGCAAGCAGTATAGTGTGTCCATAGGCATGGGCGCAGTGTTCTCTGTGCTTCTTTGGGTGTTCTATTGTAATCCCAATTAGACAAGAGGGATGTGTCATGTGTCTGCTTTTCAACAAGGTAGTCATGCCACTTAAGATGCATACAGTATCAAATACTTCATGAATCAACGTCTTACTCTCATAGGTCAAGGCATTGAGTATAAGTGTCAGGAAGTCATGAATTAGCTTTATAGGACTTTGGTCAGGCCACATTTCGAGTATTGCAAGCAGTTCTGGTCACCCCATTATGTGTTGGATGTAGAGGCTGTGAAATGTTCAGGAAATACACAATAAATGGGAGGATATGGAGCTGGGTAGAGCATGAGAGGGAGGGACCTTGGTGTCCACAAATCTTGTGTTCAGTGGATAATGTAGTTAATGTGCCATGAAGGTTATTCCCCTTTAATAAAGAGGTGCATAATGTGAGAGAAGGGAGATTTGAGTCATAGAGTAATAGAGTGATACAGTGTGGAAACAAGTCCATCGGCCCTACCTGCCCACTCTGGCCAACACGTTTGCACTGAAATTGTATGAAGTGTCACTTAAACAGTTGGAATATCTCTCCTTCCCTCCCTCCATCCCTCCTCCACCCAAGTCGTCGTACCAGCTTCAAAGCGATCTCGTTGAGTCTCATTGTCTGTAACTCATGTTCACCCAGCTCACAGCTAACATTGACCCTTTCCCTTCATGATCATTACATTTTTGCATATCTTTCACTCATTTGTTTTATATCTCTCTATACCACCGTTTATATCTCTTGTTTCCCTTTCCCCTGACTCTCAGTCTGAAGAAGGGTCTCGACCCAAAACGCTGCCCATTCTTTTTCTCCAGTGATGCTGTCTGACCCGCTGAGTTACTCCAGCTTTTTGTGTCTATCTTCAGTTAGAATATCGTACTTCAGAAAGGATGTGATAACACTATTCATTATTAGGAGAATTTGGCTCGGTTAAAATAGTGTACTTTGAAACAAAAGAGATTATACGGTGCATTAAATGGGATGTGTACATTTATATTGGACGTGGGAAGAGTGAATCAGGATGATCTGTATCAACAAGCAGTGCGATAAATAATGAAGTGATATAGATTTAAACAAATTAGTTGAAAAGGAGTCGAGAACAATAGTTTTCAGTGTAAAAGTGGTGAACGCAGAACCCTTCATTGTGTAAAACATATCAGCATAAGCTCCAGATGTGTTGGAAACTGCACTGTGAGTGATAGAGACCTGGGAAAGTGATCAGAATAAATACTTTTTGGCCAAATAAAGAAAATGGGTCTCCTTCAGACTGATGGAGTAAAGGGCGTGTCCCACTTTCGCCACCTTTACGGGCGACTGCCGGCATCTGTGATAGGTTGCCGAAATTTTCAACATGTTGTTGAAAATTCAGCGGCGACCAGAAAAACGCTACGACCCTCTCACGACCATAGGGGACCTCTCACAACCATACAGGCGACCTCGGCGACATGTCGCGGGTGAACTCTCACAACCGTAGGAGACCTATCACGACCATTCAGCCAATATGGGTCGCGTAAGTGGGACAGGCCCTTAAGGGGGAGAAAATTGGAGAAGAGAGGTGGGGGCGGAGCAAGCTTGGCAAGTGATAGGTGGATAGAAGTAAGGGGGGAGGGGGCAGGGAGAGGGCAGATGTGCAGTGGCAAAAAACAGAGGTGAAAAGAAGATGAAAGAATGTCAGGTAACTACACCTCACTCTTTCCCCCCATGCCGCCGCGCCATGTTGTGCACCCACCTCTCCCACGTCCCTTGTCAATCTGCTTCTTTCCCCTCCTCCATTTGCTCATCTCCCATTCTCCCATATTTGCCTTTTACCTCCTCTCCTTCCCGGCCCCCATCCTTTTCCACTCATATTCCTCCCTCTGGCATAATATTTCACGTCTTTCCTTGTCTCTCCCTTCTGTCTCCATTTCACATCTAGTTCTGTCATTTATTCTACCCATTTGCCAATCCACCCCTCTCCTCGTCCATATCCACCCCTCTCCTCGTCTATATCCACCCCTCTCCTCTATATCCACCTCCTCTATATCCACCCCTCTCCTCCTCTATATCCACCCCTCTCCTCATCTATATCCACCCTCTCCTCATCCATATCCACCCTCTCCTCATATATATCCATCCTCTCCTCATCTATATCCACCCTTCTCCTCATCTATATCCACCCCTCTCATCCATATCCACCCTCTCCTCATCCATATCCACCCTCTCATCTATATCCACACCTTCTCCTCATCCATATCCACCCTTCTCATCCATATCCACCCTTCTTCTCATCTATATCCACCCTCTTCTCATCTATATCCACCCTCTCCTCATCTATATCCACCCTACTCCTCATCTATATCCACCTTCTCCTCATCTATATCCACCCCTCTCATCCATATCCACCCTCTCCTCATCTATATCCACCCTCTCATCTTTATCCACACCTTCTCCTCATCCATATCCACCCTTCTCATCTATATCCACCCTCTTCTCATCTATATCCACCCTACTCCTCATCTATATCCACCCTCTCCTCATCCATATCCACCCTTCTCCTCATCCATATCCACCCTGCTCCTCATCTATATCCACCCCTCTCCTCATAAATCCACCCATCACCTGCCAGGCTTCACGCCACCTCTTTTCCAGCTTCCTCTTCCTTAATCCATCAACCTGAAGAAGGGTGCCAACCCAAAATGCCATCTGTCCATAGCCTCTACAGGAAGCATGCCAGACCTACTGAGTTCCCCCAGCTTTTCGTTGTTTACTCAATATTCCAGCATCTATAGTTTCCTCTGTGTCCATGATGGCCATATATTTCCACAACAGAACAAACTCTCCCCTGTTCAAACACTCCTTTGCATGCTTCTGTACTTCTGCATATTCCCCAACGCCTTCCCCACAGATAGGAACTACTTTTCCTGAACCTTTCACTCTCTTCGCTATCCCTCCTCCTCTACAGATGACCTTCTGTAAAACCATTCCCTGGAACCAATTTTGTTTCCACTTTTCACAATGAGTTTCTTTCTCACATTTCCCCCCTCTTGGGCTTCCATGAAACTCTTGGGACATTTTACTACATTAAAGATATTTTACAAATGTTTGCTACCAAGAGATAGGAGAGGTGTATGGCTTCCTTAGTGCATTGCAATCTGATATCAGAGTTAATTGAAATAAACTGAAAGATATATAGTTGGGGCCGGGGTAGAACCATTTATTAATTGTTTAGTCACTCACTATCTTTCTTAGCAGACAGTTTATGTTGGCAAGAAATGTGCTGTCCTTTTCCTGTGAATGATAAACACTGAGAGAAACCTGTTGTGTTTCACAAATTACTAATCCAGTCAACCCTTGGCAGGAAGCTCTGGCCATGTAAAGGCCAACAAACTTCAAAGAAGAGCAACTTTGAGGAATCTTTATTGTTACATGGCAGGACAGATGTCATTCTGTGAACACTGTACGTGTGTTAATGAGCCAAGCTGAAGGGACTTTGTCTGCTTTTAACACTCACTATTGAATGCGTGTTTCCTGATTGAAAGAAAACTTGATTTACCACATTAGTTTCTACATAGGTTGACAATAAGGTTTTTTTTAAACCACGGTCAGGTCAACTTATCTGAAATAAATAGACAACCTTCTTCTTAAAGATAAAAGAATTGCATCTTTCCCATGTCATTTACAACCTGCTAACTATGAGAATATGATTTGAAATATGAAGTTGCAAAATAAACCCTTTAATTTTAGTTTTAGAGATACAGCGCAGAAACAGGCCCTTCGGCCCACCGGGTCCGCGCCGACCAGCGATCCCCGCACATTAACACTATCCTGTACCCACTAGGGACAATTTTTTACATTTACCAAACCAAGTAAACTACAAACCTGTACATCTTTGGAGTGTGGGAGAAAACCGAAGATCTCGGAGTTCGGCGCCACCATGACCACCAAATGTAGGCCCTATTTTAAGGCCTAAATCTGCTGCCACTTCATATCACTCTTCACATTGTTCTGCTGGGTTGTTAAATGCAACCACGTCCCAACTTATTTGTGTTATCTGAGTATTTAATCCTACATTGGTTCTTCCATGACTACTTTTAAAATATACTGCTCAGTGTAGTTTCAAGAGACAGGACCTTTGGCCCACCCACGATCAGCGATCCCAACACACTAGCACTATCCTGCACACACTCGGGACAATTTACATTTATGTCAAGCCAATTAACCTACAAACCTGTACGTCTTTGGAGCGTGGGGGGAAACCAAAGATCTCGGAGAAAACCCACGCATTTCAAGGGAAGAACGTACAAATACCGTACAGACAAGCACCTAGGTCACTAGTGGTGACTCTGAATCTATTCACTAGAGTGAGCTTGGGTGAATTAGGGCTGGGCCAGTCATTTCTCCACAGTATGAATGAATACAAATAACAAATGAATTAAGATGTGTTGCTTTTGATACCTGAGTTAGAGACAGGGTAAGGTATATATCTGGGCTTCCAGCAAACAGTTGATAATTCTCCTAACAATGATGGTTTATTCAAAACACAGTTTATTAAAATTGCAAAAGAAACTGAACTCAAGGGCAAGGGCAAGTTGCTTCAGGACTCAAGGGCAAGATTGCTTTACCAAAGGGACACGAGGCAAACATAAAAATAAACATAAAGCAAAGAGTAGGAGTAAACGGATCCTTTTCTCAATGGCAGGCAGTGACTAGTGGGGTACCGCAAGGCTCAGTGCTGGGACCCCAGCTATTTACAATATATATTAATAATCTGGATGAGGGAATTGAAGGCAATATCTCCAAGTTTGCGGATGACACTAAGCTGGGGGGCAGTGTTAGCTGTGAGGAGGATGCTAGGAGACTGCAAGGTGACTTGGATAGGCTGGGTGAGTGGGCAAATGTTTAGCTGATGCAGTATAATGTGGATAAATGTGAGGTTATCCACTTTGGTGGCAAAAACAGGATAGCAGACTATTATCTAAATGGTGAAGACTATTATCTATTAGGAAAAGGGGAGATGCAGCGCGACTTGGGTGTCATGGTACACCAGTCATTGGAGTGGGCATGCAGGTGCAGCAGGCAGTGAAGAAAGCAAATGGTATGTTAGCTTTCATAGCAAAAGGATTTAAGTATAGGAGCAGGGAGGTTCTACTTCAGTTGTATAGGGTCTTGGACACTTGAGGAGACACCGCGCGTCAATACGTCATCACGACGTATCACGCCGTGACTTTTTCTGTGACCTGATACGTCAGTCAATGATGCCGGCAGTCGCCGAAAAAATGGCCAAGTGGGACAGGCCCTTTAGCAGTGAAGTGCTGCCTCTTCTCCCTCCCAGGGAATTCACCCCCATCATCATGATGGCAGTCTACATCACACCCAGGCAGGCATTTGGCTAACATTTGAGGAACCATGTGCCCACTTCATGCCAGCCCGGGACTTCAATAGGGTTAGCTTGAAGACGACACTTGAAAACTACCATCAATGTGTGTTCTGCAGAACCAGAGGATAAACACTTCCTGCTACTGCCATTACACCATCGAGAGATGTTTACCACTTCACTCCTCACCCACACTTTGGTAGAAAGGAGACGAGGAAACACTTTTTCTCACAGAGAATTGTAAGTCTGTGGAATTCTATGCCTCAGGGGGCGGCAGAGGCAGGTTCTCTGGATGCTTTCAAGAGAGAGCTAGATAGGGCCCTTAAAAGTAGCGGAGTCAGGGGATATGGGGAGAAGGCAGGAACGGGGTACTGATTGGGGATGATCAGCCATGATCACATTGAATGGCGGTGATCGCCCGAACGGCCAAATGGCCGACTCCTGCACCTATTGTCTATTGTCTAATCAGACCTGCTGGCTGTGCTTACTCCTGTGAATGGGCAGAAACTGAGGAGTGCAGCTCCAGCAAAGGAGATTGTACTGAGCTGGTCATGTGAGGCAGAGGTGTAACATGGCAACAGATTGGACTCAGTGGACTGGACAATGTTCAAGGACTCAGCAACAGACCTGAACAAAAATGCCATGGTGTTACTGACTTCACAAGGAAACGTATGGAGGAGTGTGTTCCAACCAATACCATCTGAGTGTGCACGGACCAGAAAGTTTGGATCAGCTACGAGATCCACAATCTACTGAGGACCATGTTCAAGTCTTGTGTTCCAGACCCATGCATGAAGTCCAGAATGACCTCCAGAATCCATCACGGGAGCAAAAGACACTTGTGGCCTAAACCAGATGCTCAAGTGGACACTCGGGTACTGTGGCATTGTGGCAGGGGTTAAATGATGTACACCATCATTTCCTACAAGGTGAAATTGAATGGCTTATGCGACAGTGACACATCACTCCCAGAGGAACTCAATGCTTTCTATGGTCACCGATGTACCTTCACTAACCTCCACAGCCCATGATGAACCTGTAATCTCAATCGCCGACATCAGAAAATCCTTCTTGAGAGTGAACCCTTGGAAAGCATACGGCCCTGATGGTGCATCTCACTGCGTTCTCAGAACCAGCTCAGACCAACTGGCTGGTGTTTCCATGGATATCTTCAACGTCTCACGAAGGCGATCTGAAGTGCCCACCTGTTTTAAAAGGATGTCCATAAAACCAGTGCCCAAGAGGAGCAAGGTGACATGCCCCAATGACTGCTGATGGTGGCACTCGCATGCAATGTGAAGCAGTGCTTGGAGAGACCGGCTATAATTATCATCAACCTCCCCCTCAGTACTGACCTGGACCCATTTCTATTGACCTACTGTCACAGTGGGTCAACAATGTACTTGCATTGACTGGCTCTTCCTCCAGGCTGTTGTTCTTTGACTCCATCTCCGCATTCAGCACCATCAACCCCTCCAAATTCATCGTCCAACTTTGCAAACTTGTGCGTTGGATCCTTGGCTTCGTTATCTTGGCCACAACATCTCGTCTTCACTGATCATTAGCATATGGGCATCAATAGCATGTGGCAATTATTGGGGCGTTTTGGCACAGACCGCGCGACATCACCTGCAAAATCCGGCACCCCATCCAACTCATGAACCGATGATTGGCCATGAGGAGGAGGGGTGTGGTGTCGGCAGTCAGCGAAGGTGCGAAGATCGGACAGCTGGCCGGGCTGCCGACCGATGGGGCTCCGACTCCGTGGGCCGCACTACGTCGGGACAGGTGAGCTGGGGCCGGACGCGGCGCTCCGACCCGACAGTCCCCTTGACCCGAGTAGTAGCAGTCAAATACGGGCAAGGGCGGTCCCGTATGGGAGAAAGCAATTTCAAGTCAAGTCAGGTCAGTTTCATTCGTCATGTGCACATAAAGTGCAGTGAAATGAGAGATCCCAGGCTCCGGATACCGTGCCAGCTGGAGCTCTGCAGACCCGGCTTCACGCTGCCGCGGGCCAGCGAAACGGAGCGCTCCCCCCCCCCCCCCCGGCAACATCCGGTGAGGGCTCGTCCGCTCTGCGACGAGAGTCTGCGCTGCGCCCAGTGCTGAAGCACCGGGAGCATCTCCCGGCCGCACTGATCCTCTATGTTAGGCCACTTGAGCCCAATATACGGGATGTCCGGCTAATACGGGATATTTGGCAACCCTAGCCACTATAATTGGTTTCTGCACCTTGGTGATCTTGTTCACTTAGAATAACTGATAATCCATTGTACATTTACTTGTTGCTGTTGTCTTCTAATATGCCCATAAAGCTTCAGCAAGTATGAACATCATGGCTCCGATTCAGACCCGATGCATTCGACAAATAAACACTTCTGTCTTATGACCTGATAAAAGAAATGGCAGAACATCCATCAATGTAAAATTGAAATTGAAATTGAAATTGATACTAATTTTCCTGAGTACTTACATACCCCGAGGAAACAAAAAAACGTTGCTCAGCCAGTGTCCATTCAGTGCGCGGTAAAAAATAACTAGAAAATAAAAATAAAAATACCAGATTAATTTTGTTTGTAAAACTGGGGTTTGAGAATTGCTGCATCTAAATGTTGAGGATCATTTCCATCCAGATTACGCGTGGTCACTGGGCTTGATTAATCATGAAATTACTCATTCAAGCTTCCTCTGTCTTGCAATTGCAGCTTCAGTGCACGCTGTCTTTAATGACATGCCTCCTTACCAAAATTGCTGCCCCTTCCAACTAAAGATTGCTTCATACGTCATTCGACCGAATTCTATGAACTCCCGGGGTGGCTTGTGAGGATCAGGTGACACAAATGTGCTTTGACACGATGAGTTCCACAGGAAAGGGCAAGGCTATTATATAAGCATATCTTGTTTACGAGAGATGAGATTGAGAATGATACACATGATGGTTGCTGTTTCACAAACCAACATGCACCAGCGGGCCGGAGCCGTCACCTCACCCGAGTTCCAGGCTCAACACCAGGCCCACAGCCTCCACGCTGCAGACTCCATCACCATGTGGTCTGACTCTCCTGGGTCCTAATGCCCCCCCCCCCTCCACAGGAAACCTCAGTAATAATTCCACTGGGTCTTACCCTTCCCCCACGTTTAACCCTATTATCCCTTCTACTCCTCACTTATATACTACTCCTCAGCCCCCCCCCCCACCGAATTCCCATCATCGCCTAAACCTCCGTCCACCCCTCTGACCCCAACGCTCACCCTTGTCTTGTTTTAGCCATCCCTCGACCTCACTTTATCCAACTTAGAATGGTCTGTCCTCAACAGAGGCCTCACCTTTGTTCCCCTCCGCCTCCACCTCAATGAGTTGTGGACTTGCCGTGGCGTGGAGCTTTTCTTCTGTCACCTCCGCCTCCGTGCCCTTTTCTCCGGGAAGGAGTCCTCACCACCCAGTGATGACCCCTCTCCCGTCTCCACTGGACCCCCTCCTCTTGGACTCCCCTCACGGCCTTCTACCCTCTTTAGACCTTTTCTTCTTCTTCTTCTTCTTCTTCTTCTTCTTGCGTATGTTGTGCACAGCCTAATGGGGCTGTCCCACTGCACGAGCTAATTCAAGATTTCTCCCGAGTTTCCCCTGATTCGAACTCGGAGAATTACGGTAATAGCCGTTCGTAGGTACTCGGGGCCCTTGTGGACATTTTTCAACATGTTGAAAAACCTTCACAAGTTTTCCCGAGCTTACCGCGTTTCCCGAGTAGCTGCCGTTAGTGTTACGAGCCGCTAAGAGACGTCCCGAGCTCCGACGTACATTCTACGTGCTTCCACGAGTTGGATTTTTTTATAACTCGGGAGAACTCTTGAATTAGCTCGTACAGTGGGACAGCCCCATAAAGTTGTAGGACAACTTGTTCTATTTGATCTTATTTGATTGTGCACGTCAGGTTGATTGCATTCGTCGAAACAGGGCGGACCACGTGACGGTTGCAATCTCCCACCCCTATAGACCTTTTCTTTTAACTATTCCGAAGAGCTCCGACCCAAAATGTCCCCTATTTTTTTCTCCAGTGATCCTACCTGACCCGCTGAATTACTCCTGCATTTTGTGCTTATCTTCACATTAATAGCCGCTGGATTGCCTGTTTAAACAGGCATGCATATTTGCCACACGGTACATGATTGTAGATAATCAAGGACATTGGTGGAGAAGTCAGTGATGTTTAGAGTTCTAGGCTGTGCTACAGGAATGTTTTAAAAACAAAATAAAGCAAAAGACTGTGTTCTTCTGACTAATTATGGCAATAAAAGTTGAGTACTCTTTGATCTCATCCTCCCAACTTATTGATGAATCTCTGCATATGATGCCATATCATCCTATTAAGTCCAGAAATTTAAAAAAACATGCATCAAACAATAAAACTGAAAAATATAGGAAATGCCAAATAAGGAATAAAAGTGATCTTGTACAAGCTCAATGGTTTCATTCTTACTTGGAGCACAGATGTTTGAAAGTTACTCTCAACGTTTGCCAGTGGTAGTAAATGATTTCAAGTTGTTTTTCAAGTTGTTTTATATATAAAATAAGTTATTTTTTAAAAATCATGAAATAAAAGGATACTAGAACGTTTAGCCCATCAGGAGTTTTGGGTTTTTAATCTTTGTAGTGAGAAAATGCATTGATAATAATAATGCGTGAATGGTGTGTTTAATAGAACAGACTTGTTCCTTTCAAGTGTTGCTGCAATCACAATTTTAGGATGTGTTATCACAGGCAGCCTGTGCAGGAAACTCTGTTTATCATTTCCTCCCAGTTGCATTTTACTTTGGGACACAAAGAAGCACAATTAAAGCCCTGTCGCACTGTACGAGTTCATTCAAGTGCTCTCCCCAGTTTAAAAACAAAATCAAACTCATGGTAAGCACGTAGAATGAACGTAGGAGGTACGTCGGAGCTCGGGGAGTCTCTTAGCGGATCGTAACGCTAACGGTAGGTACTCGGGAAACGCGGTAAGCTCGGGAAGACTCGTGAAGATTTTTCAACATGTCGAAAAATGTCCATGAGAGCCCCGAGTACCTACGAGCGGCTATTACCGTAAATCTCCGAGTTCGAATCAGGGCAAACTCGGGAGAACTCTTGAATGAACTCGTACAGTGGGACAGGGCTTTTAGATTATTATCTGAAAACATACCTCTGTGCAGTCAGATCATCAAAACTCCTTGCTTCTACTAGACCCAGAATATGGGATTGCAACCACGTCATTATATTTCCTATCCTAAAAAGACTAAATGGAACGAGAGTCGTGCCTTCCACAATGGCCTCCAAAATGATACACCGGTGGCGACACCTGGTGGTTAGGCCGCTTACCATGCGAACCCTCGGCTGTCGGGGGTTGGGTAATGGCGGGAAGGAGTTGTCACGAGGTTTAGGGGTGTACATCAAAGAGTATTAAACAAACCAACAAATAACAGTATAGCTCGGCATCCGTTCTATCCCTGAAGATGGATCCCAACCAGCAACATCACCTATCCATGTTCTCCAGAGATGCTGCCTGACCTGCTGAGTTACTCCAGCACTTTGTTTCTTTCCTTGGTAAATCGGCATATGCAGTTATTTGTTTCTACTATTCAAACGTTAGTTAGCTAACTATGTTTAAATATGAGAAATATCCTTTGATTATGGCCATGACCATGGCCATGGCCATTGGTTCAAATTTCCCATTGGCTAAATCATCTGACCAAAAAGAGTGGTCCATATGAAAAAAATCCATGTTAAAAATTCCACCTTCTAAAGAGCAACTAAAGCACCAAACAGTTTGAAGAAGGGTCCCGACCCAAAATATCACCCCCCTTTCCCTGCATGGTGCTGCCTGGCCCGCTGAGTTATTCCAGCACTTTGTGTCTATCTTTGGTATAAACCAGCTTCTCCAGTTCTTTTCTACACATCAACAAGCTTCACATGAGTTACAACTAAAGCTTGCTTTATCTCAAACATAACTCAGTAAATAATCCAAAGAACAAAAGTTGTAATATGAAAAAAATAACAATTCAAACACAATGTGTAGGAAGGAACTGCAGATGCTGGTTTACACCAAAGATAGACCAAAAATGCTGGAGTAACTCAGTGGGACAGGCAGCATCTCTGGATAGAAGGGATAAGTGATGTTTTGGGTCAAGATTCTTCAGATTTCTTCAGAGTCTGAAGAAGGGTCTCGACCCAAGACATCGCCCATTCCTTCTCTCTAGAGATGCTGCCTGTCCCACTGAGTTACTCCAGCATTGTGTGTCTATCTTCACAATTCAATGCATTACCACAAAAGTTACCAATGAGCTCATACGTTTCATTTCCAACACATCCAACACCATTCACCCACACAGGATTCCCAAGTACTCTTGTGACAACTTTTGTTTCATCCCATGAGATTGGGGTCAAGTTATCCGTGCCTAGAAACATGAGACATTGCAACACAATAACAACTCCTCGAAGATCCTTGTCCTCACACTCTGTTAAGGTAATCATCCTACTACAAGGTGTGAAGGTTTGTTGAGTAACAACGTTATTAGATTTGAAAGAGACACCTCCTTTCACATTCTGAGTGGAGGCCAATTCAACTGGTGAAAGACCTGACAACAATGTACTATCACAAACTGAAACAATTTACAAATATAACACAAATAATGATAAGAAAATGTCATTACCGCATCATTAACACATCAATGATATTATTTGCTCCAAGGAATCCAATTACAAGGTTAGTCTACTGAGAAGTACAATTGCAAACACAGGCAGCAAGATAAATTGTCCACTTCTCCAATTGAGGGATGAATATCCCATTAATTAGTTCTCTGTTTATTTCAAAATTCATCAAGAATGAATATTTGGCACATTTAATTTAGGTTCAAAGGTTCAAGGGTTCAAAGGTTCTTTATTGGTCACATACACCAATTGGTGTAGTGAAATGCAGATTGCCATTGCAGCACATAAAAAAGAATACAACATAACACTAATAAAAAAAATTAAACATAAAGACATCTCCCCACAATGGTTCCCACTGTGAGGGAAGGCACAAAGTCCAGTTCCCATCCCCATGTCCACCCATAGTCGGGCCTATTGAGGCCTCGGCAGTCGCCTTTACGAAGGCCCGATTTTCCAGGCCCTTCTCGCCGGGTGATGCTGCTCCAGCGTCAGGAGAATCCTCACAGCGGCTTGGGATGCCTGGAACAGCCGCTTCCTTACCGGAGACCGCGGCTTCCGAAGCCGACAGGCCCCGCTGGATGGAGCTCTACCTTTGGTGATCTCGGTGAGAGATCCCAGGCTCCCGATGTTAAAGTCAGCGCTGCCGCCCGCGGATGGCCGCTCCACAGACCCGCAGCTCCGTGATGTTCAATCGGCAGGTCCCAGCATACCGGAGTTCCATCGCGGCGACCCGGGCAAGGCATCGCACGCTCCACGATAGTGCTCCAGCGCTGTGCCACCACTGAAGCCGAGGTTTTGGCCGGTCCCCTCAGAAAACGCTACTCCTGGCCCGCTGGTAGGCCGCGAGGACGGGTCGAAGGTGCTGCTCGGAGGAAAGCCACCTCTCCGACCAGGTAGGGATCCTGAAAAGCAGTCCCCCCCACCCCACCACCCCCACATAAAAAGACTAGAGCTCCAAAAGCAAAACGCTCAACTCACTAAAAATAAGAAAAAAGAGGTGAAAAAACGGACAGCTGCAGGCTGGGCAGCCATACCCATACAGGACGGTTTATGGGATACAGCGTGGAAACAGGCCACTTGGCCCACTGTGTCCATTTCAAAGAGCATTCCCCGCACACAAACACTGTCCTACACACAATAGGAACAATTTACAATTTACATTTATACCAAGCCAACTAGCTTAAAAAACCTGTTTGTCTTTGGAGTGTGGGAGGAAACCGCAGATCCCGGAGAAAACCAACGCAGGTCACGAGGAGAGCGTACAAACTCCGTACAGACAAGCACCCGTGGTTAGGATCGCACCCGGATCTCTGGCGCTGTCAGGCGGAAACTCTACCACTGTGCCACCGAGCCACCCTTATATCACCCACATGCTGTTGAAAACCTCTGAACCAAGTCGTTTTATTTTGAATGCAGGCCTTAGGTCAGTATGCGCGGAGTGAAAACTGCCCCATAGGTGGAATTATTGAATATTAGATTTAACTAAAATGGCAGGTTTTGGCAAATTTCTGTGAGTTATATGCCGAATAAGAATAAGCGAATATACAAATACAAGTTTCTATCGTCTGTTCTGAACTAAGTCATAATGTTTAATCATTAGAAACAAGATTTTAAACTTGATTGAAGATATTATTTCTTGTTGGTTGCCAAACAATCTATCACCCGATAATGCTGGTCACAAATTGTTTACATAATTAATGGCGTTTTTGCATGTACCAATACTTAAACTGTGAGAAATAACTCATCGTACTTTGCAAAAGGTGCTGAGCTTTAGGAATGACCTTGGACACTAACTCTTGCTTCCCCTATAATCCCCCATGACCCTCATTAATAGGAATCTGCCTCAACCCTGCTTGCTTGCTGCTGAAACTGCACTGAAACAGCCGATACTTCCACCACCCTATGAAAAACCAGGTCAGAAAAGCTGCCCAATAAAAGTCTGAGAATGACATAATTCTCTATTATTTTTTTAATTTACAACCATATTACAACATAAATATTAAAAACAAAGTGCGTCCAAATGAAATGTAAAGTCTTGGGCAAAGGCTGATGTTCCCAAATTGCCACTAGCTGTCACCAACCTGTGTCTGAAGGTTAATTTTGTTCTAATGCATTTTATGAGTCCCTGATAAAACACTCACTCTAGACACAGGGGGAAAGCACCAGCCACTTTTAACTTGCTAATAACTGATGTCTTTGTTTTGGGGGCAGGTATATGGAATAGATTGCTGCACATTTAGCTCCGTGTGAGATAGAGAAGTCTCATATAAATCTCAGAAGGCTTTCCTTCTCCTTGTTTAACAGCTTATTTTTGACATAGCCCAGCTATAAAATGAGTCCTTTAAGCAATCAATGCATTGTAGCAGAAAATCCCTCAATTACCATAACTCAATTAAAGTAAAGTTAAACATTTTAGCTAGGAACCAACCCCTAATCCAGTGGAACCTATTCCTGACTTAATACAATTCTATTGCCAACAAACAGATGTTTGAGAACTCAGTAAAGCAGCAGAAGTATTGTATAACTATCTGTAAGGGCCCATAAATATTGTCTGGATCGCATTAGTACTTTGAATGATTTTATGGTTAAATATTTGTTAGGCGCTTCCTAGTATCACAAGGCAATTAAAATGATTGAATCCTCTGATTCCTGTCCAACTCCTCTTTCAGACTTAGTGTTTTCCTTTTTGCAGATGCCATCTATAATTTGAAACAAAACTATCTTCCTTGTTTCCTTTGAATGGATTTGACAGTTCACAGTGATGCAGTAAATTGCGGAGACAATTAGAAGCTTTTGAACATAGTGAAGGAAAGCCCTTTGAGATTTACATGAAACCTCTCTATTTCACTATAGACCTAATCAATTTAGAGTTTGCTTTAAATGCATCAAGTGGTCTTTGAATGTCAAATTGTTTTTGAAATGGGATTGATACACTTTTAAATGCTTTGGATTCTAAAGAATGCAACTTTTACCCCGTACTTAATTTCTGTAAGAAAGAGGCAAAGTTACTAGAGCTGCTTGGGTCAACTTGAGTTTATTGTCATGTGCACACGTAAAATGAGGTTAGGGTTGCCAACTTTCTCACTCCCAAATAAGGGACAAAAGGTCAAAATCAGGGACAAATTCCCGACAGCAATTCGTTGACCGACTGGGCCGTGGCTGGGTGAATGATGAGTTGGCCCGGGTGCTGGACTGCACACAAAGCCCAGCCGATGGGCCAGCTGAGGCATTTTGACCCGGGCACCAGACTTTGTGCACACAAAGTCCAGCAGCCCTTCCAACTCCTGAACCGATGATCGGCCATGAGAAGGAGGGGTGGTGGTGTTGGCGGTAAGTGAAGGTCAGAAGTCCGGGCTGCCGACCAACAGGGCCATGGGCGAGGCGCTGCTGCTGCACTCCATGGGCTGCACTACACCGGGACAGGTGAGGAGGGGGTGGACGTGGCGCTCCGACTCGACAGTCCCCTCGACCCGAGTAGCAGCAGTCAAATATGGAACAAGGGCAGTCCCGTACGGGACAAACCAATATACGGGATGTCCCGGCTAATACGGGACATTTGGCAACCCTAGATGAGGTACATGTCCAGAATCACAAGCACATAGACTCAGACAATACATAAAAACATAAAGCATACGTAAATGCCACACGGCAGTGAGAAGAAAAAGACAATGAAAGAATCAGAACACATGGGTAACAAGGTAGGCGCAAAATGCCGGAGTAACTCAGTGGGACAGGCAGCATCTCTGGAGAGAAGGAATGGGTGACATCTGCAGAGTTCTGTTGCTTGGGTAGGATTAGGGTAGTACGGGTCAATTCAAGAACCTCACTGTTCCTGAACTTCAAGCTCCTGTATCTCCTGCCTGACAAGAGCAAGGAACAGGGCTTGCCCCAGATGGTGAGAATCATTAATGTCAAATGCCACTTTCTTTAGGCAGTGCCTCATGAGGATGCTTTTAATAACTGGGCATGTAAGGAACCAGTCTAAGTCACCACTCTCTGCATCCTCTTAGATTCCTGTTTATTGGCACTGCTGTACCAGGCCATGAGGCAATTGTGGTTCTGTATATATGGCAAATATAAGGTTCTATATCTCTCTACATCACTGTCTATAGCTCTCATTTCCCTTTCCTCTGACTCTAGTCTGAAGAAGGGTCTCGACCCAAAACGTCACCCATTCCTTCTCTCCAGAGATGCTGCCTGTCCCACTGAGTTACTCCAGCATTTTGTGTCTATCTTCAGTTTAAACCAGCATCTGCAGTTCCTTCCTGCACATGATGCAATTAATGTTAATTTAAAACCCATGTTGTGTTAGAATCTGAAGATTAGTTCAGAAATTTTTTTGATGCAAGTTTCAGTTTTTGCAAATATATATATACTTACAAGGCTGTCTGATTAGTCAATTCAAAACCAGAAAGTCACTGTTTGAATCTTGAAGGGTGTTAATCACTCCAGGAAATTGTTCTCGTTGGGGTGAATCTCATATCAGTTCCTCATTAAATGCAGAAACAAAGGTTGGCAGCAAGAGGAAGAAGCTCTGACATAAATTCAACTGACAAGTATGAATCACACCCTTGCTAGCTAAATTTATAACATAAAACAAAATTGGAGAAAGTTGGTGGATTATGCAGTATCAGGGGATGGAAATGCACGGTCAACATTTCAGGTTGAGACCCTACCTTTGGATTGACACAAAATATTATCTTTTGCTCCAGAGTCCAGCATTGGCAGTCCCTGTGCAGCCAGATATATATCTTTGACATCAGCTTTACGGAAAGCTGTGGTTTGCTTTAAGTCATTCTCTGCAGTTGAAGAGGATGTGTAACATAATGTGACAAATGGCAGACAGCTTACAACATGAAGGTCCAAATATAATACTTTGCCTACAATGATGTACATCACAGGGACATTCATGCAACCATCTGTGTTTATTTAAATCAAGCACCATTTTCCTTTGTATTTTCTTGGACTGTCGTAATCGTAATTAATTTATTAGCCAAGTATGTAAAAACATGCAAATTTGATTTGCCATACAGTCATACCAAAAAAGAGACAAGACCACACTCAACTACATAAAAATTAACATAAACATCCACCACCCACTCCCCACATAGCACAAGAGTAAAGGTACACTAAAACAGACATTTAACAACAGGCTAAAAACAACAAAAGAAGAAAAGGGATGAGACAGACTGTTAGTAAGGCTGCCATCGTACGGCACCATCCGTTCATGTAATGTAGCCTGCAGCATATCATCAACTATGCCATCATATTACACCCAGCTTTAATGCATGGACAAACCTCGGATATTATCGACGGGATGCACTGTCAAACATATCAGTGTCACACTTGATTCTACTGAACACACCTTTCATTTACGAGACGAAAACAGCTCACAATTGTCATCTGGGTTCAGTTGGGCACAGCCTGGCCTCTGTATCGGAGGTTTATGGATTCAGCCTCAAATCCCATTCCATTGTCCAATACTGAGGTAATGCTCTTCTATAAGTTCTGCTGTTTCTAAGATGTTTAACTTGGATCATTTTTTCTTTTCAACTGACAATATAAAATTGCAATGTACTTCCTTATAAGCAATTCTTTGATTACCAATACCTGAAAAACTAGCCATTAATCTCATTCTCATGAACTTCCTTTAGCAAATTATCTCCTATATATGTCTACACCATGCTACTTCCAGCAAAATGCTCTGCATCATTGTTACACTTAAGTGTCAACGTAGGTAATATAGGTTAGTGTAAGGCTGAGTCTTGACCCAAGAACCTGCTAACTTAGAAGCAAAGGACAAAATATTTAGTCAATTGAGTCAATTGATGAAACTGATGCAAATGTAACACATTCAAGCAATGAAGAGAGATTTCAGGACTTAATATGAAAAATAATCAGCAGCAAGAGAGATATTATTAAAGTATTTAATAGCTTTAAATTGATAGTTAAATTGAATGCAAAAAATATATATTTGAGCCAACCCCAAAATCTAGAATCATGGAACATGAATGAAAGAAGAAAGAAGGATAGAAGAGGGGGTGCACTCATCACTTCCCACCCAAAGCACCCATTCCTCGGGTATTTTTCTCTGCAGCTGCAGGAGATGTACCACCTGTCCCTATATGTCCTCCCTCACATCCATTCATGGACCCCAGCAGTCCTTCCAGGTGAGGCAGCATCCATGTACACATCCTCAAACCTCATCTACTGAATCCGGTGGCCTCCTTTACATCGGCGAAACCAAGTCTGGACTCAGTGAACATTTTGCCAAACACTTGCGCTCAGTCTGCCAAGGCCTGCTGGATCTCGGGGTTGTCAACCATTTTAATTCCCATTTCCATACTGACTTTTCTGTCCTTGGCCTCCTCCATTGCCAGAGCGATGCCACACACAAACTGGAAGAACAGCACCTCATATCCCGCTCACAACCTAATGGTATGAATATTGAGTGGGAAGGAAAGAAGGGTCTGAAGAAGGGCCTCGACCCGAAACATCACCCATTCCTTCTCTCCAGAGAGGGTAGGGAGTGACTGAGGGTAGAGGAAAGGAGATAGAGGGAGAAGTGAGGGAGGGAGTGGAGGAGGAGAGGGGAGAGAAGAGGGAGGGTGAAGAGGAGGTGGAGGGAGTGTTGGGGGATGAGGGGAAATGAGCCGCGCCTCCGCAATTGGGGGCTATGGATGAGTGGTGGAATATTGCGTTGGGGGATGGGTTGCGTTGGGGGAACGGGTGAGTGGTGGTATATTGCGTTGGGGGAACGGGTTGCGTGGGGGATCGGGTGAGTGGTGGAATATTGCATTGGGGGAACACGGCCAAACGGGTCCCACTTGGTGTAATATGACAATAAAAAAACTCTTGACTCATGAATGATTCTGCGCAGAGAGTGAGGAATACATGTGATGATTTACATACGGAAATGGTAAAACAGATACTGTAAGCAATTCATAGCAGATGTCTGAGATATTGAGCAATAGCGGGCTGTTCATTTTTAAGTTCAATTCATATCTAAGTCTAAAAAAGGTTCTCGACCCGAAACGTCACATATTCCTTCTCCCCAGAAATGCTGCCTGTCCCGTTGAGTTTTTGTGTCTATCATCGGTTTACACCAGCATCTGCAGTTCCTTTCTGCACACGTATTTTGATACTATGTTTTCCAAAGTTCATGTCTGAGACCATGATTACTGTCTGTGCCAGAGCTGGAGAAAGGAGCAGCTGGAAGTATTAAACATTTTCCCTTTCAAAGGTGACTCTTACGAGCATCAATAAATCAATTGCTCAATGCTGCAGATTTATATTAAGAAACGTGGTTTACACAAATTGATTACATTTCTTCCTACATTAGTCAGTGAAAAAACAATATCTTAGTACATCCTGAGATTGTGAAAGTGGCTGGTTACTTGCATCATGTTCCTTGAATAATTTAGTAAAGAAAATACTACCAATGAATTCAGGTTAGGTTTAGATAGTCTCCTAAACTAATATTTAATTACAGCGCCATCTGCTGCGATGGACAGAGCATCTCAGAAGTGTTGCCAATTCATGGGATTACACATTTTCACAAAGGCTGGAAGATTTATTAGGAAAACAAAAAAATATTCAGTTCCTTGTTTGCAAGGTGCCAATTAGTTTGTGTGTTTGATAATGACTCCAGACGTAAATAAATATACAGGATTTGCTACATCATGAGGGGGGAGCCAGATCAAACTTCCTAATCTTTCCAGTGACAAGGAACACAATGAGCTCTGCTCTAAACCCATTCAAGTACGACAGGAGCCACTCAATACTTCTCTGATAATCAAATGTCTTTCATTCACTTTTGATCATGGCCCAAGATTTGTCCAGCACAGGCTTTTAGCAAGCACAGAGTGGCTCCAACATACCTAATGTTTACATAACTCGCACACCAATGTATGGTTAGTCCAAGGATTTTGTTAGACAAGTAAAACCTGTCAGAGACAGCAAATAAACACTGTGGCTGTTCTTTCTTTGTTTGGTAAGTAATAGTGCTTTATGCTGTGTTAAGTAGACTTTTAACTGCCAATTAAAGGTCAGCTGATCATGACTTTGTTGCAGTTTTGATACCAGAAAAGACAAAACAATTATGACATATTAATAATAATTCTGTACTATTGAAAATTAACTGGTATGAATAATAAACACTTTTAGCATTGAACTATAACAGACGCAAAAATGATCAAAACATTGTGGCTTTGTGGCACTTCACCATTTATGAAACCAGTGTAGGAAGCAACTGTAGAGGCTGGTGCACACACGAAGATAGACACAAAATGGTGGAGTCATTCTGCGGTCTGAAGAAGGGAGAGTTGGTCTGTCAAGGAGGACTCTCTCTAACTTCTACAAGTGCACAGTAAAGAGCTTGCTGACTGGTTGCATTATGGCTTGGTTCGGCAACTTGAGCGCCCTGGAGAGGAAAAGACTACAAAAAGTAGTAAACACTGCCCAGTCCATCATCGGCTCTGACCTTCCTTCCATCGAGGGGATTTATCACAGTCGCTGCCTCAAAAAGGCTGGCAGCATCATCAAGGGCCCACACCACCCTGGCCACACACTCATCTCCCTGCTACCTTCGGGTAGAAGGTACAGGAGCCTGAAGACTGCAACAACCCGGTTTAGGAATAGCTACTTCCCCACAGCCATCAGGCTATTAAACCTGGCTCGGAACTCTGAACATTAATATCCCTCCATCTGTTATTTGCACTTTATTAATTTATTAATTCATGAGTGTATTTATGTATAGAATTGTAGTCAATGCCTTCTATGTTCTGTTGTGCTATGCAAAGAAAGATTTTCATTGTCCTGTCAGGGACACATGACAATAAACTCTTGAATTTTGACTTTGACTTTTGGGTCTCGACCTGAAACATCACCCGTTTCTTCTATCCAGAGGATCAACTGCTGTTTGTTATGTATCATAACAATTTGGATGATGACTCAGTTAACATTTTTAGTAAATTTGTAGATGACATCAAAATAGGTAGCATAGTGGACAGAATGGAATGTTATCTACGCTTAAAACAAGTGCTTGGAAAGGTGTTATTAGTCAGAGAGTCATACAGATTGGAAACAGGCCCTTTGGCCCAACTTGTTCATGCCGACCAAGATGTTCCATCTACGCCAGTCCCACCAGCCCACGTTTGTCCCAAATTCCTTTAAACCTTTCCTATCAACGTACCTGTCCAAATATGGGTCATGGAGTGGCAAATAGAATTTAATTCTGACAATAGACAATAGGCAATAGGTGCAGGGGTAAGCCATTTGGCCCTTCGAGCCACTGTGATCATGGTTGATCGTCCACAATCAGTACCTCGTTCCTGCCTCCTCCCCATATCCCTTGACTCCGCTATCCTTAAGAGCTCTATCTAACTCTTTATTGAAAGCATCCAAAGAATTGGCCTCCACTGCCTTCTGAGGCAGAGAATTCCACATATTCACAACCCTGTGTGTGAAAAAGTTTTTCCTCGTCTCCGTTCTAAATGGCATGCCCCTTATTCTTAAACTGTGGTCCCTGGTTCTGGACTCCCCCAACATCGGGAACATTTTTCCAGCCTCTATCATGTCCAAACCCTTAATAATCTTATATGTTTCAATAAGATCCCCTCTCATCCTTCTAAATACCAGAGTGTACAAGCCCAGCCACTCCGAGGTTTTGCACTTTGGTATGTGCTACACAGTAAATGGTAGAGCCCTGGAGAGCGGTGAAGTGCAGAGTGATCTGAGAGTTTATGTGCATGCTCCCTAAATGTTGGAAGTCAGGGGATTATTGCGGTCAAGAAGGCATTTGGTATGCTTGCCTTCCATTGGGAAAGGTCGTGAATACAAAAGTTGGGACATCATGATGCAGCTGTACCATTCACTGGTGAAGCCCCCTTTGGGAGCACTGTGTGCAGTTCTGGCCACCGGTCCATAGGAAGGCCGTTAACAAGTCGGGAAGGATACAAAAGAAATTCACCAGTTTGTTATCTGGGCTTGCAGGCTTGAGTTAAAGGGAAAAGTTGGATGGGCTGAGACCTTTTTTTTGGAGAATAGGAGGCTGTGAGGTATGACTCCAATGAGGTGTACAAGATATTGACGGTAGATGCTCACAGTCCTTTTGTCCCATGGTTAAGGATTCAACCAGGTGCTCCAGTTTCCTTCCATATCTCAAAGACATGCAGGTCTGAATGTTAATTGGCCTCTCTAATTTTCCCCTAGTGTGTAAGGCGTGAATGTGAAAGTGGGATAACGTTGAATTAGAATCAACGGGTGATCGATGGCCTCATAGGCCGAAGGGCCTGTTTCCATGCTGTGTAACTAACCTAACCTAACCTAAACTAAACTAACCTAAACTAAACTAACCTAAACTAACCTGACCTAACCTAAACTAACCTAAACTAACCTAAACTAACCTAACCTAAACTAAACTAACCTAAACTAACCTAAACTAACCTAACCTAACCTAAACTAAACTAAACAAAACTAAACTAAACTAACCTAAACTAACCTAAACTAAACTAACCTAAACTAAACTAACCTAAACTAAACTAACCTAACCTAAACTAAACTAACCTAAACTAAACTAACCTAAATTAACCTAACCTAAACTAAACTAACCTAACCTAAACTAACGTAACCTAAACTAACCTAACCTAACCTAAACTAACCTAACCTAAAATAACCTAAACTAACCTAACCTAACCTAAACTAAACTAACCTAACCTAACCTAAACTAAACTAAACTAAACTAAACTAAACTAAACTAACCTAAACTAACCTAAACTAAACTAAACTAACCTAAACTAAACTAACCTAACCTAAACTAAACTAAACTAAACTAAACTAAACTAACCTAAATTAACCTAACCTAACCTAAACTAAACTAAACTAAACTAACCTAACCTTAACTAAACTAAACTAACCTAAACTAAACTAAACTAACCTAACCTAACCTAAACTAAACTAAACTAACCTAAACTAAACTAAGCAAAACTAAATACAGTTTAAAAACACAAAAATAGGTGGTATTACAGAAGCTGTGAAGAAATACAATGCGATCTTGATCAGCTCGGTATGGCAAATGGAGTAACATTTGCAGAAAGGTGATGTATAGCACTTTTAGAAGTCAAATCAGTGTAGGATTTTCACAGTGAACAGCAGGAAAGCGCGCCATCGCCTCTACTTCCTTAGAAGGATTAGGAAGTTTGGCATGTCCCCAACAACTCTCACCAACTTCTACAGATGTGTCGTAGAAAGCATTTAATCTGGATGCATCATTGGTTTGGGAACAGTTCCACCCAAGCCTACAAGAAATTGCAGCGAATTGTGGACGCAACCCAGACCATCACACAAACCAACCTCCCTTCCATTAACAATGTTTACACCTCACGCTGCCTCAGCAAGGCCAGCAGCATCATCAAGGATGTCGCACCCTGGCCGCTCCCTCTTCTAACCGATGAAAAATAAAAAAAGTTATGAGTGTTAAAAAATCTTGAGATCAGCTGATTGGTCCTCTCGCCCGTCAATCACCACGATGAAGGTAACGCCCCTTCCGGGGGTGGGGGTGGGGGGGGGGGGCAGGACTATAAAACCCCAGATGCCTGGACGTGAGTCAGTCACTCTGGAAGATCGCGAGGGAGAGTCCACAACTGTGATTCTAAGCTGTGAATCAACTGAACTGTGAGTCTACAATGTACTTGCAATAAATTATTTGGTAGCCCTCAATGACAATGATAGGAAAGGTTTAAAGGGATTTGGGACAAACGTGGGCAGGTGGGACTAGCGTAGATGGAACATCTTGGTCGGCACAAACAAGTTGGGCCAAAGGGCCTGTTTCCAATCTGTATGACTCTCTGACTAATAACACCTTTCCAAGCACTTGTTTTAAGCTTAGATAACATTCCATTCTGTCTACATGCTACCTATTTTGATGTCATCTACAAATTTACTAAAAATATTAACTGCGTCATCATCCAAATTGTTATGGCACATAACAAACAGCAGCTGATCCTGCACCAGACCCTACAGCTGCTCCACCGATCACAGGGCACCAATCAGAAAAATAACCCTTCATCATTACCCTCACTCCTTCCTCCAAGTCACGTTTGAAACCAATTTGGCCAGCTTACTTTGAATTCCTTGCATTTTAATATTCCAGACTATCTTACTATGAGAGACCTTGTCAAAAGCCTTGCTAAAGTACATACAGACAATTTCTACTGCCCAAATCTCATCAATTGGCCTGGTGACCTTTTCAAAAAGCTCTATCAGATTTGTGAGATATGATTTCCCATGCACAAAGCTGACTATTCCTGGCCAGTCTGTGCCTATCCAAATGCTAGCAGATCCTATTCAATAGACAATATACAATAGACTATAGGTGCAGGAGTAGGCCATTCGGCCCTTCGAGCCTGCAACGCCATTCAATGAGATCACGGTTGATTATCTATAATCAGTATCCCGCTCCTGCCTTCTCCCCATAGCCCCAGACTCCGCTATCTTTAAGAGTCCTATCTAACTCTCTCTTGAAAGTATCCAGAGAACCGGCCTCCACTGCCCTCTGAGGCAGAGAATTCCACAGACACAAATCACTGTGTGAAAAAGTGTTTCCTCATCTCCGTTCTAAATGGCTTACCCCTTATTCTTAAACTGTGGCCCCTGGGTCTGGACTCTCCCAAATATCGGGAACATGTTTCCTGCCTCTAGAGTGTCCAAACCCTTAATAATCTTATATGTTTCAAAAAGATATCCTCTCGTTTCTAAATTCCAGAATATACAAGCCCAGCCGTTCCATTTTTTGCAGCATTCTTATTCCTAAGAATCTCCTCGATAGCTGTCGCAACACTGATCTCAGGCTCCTTCCAGGCTTGTCCTTGCAGCTCTTTCTAAAGTTAGTCACCCTCTAGTCCAGAACATCACCAGTGGCTAAAGATCTTCTGCAGCTGTGGTTGTGTGATTAAAATAGGAAAGTGCTGTTGGGTTGGGATTTCCAGGATTTTTACATAGTCATTCATATGGATTTCCATTCATATGGTATTTATTATTTTGTCTGAGCACATGCATCTCCAACTTCTCCAAGGTCATTTTTTCAGGAGCAATCTCCTACCTAGTTGACCAAGTATTTTCCATATGGCAATGACTTTTCCTTAGATAAACCAGCAATTATTGCCATCTTTATCTTCTAATTTAACATTTATTTTGTATACAAGAATTAAGATAAGGCAAATATACTTCAGATATTGCCCACTGTTCATAAAAAGACAGCTTAGAGTCATAGTGTGTAAATAGGTCCTTCAGTTCAAATTGCCTACATTGACCAACGTCCCATTTGCACTAGTGCTACTTGCCTGCATTTGGCCCAAATCCCTTTAAACCTTTCCTATCAATGTACCTGTTTAATAGCTAATTAAACATTGCGATAGTCCCTGCCTCAACTACCTCCTCTGGCAGTTCGTTCCATACACCCAACACCCTTTGCGTTAAAAAGTTACCCCTCAAGTTTCTATAAAATCTTTCCCTGTTCAACTTAAACCTATGTCCTCTGGTCCGCGATTCCACTACCCTGGGCAAGAGACTCTGTGCATCTACCCAATCTATACCTCTCAGATTTTATACACCTCTACATGATCACCCCTCATTCTTCTGCCATCCAGGGAATAGAGTCCCATCTTGCTCAACCTCTCCCTAAAGCTCAGACCCTCAAGTCCTGGAAACATCCTTGTAAACCTTCTCTGAACCCTTTCCAACTTAACAACATCTTTCCTATAACATGATGCCCAGAACTGAATACCATATTCTAAATGCGGCCTCACCAACATTTTATACAACTGCAACATGTCCTCACAACCTCTACGCTCAATTCTCTGACTGATGAAGGCCAATGTACCAAAAACCTTTTGACCATCTTATCTACCTTCAAGGAATTATGTACCAGCACTCCTAGATCCCTTCCTTCTACAATACTCCCCAAAGCCTTAAGGGCCTGTCACACTAGCGCGCGATTAGACGCGACAAGCGCGACAAATTCGGACGCGGGGGTCGCGTGGGGGTCAGGCGATCCCGGTGCGAGTGAAGGGCCTGTCCCACTAGCGCGCGATTACACGCGCGACGTCCGAAGGAAGGACGTTATTTTTCATCACGTGACGATGCGCATGAGCATGCGCGTTGCACGACGTCGGGCAGTGACGTCATCACGCAACGCCACGCTGAAGACGCACAACGTCAAAACGTCATCACGTTCTGCGCGACAGGATTTTGCCGCGCGTAATTTTTAAGCAGTGTCGGTTTTTGGACACTACGCGCGATGTCGACACCAGCTCCACACGAGTCCGCGGAACTCCACGAGACTCCGGCGATCGCAGTGGGACAGGGTCACGCGAGGCCGGACGACTAAAGCGACCACGGTAGGTCGCGCTTGTCGCGTCTAATCGCGCGCTAGTGTGACAGGCCCTTAACCATTCACTGGGTAAGTCCTGCCCATGTTGCAACACCTCACATTTCTCTGTATTAAATTCCATCAACCATTCCCCAGCCCACCTGGCCAGTGAAGACAACTATCTTCACTATCTGCAAAACCACCTACGTTTGTATAATCTGCAAACTAGCTAATCTTGCCATGTATGTTCTCATCCAAATCATTGATATTGATGTCAAACAGTAACAGGCCCAGCACTGAACCCTGAGGCACACCACTAGTCACAGGCCTCCAGTCCGAGATGCAACTTCACACCATCACCATTCCATGAAGTCGCTTTTCTATCCATTCAGGTTTATCTCCTTGGATCCCATGCGACCAAACCATGTGGAACCTTGTCGAATGCTTTGCTGAAGTCCATGTATACAACATCGGCAGCACTACCCTCATCAACCCTTTTGGTCACATTTTCAAAAAACTAAATCTGATTTGTGATACACGACCTCTAACGTACAAAACTATGCTGACTATCCCTAATTAGCTATTGTCCATCTAAATGTAGGTATGTTACAATACCTACCTGGAGTGGTGCTGCAGTTCTGCCGCTCCCCGTGTGCGCGACTTTGGCGCCTTTCATTGGGGAACGGGTTTAAAATGCTGTTTTTCCCCAGACAGTCCAAATCGATCAATCTCAGGCGATTTCGTTGCTAAAGAGAAACCGCTCCGACATTTGTTTTATGCAGGTATTTTTAAACTACGCTAGATAATTTATTAGCTAGAGTAGTTTAAAAATCATCTTCTAAAGCCGTGAACGCTGACAGCGGAACGGACCTAACATAGGTGATAAAAGAAGGTACACTGTTTATTTTTACATAAAAACATGCTTCTTAGGAAGCCTTTAATCAAATTTTCATCATGCGAAAAGGGGAAAAAAAAATATGAACAGGCTGTATTTTTCCTGCCGACTGTGGGTTAAATTCACTGCAAACCGCAACATTCCAATCCACCGCGTTCCACTGAAACCCACTCACAAGTTGATTTAAATGGCCATTAATTTACAGGAATTAAACACTAAATTCCTTCAATTTGGCCTATAAATTCATGAAAATGAGATTTAAAAATTATGTTATATTGTTGATTGTTGTGTGAATGTTATTTGGACACTTAGGCAATTTAGGCCATTTCTTAAGAAATGGATAGATGTTTAGATCTAGTAATTAACTAAGGGTGACTAACTTTAGGTAACTAACTAATTATATGCTTTAATTTCAGGTCATCCAAGTAAGATTGTTTCATATTTGTTTCAGAATGCTTCAATCTATAATAACTGAAAATTTCATTGAGTTCTCTTAATTTTTAAGAAAACTATGGGCTTCTGACTGTCCTAGATCACAGCTTTTGAGTTAAGTCAATGGAAAGGCAATGGGGAACAAGATGCTAATTTCCGAGTATGAAAATGGCCATAACCTTTTTAATACTGAAGATATGAAAGTGAATTAGGTGTCAAATTAAACTTCTTTTAATGCTTTATCTGATGGGATAAATTGCAGACTTGATTTTTAAAATCTCAAAATTTTGTAACATTGCTACATGTATTTCCTACCCCTCAGAATATTCTCCAGTACCTTTCTGACTGCAGATGTTAAGCTCACAGTTCTATGGTTCCCAACTATTTCCCTGCAGCCCTTCTTGAAAAGAAGCACAACATTTGCCACACTCCAGTCTTTAATGTAAATTTCAGCCAGGGCTCCCGCAATGTCCTCTCTCGTTTCCAATTTTTTTAAACTAACGTCAAATTTATGAATCACATTCATAATGGGAAAAGGGTATTTTGGAACAGTGATCTAGATCAATAAGATTAAGCTTTTATATGTTGCTTCATGTCAATTCAGCAAAGCCTCAGCAACTCAGACATCCTCTCAACACCTCTGACAACATAGCATTTACTGACTGAGTTGTGCTAAGTAAACCTTCACAGCAGATGGAAAGTTCTAAATTGAGGTCATGTTGACATCCACTGCAGAGTCTTCGTGATCAAGGCAAAATGTGCAAGAGTTTGGGAAATAATGTGCATTTCACCATATTTGCAGATGTTGTCAAATGCATTAGAGTCATAGAGTCATAGAGTGATAGTGTGGAAACAGGCCCTTTGGCCCAACTTGCCCACACCGGCCAACATGTCCCGTCTACACTGGTGTCACCTGCCTGGTTTGGTCCATATCCCTCCAAATTTGTCCTATCCATGTATCTGTCTAGCTTTTTCTTAAAAGTTGGGATAGTCCCAGCCTCAACTACCTCCTCAGGCAGCTCGTTCCATACACCTACCACCTTTTGTGTGGAAAAGTTAACCCTCTGATTCCTATTAATTCTTTTCTCATTCACCTTGAACCCATGTCCCCCTCTTTTATAGGACTTGATTGACCCTTCATTAAGACTGTGCTTTCACTGTCTTAATTACACCGCCAACCTTCCTGTTCATCGCGGTGAGTGTCTGTATCACATTGGCTTAGCACCGCGTGAATTTCACTCAGACAGCGCTCCCCCCGTTTACCCTGTCCCCCACCTGCATAACGGGCTGGTGAACCTCATCTACTGTATCTGTTGTTCAAGATGTGGACTCTTATACATTGGTGAGATCAGACATAGACTGGGCGATCGTTTCGCTGAACACCTTCGCTCAGTCCGCCTGGACCTACCTGATCTCCCAGTTGCTAAACACTTCTTTCTCATTCCCACACTGACTTTTCTGTCCTCGGCCTCCTCCATTGTCAGTGAGAGGCTAAATGCAAATTAGAGGAACAGCACCTCATATTTCGCTTGGGCAGCTTACAACCCAGGGGGATGACTTTTGATTTCTCTAACTTCAAGTAACCCCTGCATTCCCTCTCTCTCCATCCCTCCCCCACCCAAGTCACACCAGCTTTTCTCTCTCGCCGACCAAACAGCCTGTTCCATTTATCATTGTTACTTTTTTGCATATCTTTCATTCATTTGTTCTATATCTCTCTACATCATTGTCTATGTCTCTCGTTTCCCTTTCACATGACTTTCAGTGTGAAGAAGGGTCTCGACCTGAAAAGTCACCCATTCCTTCTCTCCAGAGATGCTGCCTGTCCCGCTGAGTTACTCCAGCATGTTGTGTTTATCTTTGGTTTAAAACAGCATCTGCAGTTTCTTCCTGCACAGGTACCAAGGGTAACATCTGCATTGGACATAAATGGTAAGTTTAGATTGATAACGTTCAAAGCTAATTTAAGACTGGTGCCTGTGGTGAGCCAATGACCTGTACTTGTCAACAGTAGGGTACAAAGCTGGGATCCTTGTCATTTTACTTACTTGATCGTTCCCATTAACCAAAGCATTTTTCTTACATTTCACTTAATTAAAGTAGGGCTGGCTGCCAATCCTTTGAATGATAGCACTTTATAATGCCAGATACAATCTGCTTGCTTAAAAGCCAGACAAATCCTGGACTTCTTGATGGCATAAACTATTGTGATATGTGCTATCATATGGCAATCCTTGTGGTTGGTACTTCTTTCATGATATTAATGAAATGCTATTTGAATGCAGGCTGAGTGATTTTCAATGACAAACTGGTGCCTTATTAATTTAAGGGATCAAGGGAATAAAGTGAATTTAAGGAGGCAGCATCAAAAGCTGTAGAGGATTGTGATTACAACTATAAAGGTCTGTTTGCCCTTCATCGCTATTGCTATGGCAAAATAACTAAACAGGTAAGTATTTGAATTTGGTATAGATTGTCCAATTACGACAAAAATTGGACTAGTTGTAAATAAGAGGCAGTGTGGTGCTAAACAAACCCATTAGAAAACCCATTCGGTCACAGGGAGAATGTGAAAACTCCGTACAGACAGCACCTGTAGTCAGGATCAAACCCAGGGCACTGGCACAGTAATGGGCCTGTCCCACTTAGGCTATTTTTTAGGCGACTACAGGCGACTAGGCTGTCGCCACATGGTCGTGAGTCGTCTCCTCAGTCGCTCAAAGAGTCGTAGCGTCTTTCTGGTTGCCGCTGGATTTTCAATATGTTGAAATGTTTTCAGAGACAGTCGGCGACAGTGGGTTTGTTGCCAATGAGCGTAGCTTGACTTCTCCTGACGTAGGCGCTGTTGTAGTTGTCACCAGGTGACATAGGTTGTCACCGGTGCTGATTTCATTTTTTTTTTGTTAAATAAATTATTCTACTTCACATTTTATGTCAAAGAGAGAGCATTGTACCTTGGTGCATTTGACAATAATAAACATAAAATTATACCATTGCTGGAGGACATTTGAAGCTGTTGAATTAAAGGGGTGTGCTACTCCACCAATCCAGTTGATGAAATCAAAGACATTTGTAACATCATGCTCAGCTCCTGGCGCTCCTTGCGCATCATGGCGCTCCTTGCATTTCTCTTGGATTTGTTGCACTGTGAAGATCATGTCCACAGTGCCTCTAGGTAGATGAAATTCACATTATGTTTCGGAGAACAACTCTGAGGAGCAGTTTTGTGAAGACACCCGTGATGACTGTCACCAAGCTGACACAGAGCAGGCAATCCTTTGTGTTACAACAGTTGATTTGTAATCTGTTTGAATGAATCTCTGTAGCCTCCTGTGGTCATATTTTGCTATACATCCTCAAAGATTCTTAATTTGTAATAAAGTGCCTTGGGATATATTGAGGACATCTGTTCCTTTGAGCAGAGGAGGATGAGGGGTGATCTTATAGAGGTGTATAAAATCATGAGAGGAATAGATTGGGTAAATGCACAGTGTGTCTTGCCCAGAGTAGATGAATTGAGGTCATAGATTTAAGGTGAAGAGGAAAAGATTTAATAAGAATCTGAGAGATAACTTTAATAGGAATCTAAGAGGTAAGATTTTCACACGATGTATAGAACAAGTTTCTTGAGGAAGTAGTTGAGGGAGGGACTATCCAAACATTTAAGAAACAGTTAGACAGGTACATGGATAGGGCATATTTGGAGAGATATGGGCCAAACTTGGGCAGGTGGGACCAGTGTAACTGGGACATGTTGGCCGATGTGGGCAAGTTGGGCCTGTTTTCACACTGTATCGCTTATGACTCTATCATTCTATGACATGAATAATGTGCTGTGCAAAGATAAGATCTTTAATTCTCCCTCTGTTTCATGCCATCATTACCTATTGTCTTAAACTTTAGCTTCCCTGCTTCACTTTGTACCCCCAGTCCACTGCTTACTTACTCTGCCCTATATTCACTTCTCGTTTTTTGCTGTTGTCCTCATTCCCATCTCTGCCCCTTCATTCATGCATTTCTCATTATGTTTCCCACCGACTCTTCGCTTCTCATGCTCGTCCTCATAAGCTTTTAATTTCATCTGTCACGTTGTAATTCCAGGGAGCTGAAGTGGAAAGTGTGGGCATCCAAGGATGTACTTCAATGCAATGGAAAGAGTATGCAAGCTGTGAACCCATTCAACAGGCAACTGTGGTAAGGGGTGAGGTGGCCTACGCTTCAGACATGAAGTTGGACAAATATGGATTTACTCTATGTGAGCAAGTGGGCAGACCAGAGAGCATTTGGGATGCATAATGAGCAAGCTAAGTTATAAAACCCTTAGGCTGAGCATGCACAACACAAGTCACAAAGGACTAAAAGGTACTCATAGTGGTAGGCAGGTGTTGGCCAAATGAACTTGGAGGTATTTGCGGGCAGTTCAGACTAACAGCTAGGCAGAGGAGCATACCTGCAGTTAAATTTAGGAAGGATTTAGGTCAGGTGCGGGAAAGTGGAACTAGCTCAGTTAGGCAACTTGGTTAGGATGGATGGATTGGGCCTACATGGATGGTCTGTGTCCATGCTGGAGAGCTCTAAGACCATAACTCTGAGTGAAAAGATGACCAAGAGCACAATCAAGGAGGAATGCAAATGGCAAGCGGAAAGTACAAAGACTGGATAGAGAAAGTCAGTTCAGTTCAGTTTAGTTTATTGCCACTTGTACTGAAGTACAGTGAAAAGCTTTTGTAGTATGCTATCCAGTACATGATTACAATCGAGCCATTCACAGTGTATAGATACATGATAAGGGAATAACGTCTAGTGCAAGGTAAAGCCAGCACGATCAAGGATAGTCTGAGGGTCCCCAATGAGGAGAAAGTAGTTCAGAACGGCTCTCTGGTTCTGGTAGGGTGATTCCGTTGCCTGGTAACAGCTGGGAAGGAACTGTCCCTGAATCTGCAGCTGTGCGTTTTCACACTTCAATACCTTTTGCTCGATTGGGGAGGGAAGAAGAGGGAGTGGCCAGGGTGCGACTCGTCCTTGATTATGCTGCTGCCCTTGCCGAGGCTGCTTGACGTATGAATGGAGTCAATGGAAGGGAGATCAGTTTGCGTGATGGTTTGGGATTCTTGACCAGACCAGTGCTAAGCAAAGATTGCAAGAGGAGCAGGAAGTCTAAATGTTAGATGAGTTGGAATATAAGCAGGTGGCCAAGACTTACTAGGTACATGTTCTCTAGCGTACTGGAGATCTCACACATAAGCACAACAAGTATGTTGAACATCATGTTAGTTGAGGAAGATACCAAGAAATTAGAAAGGCTCTGGGTTGAAATGATATGCATATTCTAGACAGGGAGGAGGTCTGTATGGTTGGGAGGTGGTTGTAGTGATGAAATAATGGCTGAAAAATTCAGAAGTTCTTCATAAGGGTAGAGCACGGCAGATAGGTTATAACGTGTATGGGAATGGGCAAGGCTAAACTGCTGCTGTAATGGCAGGGGAATAACAGGGGACATTGGGGAATAAAGAACAGATTGGGTCGGACGGCTTAGGTGAAATTGTACTTCAGTTCAAACCTGCCACTGTTAACTGAGGAAATAACAGAAGAATCAACGCTTAATGGTTCTGGCAGCTCCAGAACTCTAAACCTAATTTAAACTGGGGTTTCCACAAAACAGGAAAATGGCAATCACCAACGAATATGAACAATATTCCAACTGAGGGTTAGTCAATCAGTTCAGTTCACATCCTGTCTGATGAATCAGCAGAAGGTTCAGGAAGTCAACATACATTGTTCTGCTCCCAGCTCAGCAGCTTTCTTAGAGAATGTTTGTTGCCGTGGAAGTCACGTAAGAGGCTAAACGCGCACAGCTCTTTCATTTGGTTCACTAGATTTTCATTTTGTCGCTGACAACAATTAATATCAAAGGAGAAGAAAATGTTGCAGAATTTAAAAAAAACAAAAAAAGTAGCTCTCTTTTTTAGAACTGATTGCTCCTGTTATTTTTCAATCCTCAGAGAGAAGTCATAAAAAAATAATGTCATGTAGCATAGAGCATAGAACATAGAACAGCATTGCACAGGAACAGGCACTTTGGCCCACAATGGCCATGCTGAACATAACACCAAGTTAATCTAATCTCCTCTGCTTGCATTTGATCTATATCCGTTCATTATCTGCATATCCATTGGTCTATCTAAAAGACTCTGAAATGCCACTGTTATATCTGTTTCACTATCAGCACTGGAAGTGTGTTCCAGGCACCCACCACACGCACTGCGTACAGAAACTTGTCCTGCACACTCCTTTAATCTTTGCCCCTCTCACCTTAAAGCTATGGACACTATTTTTTGACATTTCCACCCTGGGAAACAGGTTCTGGCTGTCCACCCTATTCATGTCTCTCACATATTTATATAGTTCTATCAGGTCTCCTCTCAACCTGCAATATTCTAGTGAAAATAATCAATATTTGTCCAACTTTTCCCTATAGGTAATACCCTTTAACCCAGGCAAGATTCTGGTAAACCCGTTCTGCACCCTCTTCAAAGCCTCTGTATCCTTCTTGTAAAGGGCAACCAGAACTGCACGTAATACTCCAAATGTGGTCCAATCAAAGTCCTCTAAAGCTGCAGTATTATTTTCCTGACTCTTATACACAATGCCCCGGCCAGTGAATGCAAGCATACCATATTCCTTCTTTATTATTCTATTCACTTGTGTTGCAACTTTGAAGGACCAATGGACTTGAAGCCCAAGATCCCTCTGCACATCAATGCTGTGAAGGGTCTTGCCATTAACTGTCACATTACTTTTGACCACCCAAAGTTCAATATCTCACAACTGCTCACATTAACATTCCTCCATTCATTTCTGTAGCCTACCCCTCAATTATATCCAACCATGTACGTTGACGTCCTTCCTCACTGTCTGCAACTTCACCAATTTTGGTGTTGGCTACAAACTTACAAACTTTTGCAAACATTTGAATTAGGAGCAGGGTTAGCCATTTAGCCTGTTGAGCCTGCTCCACTATTCAATGAGATCACGGTGGGACATTGTCATCTCAATGTTGCATTCCTGCCTACTGCTGGGAACCTTTTGCCTCTTTGCTTATCAAGAATCTGCCTAATGTAGCCTTACAACTATTCAAATAACCTGTTTTCTCTACTTTTTGAGAAAGAGTTCAAAGATTCAAAAGGACATAAAAATTGGTTTCATATCTGTCTTAAATGGGTGACTGCTTATTTTCAAAGAGCATCCCCAAATTCTTGAATTTCTCAGTTCAATGTGGATTGGAGTAGACTGTATACAAAGAAATGTTGGATTTGTCATAATTTGTCAAATTACATTTGCGTTTTGGCATGAACCTTTTGATCAGTGCCGAGAACGGAAAAAAATGCAGAAAGTTGTTACCACTGCCCAGTCCATCATTGGCTCTGACCTCCCCACCATTGAAGGGATCTATCGCAGTCGCTGCCTCAAAAAGACTGCCAACATCATCAAGGACCCACACCATCCTGGCCACGCACTCATCTCTCCGCTGTCATCAGGTAGAATGTACAGGAGCCTGAAATCTGGTCCATCTAGGTTCAGGAACAGCTTCGTCTCCACAGCCATCAGGCTATTAAACTCACCATCAAACAAACTCTGAACTACAAAGGCCTATTGCACTTTATCTGTTTATTTATGTGTGTATATATATGGTCTATGCCAGGGGTGGGGAACCTTTTCATGTTGGAATGCCGTATTAAGTTAGTTGTAATCTAATAAGGTCGCATCCAAGAAACCTCAATTAGATATACTTCAAAATTACATTATTTTGTAAAAATCTAACTACTGTGTACTAACTTCAAGAAAATGAGAAACATTTGTTAATTCTAAAGTTAACCAACCTTTGAATGACTTTGTTGTGACTGCTTTGGTGTGGGAAAGCATTTGAATATTTGGTTGCAACATGGAGTTACGCAGTTTCTGCTGATCTTCTAGATGGGTATCCGTCATTTGAGACCATAAGGGCGTCTTGATTTGGGTTAGGTAGGAGAATGTAGATTCGCAGCAATAAGTAGTTGAAAAGCAAGAAAGCATTTTTCGTGCATGTTTCTGAAGACGTGTGTATTCTGTTGCATTCTTCCATATTTCAATCGGATCTTTCTTAGCATCAAATAAGGACTTTCGAATGTCATCCTCTGAGAGCTCAATCAATTCCATCTGTGGTTCTTTAGGAGCCTTGAAGACATCAACTAATGAGGTTAAAATGCTAATTTGAGTATGATGTCATTGTAACATGCAATCAAGCTGTGGCAGGTTGTTGTACTATTACCCTGAATCCTAGATCTGTTCTTTTCCCAGCACAACCCTGATGTTGGAAACCATGCTGCCTTCACAAAGAGTTGATGGTACGCCTCTTGTCACATAAACATAAGGGGCATAGATAAGGGGAATAGCCACAAACTTAAATCAATAAAACTAGAGGAGTAAAGGGCCTGTCCCACTTACATGTCCTTGGCATGCAAATTACGCGACCTCGTCATCGCGTTGAGGCGAACGGGCATCGTATGGCCGCGCGGGGCCGGTCCCACTGAGAAGCGCGGAGGGGTATGTGGTTGTGCACAACATCACGTGGGGCTCCAAAATTTTTGTAGCGAACAAAATCTTTGCACGCCAACGGCCTGTCGCGTAACTGACGGCCAAAGTGGGACAGGCCCAAGACCCTGGCGCGACGCAACGTCTCGCCTCCAACAGCAGCAGAAGCAGGCAAACGATTGCCAAACTTGGCCTGGGGCTCACAGCCGTTGCGGATCCGGATCCGCCCCCACTCCTACTCCCAGATCGGGGCCAAGATAATTGAAGATAGACACAAAATGCAGGAGTAACTCAGCGGGACCGGCAGCATCCCTGGAGAGAAGCAATGGGTGACGATTCGGGTCAAGACCCTTCTTTCAGACTGAAGAAGTCTCAACACGAAACATCACCCAATGCTTCTCTCCAGAGATGCTGCTGGTCCCGCTGAGTTACTCCGGCATTTTGTGTCCATCTTCAAATGACGTCACATGCTCCAGACGGCTGTGCGGTCAAATGAAGTCGTGCGCGATCTTCGCGGGACCGTCGCGGCTCAACACGACCACAAGGTCACGTAATTAGCGTGCCAAGGACACGTAAATGGGACAGGGGCTTAAGGTTTAAAATGAAAGGGGAAATTATTAAAAAGGGCCTTAGAGGAACTTTTCACACAGAGTGTGTTGCATAGATGGAATAAATTGCCAGAGAAAGTAGTACAGGCACTTTCACTTGGATAAGTAAATGAATAGGAAAGGTTTGGAGAAAGATGGGCCAGGCACAGGCAAATGAGACTAGCTCATTTAAGCAACCTGGTCAACAATGTTCCCGATGTTGGGGGAGTCCAGAACCAGGGTCACAGTTTAAGATTGAGGGGTAGGCCATTTAGGACTGAGATGAGGAAAAGCTTTTTCACCCAGAGAGTTGTGAATCTGTGGAACTCTCTGGTACCAAGAATCATGATAGTATCAATGACCAAAGATTGGGCAGCGGTAGCATTGCTGCCGTAGAGCGTCATAGACCTTGGTTCGTTCCTGACTATGGATGCTGTCTGTACGGAGTTTGTACGTTCACCCCATGACCTGCTTGGGTTTTATCCGGGTGCTCCAGTTTCCTCTCGCACTCCAAAGACGTATAGGTTTTTAGGTAATTTGACTTGGTATAAATGTCGAATTGTCCCTAGTGTGTGTAGGATAGTGTTAATGTGCGGGGATCACTGGTCGGTGCGGACTCAGTGGGCCGAAGGGCCTGATTCCACGCTGTATCTCTAACCTAAACTAAAGTAGACCAGCCCACTGAGTTTGTGCTGCGTTTTAATGTGAGTCACCTGGTTACAAAAGCTGAATATTATTTCCATGCGATAAGAAGAAGAATCCTCCCAGCACCAGATTTTTCCAAAAAGTTATGTGGTTTTGTTTTCCCCATCTGTTAAATAGACTTTCTGAGTGAATTGATTTTGTTTGGTCAACAGTTAACAATTTCCCTGCCCACCTCCAACTAGTGCAGTGTTGTAAGTTAGATGCTCTGATTGTTTAATATTTGAAATGTATTTTCTGCGTGATATACATTTAGCAAATGTCGAACCCTTCAATATGCTATTTGTGTGGCAGTGGCAGGTTTGTTTCTCCATCGAAAAGAATGTAGTTAATGCTAAATATATAATTAACGCATGTAGCACTTTGTCCTACTTCCTGAAGGAAGTACACTAGTTTAGAAAAGTTTGCATTTTACACGGTGGATTTTGGAATTTAGAAGACTATTGCTTTGCGTGATTGCCAATAAATATGTTGCAACAATCTTAGGTCCCGGTGATGCAAAATGAGGTGGTGGAGGGGTGGAGTTCATCATTGTGATTCTGTTAACGGATACTCTTTAAGCTGTTTTCCAATTCTTTGGCTGCTGTGTATCCGTAGATAAGTGTAAGCTGGGGGAAAGGTCAGCAAAACTCTGCAAACGGGAACAGCAGTAACACAATATACAACTGCAACTAACAGATATCAGTGTGTTCCTTATTCTGAAGAATAAATCAAAAGAACTAAGTGCTTCCTTTACATGGCCTATTGTTAATAGTGTTAACTTTGACAGTTCCTGTATGAGTTTTTATGAAATGGGTTGTCATTGAATTTGCATTGCATTTATCAGGGGTTTTCAGATAAATTGTTGAGTGTTAAGTATAGACTGCTAGATTGTTGATTAAAGTGGTATTGGTTTTCAACAAGATCCAGATAGCAGGGTGCCAAATGGACAAGAAGAGCTAAGTGTCTTATCCAAATAATTAAATACATTTTTGTTTTAAAAAGCTGGCGAAAAAGATTACAGGGTGTAGGTTGTAATTCATTGTTTTCTTTTTATGTGATCCCTTGAACCAAGGAAGACTAGTTTCCATTCTGCATCTGTAGACTCTGAAGGAGCAGATGAAGCATGTGTGGAGAAACGGAGTCTATTTCACAGATGCAGGAGGTGAATGGTGAAACGGGCAAGTAGGAAGTTTGTGAGGTGGTGACCTTCTTCCGCCATTTAAAATGACCTTCTTTGCTAATGTACAGATGCAATGTTCTCAGAGCCATCCCAAATACTTATCTTCTTCTTTGAGTTTCTGTGTAATCACAGAACATAGAACAGCACAAGAACAGGCCCTTCAGCCCACAATGTCTGTGCCCAACATGGTGCAAAGTGAAGCTAATCTTCTCTGCTTGCACATGAACCATATTCTTTAATTTCCTGCATATTCATGTGCCTATCTAAAAGCATTTTAAATGCCACTATTGTATCTGACCCCCCACATACACACAGAAACTTTGCTTCTCTCATCTTAAAACCATGTCCTTCATCCACCATTCACTGCATGCAAAAACTTGTCCTGCACATCTATATAACTAAAAGTCTCATCTTGACCACTTCCTGCCATATATCGCTATGATATTTGGCCATCGTACTCACAGTCCTCCTCCGCCGAGGTGACCCTGAGAATTTTTCCGATCGATCAAAAATAAAAAAGTTATGAGTGTTTAGAAAATCTTGAGATCAACTGATTGGTCGTCTCGCCTGTCAATCACCACAATTAAGGTAGCGCCCCTTCCGGGGGGGGGGCAGTATTATGAAACCCCGGATGCCAGAATGTGAGTCAGTCACTTTGGAAGATCGTGAGGAATCAACTGTGATTCTAAGCTGTGAATCAATTGAACTGTGAGTCTGCAATGTACTGGCAATAAATGATTTGTTAGCCCTTAATGACAATGCAATGAGTTGTTTGGCAATTTGGTGGCCTGCACTCTGGTTGAAATGCAATGAAATTGAATTTGCTGGCCTGCACTCTGCTTGAAATGCTATGAAATTGAATTTGCTGGACTGCACTCTGCTTGAAATGCTATGAAATTGAATTTGCTGGACTGCACTCTGCTTGAAATGCTATGAAATTGAATTTGCTGGTCTGCACTCGGCTTGAAATGCTATGAAATCGAATTTGCTGGCCTGCACACTGCTAGAAATGCTATGAAATTGAATTTGCTGGCCTGCACTCTGCTTGAAATGTTGTGAAATTGAATTTGCTGGCCTGCACTCTGCTTGAAATGCTATGAAACTGAATTTGCTGGCCTGCACTCTGCTTGAAATGCTATGAAACTGAATTTACGCTACTGTTTTTGCGCAATATAAAAACAACGCAAACTGGAAGAGGACAAGATGAGAGTTATAGTTAGATAGATATAGATAGATAGATGGTTGGACAAAGGCCTGAGATTAAAAGACACGGTATGTAAGATAAGGATAGAAGATTTACAAATTGTGATGCTGGAGGAAGGAATACAGGTGAAAGGAGACAGGGCAGGGAGAAGGGAGCAATTGGTGTAAATCCAGTTGGTGCATAGGGAAGAGAGGAAGTAGGGAATGAAATAAATAAACAAACTGACAAAGAAACAAACAAATAGATAAATAAATAGAAGGATGGATAGAAAAACAGCTAAAATAAAAAGGGGGGTTGTTTGTGGGAATTCATTGTTCGTTAGGTTGTACTCAAGTGGAATGTGACGTGCTGTTTCTCCAGTTTACGAGTGGCCTCGTTCTGACATGAGACAAGGCCCAGGACCGAAAGGTCAGTATGGAATGAGAAGAAGAATTAAAATGGCTAGCAAACGTGACATCCGGAAGGCCTTGGTGGACCAAGTGCAATGTTCAGCTAATCTACCCTTGGTCTCCAATATGTAGAGGAGACACTGGAAGCAATAGAGGAGGTTAGAAGATGTGCACATGAACGTCTGTCTCACCTGGAAGGACGGCTGGAGCCAGGATGGATGCAAGTGAGTACATAAAGGGATAGGTGCTACATCTCCTGGGATTGCAGTGGAATATACATCGGGAGGAGGTTGGATTTAGTGGGAATTGATGAGTGAACTAAGGAGTTTCGGAGGGAGCAGTCTCTTTGGGTGGCAGAAAGGGGTAGGCATGGGAGGATGTGACTGCTGGTGGGATCACATTGAATGTTACGGAAATGTCAGAGAACAATGTGCTAGATGTGGAGATTGGTGGGATGAAAGGTAAGGACAAGGGGAACATGATCCTTGTTCTGTCTTAAGGTAGGGGGGAGTGAGAGCAGAACTACGGGACACAGAGGAATCACGGGTGAGGGATCCATCTATGACGGCAACGGGGGAAACCACGTTTACTGAATAAAGAGGACACCTTATGTCCTAGAATGCAAAGCCTTGTCTGTGGTGTGGGAGCGGTGGAGAAGGAAGAATTGAGAGTAGGGGATAGCGTCTTTGCAAGAAGCAGGGTGGGTGTATAGATATCAGTTAATAGTCTGTCCTCTGTGATGGACACAAAGTGATCAAGAAAGGGTAGATAGGTTAGTCCAAGTGAAGTCGAGGGCAGGGTGAAAATTAATAGTAAAGTTAATTAAATCAACGCGTTCAGCCCAGGTGCAGCAGGCAACCCCAATGCAGTCATTAATGTATCGGAGAACGAGTTGGGAGATGGCGCCAGTGTACGTCACGAACAAGGATTGTTAGACATAACCAACAAAAAAGCAGACATAGCTGGGCCCCATGTGAGAGCCCATGCCTATCCTATCCTTTTTGTCCTGGACCTTCCTGTTCAGGCTATGCTGGTGGAGGTTGGAAAAAATGTTCTAAATAATGTAGCAATGTTACAAAATTTTGAGATTTTAAAAATCAAGTCTGCAATTTATCCCATCAGATAAAGCATAAAAAGAAGTTTAATTTGACACCTAATTCACTTTCATATCAGTATTAAGAAAGTTATGACCATTTTCATACTCGGAAATTAACATCTTGTTCCCTATTGCCTTTCAATTCACTTAACTCAAAAGCTGTGATTTGGAACAGTTAAAAGCCCATAACTTTCTTAAAAATTAAGATAACTCAATGACATTCAGTTATTATAGATTGAAGCATTCTGAAACAAATATGAAACAATCTTACTTGGATGACCTGAAATTAAAGCATATAATTAGTTAGTTATCTAATTGTAGCTAATTACAAAATTCAATGAGTAGATCTAAACATCTATCCATTTCTTAAGAAAAGATAAACTTTTTTAAAATTGCCTAAGTGTCCAAATAACATTCACACAATAATCCACAATATAACATAATTTTTAAATCTCATTTTCATGAATTTCTAGGCCAAATGGAAGGAATTTAGTATTTAATGCCTGTAAATTAATGGCCATTTAAATCAACTAGCGAGTGGGTTTTAGTGGAATGCGGTGGATTAGAACGTTGCGGTTTGCGGTGAAGTCAGTATGAAAAATACAGCCGGTTCATAGATTTTTTTTGTCCCCTTTTCGCAACATGAAAATGTGATTAAAGCCTTCCTAAAAACCAAGTTTTTATGTAAAAATAAACTGTGTAGCTTCTTTTATCGTCTACCTTAGGTCCGTTCCGCTGTCACCGTTCAGAGCTTTAGAAGATGATTTTTAAACTACTCTAGTTAATAAATAATCTAGCGTAGTTTAAAAATACCTTTATGAATGAAATGTCGGAGCGATTTCTCTTTAGCGATGAAATCGCCCGACATGGATCGACTTGGACTGCCTAGAAAAAATCGGCATTTTAAACCCGCCCCCCTCTGAAAGGCGCCAAAGTCGCGCACACGGGGAGCGGCAGAACTGCAGCGCTGCTAAAGGTAGGTATTGTAACATGCCTAAATAATGGATGATGGTAGATAAGTTGTTTGGATGGTTGAAATTCTTGCTTCTGTTGAAATTGAAGTTATCCAGGTAACTGGATATATTCTACAAACTCCTAATGTGTTTGGAGTTTGAAGCTTTGTGGAATCAGGTGAGATGCTTACCACAGAATTTCCCCCTATGAATTGCTCTCATTGCCACACCTTTAGACTCATGGCATAGAGAAGGCTTTTAATGAAGCTGCTGAGGATATATGGGTCTAGAACCCTATCCTAATGCCCCTGTCCCACTTAGGAAACCTGAACGAAACCTCTGGAGACTTTGCGCCCCACCCAAGGTTTCCGTGCAGTTCCCGGAGGTTCCCGCAGGTTCCCGCAGGTTTTTGTCAGTCTCCCTAATGGTCGAAAGTGGTTTCCGCTTCTTCTATGTTCCGGCGGTTATTTTAAAAAATTCAAAACCGCCCGCGACTTAAAATAGGTTTCCGTTTTAAAAATCGGTAATTTGTTAGTCGAAACCGGTTGCGATGCTAGTTGAAGGTGGTTGCCGGAGGTTGCAGGTAGTGGAAGGTAAGACCTCCCTGGTGGAATTAAACTGGGTGGAAGAAAAGGTCTTACCTTCCACTACCTGCAACCTCCGGCAACCACCTTCAACTAGCATCGCAACCGGCTTCGAATAAAAAATTACCGATTTTTAAAACGGCAACCTGTTTTTAGTCGCGGCCGGTTTTGAATTTTTTGAAATAATTGCCAGAACATAGTCGAAGCAGAAACCACTTTCAACCATTAGGGAGACTGACAAAAACCTCTGGGAACCGCACGGAAACCTTGGGTGCGGCGCAAAGTCTCCAGAGATTTCTGTCCAGGTTTCCTAAGTGGGACCGGGGCATAAGGAACTGCAATGGTGATTGGCTTGTAGCAATCATTTACCTTTTTACAAGATATGACTCCAGGCAATGGAACTTTCTCCCCTTGATTCCCATTGCGCAGCTTGGTGGCACAACAGGTAGTGCTGCTGTCCCACACTTCCATTAACTGCAGTTCAATTGTGACTCTGGTGCTGTCTGTGTGGAATTTGCATGTCTCCCTAGAACCGCTGGCTTTCCACAATGTCCTCATGTTTCGTGTTTCATGTGCTGGTTGTTGGGATAATTGGCTGCTGTAAAACATCCTAGTGTAGGTTTGTGGTAGGAGACGTAGGGGGCATATGGGCATATGAGAGAATGTAATAAATGCGGGATTGGTGGGATGGTCAAAGAACTGCTATTAAATTGATGTGATACATGACATCTTTCTATGTCCCAGGAAATATGACTACTTTACTTGTACTCCTAGATGTCAAACTGATCATATTAATTTACCGATATCTATGTCTCATCTTGACCACTTCCTGTCTGCGTTGTATATTGATTTTAGAAAAAACACTGCTTTGAAACTGAAAGCGGTGGCCAGCACTCTGCCTGAAATGTTATGAAACTGAATGTGGTGGCCTGCACTCTGCTTGAAATGCTATGAAACTGAATGTGGTGGCCTGCACTCTGCTTGAAATGCTATGAAACTGATTGCGGTGGCCTGCACTCTGCTTGAAATGCTATGAAACTGAATGCAGTGGCCTGCACTCTGCTTGAAATGCTGTGAAACTGGATGTGGTGGCCTGGACACTGCTTGAAATGGAATAGCCGTGAGTGAACTGCGCTGCCAGCCCACCAGGCCTGAGTGACTGAGCTGCCAGCCCAAGAATCTATTTGGCCCACAATGTCCATACTAGCCCTCTGGAAACCAGTCCCTTTGGCTCATAACACCCATACTAGTGCTCCAGAAAGCATCCCCCCCACCTCCCACTGGCCACCAATATTGGAATTGGTGGAGGTGAAATATTGCATTGGTGGACCAGTCTACCATCCGTGAGTGACTGAGCTGCCAGCCCACCGGGCCTGAGTGACTGAGCTGCCAGCCCAAGAATCTATTCGGCCCACAATGTCCATACTAGCCCTCTGGAAACCAGTCCCTTTGGCTCATAACACCCATACTAGTGCTCCAGAAAGCATCCCCCCCCCCTCCCACTGGCCACCAATATTGGAATTGGTGGAGGTGAAATATTGCATTGGTGGACCAGCCCTCCCGTGACCAGCCCTCCCCAACGGGTCCCACTTAGTTTAGTAGATAAATATTCCTCTCACCTAGCTCTCAAACTTTGTCCTTTTTACGTATTTGGACAAAACTTTACATATTGCCAAGTGGTCCTGTCCCACGGAAATGATTTCCACGTATATTGACACCATCCTATCCCCCCTGGTCCATTCTCTTCTGAGCTGTGTCCAAGATACCTCACATGCCCTTCGTCTCTTTAATGACTTCCGCTTTCCGAGCCCCCATTCCCTCATCGTCACTATGGACGTTCAGTCACTCTACATCATCATTTCCCACCTGGAAGGTCATAAAGCCCTCCATTCCTTCCTTGACTACAGAACCATATTCACTGAGGAGGACACAAACAATCTTCCTGATATAGCAGCGGCCAGAGGATCTGGGGTGACGGACGAACTGAAGGAACTGAAGGAAATCCACATTTGCCAGGAAATGGTGTTGGGTAGACTGATGGGACTGAGGCTGATAAATACACAGGGCCTAATGGTCTGCATCCCAGGGTACTTAAGGAAGTGGCTCTAGAAATTGTGGATGCATTGGTAATAATTTATAACATATAACAATTACAGCACGGAAACAGGCCCTCTCGGCCATTCCAGTCCGTGCCGACCATTTATTTTCCCCTAGTCCCATCTACCTGCACTCAGACCATACCCCTCCATTCCCTTCCCGTCCATATACCTATCCACTTTACTTTTAAATGTTCAAATCGATCCTGCCTCCACCACTTCTGCTGGAAGCTCATTCCACACAGCCACCACTCTCTGAGTAAAGAAGTTCCCCCTCATGTTTCCCCTAAACTTCTGTCCCTTAATTCTCTTGTCATGCCCTCTTGTTTGAATCTTCCCTACCCTCAATGGGAAAAGCTTATCCACGTCAACTCTGTCTATCCCTTTCATCATTTTAAAGACCTCAATCAAATCCCCCCTTAACCTTCTGCGCTCCAAAGAATAAAGACCTAACCTGTTCAACCATTCTCTGTAAATTAGTTGCTGGAACCCAGGCAACATTCTAGTAAATCTCCTCTGTACTCTCTCTATTTTGTTGACATCCTTCGTATAATTAGGCGACCAAAATTGTACACCATATTCCAGAATTGGTCTTACCAATGCTTTGTACAATTTTAACATTACTTCCCTACTCCTATATTCAATGCTCTGATTTATAAAGGCCAACACACCAAAAGCTTTCTTTACCACCCTACCTACCAATGTTCTATAGACTCAGGATCAGTTCCTGTGGATTGGAGGGTATCTAATGTTATCCCACTTTTTAAGAAAGGCGGGAGAGAGAAAACAGGGAATTATAGACCAGTTAGCCTGACATCGGTGGTGGGGAAGATGCTGGAGTCAATTATAAAAGATGAAATAGCCACACATTTGGATAGCAGTAACAGGATCGGTCCGAGTCAGCATGGATTACGAAGGGGAAATCATGCTTGACTAATCTTCTGGAAGTTTTTGAGGATGTAACTAGGAAAATGGACAAGGGAGAGTAGTGGATGTAGTGTATCTGGACTTTCAGAAAGCATTTGATAAGGTCCCACATAGGAGATTAGTGGGCAAAATTAGGGCACATGGTATTGGGGGTAGAGTGCTGACATGGATAGAAAATTGGTTGCAGACAGGAATCAAAGAGTAGGGATTAACGGGTCCCTTTCAGAATGGCAGGCAGTGACTAGTGGGGTACCGCAAGGCTCGGTGCTGGGACTGCAGCTATCTACAATATACATCAATGATTTGGATGAAGGGATTCAAAGTAACATTAGCAAATTTGCAGATGACACAAAATTTGGTGGCAGTGTGAACTGTGAGGAGGATGCTATGAGAATGCAGGGTGACTTGGACACATTGGGGGAGTGGGCAGATGCATGGCAGATGAAGTTTAATGTGGATTAATGTGAGATTATCCACTTTATAACAGGAAGGCAGATTACTATCTAAATGGCGTCAAGTTGGGAAAACGGGAAGTACAACAGGATCTGGGGGTCCTTGTTCATCAGTCAATGAAAGTACGCATGCAGGTACAGCAGGCAGTGAAGAAAGCGAATGGCATGTTGGCCTTTATAACAAGAGTCGAGTATAGGAGCAAAGAGGTCCTTCTGCACTTGTACAGAGCCCTAGTGAGACCACACCTGGAGTATTGTGTGCAGTTTTGGTCCCCTAATTTGATGAAGGACATTCTTGCTATTGAGGGAGTGCAGCGTAGGTTTACAAGGTTAATTCCCGGGATGGCGGGACTGTCATATGTTGAGAGAATGGAGCAGCTGGACTTGTACACTCTGGAGTTTAGAAGGATAAGAGGATATCTTATTGAAACATATAAGATTGTGAAGGGTTTGGAGACGCTAGAGGCAGGAAACATGTTCCCGATGTTGGAGGAGTCCAAAACCAGGGGCCACAGTTTAAGAATAAGGGGTAAGCCATTTAGAACAGAGACGAGGAAACACTTTTTCTCGCAGAGAGTTGCGAGTCTGTGGAATTCGCTGCCTCAGAGGGTGGTGGGGGCCAGTTCTCTAGATACTTTCAAGAGAGAGCTAGATAGGGCTCTTAAAGATAGGAACGGGGTACTGATTGGGGATGATCAGCCATGATCTCATTGAATGGCGGTGCTGGCTCAAAGGGCCGAATGGCCTACTCCTGCACCTATTGTCTATTGTCTATTGTCATCCAATTTCCCTCTACTAACACTCTACTCCACCTAGTGGAGCTGGTCCTCACCCTCAACAACTTCTCCTTTGACTCCTCCCACTTCCTCCAAGTCCAAGGCGTAGCTATGGGCGCCCGCATGGGCCCCAGCTATGGGCCTGCCCCTTTGTAGGGTACGATGACCAATCCCTGTTCCAGGCGTACACTGGCCCTGTCCCCGAACACTATCTCCGTTACATTGATGACTACATCGATGCTACCTCCTGCACCCATGCAGAACTCATGAACTTCATCAACTTCACCACAAATTTTAATCCTGCACTCAAATTTACTTGGAACATCTCCGACACCTCCCTTCTCTTTCTTGATCTCACAGTCTCCATCACAGGAAATAGATTATTGACTGACGTCTATTACAAACCCACTGACTCCCACAATTTCTTAACTACACTCCCTCCCACCCTGCATCCTGCACAGACTCTATCCTCGACTCCCAATTCCTCCATCTCCACCACATCTGCCCCTAAGATGAGGTGTTCCATACCAGGACATCCGAGATGTCCTCATTCTTTAGGGAACGGGGTTTCCCCTTTCCCATCATAGATGCCTTCACTAATGGCTCCTCGGTACCTGCAGTCTGCCCTTGCTCCCTCTTCCTCTAGTCGCAACAGAGACAGAGTCCCCCTAGTCCTCACCTTCCACTCCTTTCCACAAAATTTCCTCCACCTCCAACGGTTTCCCACCACGAGTCACATCTTCCCATCTCCACCCCTTTCCGCCTTCTGCAGAGACCGTTCCCTCTGTAACTCCCTGGTTAACTCATCCCTTCCCACCCAAACCACCCCTTCCCCAGGTACCTTCCCCTGCAACCACAGAAAATGCAACATCTGTCGCTATACCTCCTCCCTCGACTCTGTCCAGGGACACCAACAGTCCTTTCAGGTGAGGCAGAGGTTTACTTGCACCTTCTCCAACCTCATCTACTGTATCCGTTGTTGAAGATGTAGACTCATACATCGGTAAGACCAAACGTAGACTGGGCGATCATTTCACGGAACACCTTCGCTCAGCCCGCCTGAACCAACCTGATCTCCCGGATGCTGGACACTTTAATTCTCCTTCCCATTCCCACACAGACCTTTCTGTCCTTGGTCTCCTCCATTGTCAGAGTGAGGCTAAATGCAAATTGGAGGAAAAGCATCTCATATTACGTTTGGGCACCTTACAGCCTATTGGTATGAATATTGATTTCTCTCACTTCAGGTAGCCCTGGCATTCCCTCTCTCTATCCCTCCCCCACCCAAGTCACACTAGTTTCTAATTTTCACCCTACAAACAGCTAACAATGGCCTGTTTGCTTGATCATCATTACTATTTTGCATATCTTTCATTCATTGTTCTTTATCTCTCCACATCACCGTCTTTATCTCTCGTTTCCCTTATCCCTAACCAGTCTGAAGAAGGGTCTCGACCTGAAATATCACCCGTTCCTGCTCTGCAGAGATGCTGCCTGTCCCGCTGAGTTACTCCAGCTTTTTGTGTCTATCTTCTGATGCAACCTGAAATTAGTTTCTTTGAATTGATTATTGGTAAGTAGATCATGATGAATGGTGCTCCAGTGCTGAAGTGGGGCTTCACCTAATGGACAAACAAACCTGTAACAGATAGATTGGTGAGATGAGGTAAAGTAGATTTTGGCTTTTTTTTTAATTTCTTCAACCTACTGTCCAACAGAAATGTCATAGAGTCGGAGAGAGATGCAGCACAGAAACAAGCTTCTTGACCCACCATGTTTGAGCCAGTCATCAATCACCCATTTTACATGAATCTAACATTATTCCTAGCTTTTATTTAACTTACATTCTAATGAAATCCCCCCCAGATTCTACTCCCCCATTCACAAACTAAGGCAAGAATGTGTAGGAAGGAACCGCAGATGCTGGTTTAAACTGAAGATAGACACAAAAAGCTGGAGTAACTCAACGGAGCAGGCAGCATCTCAGGAGAAAAGGAATAGGTGACGTTGCGGGTCGAGATTCTTCTTCAGACCCTATTCCTTTTTTCCTGAGATGCGGCCTGACCCGCTGAGTTACTCCAGCTTTTTGTGTCTATCTACAAACTAAAGCAATCATTCAGTGGGCAATTGATTTAAAATCCCGCAGATATTTGGGATGTGGTAGATACCCCACGCGGTCACAGAAAGAATATGCACATTCCACACACTCTGCATCCATGAACAGGTTTGAACCCAAGGCACCAACTCTACTGACTGCGTCATTTGCTACCCTAAAATTGTCTTTCAGAATTGCCTTCTTTGCTCAGTGATGGTGCTAGCGTGCTAATTTCAGTGACCATTGAAATTTCCCACCCGCAGTATGTTCTGCAGCTTTAATGTTGATACCTTTAATGTTTCCTGCAAATGGCGTGCAGCATTGAGGAGAGCATTCATCATGTGGGAGGAGGGGAATGAAGACATAGTCCGCAGGTTATTTTCTTGCCTTGATGTTTCATCGAGTCTGTATGGAGGACTTCTGGAAGACACTCTGTCCCAACCATAACCTGTGCCTGTCATACTATGCCAAATATACCCGGGATTGTGAACGAGAACATTGCCTGAAGCCAGGGTATAATGATGTGACTATGATCATTCAAGACAGCTGCCTGACTAATCATCGGGATGGCTCTCCCTGTTGCGGCATGTCCGCAGATACTTGTGAGATGGTCTTTGCATGGTTGATTAAACCGATGTGCATCTGTTGAATGTTATCATTTGTGTTAGGATAACGTAATTAAGTCAATCAAGAACTGGCTAAATGGATGCATGGTCACACTTGCTTTAATTTTCATGATCAAGACCTACTTCAAGTACTCGAGCCCAAAATCTGGACTGTTACTGCTACTAATACTGAACTGTGCTGTCATAAAGGCCACCTTTCAGATGAAATGTGAAACCCAACTTGACTGCCAACTGCAGAAAATGCCACAGATTAAAAGTCCATTACGACGTTGTTATTTGTGGGACCTTAAGGGCAAATTGGCTGCAGCAGTTCTTGCACTACAAAAGTACTTAATTTTCCTGAAGAGGTCTGGACTTCCTGACGCTCTATTTCACGGCAAATATTTTTTTAGTTTGACACACAGCCCACGATAATGGAGACGTCGTGCTTTCCATTTTGGCACAATTTCAGCTTTGGCTCTGCTCTTCTACGCTCCAACACATGGTTTGGAATTTCCCACAAACCTAATACGTGAAAAGAATAGTGTTACAAAACTCGATAGTGACTATTACAATGGAGAAAGATAAATCGCTGGCAGGTTTCTAGCCAAAAGTGTGTTTTTTTCGGAGAAATTCTCTTAATCGCTATTTTGGACAGTATTCGGGACCTTTCGATAAAATTTATTGATACTTCGCCGTTCTAGAAAACAATGAACAGCATTTATTTTCTGAAGAAAGTGTAAGTTGTTTGGTGGCATTGTAAAAGGTTAATCTGATGGAGTGTGAAATATGATCGTCTTTAAATAACTACGCTAAAAATAAGTCATCCACGGCCACCTCTTGCTGATGAGATGATCAATTACACCAAGTGGCAGCAATTGCGCCTCTGTCTCTCTCTCGCATAGAAGAACCATGCCGATTAATTTCGCTGTTTCGTGCACCAGCTCTTTTTGTTGATGGTTTCTGTTGAATCAGAGAAAAAAAATCGCTTCAGCAATCCGTGACCGCAGCAGTTTAAAACGATGACCCAGCCAACTAGATCAGTTCTCTCCAATTCTCCAAAGGACGAAAACCAAATTTATGAAAATGTGTTTTCGGAGATCGAAACACTGGAATTGCCTCTTGGCACAAGTTTGCGGTAGGTGACGTGATTATTATTGTTAAAACCGTTTGGCAGTTTTTGATATTGGGCAAAGGCATGCAAAGTATGTCGACCCACTCTAACACTAGACTTGTATTACACTACAACGTTATTCCAAATGTGGAAGTCTAATTGTGTCCAGTTTAGCAGTCGCCTGACTTCTAAATTAAATTCTCACTTAATTAGAAGTACGCTAATGTTTATTAAACAACATCGTGGTTCCAAGATCGTTTGCTAATCGATATATATTTCAAGTTGATAATGATTGCATGTATGTGTTGGTTAATAGTGGATCCCGTGGTCTAGCGGTGTCAAAATTTGATCGAACTGTTCCAAGATAACCGTCTGGTGTCTCAACATCTGGGGAACTATTCTCATTTCAAAAGTTTTCCTTCGCATTCCCCCTTTGTGATATTTGTCTAGTTTATGTGTTGAGTTTTTAGTTTCTACTGATTGTACCCATGTGTTTCACTCACGTCAGTATATGCGGTATCCAGTAGGAGGTACCTTCAAGACTTGGACAATAAATAAGTTCATATTGTAATTAAACTTTATCCCCGTATGAGCCCAAGTCCCCACGAGAAGTTCAAGTTGTTGATTTCAATATGACGACCAATCCTAGAGGAAATGTGGTGGTCATTTCTCTAGGTTTTGCTACAATCTTCGATTTAAAATGTTTAGTATCATAGATATTTATCTGTATGCGAAATTAAATAAAAGCTCCTCTGTTTCATTGTATGTTAGATATTTTTACAACTATATTTGATATAAAAAATAACAATCCGGTTTGGATTTCAACCACATTGCAGACGTGAAAAGATATGCTCTTGGTCATTGCTGTATTCATTCTCCGATGTTATCTCCCAGTATCACGTTTGAGCTTAAATATAGAAAATATAAGTTTCCACTTATTCGGTATATTCCGTTTAGCAAATAAGAGCCATTTTAATGAAAAAAATAAACTGCTGGAAGCACACAACAGGTCAAGCTGCAGAGAAACACGAGAAGAACAAGATGATAGAGTTTATGAGAGGATGCTGATCAAAGATAGTGGGTAGCAACTACTTTTAAAAAAGGCAGAGACGTTGAAAGATGGAGGAAGGATAAGAAAGGCTAGTTGGGCGAAATGGTCAATTTTAATATTAAGTCCAGAGGGTTACAATGTATGAAGAACATACATTGTAAATGGAAACCACATTCCTTGGGTGCTGGGTATCTTTGGAGAAATGCAGGAGGCCAATAGTAGATGGTCCATGATAGGAAAGGGATGGAGAATTGATGACAGTTGGAAGCATATCGTTGTCCATGTGGGCTGAATGGGGTGTTCTGGAAAGTGGTCATCCACTTTGCATTTTTAGTCTGCAATGTGGAGGAGATAACATTGTGAATACGGAATGGAATACATAAATCGGATGAACTGTGGGTGAATTGTTGCATTGTCTCAATGGACAGTTTCGATGGCCAAATGATGCAAAGAGAATGGGTAAAAGGGCAGTAGTTGAATCTCCTGCAGTTGCATGGGAGAGTGCTATGGGAATGTGGTTCTTGGAGGAAAGTGGACTAGAGTTTTGCAGAGGGAATGGTCTCTTTGGAATTTTGAAAGGAAATGAGAGGATGTGTTTGAAATCTTATTACAGGTGGAAACATCGATGGATAATGATATTTTCAGTATGGAAGCTAGTGGTGTAGAGGCGACTTGATCCTTGTTCTGACTGGGAATAGAGGGTGGCAAATGAGCCTCGTGGTAGAGGGAAGCTACAATAACAGTAAGATTAAATGAGAACTTACCTGTTCAAAGTTTGATCTTTATTTTATGAGGAGTTACGATGAGGGATTACGTGAAGAAGCCCCGCCTGGCGCTTGATCGGCATACTTCAAAGCAGCGGCATGAAAAACACAGAACCAATAGCCGGAGTAAGATAGTAAGGCTCACATAGACTAGAACTACCAGATGATCACTTGTATTATGGTGGCTGGGAGCGGAGGGCACGTAATCCCTCATCGTAACTCCTCATAAAATAAAGATCAAACTTCGAACAGGTAAGTTCTTGTTTAATCTTACTATTTTACTTCGGAGTCACGTGACTGACTACGTGAAGATTTTAAAGCTCTGTGTTTTTTATGTCGTAGATTCATTCCATACGACACTCTGTTTCAGTCAACACAGTAGTGAGTAAATAATATATTTTTAAAACATTATTTCAGTTTATGTAATGTCTTTTAATCATAAAAGAACAAAAATAATAACCCCTCTATCCCAAGGGAAAGTTTACAACAAAAGTGATAATGATATAAATTGATAACATAAATCGATGAAATAAATCGATAATATAAAACAAAGCAAACATTCAAAGAGAACCCAACACTGCGTGTCCAAACCCTGGCACCGTGAGAACAGGTTTATCGTAGAACTTTGATAAAATTCCTTCTTTACACCACCCTGCGGCCTCTAAAATTTGGTCGAGTGGCACGTCCTGTACCTTCGCCGCGGACGTAGCTGCCGCCCTGGTGGAGTGAGATTTAAACACATCAGTGTCTACTCCTGCTAAATCCAAAACCTGTTTTAACCATCTAGAAATGGTTTGAACTGAAACTTTTTATGCGTTTTTTTGTGCGTAATCAGTAACACTGTCTCACCACCCCGGAGACTCTTGGTTACTTCAATATATTGAGTCAAATGCTGAATCAGTAGTAGCGGCGCTGCTTGGCAGCTGCGGCTCACCTGCAGTCCGTCTGTCTTTTATTTTATTTTTGTCTTCGTGCCTGTTTTTAGGGATTATTTTTGGTTTGTTAGGTTGTGTGTGTGTGTGTGTGGGGGGGGGGGGGGGGGGAGAAACGGGGTTTTGGTCTCTCCCTTCGGGGGGATGCGACTTTTCTTGTCGTGTCCCCCAACACCGTCTCCGTCTGTGCTGAGGCCCTAATGGCGGAGCCTGCGGCTTCCAGCTTCCAGCGGCGGCGGCACGGCTTTTGGAGCTTCAGCGGCGACCTGGCTTCGGAGCTGCGGTGCTCCAGTGGCGTTCCGGCGGCGACCTGGTTACCGGGGCTGCAGTGCTCCAGCGACGGCCTGGCTTTCGGGGATGCGGTGCTCCAGCGACGTTCCGGCGGTGACCTGGCTTTCGGGGCTGCGGTGTTCCAGCGACGTTCCAGTGGTGACCTGGCTTTCGGGGCTGTGGTGCTCCAGCGGCGACCTGGCTTTCGGGGATGCGGTGCTCCAGCGACGTTCCGGCAGCGGGCCCTGTGGCGGCGTTCCGGCGACGGCGGTGGCAGCGGCCCAGTTTTCGGAGGCTCGGCCGCGGGCCTGGTGGACGGCAGCATCGGAGGCCTGGATCTCCTCAGCGCAGAGGGAGAATAAGGAGGGAAGAAGACAGAGACTCTAAGACTTTTGCCTTCCACCACAGTGAGGAGGTGTTTGGTGAACTCACTGTGGTGGATGTTAATTTTTGTGTTTATTGTGTGGTTTTGTTATTTTTATATATGTATGACTGCAGGCACGAAATTTTGTTCAGACCGAAAGGTCTGAATGACAATAAAGGCTATTCATTCATTCATTCATAACTACACACCATGTTTGATCGACAGGGTATGCTTTAAACATTACCTTGGTTCCAGTTTTCCCTGGTCTGCTTTGTTTGATTAGATCATAAACATAAAAAACAATGTTATCTGAAGCCACATGCATACAATCTAAACGTAACATTTGCAATGTTTGTACTCTTTGTGTTGACACTAATGCCATTAGCATTACTACTTTAAATGTTAACTTCTGCAAAGACATTGACGTAATTGGAGCCCATTGCCTAAGCAAAGTAAGATCAATGCTAACATCCCAAATTTCTGTATATCTGGGTTTGGGAGGATATTTATTAAAAATTCCTTTCATAAACCGGGATATTAATGGACGAGACCCGATTGATTCCCGGTCAGAAATTTGTCCTAAATCGGATGACAAAGCACTACGAGCACTATTAATGGCACTATAACTTAAGTGCTGATCAAAATGTAACCCAGCAAGGAACTCCAATGCATTTGATATGTTCGCAGTATGATAAGATATCTTTGACTGTCTACAGAAGACTTCCCATTTCCTTATATGCGACATATATTGTTTTTTAGTGCTATTTCTCCAAGCTGCAGCTATAACATCCATGGTCCTATCCGACAGTCCAAGCCCTTGCAATGGTCTTGTCAGAACCTGCAGATTTACAAATTCATATGATCATGCAATGGATGAATTTCTTTTGTTACTGGTTGTACCAACAAATCACTGCAACTAGGAATCATCATAAATGGTTCAATAATCATTCTAAGCATCAATGGGAACCATGACTGTGTAGGCCAATTTGGAACCACCAAAACGCCCGTGGCAGAGTCTTGCGTTATTTTCATGAGACATTGCCCAATCAGGCAGAATGGGGGAAAAGTATAAAAGAACATCCACCGCTATAAAATACTCCCAATAACTCCAAATAATTAATACCATATGTTTGGAGAAATATGTCCTCTTGGACAGTCCGTCTGCCACCAAAGCTGGTGTCATTGTCCGTAGCCCCCCCCCCCCCCCCCATCCGAGAGCACTTACATCAGTTTGCAAAACCACTGCTGGTTGCTGAACAAATATGTTTTTAGCAGCTTGTGGAACATTCTCAATCCACCACTGTAATTCAGATAAAGCTTACGTTGGTAATTGCATGGCCTATCAAAATGGCCTGCACGTTCTTTTATTGCTTGTGTTTTTGCCCTTTCAAGGTTTTGATAATGCAGTGGACCAATTCTACTGCAGGAAATGCTGCTACTAATTACCAATAGCCTTAGCTACTTCTCGGATGGCGGGATAAGGTTTGTCAACAAGGCAACGACACACATTTGTAATATTGACAACGTTCTCTATTGGTAAAGTTACTGACATAGTAACTGAATTAATCACAAACCCCAAATAGTCAATTGTTTGGGATGGCTGTAGCTTAGATTTTGTTGGATGGATCAGAAATCGTAGCCTTTCAACAGGCTTATAGTTGCTGAAACTGATTCTTCAGCTGATTCCTGATTAGCAGTGACAAATAAAATGTCATCAAGATAAGCCATGACAATGTGTTTTTGTGCCCTTAGCAGTGCAAGTACTGGTTTCAACAATTTTGTGAACAGCCTAGAAGCTGAGCTTACCCATTAGGTAATGCCTTATATTGCCACAGCTGACCCATCCAATTAAACTTCAAATCCTTGCAAAAATGATGATGAATTGGTACTGAATAATACGCATCTTTCAATTCTATAGTAGCCATGTAACAACCTGTTGATAACAACTGCCTTGCAGTGTTGAAGGTATCCATTTTGAAATGCTTATACTGGACAAATGTATTAATGTGAGGTCCAGAATGACTCTACCACCCCCATGTTTCTTTGCCTGGGGAAAATATTTGACACAAATTGTTGTGGAGTATTAACCGTATTTTAAATTACTCCTTTTTCAAATAAAATTTTTGCCTCTTTATCTGAGATTTTTCAGGTGCAGAAAACACCAAAATACAATTAGGTTTATTCTGTACAGGTGGATCAATTTCTTCTACAAATTCTATTGTAGATCCTGACACAGTATCTAATATAAACCGATCAGATGTTATGCAGCACCATTCATCATAAAACAATTGTAATCTACCACCAATCGGAGGTTCACCAAAAGATTCCTGTGATAGAATGAAGTTTTTGTACCTCCAAATGCACGTGATGGTCTCCTTTCCCCAACATATGGGTTTACATTAGGCTGTGATGGGTAATAATACCTCCTTACCATACTCCTGCCTCTGCTTCATAATCAAATCCCCTTCTCATTGAACCAGACCTTTTTTGACTAAATATGAAAGGTTTCATAAGGCTGATAGTCTTTGGCTCTTCATCAATTTCTTTGATTTGTTTAGACAAGTTTTCTTCGAATAAATACACAAGAGTTTGAATATTGCTTGATCTGCACAGACCTGCAAATCTAGGGTGCAGTATGGGCCGAATGGCAATTATTCTCATACAATTGACTCAAAATATGAGTTACAAAACAATTCCAACATATCTTTTTGAATTTTGGTCATTGTACATCCTTCCACTTGCTCCCCAAAAGCAGTGATGCCACCCGCAATAAGCTTGAAATTCTTTGGAATCGTATTTCCTGCATTATTGAAGACATGGGTGCCCAAATAGTCAGATTCACCGTTGGCACCCTTAGTGAAGCACAATTCACAGGTGTTTCATATAATTCTGCTGTTTCAACCATAACAGCCTCCTGAAGCTGGTGAGAAACCAATTAATGTTGGCCGCCAAGATTACCTTCCATGGCCTCACTGCTTCCTTCAGGTATAGCACTTTCTGCCACATCAAGTATACCTGGATTTATATTCTTGTGCTGTGGTGGGTACTCATGACCAAAATCACCACTTTCAGGGTCAGTCTCCTGCTGCCCTGGTACTCCTGAGACTTGCTCAAGGAGACTACCTCCAGCCCAATCCAAGGCTCTGGAGGTTCATATTCCCACATTGGTAAGGCACCATATTCTTGATATGGAAACCTCTCAGGGCCTGCCTGGGAATATTCTGGGTTCTTTAGACCCTTGGTTGATGATTGTTTGGAGCATCTTCTCCATCTGATCCATTCTTAGCCATAAGGCTTTTCTATCTGGAGGACTTTCACTATCACAGTCATCAGAAACCATGGGCCTCTCAGATTGCCTTTTACTTTTCTTTGTCACTGGAATTTCCTCCGTGGCTTCTGCTTGTGGAGCAACCAAAGGCTCACTATCGGGTATATCAACGGCCACCGGTATCGGAGCCAGCTCCGCACTAATCTGCCGTCCGGATTGTTTTTCTTCAACCTGGGACGCCCGTTTTACCCGCGTCGGATATTTATTTATTTATTTATTTCTTTATTTATTTCCGGAACTTTCTCCATTTTTATTTTTAACTCCTCCTGGCTTTCACGCCAGCGTCATGGAGTTTAATTTGCCCCGGAAGTAAAATAAATTCACTTACCTGCGGGCCTGTTCCTTACCGCTGGTGGAGCTGCACTCTTCAGCTCTTTCCCTACCGACAGCGTCAATGTAATGCCGATCATGTGCCAGGCTGGGCTTCTTCACGTAGTCACTCACGTGACTCCGAAGTAAAATGGAGGTTTGCTATTATTCTGAATGTCACTGGCTTAATTTCCTCAGGAGACTTTATTTCTTCCTGCTTTGACTATTTTCTTCTTTGTTCAGTCCCTTCTCACAAGCATCCATACACCTGAAGAGCTCCACCATCTTGACTATTTCCATCATCCGACTGGTTTGTTTTCCAAATGGATGCCTAGTCCTTTTGTACTTCCATGCCACGTCTGGTTCTGGCATGCAAAGTCTTGTCATTGAAGTAGATTTGATGGAGAAATTGGGGGATTAGAATTTGAGTCCTTGCTGGAAGTGGGATGGAAGGAGATGTGGTTAAAATAGTTGAGATTTGATTCCTTATGGTGGGTATTGATGCTAATCTATCCCTTGGGATACAATAATGGTGTTTGAGGCTTTTGGATAGGCACATGGATATGGAGGGGATCATAGGCAAGCAGAAGAGATTTACACAAAATACTGGAGTGACTCAACGGGGCAGGCAGCATCTCTGGATAGAAGGAATGGGTGACGTTTTGCATCGAGACCTTTCTTCTGAAGAAGGATATCGACCCAAAATGTCACGCATTCTTTCTCTGCAGAGATGCTGCCTGTCCTGTTGAGTTACTCCAGCATTTTGTGTCTATCTTCAGTTTAAACGAGCATCTGCAGTTCCTTCATACACAGATGAGATTATCTTGGCATCATGTTCAAAAGGGCCTGTCTTGTGTTCAGTCTTGTGCTATACTCTCTGTTCTGTTACAGAATAAGGAAGAGTCAGATATATACCAGCTAAAATATGCGAATGGTTGGAATTGTCAGCCACTTGAGTTACATTTGAGTTTTGCACGAATGAAGCAAGGACTGCGAATGCAGTTGATTAATGTAATGGTGAAAGTTTAGTAGGAGGCTTAAAGACTGAAACAAGACCTCTCTGATGAAGAGACACTTGTAGCTTTACCCTTATGAGTTCCCAAAGTTACATCCCTGATTTGTAGAAGGTGAGTGGAGTTGAAGTATCTCAATAGAAGAATAAACTCAACAGGGTGTGTTCAAGAAAAGTGAAGGGCTCTTGGTTTATCTTGATATGGCATGCAGATATAGAGGGAATAGACATTCACTGTGAATATAAGCCAGCTGAGAACAGGAAACCGTTAGAAGTAGAGGGTATTTGATGTGTAGTAGAATAGTCAACAGATAAATAAATACGTTTTGTAGAGCACAAGCAATTTGAAAGGGGCGTACCATGACATGAATGCCAGATGTTACCAGTCCCTGCACTGTGGTCCATTATAACAAGGGTTTACTGTTAAAAAGCTGAAGCTACATGTGAAGTATGGGACCATTCTTTCATTACACCAACTAGGTGGCGTTGAAAGCCAGTGGTCTACGCGGCCGGGGAGACAGGTGAGCCACGGGTGGCAGCGGCATGTCCTTCCGCTATAACCAAAATCCGTTATAAATGGATCTATTAAAATAAGGATTTCGATTCCCTGGTTGCAAAGTTGTTAAATGCTTGTTACTGTTGTTTTGCTGTTTGTCAAGTGTGTTTAATTGTCGTATGGATTAGAAAACCCAATTAAATTATTCTTGCAGCAGCAGAACAGATCAGTAAACATAGTGCTCATAGATAACGTAAGAAACAAGTTCAATAAATTAAAAAAATACCAATATTAGTGCAAAAAAGCAACAAGTCCCTAGTGCAAATAAGACCGTTCATAATTTAGTTGGTAAAATATATGGTGCTGGAGTAATTCAACGGGACAGGCAGCATCTCTGAAGAAAAAGAATGGGTGACATTTAGAGTCGGGTCCCAACCCAAAACGTCGCCCATCATTTTTCTCTAGAGACGCTATCTGACCCGCTAAGTTACTCCAGCATTTTATGGCTATCTTTGTGATATAAACCAGCACCTGCAGTTCTTTGTTTCTATAGTTGAGTTGGTGTTTGTAGTTTTTAAGAGACTGATGGTTGTTGGGAAGAAGCTGTTCCTGAACCTGGAGGTCATGGTTTCAGACATCTACAGTATATCATTTTCCTGATGGCAGGAGTGAAATAAGAGCATGGCTAGAGTAGTGTGGGTCCTTGATGATGCTGGCTGCCTTTTGTAGGCAGAGCTTCCGAAAGAACCCTTTGATTGTGGGGACATCAGAATCTGTGATGGACCGAATGGTGTCCTCCACTTTTTGTATTCTCCTTCGTTCCTGGGTGCTTGAGTTGCCAAACCAGGCCATGATGCAGCCAGTCAATAAGCTCTCTAACATACACCTGTAGGGAAGTCCGCTTTCGAAAGTGGGCTTTCTTTGTGATTGCATCATTGTGCAGGGCCAAGACGCACAATGATCTTTAGAGATGTGAACGCACAGGAACTTGAAGTCGTTGACTCTCTCCATCACCGACTTGTTGACGAGGATAGGCTCGTGGATTCTCGGCCTTCCTCTTGTGAAGATAGTCACAGTGACTATTAAATGTCTTTTGGAGAAACCCTGGCACACCTCAGCTGTTTTTTCAAGGGCTGCTATCTCTGCGCCAGCAGTCTTTAAATCTGAATAATTTTTCATAAAATCATAACTGTTGCAATTCACTGCAATGGTTATAAGAAAAACTGAAGCAAAATTGACGGATAATTATTTGTTTCAAATTTAAAGGCAATAATCGTGTTAGTAATTTATTTGTATGCAATGTGTAAGCCTGATTCGCCATATGATGTCAAGACGTTAGGTTACGTCTGGATTGCCTCCTCCACTGTCAGAGTGTGAGGCCCAATGCAAATTGGAGGAACAGCACCACATATTCCACTTGGGCAACTTACACCCCAGCGATATATTGACTTAGACGATCAGTCCAAAGGTAACCAAGCTGCCTTTCCACCATGTGATAGACACAAAATGCTGGAGTAACTCAGCGGGACAGGCAGCATTTCTGGAGAGAAAGAATGGGTGATGTTTTGGGTCGAGGCCTTAGACTCTTCAGACTGATTCAGGGGAGAGGGAGACTAGAGAAATGTAAGGTGTGAAAACGACAGATCAAAGCAGGGGGTACACAAAAGGCTGGAGAAACTCAGCGGTGCAGCAGCATCTAAGGAGCGAAGGAGATAGGCGACGTTTCGGGTCTGAGACCATCAAAGCAGAGGTTGTTCAAGGAAATGTAGAATGGTTCATTGGTAGCTGAGGAGATGGTGACAAGGAGGCATACAATCAGTAAAATTAACCGGGAGGACGGTGAAAATAGTTGGAGAACTATGGTTGGTGGGGAGGGATGGAGAGAGAGGGAAAGTAAGGGTTACATGAAGTTAGAGAAGTCAATATTCATCCCGCTGGAGTGCAAACTGCCCAAGCGCAATATGAGGTGCTGTTCCTCCAATTTGTGTTGGGCTTCACTCTCTGACAGCGGATGAGGCCCAGGACAGGAATGTCAGCGTCTCTTTCCACCAGGTGACACTCATGTTGAGTGTTCAGTATTATTTTTATTCCGTGCATGTGACGATTTGGATGCAACGCGGAGGATGACCATCGCGCCACCGAGCGGCGACAGAGGAACAAGAACAATACTAGACCGAAGAGGAAACCCCTCACAGATATTGGACGTTGCTGCGGGTTGCAGCGATGAGGGAAGTGCGAGCGCGTGGGGGTGGTTGCGCGCGCTTTGCCGGGACGCGCACGCGGATGATCGGGAGCGAGCGAGCGGCGGCCGTGAACGCGCACTGTCGTGGAGCGAGCGGGGGGGGGGGGGGGGGGGACGTGGGGACGTGCACGCGCGTGGTCGGGAGCGAGCGGCGGGCGCGCGCGCGCTGCGCGGGCAGGTGGGTGAACGCGCCCGAGGTCCCGTAACCAGAGGGGGCGGAGAGAGGGCGTCTCCTCGGTGACGGCGGCCGCCGGGGAAGGCAGGCAGGGCCGGGCCGGGGAAGGCAGGGCAGGGCCGTGAGCCGTTAGGTGCGGTTCCCCGCCCAGCTGCAAGATGGCAGAGGCCGAGGGGCCGGAGCCGACCACGACCACGACCACGGAACACGAGCGGATCCTGCAGGAGATCGAGAGCACGGACGCGGCCTGCGTGGGCCCCACTCTCAGGCAAGTGACAGCGGGGCCAGAGCACCGGCGGCGGCGGCGGCGGCGGCCCCCACACACACACACACTCACCAGGCCCCGGCCCCCGGTCCCCCGCTGCCCCTGTTGCCGGGCAGCCGCCGACTGTGCCCCCAGACACCGCTCTCCATTTTCTAATATTTCTGCGTTTGAAGGACGCTCCGTGGCCACTTGTACTCACTCGTCTGTGTGGGTGAGTGAGTGAGTGTAAACATCGACTCGCAAGGTGACGGTCACACAAGCCTGCCTTTAACTGGATGACACACACTGCGCTAGACCCATTAATGTAGGCTGACACTACATCACCACACAATAGGACTGTATCCACTCGCCCAGTGTCACCGGCAGGTTGAAATACATACAGTAAATGCTGGACATTGTCAGCAGGTCGGATAGGTGTGAGGGCTGTGGATGCTGGGGAGAAGAAGAGATTCGTTGTGTTTCAGTTCTATGACCTCTTCAGAAGAAATATTTCCAGCTTTTTGTGATTTTCAAATTTCCAGCGATTTTTCCCACACAGGCTTCCTACAATGTTAATGTTCTGATGAAGGGTCTTGACTCGAAACATCACATGTTCCCATTCTCCAAAGATGCTTGCTGACGCGCTGAGTTCCAACATTTTGTGTCTATCTTCAGTGTAAGCCTGCATCTGCAGTTCCTTTTTACACAGTGTGGTACTCCATAGTGCAAATATCCAAGGTTACAAGTAAAATTAGCCAACAATTCTGTACTATCTTTTGATAGTACACAATTGATGGAGAAACACTGGGTTTGTTTGCAGTTCCATCTCAAGTCTTTTTGAGGAATTAATGGTTGGTACTTTTCTATGATGGGAATTTGAGCCCACCTGTTTGTTCTTGTTCTTCATGACAGGACACATAACAGTATATGTCCGTAGCTGAAATGGACATTTCTGTGGCAACACAAGTAGATAGTGGTCAAGAAGGCGCATGAGGGGCCTGCCTTCATCGGTTGGACAATTGCGTATAAGAATCAAACAATGTTGAAGCTTTATAGAAATTAGTCTGCATTTGAGTATTGTGTAGGACGGAACTGCGGATGCTGGTTTAAACTGAAGATAGACACACAAAGCTGGAGTAATTCAGCGGGTCAGACAGTATCTCTGGAGAAAAGGAATAGGTGAAGAAGGGTCTTGACCTGAAATGTCACCTATTCTTTTACTCCAGAGGTGCTGTCTGATCTGCTGAGATACTCCAGCTTTGTGTGTCTATTTTGAGTATTGTGTACAGTTCATCGGTGCCACATTACAGAAAGATGTGTAAACATTGGAAAGGGTGTGGAAGAGGTTATCAGGATGCTGCCCGAATTAGAGGACGTTAGCTATAAGGAGAGTAGAAAGCAAGAACTGCAGATGCTGGTTTATACCACAGATAGACACAAAGTGCTTGAGTAACTCAGCAGGCCAGGCAACATCGCTGCATATAAAGGATAGATGACGTTTTGGGATGGGACGCTTCAGACTGCTGGTCTGAAGGAGAGGTTGGACAAACTAGAATTGTTTTCTCTGGAGCATCAGAGGTTGAGGGAAGACCTGATAGAAGAATATAAAACAATGAGAAGCATAAGTGGGTTAGATAATAGGATCATTTTTCTGAGGGTGGAAAAGTAAATAACTAAAGGGCATAATGTTTAATGGAGATGTGTGGAGCAAGTTTTTTTTTAAATTGTAGGTGTCTGGGATGCAATGTCATGGGTGTTGGTAGAATTAGATAAGAAAGTACTTCTTGCATATGGCATGGACAGCCTAAAGTTGTCGGACAACTTGTTCTATTTGGTCTTATTTGATTGTGCATGCCGGGTTGATTGCATTTGTCGAAACAGGGCGGACCACGTGAAGGTTGCAATCTCTCACCCAAAGAAAGTACTGTTTAGCAGGCTTTCAGATAGGCATATGAATAAGCAGAGAATGGAGAGATTATGGAGCATGTGCAGACAGAAGGAGTTGGTTTAATTTAGAATAGTTCAATACATGCATTTGACTGAAGGGCCTGTTCTGCATTGTATTGCTGCCTGTCCCGCTGTTGTGCTATGTTCTGCACTGTACTGCTGCCTGTTCCGCTGAGTTACTCCAGCATTTTGTGTTTACCCGCATTGTACTATGTTCATTCAGGGTCACACCGTAAGCCTCCTATCTACCCTCAGAGTAGCAGGGTGAGTGTTACATAATGTGGGGTTATCCATCTTTCACACAGTCTGTTATCCAGCAGATATTGTTTGCTGCGTACTTTCATCAAGTCTGTGTATTTTCTTCCAGTTGTGCAGGATGACACGTGTCCAGCACATGAGAGGACATGAGAAATTGGATATGCCTCACAAATGTGTTAAAAGGAATTATGATTTTAACTCTAAATGTGGATGTTGTATCATGTTTCAAAGGAGTATCTTGTGTCATTAATGCTTATTTGTTGAGCTTTTTTGAGGGTAGTTTAATTATAGAATGATCCATCTGGTGATACATAATTGCTGCAACAAGGTTGAATATTAATGACTTTTTACTATAAAATGTACACAGTAATGTAATAGATCAGCATACTAAACCTTCATGTCGATTATTACTGTTCCAATTTGCTTGCTATTTAACGTCTACAAACCAAAAATCTGCAATATCATGACAGATTCATATTAGTGTACCCCAGGGTACAATTAAATTCCTTGTGCACTTAATTCAGTGTAAACAATATACATATAGTAGTGATAAATATATCTGAAAACAAATCATCATGGTCTTGATATCACAAAACATGCCATTCTCTTTAATGGAACTGATTGCATTTTTTCTATTTCTAATTTGTATGTAAGCGTCAATGATTTGGTCCTCTGCAGTCTGTACTTTGAAGAAATTTCGGCTGCAATATGGGAAAAATTGGGTGAATAACTGACAACTTCGGATGTTTGTAAACATGCTGTAAAATACTTTAAATATGTTATTGCAGGTGACCCAAGTGTTACAGCTGTTTGGTTTATGGAAGTTCCCCCTTGCACAATTCATAAGTCATAGAGTCATACAGTGTGGAAACAGGCCCTTAGGCCCAACGCCACACCGACCGACATGCCCCATCTCTTCTAATCCGACCTGCCTGCATTTGGCTCATATCCCTCTAAAGTGATCTTTCAATGGAATTTCCTTTGAGGAGTATACTCGATGGGCAGAATTGCCTAATTCTACTCCGATAACTTGTGAACTAGTGTACAGTTATCCAATCGAAGTGCCTGCCCAAATATTTCTTAAATATTGTGATAGTACCTGCCTCAACTACCACCTCTGGTTGTTCCATATATTATACCGACAACCTTTTGTGTAAAACAAAAGATGTGCATCAGGTTTTTATTGAATACTCCCCGCCCCCCCCCCCCTCCCCCTTCACCTCACCTTAAACATAAGTTCTCTGGTTGTGACTCCCCTATTCTGGGTAAAAGGCTCTGCGCATTTACAGTATCCCTCTCTTCATCTTGTACACTTCTAAGATCACCCCTCATCCTTGTACGTTCCACGGAATAAAGTCCTAGCCTGCTAAACCTTTCCCTATAGCTCAGGCTCTAACGTCCTGGCAACATACTCGTGAATCTTCAATATCCGCAATAGGGTCTCGACCCGAAACGTTGCCTATTTTCTTCGCTCCATAGATGCTGCCTCACCCGCTGAGTTTCTCCAGCATTTTCGTCTACCTTTGATTTTCCAGCATCTGCAGTTCTTTCTTAAACGTGAATGTTCTCTGCACTCTTTCCATCTTAATGACTTCAGTATCGAAAAATTTGAGATGCAGAATAAAATTTGCCCTCGTGGAATCTGTGTGGGGAGAAATAAACCATCACAATTTATATTTTTCAACTCATTTCTTGATGCATGCGCTGGTGATGTGGCTTTGCATTACAGTAAAAGTGATGTGATCTGTTCTTTGAAATGCAGCTTCCTCCTGTGGGGATCACCTGTACATGAGATCAGACTATTCAGTGGTGTACTAGGCACATTATGTGGGTTAGTGAACACTTAGCTAATGTTTTGGTAGATTATGATTTCAGTGCTTCAAGATATTATGGGCATTAAGCCTTGGTACACAAGATCATTTTACATTCTACAATGTTTAATATGTTAGCCTCTTTCCTCTTATTTTTAATTGATATATTTTGTTAAAATCTCTCAATCGAGTTTTTTCTCCAAAAATAGACATAAAAAGCTGGAGTAACTCAGCATGACAGACAGCATCTCTGGAGAGAATGAATAGGATTTTTTTCCTCCATATTGTTTTTTGCAGTGTATCGCATTCATTAATGCTGCTTCAACCCAATTTGGTTCAGGAGATAGATAGTTGTGTGTGCCCCTGTTCATCCAGCATCCAACTGTCCATTGGGAATACTTTAATGTAGTCGTCCAGTCAATACAGTGACAGTGTCTCTGCCATGTGCTTGGAATCTTACATAGAACTCTTCAAGATAGTGGAGTCAAGGGGTATGGGGAGACGGCAGGAACATGGTACTGATTGTGGATGATCAGCCATGATCACAGTGAATGGCGGTGCTGGCTTGAAGGGTCGAATGGCCTACTTCTGCACCTATTGTCTATTGAACTGATGTCTTACTGTGCCAGAACACAAGCAATCCATATTTTTGCTGGATTTTTGAGGGCCTCTTTCTTGGAGGTTGGTGGCAAGTGCTGTTACTTTGCAGTTGTTTACAAAGACACCATGTTCATGAACATATCCATGTTCTCCAGAGATGCCATGTTCTCCAGCAGCCTAATCTGCTGAGATACTCCAGCATTTTGTATCTCGGCTATTGTTTTAATTGGTTGGCTCATCTTATTTATGAAGCTGCAAAAGCTGAAGGCTGGAAATTTAATTGAAAGGTTTATAATGCCAATGGTGTACTATTGAGCAGAGATTCAAGCTGGTAACACTGAAACTGACCTTTAATGTTGGGGTCCGGCTCTGCAGTGTGTAGGAAAGAACTGCAGATGCTGGTTTAAATCGAAGGTAGACACAAAATGCTGGAGTAACTCAGCGGGACAGGCAGCATCCCCGGAGAGAAGGAATGGGTGACATTTCGGGTCTGTCTGAAGAAGGGTCTCGACCCGAAACGTCACCCATTCTTTCTCTCCAGGGATGCAGCCTATCCCGCTGAGTTACTCCAGCATTTTGTGTCTACCTTCAGGCTCCGCAATGTTCACCATTGTTCATATTCATAAACTCTGTCTGGTTCAAGACGTGCAGATGCATGCCTTGTACAAACAGAAGTTCAATGAGCTACAGAGGAAACTGTTTTTTTAATTTGCCAGTCCAGCTCAATTGTGCATGATAAATATGCAGGATAGGAAAAGTGCACTAACTGGTTCACTGCTTACATTAAATTGAGACATGGAGTCATCTCACTGTGTATTTTGGGATAAACTACAAGTCAAACAATGAGCACAATTGGGCCAGATATTTCTAGACCTAGCCCTGCCACTTGCAACTGTCACCTCCCTCCCTGGATGTGGTAGTAAGCCCCTCCATGCTATGCAATTGGGTAGCAATTGCTTGTGCCTTGGTTTTAAACAGCAAGCTGCTGAGCCACTGTTCTTGGCTGACCCCAACAGAGTGTGACTGGGGGCAGACCGAAGTTTATATCAAAGCATCAATTTATTTTTGTTTTTTAAATGTTTCTGATATTTGGAGATGTTAAAGTATGGACAAGGTTTTAAACAAAATATTGCTATGCCTTTATAAATTATTGTAGCAAAACATATTCTAACAATGTTACTTTCTTAGATAAAAACATTGCTTTATAATTTGCAGACTGGGAATGTAAAATTAATCCATTCCCATGCTACAATGGACATGATGCAGCATAATAGAGAATTCTTTTATGCAACCCATCATTCATTCCTTATGTAAAAATAATGGGGATTACACTTTTGGATATTTGTAAACAACTTGGGACACTGAGGTCAGAAATGGTGTTTGCAAAATTAAATTTGTACGCCCTACTCACACAGGACTATAAATGATTTGCCGTGTGACTGATTCAACATGATATTAAAAGATTTTCTGGCTTTTTTCAAAGCAACTATGGCGCACCCGCATTCTTGCCCACACCAGCTTGCATCTAGATTTCTCCTACCATTTGTTCATTTTCGTAAAGCAGCCTTCCAGGGTATCCTGAAACAGGATTGCATTGTTGCAACGTTGATAGTGTGGCAGTACATTTAGATTCTCAGAAAAAGCTATGTGGTAATGACCAAATAATCTATGTTTGATAATAAATAATAAGCTTAGCAAAATCATTGTCCCACTTGTCTTTGAAGAAATGGAAGCTGTATATATCTTTTTTGTTACCGTGAAAAGAACTGCTGAGGCCTCCATCGATGTTTTGATGGAAAGGTGCCATTTTTGACAATCAGTACTCCACTGTTATTCAGCAGCCCAAATGTTGTCATTGGAGTGTACAGTGGCACAGAAGTACAACTGTGCACAGATCAGGTGCTGATGCAGCTGATCTTTGTTCGGGTGGTTAGACTTGGCACAATTCTGGGGATTGGAGACCAGTCTTGCTGAGCTGAGGGCCTGAATGCATGTTGTATTTGTTGTCATTGCTTTAAACCAACCAAGGCATTTGAATGGGTTCCCTTTTATTGTACTTTTAAATTAAAACATTTCAGCTGTATTTAAATGTCTCTGATTATCAGCCAATTTAAAGGAGCTGAAACGGCTTTGTCTCCTGAGGTGTAGTCATCATCTGACTGCCACACCATTTTGAGGGTGGCTGCAGCAAAAAGGCCTCAAATTTGATTAGACCTAAAGGGTCGTGAACATTTTGTCAAATTGCATGGGTGTCATGAGGGTTGAACAGGCTGGCTCATTGAAAGGTTATCCAGAAAAGGATAAGTAAACATAGCTTCAGCACAGACTCTTTTCTTAAACCAATCTGGATTTTAACGGTAAGTGCAATATTACCTGTTCTAGTCTCCTCTTGTCTGCTGACCCAGCTTCCCCAGCCTGATTCTAGACACTGCCTGTGTTTCTGAATTCTAACCATCTGGGTCACTTAATTTTCTTCCAGTAAAGCTGTTCATCTTTTCTACCTGGCCTATTTTTATTTGATGTCGTTAATGGCTTTTTCCCCTGTGATAACATTTATTCCCATTTTTAAGTTTGCCATCTTTGTGCTGCTTAAAATATTCCCTCGACCCCATGTCCTTGCAAACGATAGCCCTACTCCAATCTATCTTTCTTGCTTCGAGGACTTTAAAAAATAATGCAATTGCCCCTTGCCCCCCCCTGTTCAGCTAAAAACTTGCTGGAAGGACTGAGTGTTCCTTGATTGCAACTTTGCAAGCTGGGCCAGCAAGGATTTTAGCTGCTAACTTTTTCTTAAACTTTAATTTCTAAAGTTAAAAATTATGAATAAATTGTAAAATATAACATCGGTTTGAACAACACTTGACACAAATGACCACAGGACAATGGTAAGTGAGGTGGTGCAAGGATTTTAGCGCTATCGTATACCGTTTTAGCATAGGTCACACATACGCACTTAGATAGATAAAAACAAACAAGATGAGAGTTTTACTAATATACTAGACTGAGTGGGACCCGTTGGGTCCCTGTCACCACGGGGGGTGTGTGGGGTGGCAGAGGAAGTGTGTATGTGGGGGGGGGGGGGGGGGGGTGGTGTGGGCAGGGTGTGTGAGGGAGCGTGAGGCAGCGTGAGGCCCACCGCAAATTGGAGGAACAGCACCTCGTATTTCGTTTGGGCTGTTTGCACCCCAGCGGTATGAACATTGACTTCCCCAATTTCAGGTAGACCCTGCTTTCTCCTCCCCTTCCCAGCTCTCCGTCAGCCCACTGTCTCCGCCTCTTCCTTTCTTCTTCCTGCCCCCCCCCACCCTGAAGAAGGGTCTCGACCCGAAACGTCGCCTATTTCCTTCGCTCCATAGATGCTGCCTCACCCGCTGAGTTTCTCCAGCATTTTTGTCTACCTATTCACACAAGTTCTGTTATCCCACTTTCCTCACCCACTCCCTACACATTAGGGGCAATTTTACTGAGACAAGTTAACCTACAAAGCCAATGCGTCTTTGGGATGTGGGAGGAAACCCACACGCTTGCAGGGAGAATGTGCAAATTCAACACAGACAGTGCCCGAGGACAGGATCGAATGCAGATCTCTGGCGTGTGAGGCAGTAAGTCCACCAGCTGTACCATTATATTATTTTTTCCAACGCACAAAAAATTATACGTTGGTAACTTTGGTTACTAAAACAAAAAAAATAAACTATCCATTTTCAGTCTCGAAGTGACACTATGTCCCCCTTTACAGCTACTGTATGTTTTAATTCAGTTCAAGACTATGGGGCAGTACATTGGCCATACAGTTGCTGCCTAAATGTGCCAGAACCCAGAATTGATCCTGAATATGGGTGCTGTCTGTATGGAGTTTGCTCCTTTTCCCTTTGATCGCATGGGTTTTTTCCGGGTGCTCTTGTTTCCTTCCACGTTCAAAACTAATTCCTTTTGTCCAGAGATTCTGTCTGGCCTGTTGAGTTACTCCAGCTTTTTGTGTCTGTCTTCAGTTTAAAGCAGCATCTACAGTTCCAGACTTTAGGAGAGCTCCCCCTCCCCTTACCCCACTCACCACCAACAACGCCACAGTCACATCTGTGGAGCCTTTTAAGTTTCTGGGAACCATCATCTCCAAGGACCTTAAGTGGGGGCTACCATCGACTTCACAGTCAAAAAGGCACAACAGAGGATGTACATCCTACGGCAGCTGAGGATGCACAATCTGCCACAGGCAATGATGGTCCAATTCTGCACGGCCATCGTAGAGTCTGTTCTCACCTCCATCATGGTCAGGTTTGGCTCAGCCACCAAGCACGACACCTGGAGGCTGCAGCGAATCGTCCGATCAGCAGAGAGGGTTTTTGGCTGCAACCTTACCTCCATCGATGAACTGTACACTGCAAGGGCCAGGAAGCGAGCGGGTAAGATCATCTCCGACCCCTCTCACCCTGGCCACAATCTCTTTGAATCACTTCCCTCTGGACTGTCAAAGCTGCCACAGCCAGACATAAAAACATTTTTTATCCACGATTAGTTGCTCTACACAACAGCCAAAAATCTGTAGCCTCCCTTTGATCTGGTATTTTGTTGGTTCACATGCTTAATCAATGGTGTTTTATTATTATTAATGTTTAGTGTTTTCTGAGTCATTCGGAACTGTCACTGTGTGTCATGTTGTTATTTGTGGGCGGAGCACCAAGGCAAATTCCTTGTATGTGAATACTTGGTCAATAAACTTACTTACGTTCAGAATACTATGTTTACATATTCTGTTGTGCTGCTGCAAGTAAAGATTTCATTGTTCTAACTGGGATGTGAGAGAATAAAACACTCTTGACTTGCGTTGCTAATGTGTGGGATAGAACTAGTGTACGGGTGATCGGTGGTTGGCGTGGGCCGAAGGGCCTGTTTCCACGCTGTATCTTTAAATTAAACTAAAAACACTAAAACCAGAGGAAATCTAAAGAAGGGTCTCTATCCGAAAAGTCAACCAATTTCTTCTATCCAGAGATGCTGGCTGCTCGATGGAGTTCCCCCGCACAATTAAAGCATGGAATAGTCTTCACCCTACCATAGTTACCCAACCAGATGCAACTAAATTTAAGATGGCTCATTTTTCCCAAGAACCCTTTTTTTGCTTAAGTCCAAGTCAGGAGAGTTTTATTGTCATCTGTTCCAGATAGGAAAATTAAATTCTTGCTTGGTGCAGCACCACAGAATATGTAAACATAATACAGAACAGGAGGTAAAAGTTTAGTGCATCTATATACCATAGACCATATATATACACAATAAATAAACAGATAAAGTGCAATAGGCTGTTATTTTTCAGTGTTTGGTGGTGGAGGGTCCACCAGTTAAAATTCCATTTGGAATATTTTTGGAGGACCAGGAAACCAAGAGTTACTCCAGGGAGTTACTCCTGCTCCAGGGAGTGATTCTGCATTGGTTTTCAGTGGTTGTGGCGAGGCGGCGACCAGACAGCAATGGCGGCCAGATCTCCCACAATGCAAAGGGAGCGAGAAAGTGCCCAGCGCAGACCAGTTGCCGTGGCAGTGCGCGTGTGCAGGGTGACACATGCGCACAACCATAGCCGATGATGTGCTGGCTGTGGTTGTGCACCATGTGCAGGAAGAGGATGTGCAGGCCGTGGCAGTGTGCATGTGCAAGGTGGCCGGCCGTGCCGGCGTATGAGGAACGAGCGGAGAACCGGTGGCCCGAATATGGATGGCGGGCGGAGACGGAGAGTGACGGAAAGAAAGAGAGATAGAGAGGGGGGCCGGCTCAGAGTTGAACGATAGGTGTCCCGGGTATTCCACCACTCACCCATAGACCCCAAATGCGCAGGAGGTACTCATTTCGCCTTATTCACCATCCCTCATTTTTAAACTTTAAAAAAAAAGCTATTGCACTTGGTAGCTAGCAGAACTCGAGTGTACTGTGACTTAAAAAAAAATGCATTTGCACTTGCTAGAGCTAGCAGGGCTCGTGTACTTGCATAGCAACAATGTTGTGAGCAGGGCTACAATCCCATTGTGAGGTCACAGCTGTAAGTGCAAGGAATAACCAGTTATTTCCCCCCCCTCCCCCCCCAATTTTTGAACATTTTGATTAGTAACTCGGGAAATAACGCATGAATTTTTCAGATAAGACTATTTCGGAGTCCATGGGATAAATCTCTACGTAAAAATATGTAAACAAAAAAAAAGTAAACATTTTACCATCGCCACGTCGTTTTTTCGCAAACATGTGATTACACATGAACACACACACACACATCCATCCAAGATCAGAGTTTTATAGTTATAAATAAGCATGATATAGATAGATAGATTTTACAGGTTATTGCCATTTTGAACTTTAAAAAACATCGCAGTCGCCCTCCCACTTGCCGGCTGCGCCTGCGCAGTTGAGGGAGGGTTGCCATGACTCGCGTCGCAAAGGGCATCTCTGGTGTCACAAGGGGAACCTGTCAGCCACGCCTGTGCAGTTGGGGGCTATGAGTCAGTGATGGAATATTCCTTTGGGGGACAGGCCCAACGGGTCCGCACCTGGCCTGGTTCTTAGTCAAAGTTGTAAATAACAGTCGTTATGAACTTGGTTTTGTAAACCACCCCTTCTCATGCTTCCCAATGTATTAGCAGCCTTCAGCACAGGTGGCTGCTCAATCCTCCTCTGTTGCTCAGCCTGGCCCCACTTTTGTCATTGCAATTAGAAAATCGCAAGTAGTGTATTCTCTTCCCATTTATGCACTTTTTCTAGAGTTGGGAACTCTTCTATTTCTCATTGTGAGCATGCCTCTGAATGCATCATGTGAAGAGCAGTTGCTCGGTATGCACTGATCATACCCGGCTCCTTCTCTGAAATACCATTGTGAACCATGCCAGAGTCTCTGACCTGTCAAACTGTTTAATTAACTTTTGATAATAGGATGAGGAATTTTTGACAAATAAATTGGACGAAAATCGAGCCTTCACTTTAGAATCTTATCGCACATTGTTCCTTTCTTAGGAAATCGTTTGTAGGTGAGCCAGGCTATTCATAATTTGGGGTTTGTTTGACACAGCTTTAATCTGTGTATCCACTCAGTTTTCAACTACCCATTTCTGCTTCTGTATCATCATTCCTTAGTTCATCTGATGCTGTGATGCTTATTCATTTTTTCTTACCTCCAGACAATCAGTGCTCCCCTTGAGTGCATCATCTAACTTGTGTAAATCATTGCAGCCAGTTTCTCACTTTAGTCCATGTATCATTTAACTGTTACATCTATGTTCACTTGTCTACACACCAGTTCTTACTCTTGTTGAGAACACATTTTTAAAACATTTTTATCAAAACAAATCAACCGCAGAATGAAATCTGTCAATATTTCTGCTTTAGATATTTGATTACTTTTAATTTGATTACTTCTCTGAAGAAGGGTCTCGATCCGAAAAGGCACGCATTCCTTCTCTCCAGATATGCTGCCTGTCCCACTGAGTTACTCCAGGTTTTTGTGTCCATCTTCGATTACTTTCAAGAGTCAAGAGCGTTTTATTGTCATGTGTCCCAGATAGGACAATAAAATTCTTGCTTGCTGCAGCGCAACAGAATATGTAAACATAATACGGAACGGGAAATAAAGTTCAGTGTGTCTATATACCATATATATATATACTCCATAAATAAACAGGTAAAGTGTAATAGGCTGTTATTGTTCAGTTTGTTTGATGGCGAGTTTAATAGCCAGATGGCTGTGGGGAAGATGCTGTTCCTGAACCTGGATGTCCCAGATTTCAAACTCTTGTACCTTCTTCCCGATGGCAAAGGAGAGATGAGTGTGTGGCCAGGATGGTGTTGGCCTTTGATGATGTTGGCAGCTTTTTTGAGGCAGCGACTGCGATAGGTCCCTTCGATGGTGGGGAGGTCAGAGCCGATGATGGACTGGGCAGTGGTCACAACTTTCTGCAGCCTTTTCCGCTCCTGGACGTTCAAGTTGCCAAACCAAGCCGCGATGCAACCGGTCAGCATGCTCTCTACTGTGCACCTGTAGAAGTTCGAGAGAGTCCTCCTTGACATACCGACTCTCCGTAATCTTCTCAGGAAGTAGAGGCGCTGATGTGCCTTCTCTATGATTACATCAGTGTGCTGGAACCAGGAAAGATCTTCGGAAATATGCAAGCCCAGGAATTTGAAGTTCTTGAATATGAACTTGAAGATGGATGATTCCTGTGTAGTTTTTACAGTATAAAATGTCTGTGCAAACAATATATTTCTGCAATGGATACTTGAGGCATGACATTATTATGGTACTCTGTTAAGATAAAAGCTGTCCTGACATAACTATTTCCAATTCTGTGTGAAGAAGGATTCCAATCTATTCACTCCACAAATGCTGCCAGGCCAGCTGTGCTACCCCAACACGTTGTTTTGCTGAAGATTCCAGCATCTGCAGTCCCTCGTATCTCCAGAACTATTTCCGCGTTGATTACTACCCTCTAGGGCCAAAAAATCAAATTTCTCAATGTGGATGGGATTATGTTTCTCATTCAGCTGTATTTAAATTGTTATTTTAGCATGTGAAAGTTATTTTAGCATTTGTTTCATGTAGTGAAAAAAGAAGCTTTGTGCATGAAAAAAACTAGACTTGGAGAGATGGCAATGTGCAGAGAACAATGCACAGGTAATGTTTCACTAAATCTAACTAGGATATAAATGGAGCTGCTTTGAAGCTAGCAGAAATGGGAGGGCATATTCTAACTTTTTTTACGCTATATCATTTATTTTAGTAATTTCATGTATACAACAGTCTGAACAGTTTACTGGCTCATGTTACATGATTATTCAGTGTTTGCACATGGCATGAAATATAACCTAATTTTAATGTACTTGAGAATGGGGCTCATTGTGTTCATTTTATCATTGTTGATAATCAGTGGTGTAATGAAGTGCTTTTAAAATAAACTACCCTTTGTATTTACAAAGAATGGAGGTTGCAAGCTATTCTCAAAGATGACATGTTCTTTTTACTGAAAGGCTAATAATGTAATTTATCTTGCATCACCTTTGAGCTGTTCTTTGAAGAAATTCACCAACAATACAATTTGTGGATTATGCATAGTAGAGGTGCACGAATAGAAAACAGGAAGTCATTTTTTTCCTCTAACAAATTTAGCAATATGCAGGGCACAATATGTATTGCTTTCCTTGAGAATGCAGAAGTTTAGTATGAGATTGAATTAATTGATTGTTAGTTACAAAGAACAGACATTCTTGCATTTTACCTTTTAGAGGAATTTCTATATTTTGCTGTACCCTAATTTCCAAAATACAGTTTTGCATTTTTTTGGTTTATAATGCTTTCTACACTTTTTTTGATAGTTAAAATTGAAACATGAGAATGATTTACCACAAAGCTTTTTGTTTTATTGTCAGTCTGCAATTAAACAACTATTGTAAACATGAGACAATCTCTTCCGTAAATTCAGTGATCTGTAGCTCTTGGAAGTCCTTCACAAACTAAATGCAGGAGTTAAAAGCCTTTAAGCCCAATTCAATACACTTATGCAGAAAATACCTTACTTAAAACTAAATGGCAACAATCTGTTTTTTAAATTACTACAAGATTTGTCCAAGAGGCACTATATTCAAAATACCTTTTCCATAACTCCTTGCAAAAAGCAGGTCATTTTGGTTCATCAAGTCTATACCACCTCAAAAGCAATCCCATTCCTCCAATCCTTTATCACCTGTAATCTATTCTCCTCACATGCCCTCCATTCAACTCCCTTCTGATTCTGCTACTCAGCTATATGCTCGGGGCAACTTACAGTGGCTAATGAACTTACTAACCCGAATGTCTTTGGGATATGGGAGGATACTTGTGGAAATGTGTATGGTCACAGGGAGAATGTACAAATTCAGCAAGCGTGGTGCTGGAGGACAGCATTGAACCTGACTTGTTGAATCGAAGCAGCAGCTTGACTAATTGTATCACTGCTGCTCATTTGATTACTCAATGTAAACTGAAACAAATTTGTTTGAATTTGCCTTTGTCTCAATGATCTGAATGCTTAATCTAGTTTTTAAGTTTCCCTTTTACTTTGCTCTTTGAGTTTTGTACCTCCTAAGATAACATGCCTCAGGGCTAAAATTCCAGGTTTCTTTAATACTCAATATATCTATACTTGCGGCTCTTCTTTTGAACTGCCAACAGTATTGAAATGACTTTGCATGAGGACACCTATATTCAAGATACTTTCTGACAAGAAAAGTTTAACCTGGGATTTATAATATGATTCTGGATTGCACAGTGTTTTCATTAACTCTAACTCAAAATTGGATGTTTCTGCTATCAACACTGCTAGGCTGCAGGGTCTTTCAACTTTAGTAATTTCAACACTTGCCTAGTATTTAATCTTATTCTATATCTCGTATTTTATGCTTTTTATTAAAATTCATCTTCCATGGTCTTGTTCTTTCAAATTTTGACCAACTCATTTTGTACTTGTGGAGATGTCTCATTCTTAAAACTGTTATCTTAAAACTGAATCCTGCAGTAAAATAGTGCTAACTATTTCCTTTTATCTTGCTTCCCTGCTAAAACCTGTTTAACAGATTTTTGAAAATGATTTTTCTCTACCTCGTTCTATGTCATTTGGTAACTTTACATTTGTCACCGTTCATTATTCATCCTTTATGCCTGAAGAAACAATTTCTTCTTACTTGATCTGTCAATTCTTTATTAATTTTGAATACTTCTATTAAATGGGCAGTGCAGCTCATAGATCTGCTCCCTCGCAGCACAGCTGGAATTTGTGTGTACTCCTTGTGACCATGTATGACCTTTATGTCCCTTCTCACATCCCCCAAAAATAAGTGTTGGTAGGTTAATTGTAAGTTATTTCAATGCAAATTGCCCTAGTGTTAGAATATTGGAGAAACTGTAGGGGAAGCAGGGCTTCTGCGTACTTGGGGGTGGGGTGAAGGAAGCAGTTGATCGGAATATCATTGTCATACAGCACGGAAACATGCTAAACTTGTCTATGCCGACCAAGATGCTAGTCTAACCTGTCTATGCTTCGCTAATTACGCTAACTAATTATGCTGACTACGCTAGTCTAACCTGTCCGTGTTTAACCCATATCCCTCTAAACCTTTCCTATTCCTAATCAAATGTAGTGTAAATGTGAGGAGATAAAATGGATTAGGGTTAAATTGGGTGCTTGATGGTTTGGATAAAATCAGCAGGCCAAATGTCCTGTTTTCATGCTGTATCCCTCCGATTCTAAATGAACTATTGAAACTTCTCTTTTGCTGATGCATTTATAGCCCCGCTTCTCCTCCAGTTTGTAAATATTAAACATGGCTCCCTTGTTTTCCAGCATTCGGTGCTTCTATTAATCATCCAATATGCTTTATTTACGGTCAGGCCTTTGTGACTAATGGACCCCCATCCACCCCTGGCAGCAGTAGGTTAACTGATTCCACTGAGTCAGGTTATGAGTCCAGGCTCTTTATAGAAATTTGAACACAAATATTTAGGCTGACATTCCAGTGCAATACTGAGGGAGTGCTGCAGTTTTGGAGGTCCTGTGTTGAGATGAGACATCGAACAAAGGACTTTGCCTGTTTTCCCATTTGTATATAAAGGATCTTGTGGCTCTATATCTCAGAGTGAGTAGAGGAGTTATTCTGAATAGTCTAACTAATAATGTTATCTTTTAATCTGCAGCCCTAAAAGGAGTGTTATTTTGGGGAGCTGTTGTGGTAAATTGGCTGCAGTGTTTCCTGCATTGCAATTGTCAGTAGACTTCAAAGTACTCTCTCTATTGGCTGTAGAGTAATTTCAGCTTACACCCAGGAACTCTTGCTTTTGCACCTCCAGAGAGTATAATTTTTTAATTGGTGTGGTTCTAGCTTTGCCACAGAATCAAGGCGACCATTTTCATTGTAGCATTGAGGATGTTTTGCTTTGAGAGCTGCAGATTTTCAGATGAGTCAGTATTTTCCTTTTTTTAAGATAAGATCACAAGATATTTAATCATAGCACAGCAATTCAAAATTTGTCAATACTGCTTTGGTTATCTCTCCTCAATGTTGAATAAGTTGTTCACCCAAAATCTTGTGCTTGTGAATTTATGTTGTTAGATATTTAAGTTGCCGCAGATGCTGGTTTAAATCAAAGGTAGCCACAAAATGCTGGAGTAACTCAGCAGGACAGGTAGCATCTCTGGAGAGAAGGAATCGGTAACGTTTCGGTTCGAGACCCTTCTTCAGACTGATGTCAGGGGAGTGAGCGGGATAAAGATAGAATGTAGTCGGAGACAGTAAGACTGGTGGGAGAACTGGGAAGGGAAGGGGATAAAGAGGGAAAGCAGGGGCTATTTGAAATTGGAGAAACTCAATGTTCACACCGCTGGGCTGTAAGCTACCCAAGTGGAATTTGAGGTGCTGTTCCTCCAATTTGCGCTGGGCCTCACCCTGACAATGGAGGAGGCCCAGGACAGAAAGGTCAGATTGGGAATGGGAGGGGAAGTTGAAGTGCTGGGCAACCAGGAATTTATAATAATAATAGTTTCAATGCATTTACAATAATCAAAAGAGTTGGAATTGAAAGCAAGTTGCTAAACTAATAAAACTAACAAGCCCATTCCATCTGCCATTTACTTTCCTTAATGACCACATATGACCTTTTCTCAGTATCTGGGATAGGTACAACCTAATTTTGAAAGCAATTTATTTCTCGGACTTCAACTACATATATGTCAAAGCCTTAAGTCTCCGTATGAAGAGCTGTGCCTTCAAAAGCACTTTGTTGGTATCAAAGATTATAGAGGAGCTCTTTGGTTGGTATAACAGTTATTTGGAATGTCCTGAAAGGCAGTAAGTACATTTTCTCCAATTTTTCCCCCAATTTTTATTTTTGTGCTGCCAATTTAGATTGTAAGTCGTAATTGGATAATTCATCAAAGTAACAATTAGATATGAAGAAACTAGCATCTAATCACAAACTTCTTTGAACCGAATCCAGCCCTTCAATACAATCTTGTAGTACATTTGTCAGATTGTTCAAATATTTTATCAAATTTAATACATTAGTCTACCTTTTATACTTTACTGGACTTCAACATTTTTATCTCTTTGTGGCATCTTGTCATGGTCCTAGCATTCAAAATAAAATTGTGCTGCCGAAAACTCGACTACTTTAAAAATGTGTTTTGTGATAAGTAGAGGAAGATTATTGTGCACTCCAATTCTTCCATCTGCACCATGGCTTCAGTAAGCAACAAGTAATAAGGAAAGAATGCTGAGAAGCAGGAGATCAGGCAGTATCTGTGGAAAAATAAACATTTAATATTTCAGGTTTGAGACCCTTTGTCAGACTGTACGTACTTTTCTAATCTTTTCTGATTTGGGTGTCATTATTTTCGTACTATTGATCACATGTCTAATGATCCTCTATAACTTGATCAGTTTCTAATCCCTTTCTAAATATAGGTAATGTTTGCAAGCACCAATCTTGCAAACTAATACCCAACAAAACTTTCATTGGTGCAACCAATATCTGGCAGATTTCCTTTATGAAATCCTTCAGCAAATTGGCATATTTGTTTTGAGATGTTGACATGAATTCATGTTGTGACATATATTTCAGTATATCATTTGGAGAGTCACATTTGAGAGTTCCAAGAAATAGGAAAGAGGAAAGAATAAAGATTGGAATGGAAATCAAAATAGTAGAACATGTTCATTTTCATAAGAGAACACACAAGAAAAGACACAAAGTAACTCAGTGGATCAGGCAGCATCTCTGGAGAATATGGCTCGGTGATGTTTTGGGTCAGGATCCTTCTTCAAACTGATTGTTGGGGTGGGAGGGAGAAGGGGGTGGGGGAGAGAAAGCTGGAAGAGAGGAGAGGCAGGACAAAACTGGCAGGTATTGGGCTGATACAGGTTAGGAGGGGTTTTTTAATAGCAGATGTTTTGACAAAGGCCAGAGATAGATAGACAGAAGGTGTGAGACAAAAGGATTGAACTGTTGCAAATTGTGAAGTTAGAGGAAAGAATGTAGGTGGGAGGGGAGAAATAAGTGCGAACCCAGGTGTGGCACAAGGGAGAAGGAGGGTGGAAAGAAGGGAGGGGGGTTAATATCAGAGAGGGAGGGGGAGGGTGATGTAGTTACTAAAATTGGAGAATTTAATGTTCATACCGTCGGTTGTAGGCTGTCCACATGGAATATGAGGTTGGGTTCCTCCACTCTCTTGTGTCCGGCTCTCTTCTTTTGGCAATATACAATTGAATGGGCGGCCCTAGTAGAATCAAATTTAAGGATAAGAAAATAGATTACCTGCATGGGTGGAAATCCCTGGGGGGGGGACGTTTCTCCCCCTCTCAGCAGCAGCCATAAGGGAGGAGATACAATTGTTAGTTGTCATGCACACTTGTCATCGGTCCACCAGGAAATTGTGGTCCCCCCCCCCATGTTTTAAAAGTGACTTCCGCACATGCCTGTGAGTAATATCTGATGCTCTCCATAGCTTTCCAGAATATTTTGAGTTGACTGCGGGAAGGGTAGGTGGTAATTATGGCCAATTTAGATTTATTCTGTTTGCTGGTCACAGGCTGGTCACAGCTGGGTAATTAATGTTTGGGTAGAGATCTGCACTGAAATGGTTAAGTGGCCGTGGCTAGTTTTGGAACACATTTTCCGGTACTATAAACAGAATGTTATTTACTTCATGCACCCTCTGTGTAGTTCTTAGCCATTCCTTAATATTGGTCACTGGTCAGTATGATAATGGGGAACTGCAGAGGTTGACATAGTTCAGTCATCAGTCCCTCAAACTGATATTGCTTGTATCCTTCTCATTTTGTACTCATTTGTTGGAATTAACCATTGTTGAGGTGCTGCCATGTGTCATTAGCTATTTTTGTTAGCTACCAGAGTTCATGAGTGTGTGAGTGGACTATAAAGCTTTGATCTTGTTGGTCATGGAATTACTTGGCTCCTTTTTAATAATCCTTCTGATATAGTTCCAGCAGGTTGGTGTTTTTAGCTACTTTTGGTCCTAACTTTGGCAGCTATTCAACAAACTCTTTTTGAACCATGGTTAGATCTCTACTTTGGCAGAAGGAGAAGACATGGCGGGCAGTGAGATCAGTGTGGGGAATATCAGTTTAGTTTTTAGTTTTGATATTGCCATGTTCTCCAAGCTACGGTGAAACGCTTTTGTCAATACTCGGTTGCTGAGAAAGTCGAGAGGAGATTGCAAGGGCCTTGACAAATCTTTGTATCTTCTCGAGCCAGAGGACGGTGAGTAGGCAATATTATTATTTTGTTTAAGAATGGAGGTAGCGATATTCCATGAAATTATTGAAGCTAATGGCGAACATTCTTTGATTTGTGATTTACTCTAATTTGAATGAAAATAGGCTAATTAAGGGCTATCAAAATGGTTTTGTCCATGCCTGATGTACTTGATTGACATTTCAGGGGAGAGACAAAGGTAATTGATGAGGGTAGGGCAGTGGATGTTTTTTACATCGACCTCTTTGTGCTGGAGTTGCGGACAGTGAATAAGGATGTCAAAATTTACAGTGGGATAAAGATCAGCTGTAGAAGAGGGTGGAGAAATAGCAGATGGAGCTTGTTCTGAGCAAGGGTGAGGTGTTTTCGACTTTGGAATGTGGATTATAAAGAAAAAGTATATAGTTAATGCATTAACGGCATACTGACAGTGGCAACACAAGTAGATAGACGGGTAAAAGAGGTTAATGGTGTACTTGCCTTCATCTGTGGGGTATTGCGTATAAATGTCAGGAGGCAATGTTGCAGCTTTATAGGACTTTGATTCGGCCACATTGAGAATATTTTGTGCAGATACGATCACCCGATTACAGGAAGGATGAGAAAGTCTTTGGAGAGGGCACAGAGGAGATTTGCTACAGAGGAGGTTGGATACACTTAAATTGTTTTCTGTGGAATGTCAGAGGCTGCGGGGTGACCTGATAGAAATATATAGAATTGAGAAGGAGCGTTCTGGGTAGATTGTCCATCATCAGAGACCCACTCTACCCTAGCCACACTGATTTTGCACCAGCAATTAGGAGGAAGGTATAGGAACCTGAAAACTGCAATGCCCAGGAGCAGCAGGTGAGGCAGCATCTATGGAGTGAAGGGATAGGCTGAAGAAGGGTCTCGACCTAATACATTGCCTATTCCTTCGCTCCATTGATGCTGCCTCATCCGCTGAGTTTCTCCAACTTTGTTGTAATGGTGTTTACAGAGTTTGCGTATGTTGCTGCAAGTAAAAATTTCATGGATCCGTTTTGGGACATATGACAATGAAACACTCTTGACTCTTACATTTTGTTGACGGCTCGTAACCAGTTTTGAGCTGGTTGGGCTGAAAAATGTTTATAAGCATTATAGAGGTCCAATGAACCTGCAGGTAGTTTTCAGGATGAAATATAGGCATGTTCCTCAATTACCGATACTTCTCAAAATCAACAAAATTATTGGTTAGGGTATGAGCGGCTACCTTTACAATCGTACAGGTGAAGAAATAATTGATAAACATAATACAAGTTATAAAAAAATGAACAATATCCATTTTTAAAACATCGTTCTTCCAACTTAAAATGAACAATGCCCCCTGGTTCATTAGTTTGTCTTTGAGAAAGGAAATCTGTCTCCTTACTTAGGGTGACCCTAAGCAATATAGCAAGTAACCACCATCTAACATTATACCAAATATTAAATATAAACTTAAGAATCAACATCAACAGACATAAGCATCTGGATATTTCTGCCAAATCCAAGTCTCACAGACTAGTCAAGCAGCAACCTGACAAAATCACACGCTCAGTGCAATTCCATTGAATAGACATTGTAAACAACTCCTTCACAACTCCGAGTTTTGAACTGACAGATGTAAAAGATGGCTGCAATGATCTGCAGCTGAGGAGGGAAGCGGCCTGAACTCCTCACAGTTGGACTCCCAAGATTCTCCCAATTACATTTGGCTGCTTTTTTCTTATCTTAATGCATCTTCCCCGTATTCAACACTTTGAAGCAGTACAGGATGGCAAGGTCATAAAATGTACCTTATGTGGATAACTTTGGTTCTATCACCAAGAGTCGGTTAGCAGAACCACCAATGGTAAGCACCTATCAAATTGCTGCTGTACTGAGGTGTTGAACTAATGTAAAATTGTTCATTAATGATGGCGAGCAACCACTGGTTTAAGAGTAGAATCCTACTTTTCCTCGTCATTTTTCCCCCACTTGGCTGTACGTGTTGCATTAAGGCTGCTCTACAGATGCACCATATAAAGCATACTGTTGCGTCAGTTTGGTTTGGTAACAACTCTGCCTGAGAATGCAAGAAATTGCAGAGTTCTAGATATAGTCCAACCCATCACCCAGACAAGACTCTCCACCATTGATTCAATCAACACTTTATGCTCTTTTTTATCTCTGATCCCATCAGGCAAAAGGTATAGATTCTTGAAAGCTTGCACCACCAGACTCGAACAGCTTGTTCTATGTTCCTCGGCTTCCAAATGGTCCTTCCATTAACTAAGGTATTGTCCAATTCACCTCTGCCCCATTGCATACATTGCACTTTGTCAATGGAACCGATGAGCTACAATGCTGAGAACTATATTCTACACTCTCTGCACGTTCCCCTTTGCTCTCCCAATTGTTCAAGTTTGAATTGATTGTATGTACGTGTAGTACTAACTGATGCAATAAAAAGCTTTTGATGGTACATCAGTACACATGACACTAATAAACATATACCTAGACCTTCTTGCTATTCTAAAATCATTTGGTATGTGGGATTAAAGAAGTGTTTGGGCACTGTACATTAAAAGCTAATCCCCGTAAAACAACTGGGGAAGATATACTGATAACTGATTAACTGGCCTCCAACTTGGGTGACATTTGGAAACTTCCAGACTAAAAGTTTGTATTGTTGTTAATAGATTAACAAAGCTAATTACTTTTAAAATAAACATATGAAAACTTGCATATTTGTTAGGTTTGAACTTTAGCGTCCATGCTGACCAGCGATCACCTTGTACACTAACACTATCCTACACACTCGGGACAATTAGAATTTTTACTGAAGCCAATTAACCTATAAACCTGTACATCTTTGGAGTGTGGGAGGAAAGTGGTGCACCGGGAGAAACCCTACGTGGTCACGGAGAATTTTCTTCTCTGCTTCCAAACTCCACTGCCAAATCCCCAACCCCAGTCATTTGTATTCAGTTTTTAGTCAATCAACTGTGACCACAGCGACACCACCAGAAACATTTTGAGTTTCTAGTCACGTTATTAATGTCTGATCTTTTATGAATTTGTTAGTCTGATATGTTTTCGACATAATCTCCATCACAAGCATTAGCCCTGTGGTTTGTAAATTTATAAATCGATTGAAAGCAAAAAGAACCACTATAAAAACACAGGGTAGCTTCTAGTATTTAACTAACCCAATGCAAATCTCTTGCCCCAACATAACACTAGTAAGTTTGCAGTTGCAAAGAACAGGTTAGGATATTGATTGACTATAAAATAAAGTAATGAAGTTCCCTTTTCATGGAAATCAACCAGGTATTTCAGCAGGATAACTCTGGCTACATGGATGAGGTTTCTGCTGATCCTGCAGTGACTGCAGTTTTCCTTGTTTCACCACAACTGCTTGCCACTTCCTCACCAGCAGAAAGACCAAGAAGCATTTGCGGCGCCATGTTTCATAGAAGCACAAGTTGATGATCTTTTCCTAATTTCAAATGGTGTGGCAATTCTCAGTCTTCTCTTGAGACCAGAGCTTCCTAAAATGTGCGTAACTTATTTGAGAAAATTACTTTTTGGCCTAATTACTAACTTTGGAATAACATGCACTCTTATAATGGTCCCTCCTTGATTTGAAATGTTTCTAGTCACCATACTTGAATGCTAAGGGAGCCCTCTAGTGGCATGGAATTATGAAGCATGCACTTTTAAAAGTTACAGATCTTGACTTATGAACAGCTTGGGCATACAAAAGAGAGTTTAGGATATGTGCAGGATGGATTTGCCAGTTGCTGTGAATCTGCGGGCATCCTTTAACATGTAGAAACAATTTTTCAGAGACGCATTTCTGATTTGCAGTTGCAAACCATTTCACAGGAATGGAAGCCTGCAGGAACCTGGCAATCAATACCTGTACTTCAGACTGGTAGTAGGGATTGGTATTTTAAAATTGCATATGCAAATCTTTGCTGTGTATCCATGACTAAAAAATGGTGCTGTACAGTAGTGTTAAAAAAAATTTAATTAGAAAATGTTCAAGCTTCTAAAGTCAGATTTGAAGAGGTTAATTAAGACATGCACTCCTAATTGTCATTAAACGTGTTGAGTGTACCATTACTGTTGGTCGATGGTTCTGCAACATTATCTCCTTGTGTTCTGATTAACAACTTTGTAAATTCTTATTAATCATGGTACATTTGAACTTCTCCACTCCCTGTTGGCACAGTACAACCTTCTTGTTCCATCAAAGAATGGTGATCCCTATTAGTCACTGTTGCTCCAGCATGCGTTGTCCCTTTTTGTTATTGCTTTCTACTTTACTTGTCTTTACCTGACCTTGCATTCTACACCTGTAGCTCTTCCTTTATCCTGTTCCGTAATGTCATTACCCTTGCCTTTCTCATCGTCTCAGTCTCTGTCACTTGGCAGAACAAATGAGGAGGCAGTTATGACCAGAGAAAGACACAAGCTGGAGTTAAAAATTAATAATCTTTCATGGGCGTGGAATGTGAGTGCCAGTGTTGGCTATCTGGGTGTATAAATGGGGAAAAAAATGCTCTAGGGGAACATGTAGGAAAATGTAAGAGTTGAGAAAATACAAATGGTTGGGCTCACAAATGGGCAGAAGGAACCAGTGATTATAGTGAGGATAAAATTGGAATTAATTTTAAATGGCGTGCATGACATTCTAAACAGACAGAGGGCGCTAACAAATCATGGATGAGAACGATTGCTGCATTAGATTGTTGGCAGCTCTGTAAGATAGTTGTGAAGAAAGAATAATGTGCAGATGGAATGAACTTGAGCAGAGACTGCAGCAGTGGGGTTGAGGGAAATAGAGAAAGGCCAGGAGAAGAATGATGCACAAAACACTGCTGCACTGCTAGGGTTCAGTGAATGGATGTCCCTATTTACATGGTGCTGTCTGGTTCGGGTCGAGGTTGGGGCAGGGTTAGTTCTATTATAAGTATTGATCCTTAACTGTTTGTTAAACATTGCATTTCAATTCTTGCAAAGGTCATTCAACCCATTCAGGCAGAACCTCAAAATTTAAATTCCATCATCATTGTCAAAAAATCTTCAGTTCTGTAAGTTAATCAAAAATAATGCACTTAACAAATTGATACTATTTCTCTTGTTCGCCCAAACTTTTTTTGCTTCACTGATTTCAACCCGATTTCAAGTTTACTTTCAGCTCCTTATCCATTAATAATGTTCCTCCATTTTTCTTGGATTCATATGGTATTCTTTGATATTTTTGAGCCGTTTTGAGCCTGGCATTGGATTTGTGCATTTTAAAATGTGCACTGTACACTGTACACAAGCAACTGCTCCATGTTCTGAAGGAGAGCCCAATCCGAAACGTCACCTATATATGTGTATGATGGAACTGCAAATGCTGGTTTAAACCGAAGATAGACACAAAATGCTGGAGTAACTCAGCGGGACAGGCAGCGTCTCTGAGAAGGAATTCCTTTGACCTGAAACATCACCCATTCCTTCTCTCAGAGATGCTGCCTGTCCCGCTAAGTTACTCGAGCACTTTGTGTCTAATGTCACCTATACATATTCACCAGAGATGCTGCCTGACCTTCTGAATGACTCCAACACTGTGTCCTTTTGCTCTGTCAAGTTGTTTTATTTAATTCTGATAATAATTGATGCAACAGAATCAGGCTATTTTATTAGTAGTAATCTCCATTCATTCAATTGATTGGTTTGCAAGAAGATTATTAAGGTTGAGATTTTGATGGTTTACCAGCAGTTCAATGGCAAGCCATGAACATTTACCCATGAAAGTGCTAGAAAACCTGGAATAAGTAATGTGCATCTGAATATAGATGTCATGAACTTGCCGTGTTACACGGGATGATTATGTTCATAAACAAAAGTGCAAATCACAGTAGTGTGAGGCTGTGCAATCTGCATGAATCAAGAAATGCAAGTAGAAGGAAAAAAATGTGTAGGAAAGAACTGCAGATGCTGGTTTAAATCAAAGGTAGACACAAAATTATGTAGTAACTCAGCGGGTGAGGCAGCATCTTTGGAGAACAAAAATGGTGTATAAATTCTGAGAATTATTTTATTTTCCTCTAATTTATGAATTCTTTAAGGGTAAATTTCCCTTATCCAAACAGCTGTAACAAGATCACTTGAATATTAAACTATGGAATCTGCTCATGGAGGATCAGAGAACCTATTTGTTTTAGTGTAGACTTAACATCTGTAAGGGAGAAATATATGATCAAGCTTAAGTTGTATTTTGTTGCAAAGATTTTTAGAATTTCATTTTGGATCATCTGAAATGCTTTAAACTTTAATAGCCCTGACTTTAATGTATAGAGGATACTAGGCCGTTTTGATATAATGCAAAGCTGGTCTATGGACTTTGCCTACTGTCAATTGTCCTCTTAGCCAGAGGAAATTATAAACTAATTAGTTGCAGGACTACAGGGGAATAATGTGAGGGAGAATAGTTTTGATGAGACTGCGTACCTTGGAGTTGGCACAGGCTCTATGAGCTGAATTAGTGTTTTGTGTTGGAATAAATACGTTACAATATGTTGTTATATTTTGTAGGCTTTTACTTGCACATCCACATCCAGTGCCTTATCAGTTGGTGTACGCTTCTCTTAGCCAGTTTTGATTTGGGGAAACATGCGTGTAAGTGTTATAGTGCTTTCCTTGGCAGCATGAGTGTGCCATTCACCTGAAAGAATAAAACAAAAAGAGATGTAACCAGCACTAAAGCACTACACAAAAAAGATGATTTTTGAATATTTGTATTTTTAGATCAATGTTTGTAAAGGGTCAATGCATACATGTAAAGAGTGGATATTGTAATAATGATGGAAAGGACTCGTGCAATGTAAATGAATGAGTAGTGGCCAATTTCCTTGCTATTGCCACTGCTATCATTAACATTTTTCACTAGATGGAGCCATGAACATAACCTGCCTAATTTTCTGGTGGTGATTCTTGAGATAAGTACCAGTAACTTTACTCAAACTTATTTTTCATTGTTAGCCAAAAAAAAAAATTGTTCAGTGTGAAGAAGCATCCTGAACCGAAAAGTCACTCATAATTTTTCTACAGAGATGCTGCCTGAGCCACTGAGTTACTCCAGCATTTGTGTCTATCTTCGGTATTATAGCAGCATCTGCAGTTCCTTACTACAGAAAATTGTTTGTGATTGGCGTACATTTTTGTTTTGATAGATCTGTATATGATGACCAGCCCAATGCGCATAAGCGGTTTATGGAAAAACTTGAAGCCCGCATTCGGAATCATGACCGGGAAATTGAAAAAATGTGCAACTTTCACCATCAGGGTTTTGTTGATGCTATAACAGAACTGCTTAAAGTGAGGTCGGATGCAGGAAAACTAAAGGTATGTTTAAAAAAAAAAAATTTCATTGAGTGAGAAAGAACAATTGAACTTCAAATACATTTTTCTGACTGAACAATGCTGCAAATCTTGTATGTAACATTATATATCACATTATAGTTATTACCATGACTGCTACAATTGCACCTTTAACACTTGCCATCATAAACTCATCCAAAGTTCAATGTGTGATCCTTCTATCTTGCGACTGCTCCCTTTCAATTCCATCTGCAAAGTACCTAATATCCATGGCTATCTTTCCTGAGATGTTATGTTTGAATTCCTCCAATCAGACTTCACCCTCTGCAATCAAAGTTACTGTTGCCATCCTTCAAAGCAAACTTTTGTCCTTTTCGGTCTGCAATCTATGATGTTGTTGACCACACTATTTCCTTCAATGAAATGAGACACAGTGCCGGAGTAATTCAGTAGGTCAAGCAGCACCTCTGGAGAGGTGATGTTTCAGGTCGAGACCCTTCTTCACACTGAGGCAGGACAAAGCATGGCAGGTTACTCCAGCACTTTGTGTCCTTTTGTGTATGAACCAGCATCTGCAGTTCTTTGTTTCTACATATTTCCTTCAATGCCTCTCCATTTGTATTTGTAGTTGCACTGACTCCCAGTGTCACACAGCTTCAATATCCATATGTATCCTATGGTTATCTAACTCCACATACTAGCATCGCTCTCTATCCTTCCACTATCTCTAAATTGCCAGACTACTTCTCTGAAAACCATTGCTGAATATTAAGAGAAGCGATTGGAATCTTCACAAATTGTTCCTTAATCATTCTCCTCCCTGGCAATATTTAAAAACTGACTTTTCACAACCTTGGTACCACATTTGAAATTGAAGGGCAAACAACGTGTGCCATCTTTATCATCTATCATTGCTTCTGGATTATTGCCAAACTTCACTTCTTCCTCAGCTCATTTGCGGACAAAACCCTCGATCCAGAGTAAGGCTGGTGCCTTCCATTGGAATTTGGTCATCTATAGCGCTAATTTTGCCCCAACCTGCATCGGTTTACTAAAGTTTACTTTCCCGTCGTTTAAAATCCACCCATGTCCTTGAATTTGTCTATCCCTGCAATCTTTCAAATATCTTGCATTTTAATTTGAACCTTTAAATCATCCTCATTTACATTTATCACCGCATTGTCAATTGATGGGCAAATCTTAATATCTTTAACCTTTAACAAAAAAGTATTTTGATTTTCTAATGCACATAATTTTGAAACTGATATGAAACATTGGATCTCATTCAGTGTTTAATTTCTAGATGTTACGTTTTTAGGTTCAGGTCACTGACACTAATCGACGGCTTCAGGATGCAGGAAAAGACGTAAGCATGAATATTAGTATTTTTCTGTGAGTATTTTTCACTAGTTTTAAAAATGTACCAGTAATGTGGAATATGGTATTTGTTATTTTTAAGGTGATTAGCCAAAGTGAAGAGGTAATTCGATGTAGAGTACATCAGAGGAACATTGCCATTACAGTGGAGAAGCTTCAACTTTGTCTTCCTGGTGAGTAAGGCTAATTGCAAAATGCAGTAAATGTTAATAAAAGAGGAATACATAGGCTTGACATATGTGGAGTCTTTTGGAAAATAGCCAAACATGGTACTGAATTTTAAAAGAAAAATAGTTATAAATTAAAAGTCAGTATTCTCACCTGTTCAAATTGAAGTTTGGTTACATCCTATTATGCAATAGTTATTTTCATTTAGAAATTTGACTTTTAGCAGAGGTGAAGGAGGCCAATTTAAAACAATTCCATTTAAGTGTGTATATTGAGAATTGTGTACCAGATTTGTAAATTATTCCTGCATTACAATATATAATAATCATGCATCATAAAAAGTATTATTAAATGCTTCAATGTATTCTTCATCCAGCTGTTTTCTCCCGTTGTGGTTTCTGCAGATTCAGTTGTATCGCATCTCAGAGACTATTCAATTAAAAGGAATCTGGGAGATGCATAGGGTTAGATAACCATGCTTAAACTTGAGACATTGTTAGAAAATGATCGTTAAACCTTGGGTCATATGATTTGGTTTTTGAAGCAGATGGAATGTGGTTAATTTGGAGCAGAATTAGGCCATTCAGCCCTTCAGGTCTCTGCTTCCATTCATTCATGGCTGATCTATCTTTTCCTCTCAACCCCATTCTTCTGCCTTTGCCCCATAACCCCTGACACCAGTACAATCAATAATGTGTCAATCTCCGTCATTGACGGCCTCCACAGCCTTCTGTGCCAATGAATTCCACAGATTCACCATCCTCTGACTAACGAAATTTTTTTCTCATCTCCTTTCTAAAGGTATGCCCTTTTATTCTGTGGCTTTGGCCTCTGGTCCTACACTCTCCCATTAGTGGAAACATCCTCTCCACATTCACTCTCTCCAGGCCTTTCACTGTTCGGTAAGTTTTAATCGGGTCGCCCCTCATCATTCTAAACTCCAGTAGGTACAGGCCAAGTGCCTTCAGACGCTCATCATATGTTAACCCAATCATTCCTGGGATCATTCTCGTAAACCTCTTCTGGACCCTCTCCAATGTCAGCACATCCTTCCTCAGATATGGTGCCCAAAACTACTCGTAATACTCCAAATGCGGTTTGACCAGTGCCTTGTAAAGCCTCAGCATTACATCCCATTTTTTGTATTGTAGCCCTCTTGAAATAAATGTTAGCATTTCATTCGGCTTCCTTACTACTGATTCAACTCGCCAATTAACATTTTGGATATCTTGAAACAGCACTCCCAAGTCCCTTTGCACCTCTGATTTCTGAACTTACTCCCCATTTAGAAAATAGTCTACACCTTTATTCCTACTGCCAAAAAGCATGACTCCACACTTTGCTTCACTGTATTCCATCTGCCACTTAACGCCCCATTCTCCCAACTTGTTCAAATCCTTCTGCAGAATCCCTGCTTTCTCTACACTACTTGCCCATCCACCTACCTTCGTATCAACTGCAAACTTGGCCATAAAGCCTTCAATTCCCTCATCCAAATCATTTATATACTCCATGCAGAGTAGTGGCTCCAGCAACGACTCCTGCGGGACACTGCGAGCCACTGGCAGCCAACCAGATGAAGCTCTATTGCACCACTCTGCCTTCTGCCAACCTGCTATCCATGCTAGTATCTTCCCTCTGATACGATGGGCTCATCATCTTTAGCAGCCTCACGTGTGGCATCTTATCAAAGCCCTCCTGAAAATTTAAGTAAACAACATCCTCTGACACTCCTTTGACTTTCCTGTTATTTTCATCCTCAAAGAATTCCAAAAAGGTTCATCAGGTAAGATCTCCCTTTCACAAAAACATGTTGACTTTGGCCTATTTTATTGTTTGCTTCTAAGTACCTCGTCTTTTATAATGCTCTAAAATCTTACCAACCACTGAAGTCAGGCTAACCTGCCTATAGTTTCCACTCTTCTCCCTCGCTCCTTTCTTGAACAGCGGAGTAATATTTGCAATTTTCCAATCATCTGGAACCACCCATGACTCTAGTGATTCTTGAAAGATCACAGCTAATACAATCTCTAAAGCCACCTCTTTCAGAACCCTGGGGTACAGTCCATCCAGTCCAGATGAATTATCCACCATCAGACCTTTCAGTTTCCCGATCACCTTCCCTTTATTGATAGTCACTAACTTCCGCCCCTTGACTCTCTTGAATTTCTGGCACATTGCTGGTTTCCTCCACTGTGAAGACTGATATGAAAAAAAAGTATTCAGTTCCTCTACCATTTCTTTATGCCCTATTATCATTTCTCCAGCATTATTTTCCAGCGGTCCAACATCCACTCTTGCCTCTTACTTACTCTCTATATATCTGGAGAAACTTTTGTTATGCTCTTTTATATTATTGGCTAGCTTACCTATGTATTTCATCTTTTCTCCCTGGATTGCTTTTTTAGTTACCTTCTGTTGTTTATTTTTAAAACGTCCTAATCCTCCAGATTCTCACTAATCTTTGCACTGCTATATGCCTTCTCTTTTAGTTTTATGCTGTCTTTGACTTCCCATGTCAGCCAAGGTCACCTCACACTCCCGTTAGAATCTATCTCCTCTCTGGAATGCAAAGATTCTGCATCTTCTGAATTAATTCCATAAATTCCTGCCATTACTGTTCCACCATCATTCCTGCTAAGGTCCCTTTCTAATCAATTTTAGCCAGTTCACCTTTGCTCAACATTTTATATACTTCCATCAGGTCTCCTCTCAAACTCCAGCAGTCCAGACAAACAACTTCTGCTTGTAGCTATTACACCCCCCCCCCCCCCCCCCCCCAGACTGCCACCTCCCCACATTCCAGGCAGCATTCTAGTAAACTTCCTCTGCACCCTCTCCAAAGTTTTAACAATGTCCCTGCAAAGGGACAAGCAGAAATGCATGCAGTACTCCAAATGCCGCTTAACCAAAGACTTATTGAGCTGCATCATGACTTCTTGACTCCTATATCCAATGCCCTGACCAAAGAAAGCAAGCATACAATATGCCTTCACCACTTTTCCCGCCTGTTTGTCTACATTAGTATCGTTCAATACAGCAGATGAGGTTCGAGGAGATAGATGCATGTGAACCTTTTTCTCACCTGGATGAGTTTCTGCGGCCCCTGGATGGAAGTGAGAGATGACAAGTAGGGACAGGTGTTACATTCTCTGCAGTTGCAGGGGGAAGTACTTGGGGAGGGAGCAATCAAATGGGAAAGAGTTGGGGTTGGTGCCAATGTATGTTGGGAACAAGGACTGTTCGACGTAACCAACCAAAAGATGTGTATTGTTGGGGCCCATTCAGGTGCTCATGGCTACACCTATAACTTGAAGTAAGTGAGAGGAGTCAAAAGAGAATATGAAGGTGAGAACAAGTTCTGCCAGTCAGAGGAGAGTGCGAGTAGTGAGTGGGGAAGAAGCAGGTTGAGTGGGAAGGAATGAGTGAACCACAGAGTTGCGGAGGGAGTGGTCTCCACTGGGGTGAAGACAGGAAGATGTAACTGATGGTGGGATCACGTTGAAGAAGGCGGATGTGTTGGAGAATGATGCGCTGAATGTGAAGATTGGTGGGGTGAAAGGTGAGGACCAGGGGAACTCTATCCTTGTTCTGTCTGGGAGGAGGGAGAGCGAGAGCAGAGCTGCAGGATACTGAGGAGACGAGGGAAAGCTGTGATGAAAGGATGGTCATTATGTGAGTTCCTTGCAATTCTATGATGCCTTTCCACAATTTCAAATCATCTTCTTTTGGAAGAGCAATCTTAGGAAGCACAGCAGCCAGTTGGTGTAAAACCATGTTCTACAAAATAAATGATATTACTAGAAATCGGGCATTTCTTCCACTATTTGCTGAGTCGCACTGTTTTTTCCTGATCATTCCTTGTTCATGTTCACCATTTGACATTCACAAATTGTCAATGTCATTCAGAACCTAATTTTAAAAAGAGCACAAGACTAAAAACACGCCTCCTTAAACAGTTAAACTATGTTAACTTTACTTTTAATTTGATCCAATTTCAGTATTGACTTTTCCCAATCACCTGAATGGCCCTGCTGTAGTTGCGTGAGGTTATTCTGATGACAGTTCGGCAGGAGGATTTCCCAAACTGTGATGGGCGATCCTGCAATGCCCTCTGGAACTCTGTGGAAGGTCCACCAGTACAGTGTAAATGTCCTATGATACTGCTGAGCAGAGGTTTGGCTTCTTTATGTTTTCATGCTTTGTTAATGGATTATTCCCAACCAGGAAAAGGGTGTGCATTTCCCAGATCTGGTTTGAAATCCTGCAATAGGGTCTGCTGTGTCCATATGTCAGGGAAGATGGTGTCCTGGTTTTGTAGCTCTTTAGAAAAGCCACATTTTGAGAATGCAGCAACTCTTGTACTGTTCCATTATATTAACCTCAATGAAATTACTGTTAGTAAACTTGAGGATTATCTATACAATAAGGACTTGGTAAATATCAGTAAAGTAAATGTCTGACCTGACTAGTCTCCTCAAGGTCCTGTTGATTGAGTTATGCAAGAAAGGCTATTGATACAGTATGTTCAACATGGTAAAGATTTAGTTTGGATCTTGAGAGTATCTTAAAAAGAGAACTAGGGGAGCAAACAGTGGTGATTTTGGGGAAAAAAAATCAGCTTCTCCTGTCCCCTCTTTGCACTCCCCCACCCTATGAACTGGAAAGACCAAATACTGAGCAGGTCGAGCAGTATTTTTAGACAAAGACTTAATATTTTGGTTCAAGGTTTGAGATGTAAGCAGTCATTTTGCACAGAACAAAATGGGTTCAGATAAAGAAAATAAGGGAATAGCTGTCCTGACGAGGCAGGCAACAGATGTTGGTGCAAGGAAAATGATAATAGAATAAGTAAAGATAAGTCTGGAGGAGCCAGAAAGAAATGAATACAAAGATGAGGAACTGCTCCTTGGGATCATGTTGTGGTTCATGGTTGTATTGTAGGTGGTAGAGAACAGAAGTTGAAGGCAGAGTAGAACAGTAAATTAAAGTAAATGCTATTCAAAACTTGAGATTGTTTCTGGACTGAAAATGATTTGCAAAGTAGTAAGCCATATTTTTCCCTGTTAGATAAGAATCCATATTGACAGCAACAAATATAATCGGTTCCATTTAATATAGTATAATTTTTAAATTGCTGTTTTACCCTAAAGGAAGATATGGGCCCTATACAATGGGAGGGGGGGGTGACAATTAAAGGGTAGTTTCTACATCTCCTGTGTTTGCTTTGGATGATATTCCAGTGATGATGGGGAATGACCAGGTCTGTGCTTCTGGATTCTTAAGGAGGAGATAAATGATGTTTTGTAATCCTGGAAATGGCAGAACTGGAAGAGGATAATGGAATGGAAGTGAGCTCATGGCAAATGGGTGAAGTAGGGAGAAAGAACAAGGAAAGTAAAAAAATGATTCAAAGTTCATAGCCATGATGAAGTGGAATTTTCAATTACATTGATTGGAAGATGCTTTGGATGCACAGGTCATGAAGTTAATACGAGAATGCATGTGTAAGTGATGTAGAAATTGGGAAAATTAAATGCAAACCAGTATGGTAGGAGTATATTTAAGCTTACGATGGGCATTGTTTGACTTGTTTGGAATATAAACCCACTACAAGTTCAACATAGATTTTCCGGCACCCTTGGTTCCAGAGCCATTCTGGATTATCCGTTTTTCTGGACCAACAGCGGCCACGTGATAATGAAACAACAATACACTCCCGGTCCGCTAATGACACCCCTCCAGTGCCTGTAAAGCACCATAAAGTGCCAGAAACATAAATAAAACAAATATAAAATGTGAACCGAATGTGAATGGAATGATCTGCTGATCCATCCATCCTCAGCTCCCACCGCACCCTGGCCGTTTGGAGACCCAGCTTCCGACCCCAATCCCGACTCACAAGTAGCGCCAGCGATCCCTTCTTCACCTTCCACGCGTTCTGGTGACGGGGCTGTTGTTGTGGCTCATGTTGTAGCCCCCTGGGGTCAGCGCTTTCTTTGGGCTGCCGCCGACAAACCTGATCGGCCGCTATGGGGATACCTTCCTTCTGATCTGCTGTTTATTGCTGCCCATTCCCCACTCGACTGCTGCCTCCTGCTTCTCCCACTACTCCCAGTTGGCCTCATTCCCCCCCTCCCCACCCCCCCCCCCCCCACTCTTCTGAGGAGAGGGAGCCCCATGATGACTGAGAGAGTTCTGTCGGTGGCGGCCCGAAGAAAGTGCTGTCCCCAGGGGTTACAACATGAGCCGCAACCACAGCCCATTCACGGGAACGTGTGGTGGGTGAAGAAGGGTTCACTGGTGTACCTTGGGACTGGGCTCGGATGCCGGGGAGACAGTGGGAGCTGGGGACGGCTCGGCAGGTCCGTCTGCTATATCTGAAATCAGATATAAGGGGGTCGTTAAAACTAGGGTTTACTGTATTGTCTTTGTGAAACAGATAGAGAAAATTGAGAGAACAGTTGAAAAGGGATTTTGGGAAGCAGCCTTTTAAAGGTGCCCAGTAAATTAGAGAAGACTTGACAGGAAGGTCAGAGTTTCAGAGGGTAAGAGGAACATTGAACAATGATGGGAGGAGGGGTTGTAGGCTGGTGCGTGGGGGGCACGCAGAGTTGAATCATGAAAAGGTTCAACATTGAGCCAGCAGAGATGGAAGTAGACAAGGCCAAGGAGGGATTTCAGTGTTTAGATGTAAACAAACAACTTTCACAATGGAGGAACACAACCGGAAAGAGGCATTGCCACTCGCAATGCCACCTGTGGCTGCACGGGGAATTTCAACTGAGCTCTCAGAATCTTTTCTGGATTATAGGGGTGGGTGCACCATCAGTAGCCGGAAAATCTGTGTTCAACCTGTTTTGCCCATATCGTCGACCTCTAGTTTTATGAGTGTTGTGGTTTGCACCTGAAATAACGGTTGTGGCATTCTAAGATGTATGGGAGAAAGCAAATGGATTGGAAAATTTGAAGTTCACACTTGCACTGAGTTAAACAATTTGATTTTTAAAGGGCCAGTTGCCACTGGCGTACATTTCTGAAAGTTGGAATGCGCCCACCTGATAGGGAGAAGACTCCAGTCAAAAGTGGCTATGGAAGTGAAGATGTGAAATAGAGCTTGATATGTTGTGCTGATCCCAGTTCGTTGTATTACGACGCGCAGGGGAATGGGCTGTGGTTGAAGACAAAACCTTTGAGATTTGAATGGTCTGGCAAAGAGAAAATGTGCTCTGGGTGGATTGAAAATACAGCAAGGACTAAATTTGGAAGGAGGAAAAGGTTCAAAGGAAAGTGAAGGAGAAGTAAGATTGGAATTGTTGATATTAAAAGTTGCTAAAGCTTGGTATCCTTTACACCAAATTGGTTGTGGTTCTAGGATAAATGAATACAATGTGGTAGTGTTGCCTGTTTATCATCAGTTTCTTTATATATATTAAACATTTACAGTCAGACAGAAGAATGGGTGCAAAATTTAGCAGTTGGTGGATATCTGAAATAAAAGTGGAAAATTCAGTCCAGACAGACTCTGGAATTCCTGCTTAATAACTCTTTGTCAGAAGAGCAAATGGTAAACTCCATATCCTAAATATTGAAGTACAGTTCTAAGAAATAGGCATTGTTGAATTCGGTTTTTGCCAAATTGTGTCCAGTTCAATTAAACAAAAGGTCCATTCAAAAACTCCTCCATATTTACCCTATCCATTTTGTCCGAAAAATGGTACATCTAAGGCTCCTCTTGAGGTCGATGTTACCATTATAATTGGTATTAAAATTGTATGATAAGGGGAAGAGAAATGCAGAAAATTACAACAAAACCACATTGCAAAAGTGAGCAAGAGGGCATAGACTCCAAGATGAATTTGTGATTAATAACAAATTCTTCTCACAGTAATCAATACATTGAATTAATTGTTGGATGGAATACAATAAATTAAAAGCATCATCAATTTACAAACATTTATCCTCCAACAAGCTTTAAAATAAAAGTTCAGTATCCTTTCTAACTTCATCTTTGAATATCTTTCATATAACATATAACAATTACAGCACGGAAACAGGCCATCTCGGCCCTTCTAGTCTGTGCCGAACACTTATTCTCACCTAGTCCCATCTACCTGCACTCAGACCATAACGCTCCATTCCTTTCCCGTCCATATACCTATCCAATTTACTTTTAAATGATAAAATCGAACCTGCCTCCACCACTTCCACTGGAAGCTCATTCCACACAGCTACCACTCCCTGAGTAAAGACGTTCCCCCTCATGTTACCCCTAAACTTTTGTCCCTTATTCCTCTATTTAGAAAAAAATAATAATCTGGGCTATTTCACTTTCTGCATCAAAATTGACCTTGATCCTGGAAATTTGTATCATTGTGAAAAAAAGTAAACTGTTGTCAATTTAATTGTAGATTTCATCTAAATCTGGACCACAGTCTATCGTTATTTGAAATTGCAGTCACTTCACTATCTACCCTGATATTATTCATGCATATTCAGTATTTTACAAGAATTGGAGATCTGTTTGGCTTTTTAGTCCATTCATTATTTTAAAGACTGCAGCCCAAAATTTATTTTCAACAGTGAACTATCCACACTTGCAACTTGTTCCCAACAACCATCAGGCTCTTGAAAACTAAAAACACCAACAAAACTACCAACTGTTTTGGTTGCACTAGGGATTCCAGGTTTCTATTTGGCACTTTTTAAAAATTTATTGAACATATTTTGTTTATTGTGTTTTGTATGAGTACTGTGTTTACAGACCTGTATTGCTGTTGCTGGCAAGAATTTCATTGGTCCCCTTTTGGAACATATGTCGATTAAACACTCTTGACAGTGGCAATGCAATAAATCCAAATGTGCCCTTATGCAGTGTCATTTTCCTGCAAAACTAGCTGAATCTCTGATGTCAACGCCATTAGCAGCTTCTGGGAAAGACTTGGTAACCATTTGAACTCTTCCCATTCCCATACGACCCCCTTCTGTCCTGGCCTCCCCAATGGCCAGAGTGAGGCCACACACAATCTGGAGGAACGCCACCTTGCATTTTGCTTGGGTAACTTACAACCCAGTGGTATGAATATTGAATTCTCCAGTTTTAGGTAACTACATATTCCACCCCCACACTCTCTTTCCCCTCACTTTTGCCCCAGCCAGACATGCACTTAAATTTCCTCTCCCCTTCCAACTCCATTCCTTCCTCTAGCTTCACAATTCGCAACTCTTCAATCTTTTTATCTCATACCTGTCTTTTCATCCAGTGTGTCGGAAGGAATTACAGATGTTGGGTTAAACCGAAGATAGACTAAAAAAATCTGTGGGTCAGACAGCATCTCTGAAGAAAAGGATAAGGTTGAGACCCATCTTCAAACAATGCCTTTGTCCAACCATCTGCCTATCAAAAATCTCACCACTCCCGTATGAATCTAAGAGCTCCTTCCTTCCAGCTCCCCCCCTCCCCCCCCCCCCCCCCCCCCTTACAATCGTCTGAAGTAGAGTCCCAACCTGAAACATAACCTGTCCATGTTCTCTAGAAATAACGGCTGACCTGCTGAGTTACTCGATGCACTTTGTCTTTTTTTGTAAACCAGCAGTTAGATCCAAACTTGATTGCTGATTATGCCATGTGCTTAACAATTAATTCATAATTATATCTCTGGTCTTTCATTTATTGACCAATTTGTAGAACAAGCACATACATGTAGAAAGAAAAAATGCAACGCCATCATGAGCTATTTGATTATGCTTTCACAGTTGCAGGCGTCTAATTTATGGCTGTTTGTGGCATGCCCTTTCCTAATTCAATACCTGCATGGACATTAGAATGGATTGCAACTACAATTTTAATAGTTGCCATTATCTTTCCCTTTTAATATTCACAGGCTTCCATTTTATTTTTAAGCTGCCGTCCAATAAATCTTCATGAAAAGGTGCAACGGTTGCACTTTCAATGCGATTTATTTGAGATGATTCTAAATATACCAACATCTGTTTTTCTTTTCCTGGTTCCTGCTAATAACAGTTAAAAACCAGGTGTGAAGCGCAAAGGTCAGCATTGAAAATACACAAGCTACTTGGAAATGTTGACCACTCCCAAAAAAAGGGGTGCAAAAAACATTCAAAATAAATCTTGCAACTTCCTTAAGGGGGTAAATTGTTTGCCATCTGTGCATTTGTGTTTTGCTGCAAGAATATTTGACCTGTTAATTTTCAAAATCTATACTTGCCTTTTTGTAAAGGAACATTTTGTGAAGCAAAATATTTGATGGAAAGAATAGAAATATAACTTTAAGCAAAATTGCATAGATTACTGATATGCTTTTTCTTTGCAGGTTGTACGTTGGGCATTTTTATTAACTATTCTTCAACAATCATTTTCTATTTGAATATTTTGTCCAGTTTCAGGATATCTGACACAAACTTTCATTCATCTCATACAAATGGACTGCTCTTGCCCTTATTAACACGTTTGTAAATCAGATTTTCCAATTATTTTTCAAAAAGGGACATAAAAATTCACCTAACCTGCGTAGTAATAATAATAATAAATACTTTATTAATCGCCTTTTCAGGGGAAATTCAGATGTCCTTGCAGCACACTAATAAAAATACAACATAACATTAAGGAAGAAATTTAACATTAAAAACATAAAAACATCCCCCCACAATGGTTCCCACTGTGGGGGAAGGCACAAAGTCCAGTCCCCATCCCCTTGTCCACCCATGGTTGGGCCTATTGAGGCCTCTACAGTCACTGCTATGGCAGCCCGATGTTCCAGGCCCTCTCGCCCGGTGATGGTGCTCCGGCGACGGGAGAACACTCTCAGCGGCTCAGGATACCTGGAACGCCTGCTTCCTTGCCGGAGACCGCGGCTTCCGAAGCCAACAGGCCGCGCTGGACGAAGCTGCACCACTGACGATCTCGGCGAGAGATGCCAGGCTCCCGATGTAAAGTTCAGCGCCGCAGCCCACGGCTGGCCACTCCACAGACCCCCAGTTCCGCGATGTTCAATCGGCAGGTCCCAGCGTACCGGAGTTCCAGCGCGGCGACCCGGGCAAGGCATCGCCCGCTCCACGATAGTGCTCCAACGCTGTGCTGCAGCTGAAGCCGAGGTTTTGACCGGTCCCCTCAGGAAACACTGCTCCAGGCCCACTGGTAGGCCGTGAGGACGGGTCGAAGGTGCTGCTCGGAGGAAAGCAGCCTCTCCGACCAGGTAGGGACTTAGAAAAGCAGTTTCACACCCCCCACACATAAAAAGATTAGACCTCCAACTAACATACTTGTAACGTACTAAATATTTTTTAAAAAGAAATGAAAAAAACGGACAGCTGCAGGACAGGCAGCCATACAGTAGCAACTTGACCTAGTGTCATCCAAATAAATCTCCCACTGTCACAATTTGCAATTGTACGTCTGATTTTCAAAAAAGTATCAAATAGTAATCTCAGCCTCACCCGCTGAGTTTCTCCAGCATTTGTGCTACCATTGATTTTCCAGCATCTGCAGTACCTTCTTAAACAAATACTAATGATTAGTTGCTTTTTTTCACTGAGGCCAAGGTTGGCTGAAGAAGCATGTTGTTTTCCAAGGAATCATGAAGGACTGCAGATGTTGGAATTTTGAGCAAAAAAAACGGCGCTGAAGTAACTCAACAGCCCCAACCTGAAACATCACCTATCGATTCATTTAGAAGATTGAGGGGGGATCTTATAGAAACTTACAAAATTCTTAAGGGGTTGGACAAGCTAGATGCTGGAAGATTGTTCCCGATGTTGGGGGAGTCCAGAACAAGGGGTCACAGTCTAAGGATAAGGGGGAATTCCTTTAGGACCGAGATGAGGAAAACATTCTTTACACAGAGAGTGGTGAGTCTCTGGAATTCTCTGCCACAGAAGGTAGTTGAGGCCAGTTCATTGGCTATATTTAAGAGGGCGTTAGATGTGGCCCTTGTGGCTAAAGGGATCAGGGGGTATGGAGAGAAGGCAGGTACGGGATACTGACTTGGATGATCAGCCATGATCACATTGAATGGCGGTGCAGGCTCGAAGGGCCGAATGGCCTACTCCTGCACCTATTTTTCTATGTTTCTATGATTCCCTCCACAGATGCTTCCTGACTCGATGTGTTACTCCAGTGCTTTGTGCTTTGCTCGTGCATTCCTTTGCCTTGTCTTGGTCCTCTTTTGCTGTAGTTGAAATGCATTTGAAGTTAATAAGTGTTATTATGAGTATAACCTTTTAATCATGTGGCCTTTTGGATTTGAAATATTCAAATTTAGCGAGCAGCGTGATATTCTCTGCAGAGAAAAAATGTGTTCTGTAATGTGGAGATTCCTCAATGGCCCTCATACATTGGAAAGACTATGTGATCTAATACTTGTCATTTTGTATAGTTTGAACATTTTTGTTCTGAACTGGTTATTATATTAAGAAATATTAACTTATTCTTCCTCTCTGCTTTTTAGTGCTAGAAATGTACAGCAAAGTGAGAGAACAGATGAAGTCCAAAAGGTAGTTTGTATGTCTGCACTGTGTCATTTTACAGTTCACCTCCCTATCATGTGTTTCTTTCTGATTCCACGTTTGAACAATAAGATTTTGTTTGAAGTAATAATTTGCTGCATTTTTTTTTGTAAATATGGTTTGTTTCTTCCAAGTGCAAATTTGTGTTTAGTTGTCATGGGACTCTTCTAGTGTGCAAATTTTAAAGATTGTTGAGTGGTTATCCTTGGGTGGTGTGTTTTTATATACGGCATCGTAAGTTGCCATGAATGATGAATTGAAAGACCACTCCTTTTTCAGAATATCCAATGCTATTATCTGAGCACTATAGCCCTTGATCAATGCGAATATTAAATGTGGGAATGAAAGATATTTCTCACATTAGCAACGTGATCAATGGCGATTGGTACTTGAGTTCCAATTATTTATAATATCAACAATTTGACTGGAGACAATATTACATATTTCCAAGTTTACTGCTAATAGCAAAACTAACCAGGATTGAGAATGGGGAAGTTGATGCAAACTTCTTCCCCAAGGGGGATAATGGGAAGCTAAGCGAGTGGGTGAGAATGACTGATGAAATATTGGGAAAATTCAAGGTCATCCAGCTCTGTGTCCCAAATAGAAGAGAAGAATATTGGAATCTTTAAATATTGGCATACTAGGAAAATGCTGAGGTTCAAACTTTGTTATTCTGGTGTTGGCCTTTATTACAGGAGGAATACAGTAGTAAAAAGGTCACATTGCAATTAGAAAGGGCCTTAATGAGACTGCAACAAGAGTATGGTGCCTTAAAGCAGTGTGGGGTGCAATGAAAATTCACAAGACTGATTCCTAGGATGTTGCGTTAGCTTTGGGAGGAGAGAGTGAGTAGACATGGCCTGTACATCTTGAGCTTAGAAGAATGAGAAGTTATCGCATTGAAACGTACAAAATTCTTACAGGTCTCGACAGGGTGGATGTTGAGGATGTTTCTTCCTGGCTGTAGAGTTGTAGAACTAGGTGTGGGGTGAGGGGAAGTTTCTTCATGCAGAGGGTGGTGAAGCGTGGAATTCTCTCCCCGGAGTGCCTCAAAGACTCTGTCACTATGTTCTTTTCGAGGAGAGATATATTTGTGGGTATTAAAGAAATCATTGTATATAAGGGTAGAGCAGCATAAAGAGTTCAAGTAGAAGATCAGTCATGATTTTGATAAACGTAAGAAGGTTTGAAGGGGCGTGTGACATGCTTAGTAATGTTCATAAGTGATATGCCTGGATTAAAAGTGGCCAGTACATGGCGACTAAGGTTGTGAGTAAACTTGCATTCTTTGAGGCTCATTTATTTAATCTGATTAATCAAATTTCAAGGTACTTTCACATGGTGTTGAAGCAAGTCGTAAGATTAGAAACCACTTCATGCCTCTGGCTCACAGTGTCAAACTTTGGTGACTAATTACAAATTGATTGATAACAATATAAAGCAGGCAAAGATGGTGGATCATAAAGAAATAAGAACCCTGTCATAACGATGGAAAAACATGTTATATCGTGGAACTTGCTACTGTCAAATATTTCTATCTGCTTGAAGAAGATTGATGTACTGCCTAATCAGTGCTTTGTAAAAATATTTCCTGAATCGTAAGCATGGTTGTAAACCTTGACTACATTAATAATTGTAAGTAATTATTTCATGAGTTTGGTCCTTGGCTGACTATGCCAGAGACATTTGCTGACCAACTCACTGGCACTTGCAGTAGTCCTCTTCTAGCAAAATGGTATTAACAGTTTACCTTTGTATCTATTGATGACAAGTCTCTGATGAACTTTTGTTTTTGTCTGAGAAAGTATATCAAGTGCTTGGCAAAGGTGGAATAAACATTGGGCAGGAAAGATATAGAACTCTGGCAATATAACCCACATTATGATGTGCATCAGAATCCTTTATCAAAATTTGAAATGGTTTACTACCATACAAAACCTGCTGTTCTTTCAACCCCCCCCCCCACCCCCACTACCTACTTTCCTGGAGCTGTGGAAAATTGGGTATGATTCTAATTGATTAGTCTCTTTTTAGTATATTCATACCGTTTTTATGTTGTTGCGTAATGGCCAAACACGCAATTACAAGATGCAAATGTGTAATTGTTGTATAAATCAAACGCCAAAATTGATAGTGCAAATTGAATGCCTGAATCGTTAATTCATTGCTGTGTGCTGTGAGAAACCATCCATATGAACTTGAGAATAATGTTCATCTGTGATGGTTTTTCTCTTCATTATCCCAACCCAAATGTAAAGGTCGTTATGGAGGTTCCTTGCAATGCCAGATTCTGTCAGAAATCTGAATTATTTATAAACTAGAATGTTAAAGAAAAATCACTACTTCGTGCATTGCTTTCCAATAAATATTTTTTATTGTCCAATTAATTGTTTCATATTAATCATAGTGACAAAATCAATATGGCTTTATACAGGGAAAAAATGCGTTTCATTTCAGCATTTTCTATTAATGCTACTTAGGATAACTGAATTTAGTTTTATTTTAGTTAACAAAGGCTGAAGGACTTTGTAATTTCTTAACTAAATAAACCTTCATTTGCTTTGGTCTCCAATAAGCTAGTTTTATTTAATTTCATATGCAACACCGGCAGACAAGACTTCAATGGAACTTCGTTTTTTTTAATCAGTTTTGATGCATGTTAAGGATAAGCTTTACTTTGCAATTTTGCATTTGAACCTGTGTTCAAAAATCCTTTTACGTAAAGTATTAAGAAATAATCACGTTTCATGATTCGAGAATATATTTTGGTCTATGCTTTTTCAATGATACTTTAAACAATATTTAAGACTTGGATGACAATATTGGTTTACATTAAAATATCAAGTTTGACTTCATGCTAGTCAAGTCTGTCATAATTTTGACATTCTGAGTGGGTCTAAAATGTATTAGAAACATAGGAACATAAGAAAATAGGTGCAGGAGTAGGCCATTCGGCCCTTCGAGCCTGCACCGCCATTCAATGTAATCATGGCTGATCATCCAACTCAGTATCCCGTACCTGCCTTCTCTCCATACCCCCTGATCACTTTAGCCACAAGTGCCACATCTAACACCCTCTTAAATATAGCCAATGAACTGGCCTCAACTACCTTCTGTGGCAGAGAATTCCAGAGACTCACCACTCTCTGTGTAAAGAATGTTTTCCTCATCTCGGTCCTAAAGGAATTCCCCCTTATCCTTAGACTGTGACCCCTTGTTCTGGACTCGCCCAACATCGGGAACAATCTTCCAGCATCTAGCTTGTCCAACCCCTTAAGAATTTTGTAAGTTTCTATAAGATCCCCCCTCAATCTTCTAAATTCCAGCGAGTACAAGCCGAGTCTATCCAGTCTTTCCTCATATGAAAGTCCTGCCATCCCAGGAATTAGTCTGGTGAATCTTCTCTGTACCCTCTCTATGGCAAGAATGTCTTTCCTCAGATTGAATTGTGCCCTCCCCCAATGTTGCTTTGCCTCTTCCATTCCAACTTTTTTGGGTATTCATTTAGTTTCATTGTGCGTAAAAAATTTAAATTCATTTTAATGCTTAGCCTACAGTTTCCAAAGTAAAAATAAATCGGCGGGACTATTCAGAACCATTGGGTTGTTACTCAATTGCGAAAAAAAGGACACTTCTGTAATGATTTACAAAGTATCCTGAATATCATTAAAATCACAAGGCCATACGGGTTATTTTTCGTTGACTGATCAATCAGATCACATTATAAACTAATTTTAAAATTAAACAGGTGTTCTCCCTCGTCACATTACAAATGTTTCTGCATTCAATAATATACCAAGTGAGTTCTGTATAATGCATGCTATACTAAATGACACAGCTGCGCTTCACTAATAGATCAAACTAAATGATTTAATGAGACCACAATTACGTATATTAGGCAATGATCGTGTAATAATTTTCTGCGATATTAATCACCATGATTGCCTTTTTAAACATTGCAACAAACATCATATTGTTTTGTTGGTATTGTTGAATTGCAACTCCACATTGAATTATAGGAAACTGCATCATCCCCATCTTGCACTAGGTGTGTACAGCGGCAAATAACAAAACTACTTCAACAGCATTTCCCAGGCTGCCCCCTTTTCACAGCTAGAAGGACAAAGGCCTCAGCTTGTAGCAAATCAAACTACCAAGTTTCCTGTCATGCTATGCACCATCCTTAATTGAAAATGTTACTGTTCCTTCTATTGTTGTTGGGTCAAAATCCAAGATTTCCCTTTCTAATAGCACTGTGGAATAGTTGCGTCTACATACAGAATGCAGCATGGCAATAAATACTTCTAATTGCTACTTTGGGAGCAATTTGACATGGACATCATCAAAAGCTAGACATGCTAAAGGGCCTGTCCCACTGTACAAGGTAATTCAAGAGTTCTCCCGAGATTCCCCTGATTCGAACACGGAGAATTACGGTAATAGCCGTTCGTGGGTACTCGGGGCTCTCGTGGACATTTTTCAACATGTTGAAAAAACTTCACCGCGTTTCCTGAGTACCTGCCGTTAGCGTTACGAGTCGCTAAGAGACGTCCCGAGCTCCGACGTACCCCCTACGTACATTCTACGTACTTACCACGAGTTTGATTTTTTATTTTAACTCGGGAGAGCTCTTGGGTAAACTCGTATAGTGGGACAGGCCCTTAACAAAAAAGTGCAACATTCAGACACGGGAAACTATATTTGGAAAGCTGGGCTTCTGTGGAAATATCTTGGTTTTGTGCTTTTCTTATGGAACATGTCTGATTTAAATGGTCTACTTTCTAATGTGATTGTTACATTTGTGCTTGTGTTTAAACATGTATTTATCTAATGTGCCCAGAAAATGTGTATTGTCCTGAAAGCAGTGTAGTTCAGGCCACTCTGTTCGCTCATTTTGAGTTGTAAAATTAAAGCTGGCGCAGTGCTATTTTTAACCTTTTCTGAAATAAGTTTTTGAGAGGACTGGAAAAATATGAAGATGGTAAAAGGTGCTGAAAAGATAAATCTATGTTTAAAAAAAAAAGAAATTAAGTTTCAAGAGTAAGTTAAGGAAACAAGTTTGATAGAAATAAATTTAGACACAACATAAACACGTGTCTCTAGGGAAGGATTTTGGAGTCATTGAAGACCTTTCGGAAGCATTTTCCATTCTAATGAATTGATCAAATAACATGACATTATTGTTCTGATTAACGGTCACCTATTGTAGACTGACAATGTTCTGAAGATTTGATTATAAAATTTATATTTAAAGTTAGAGGTGAACTTTTCAAACTGGTGTGGAACTGCTGCAGAATGGAGATTATATTCACTGAGGTGGCCAGATGAATTGGTGAACAGGATAGCGAGAAGGATTTAAATTTGTAGTTTTCTCCCAGTGCTGTCTTCTATCTCTGTTCTCACCACCGTGTATCGATTTGCAATGTTTGAGTCTTTCTGATAGCAAGGCTGACCAACACTGCTTTTAAAAGCTCTACAGGTCTTTTACTTAAGGTCTAGTCAGGAATAGTAGTTGCCTGCTGCATCCAATTGCATGTGGGCACTGCACATTGGATTTTAAAGCGATGACTTCAATGGAGAGTGTTTATTGCCGAGTTGCTGCGCCTTTGCTTTTTTGTGGTGGTTCAAATCAGATTTGTACAGAATTGTTGTAATTTATTGAAGGATTCTCGGCAATGATGTGCTAAGTCTGGTCGTGCACAAAATGAACATTGGAAAGTGGGGAATTCCTTTTGGTTATTGCACATCTGCCAGTTGGAAGTAGCTGTCAAACTGGCTTGCATGCATTTAGTGATACCTTGCACTGTGGAGAAGCCTGCAATACATATGACGTTTGCTGCTGCTGCTGGACAGTAGGGAATGAAACGTTGTCGTCTAACTAGGAACAGAATGCATAAATAACCTTGCATGTGCTGCAGTGCAAAAACATTGCAAATATCTTCAAATCCACCCTGAAGGATTGCAACGGCCAAAAAATCATGTCCCCTAAACCTTATTGGCAAACTAATCCTTGCTTTGCTACACACAAATTGAAAAGTGTGGGTAAAATAAATGGCAAGCTCTAGAGTGCATATTCTTTCTGAAGGGCATATGCTCTTATGATGTTTCTTGCCATAAAGTTTTTAAAAGAATGGTCCACATTGTATGAATTGCTGCTTCTTTAGAAGCATCCATATGAAGAGTCGGTAGTGTTTAACCGTTACATCTACCAACAACAGAACAATTAAATTCATTCTTGCTGCAGCTTAACAGGCCTGTATACCCAATAACATACTATATAGTAAAAAAGACAATAAATTAATAACTAATACGAGGTAACTATAATAGTGCAAAAAAAAGTCTGTAGTGCAACTGACGACGGTCCATAGATTATAGTTTCTAAAGTTTAGTGTTGCATAGCATTCAAGAGTTTCCTTAAGGGCCTGTCCCACTTTCACGACCTAATTCACGACCTCTGCCGAGTTTGCCCTTGACTCATACTCGCAGCATGGTCGGTAGGAGGTCGTAGGAGGTCATGATGCTAGTCGTAGGTGCACGTGACATCAAGTAGGTCGGTGCATTTTTTCCAGCATGATGAAAAATGTCCACGAGTAAAAAAGGTTGTGAATTAGGTTGTGAAAGTGGGACAGGTCCTTAACTTTTTTCATTTTCTTGCCTAGCCCATTTTCCTCCTAGCTTATCCTGTTCTCTTTCTTCAAGCTTATTCCCTTATTCCTCCTCTTTTGCCTTCGTCTGCATACATTCTGTCATACATGACTTGCCGTGAAGAATGTCTCGGGGGGCATTGTGGCCTCAGAACAACTGTGTTCAGAAGCTTCAAGTCGAGATGGTTTTTCAGCACCTGGCACACCAGACTCTATAAACTTTAGCAGCTTTCAAGAACTCTAGAAAGTACCAAATCCTTTTAGAATCATAACAACAGTTAGTAGAAATCAATCATCACAGGACTGCAAGTAGTTGAAAATCCTTTTATAAATATTGCTGCTGGGGTGGGATTCTGCTGCTGCCATTGTGACTCTGTTCAGCTGTGCACAATAATAAGAAAACATGAGCTTTGAGCTCCAACTTAGTAGCAGTGGTATTATATAAGCACTGTATGGTGATTGATGTAATAATCTCCCGATTCTGCATGTTCCCAGTGGCCGTTAGCAGAGAAAACTATTCTAAATATGGTGGGTACACAATTTATTACACAAACTTTAAACACATGCGTCAATTACCACAAGACCAATTTAGCAGTACATTGTCCAAAAATAGGCTGCATTAAAGTTCAAATTTGTGGCCCCAATCTAAATGCTGATGCCATTAACTACTATTACTCATTTATACGTGTGGCTTCTCCAAAAAAAGTAACAAGGTCAATAATATTCTAAAACCTTTTAGCCCAATGGGGGCCTATAACGACTCACATTAATGAAGTACATTCATTTAAAATAAAACCTGTAAGTGAGCAATATATAAACTTGTCAGGCATTAAAAAGTCATTATGAAGCTGACATAAAGATTTAGTAACATCAGGTTAGAGAGTCACTTGGGTTAATGGTTTATGATAAAATATATGAATTATTCATAACGAATGCTGAACTCAAGCAGTGGAGTTAACAAAGTGATGAATCCTCTTTAGAAAGAAATTGTATCGTTTTTTTCAATTGGATTAATTGGTTAGTTTTATACAAATATATCAATTCTAAAAATTTATCATGCATGAATGGATTAGAAAACATTTTATTTTGGTTTCAATGTCCACAGGATGGAATCTTGATCGTTTTTGATTCGTGCATGTCCACCTTTATTGTATCAGCTTCAGTCTTGCGTAGCATTAATCTTAAGATTAAAGTGCATGTACAATTACCTGAGTTTTGTTTGAGTAAAAGCTGCACATGAATCACCCAAGGTATATTGAGTATTTATATTAAATCATTGTTCATAGTTTTTCTAGATAAAATGATTGTGATGAATGTCTTTGGCAACAATAAATGCATGAACATTTGTGGAGGGTATAATTGTGGCATAGCTCGAACTGAGAGCTTTATGCTGGGCTTTGGATTTTTTGGGCCAAAAAAAATTACTATTTATTTTGAACCTTTGGACTGCAGTTGACCTCTAAATGAAAAAGGCCTCAATATTTTATGAGAACAAATATTAAAAGGCCAAGGTCTTGTTCTACAGACACATACTGTAATTAGAGAAGGGTTGCCGAATGGATTTGAATGGATTATATATGAACGTTGATCTCAAAGTCTCGCCTTTCCAGATGATCTAACTGTGCAAAGATAAGCTGATCAATATAATTTCTATAAAACTGTTTATTTGACTTTGATGCTATTATAAATATATCTTCTTAAAACTGTATTGTGTTGCAATTTAGGCATTGCACATTTAAAAATGTGATAAGGGCATAACCTGATAAGCAGACCATGTTCTATTCATATTAGACAAAATAAGCTGCCTCAAAGTACATGAGATCCAGTACCAAAAGGGATAAAAATTCCTAATTTGAACTCAAAGCCTAGGCTTATGATCATCATATCATAAAGGCTACTATTATAAGTAAGTCCAAGCTGTTCAAAAGTACTGTACTGGAATACAGGTTTACTGAGTATTCTGAATGTGAAACGTTGCTTGCATAATATTACTCTGTTAACATAGAAGAGAAGCGTTTATTTAAATTTTTTCACCATTGCTTGCTCTTTTCTATAAACAAAATATCAAAATACTCTTAAAAGAAAGCGTAAATGTGCTGTGCATTGTCAGGGAGAATGGAAAGAAATAATTAAATGCATTTTGAGGTTTCTTAAAATGTTGCATCCTTCTTGTATCCATATAGAAAAACATAGAAACATAGAGAAATAGGTGCAGGAGTAGGCCATTCGGCCCTTTGAGCCAGCACCGTCTTTCAATATGATCATGGCTGATCATCTAAAATCAGTACCCCGTTCCTGCTTTTTCCCCATATTCCTTTAGCCCCAAGAGCTAAATCTCAGTTGCCTGAGAAATGGGAAGATGATGATGAGACCCTACAGGAATTGTTCCTGGAGTGCATGCCTACTCTGATTACTGCCCAGCAGATGTTACAGCTCCAGGGCTCTTCAGAAGACATTATGTATTTATTTTGATGATATTGCCAATGCCCATAGTCAGTCCTGACTCCAACATTCAGAATTCTATCATCAGTGATGCAAGAAAATAGACCAATATCTTTGGACCCATTAAAAACAAAATCCATTGTACTCAATTGTGAATTTTAAATTTAAAAACAGTTGCCATTAAAAACAAAATCCATTGTACAAAATTGTGCACTTCAAACTCAGTTTCTCAACATATGTGCATCTAAACATAAATGATCATCATGTACATATTATGATTATCTGAGTAGAACTATTTAGAAAAAAACATGATGTCTCGAGATATTAATTCACATGTTTATGATTTGAAAACATGTTCTATTATTCCAGTTTAGTGCTAATTTTCTAATTTTCGGACTGAATATTCTAATAAATCTTGAATGTTGTGTACTAAAGTCAGGGTGAACTGAAAACAAAAAAGGAAAATTCAAACCGTATGTACAATGTACTCGATAAACTAATGAAGCGTGCAATGAGTTGAGGACATATTTAAACCTTGTGAAAAAATGTTTTACCGTTTCTTTATAGAAATGCTATTTGATGCACCAAACATGAATTTCATACAAACATTTATATATTTGTTTTTATTTCAGATATTATTCTGCTTTGAAAACTATGGAACTGCTAGAAAATACCTATCTTCCCCAAGTTCATCAGTATCGTTTCTGTCAGATTATGACTGAAAATATTCCCAGACTGCGAGAAGAGATCAAGGAAATTTCAATGTCAGATTTGAAAGATTTCTTGGAAAGTATTCGGAAGCACTCTGATAAAATAGGGGAAATGGCCATGAAACAAGTGAGAAATATCAAATTTAGTTTCTTAAGCTGTTTTAAACTAGTACTTCCCATATAAACATTTTGTGGTGTGGTATATTATGAATTAACATTCTAACGAAACAGTGATTAACCAGTTCAGAGATGTCAATTTTGATTGACTAGGAATATTTCCCAGGGAAACAATGGAAACACAGACCTCTCAATTTGTAGCTCATCGGTTTTGGGTGGGATGAGGTCATACTAATTGGGGTTGGGGCTGAAGAATTTGAAATTTTGTTCCTCTGCATCATGCAATTATTCTTCTTGTCATACACTCGCTGCCATTAGATGTTCACTCTTGTGGTTCAGTGCCAGTTAATGTATCCAAAAAATTCAATTTCCAAAATTATTGGAAAGAAAAATGAAGACAAAATGTAGTCTTTTTTAGATTGTTGACTTGAGCAAGGGTTCAAAGCCAAAATTCTTATTTGTGTATTTTGGAAAGTTGAGGTCAAGAATTGTTTTTGATCCAGATATCCATCCTTTCCCCCTCCCATCCCACCCTAGATTAACACTTCTCATGAAAAGGGTTGTATTTCTTCCGAGGATGACATTATTCATATGAAAATGCTGAAAGGCAGCTTCATGAAATTCTAGGTTATAAGGTTTCTTTGGTTATGAAATACTTTTAAATGCATTTTTGTATTACCTCATTTTGTCATTGAGATATTTGGAAACTGAATGTCATTCCTTGATTACGAATGCAGTTTAAAAGCTTCATACATATTTTATTGGTTTCAGAGTTGAGTAGAGCATTGGATAACTTTGGGATCCATTGGGGGCGGAGGGGGGAGAGGGAAATGGAGGAATCGAAGGATAGCTAATCCTCAATGTTGAAATGAAAAGTAATTGAAAAAGGCTTGAAATGCCATTATCAAAGAGTTTTCAGTTTGCAATGTTTTTTGAGGATTAAATATTTTTTGGAACATTAATTATGTGAAATTTGTATATTTTTTAAAGTAAATATATTAATTTAATTTTTTACTGCTGCTTCAAATTGCCACATAAGCATCCTTGTGCATATTAATTGAATCACGGGCTGATTTTGCTTTTTTTTTCATGATGAACTTCTATGTCTGCCATTTATTCTTGTATTTTTCTGAAACCCTAAATCTCTCCAAAAAAACCTTTTTCTGGTCAAAAAAAGGATATCGCTCCAAGGAGGCGAACAAAGATCATAACCTTGCCTCAACATTGCTCAAAGTCATAGTTTAGTTTATTGTCACATGTGCTGAGGTGCAATGAAAAGTTTTTTGTTGGAAACTGTCCAGTCAGTGGAAAGACTACACAATGGAGCCATCCACAGTGTGCAGATACAGTATAAATGGAATAACGATTGGTGCACGATAAAGTTTGATTAAAGATTGTCCGTGGGCCTCCAATGAAGCAGATGGTAGCTCAGGACCGCTACCTAATTGGTAATGGGAAAGTTCAGTTTCCTGATGATAACTGGGAAGAAACTGTCCCTGTATGTGGAGGTATGCGTTTTCACACCAGTACCTCTTGCCTGAATGGAGAGGGGAGAAAAAGGAGTGTCTGGGATGAGACTAGTCCTTGATTATGCTGGTGGCCTTGCTGAGGCAGTATGAAGTGTAGATAGAGTCAATGGAGGGGAGGTTGGTTTGTGTGATAGTCTGGACCATGTCCCTAAGTCTCTGCAATTTCTTGCGGTCTTGGATGGAGCTGTCCCAAATCATGGTGTGATGTATCACACCGAGAGATCGCAAAGTTAGTAGGGGTGCGCTAAGCATCTGTATCCAGGATTGTTGAGCAAGGGTCTGAAATTGGATCACTGTCACTCAAGAAGACTGGCAGGTGTGGCAGCAAAAGGAAGACAACTCCAAGATACGAGCCCTTGCTGATTCAAGAAAGTAAGAAGGATCCGAGAAGGACAAGTGACACCCTGAATAAAGATTTAGAGGCAAAGGAGTCTCAACAAGCTCAAGCACTGTGGTCCGACACCTCATTGAAGTTGATCTGTGAAAAAATAAACAACTTCTAACTGCTGTGAAGAAAAAACAACAATACTTGTGGGTTTTCAAATATAAATATTGGGCATGTGAGGACTGGAGAAAGGTGTTATTCAATGACAAAATCCATTTCTGGTTCGGGTCCAACATAGTCGACACGTTCAGAGATCAGTTGGGGAGCTGATGAGAAAATGCCACATCAGCTAGTTTGTCAAACATCCTGAAACCGTGGTGTTAGTCCACTACACCCTGTTGCCAAATGATGGGATCACTACAATGTATTGATGTATTGCAGAGGAGTGGTGCTGGAGATGAGGAATTTTCCAGGATGTTTCAGCAAGACCTTGCACTGTTACTCCGCACATTACAGATCATGACCTGATCTTTCCAGCAGAAGGGGATACGTCTCGTGGTAACCTGCCTGATCTGAATTTGTGGGCAATTATTAAGGAGAAATAGTTTAGTTTAGAGATAGAGCAGGAACAGGCCCAGTGAGCACTCCACTGTTTCTCCACTTGGTGCAAAATCTAGACCCATGAATTTTAAGTGTGGGTAAATTGGGATGATGTATAATCGGGAAAGATATTGGATAAGTTATTTTAAAGCGTAGAAAATGTTTTGAGGTATAGATGATGATGATGAATTTTGTTTTCTAAAGCAGTTCTGTTTGGAATATTTAGTTGTGTTTTATTAATGATCCACAGTCACAGCAGCAGAGAATCTTCAATAGTGTTGTGAAGAAGCAAACCCATAATGGCAATGAAAAGCTGTATGTTGCCAGTGGTGCATTTTTAGGACACTTTGATACAGCAACACCAGAGCAATTACAGGACGAGGAAGAAGAATATGAAGAGGAGGTAATTTTAACAGCCGCTCCATGTTTAAATAGTATATACCCATTAAATTAATTATTTGACCTACTCTACGTAGTGTAATTGTAATGAGAATGAGAATCCAATGTCACTGGATGGATTTAAGAGAGAGTTAGATAGAGCTCGAGGGGCTGTTGGAATCAAGGGATATGGGGAGAAGGCAGGCACGGGTTATTGATTGGGGACGATCGGCCATGATCACAATGAATGGCGGTGCTGACTCGAAGGGCCGAATGGCCTCCTCCTGCACCTATTTTCTATGTTTCTAATGGATGTTTTCCTAATTGGTTTGTCGAGTTTAGAAATATGTGAGAGAGAGACTCTGACCTCTGGTTTTGCCCAGGGAGAGAAATAAAGGGTAAAGGGCCTGTCCCACCAGCATGCGACTCCATGCGTTGAGCGCGACCAATCTGGAAGCGGGGGCCGCGCGGAGGTCGAGTGATCCCCGTACAGGGCCGGTCCCACCAGCATGCGCCTGCATGCGGCGAGCGCGACCAAACCGGCAGCGGGGGTCGCGCGGAGGTCGAGTGATCCCCGTACAGGGCCCGTCCCACCAGCATGTGCCTGCATGCGGCGAGCGTGACCAAACCGGCAGCGGAGGCCGCGCGGAGGTCGGGTGAGTGGCGCGAAGTTGGAGCGAAGTCCGCGGTAAGTTCGCAAGGACAGTGCGGGACACACAGAGAGGGGCACGGAGGCACACAGAGAGGGGCACGGAGGCACACAGAGAGGGGCACGGAGGCACACAGAGAGGGGCACGGAGGCACACAGAGAGGGGCACGGAGGCACACAGAGGGGCACGGAGGCACACACAGAGAGGGGCACGGAGGCACACACACGGATAGGGACACGGAGGCACACACAGAGAGGTACACGGAGGCACATATAGAGAGGGGCACGGAGGCACAACGTCGAGGCAGTGCGTAATGCATCGAGGCGGCTGCGGGCCGACAGGCCGTTGCCGCGTGGAATTTTTGAACACGGTCAGTTTTTCGGAGCCCCGCGCGATGTGGGGACCAGCTCTGCACAACTCCATACGGCTCCGGCGATCGAAGTGGGACCGGCCCCGCGAGGCTGGACGGCTCAAGCGACCACGTTAGGTCGCGCTCACCGCATGGAGTCGCATGCTGATGGGACAGGCCCTTAAGAACTTTGGGAGAGAAAAGAGGAGAAATGTCTTCACTAGGGATATTGTATTGTATATTGAAATTCTTACTGCAGCTTATACTACAGGCTTATAAACGCAATATCACAAATAATATATAATACAATTGCAATTTAAAAAAACCCCCAATAAATATAACCCCGTAATATTGTAATATTACGTAACCCAAATACAATATTTTAAAAGAAAATCAAAAACTCAGTCCATATGAGATCATAATTGCTGAGGTTAGTATTGCGTAGTGTTCAATGGTCTGATGGTTGTTGGGACAAAGCTGTTCTGGAACCTGGTGGTTATGGTTTTCAGGCTCTTGTACCGTCCCGATGGTAGGAGCGAAATGAGAGAGTGACCAGGGTGGCGTGGGGGTCTTTGATATTAGTAGCCTTTTTAAGGCTGCATCTTCTATAGGTTGTTTTAAACAGTGGAAAGGTCAGTACCTGTGATGGACCAAGCCGTATCTTTCGCCCTTTGTCGTCTCTTTGTTTCTAGGTGTTCAAGTGGCCAAACCAGGCTGTTATGTGATGTAATATGTTCAAGCATAAATGTTTGATTATTGATAAATTCTTTGGCATACATGTTCCCTGCAGGTTCTCACTGCCCAAGATCTTGTTGATTTCTCTCCTGTTTACAGATGTCTGCATATATACACCATTTTGGTAAGTGTTTTTGGTTCCCAGTATTTCTGTGTGTAAAGTTAAGTAGACCTGTGTTCATCATCTTAGAACAAAAATTGGTTACACTTGGCTAACATGATGTTCAATTGTAAATCCACATCCTGAACAGTTTAAAAAAAAGACATATGGAGTTTAATCCGAGAAAGTGTGAATGTCGCACTTTGGGAAGTTGAGTGTAAATGGAAAATATAGTCAATGATAAGATATTAACAACATTGATGTACGGTGGGATATTGGGGACCAAGTCAATAACTCCCTGAAAGTGGCAGCACAAGTAGATAGTGATAAAGAAGGCACATAGTATTCTGAAGAAAAGTCTCAACCCGAAAGGTCACCTATTCCTTCTCTCCGTAGATGCTGCCTCACCCGCTGAGTTTCTCCAGCATTTTTTGTCTACCTTCGATTGTTCCAGCATCTGCAGTTCTTTCATCGTATGCTTGCCTTCGTTGGTTGGGGTATTGAATACAAGAGTTAGGAAGTTGGTGAGAGACGGTGCTCGAGAAGGCCTTCATCAGTAAGGGTATCGAGTATAAAAGTTAGGATGTAATGTTACAATTGTAGAAGACGTTGGTTTGGCTGCATTTGGAGTATTCTGTTCAGTTTTGATCGCCCAGCTGTAGGAAGGATGTTGTTAAGCTGGAAAGAGTGCAGAGAATATATTTTCAAGGATGTTGCTAGGAGAGGTTGGAAAAGCTAAGACTTTATTCCTTGGAGCACAGGAGGAGGTGGGGTGATCTTATAGAGGTGCATAGGATCATGAGGAGAATAGATAGGGTAGAAATAGATAGGGTAAATGCGTGGAGTCTTTTACCCAGAGTTGGGGAATGAAGAACCAGAGAATATGGGTTTAAGGTGAGAGGGGAAAGATTTCATCGGAACCTGCAGAGTGTCTTTTTCCACAGAGTGTGGTGAATATATGGAACGAGCTACCAGAGGAGGCAGTTGAGGCTGTAACAACATTTTAAGAGATTTGGACCGGTACATGGATAGGAAAGGTTTAGAGGGATATGTGCCAAACATGGGCAGGTGGGACTAGTGTAGATGGGACATCCTGGTCAGCATGGGTAAGTTGGGCCGGATGGCCTATTTCCTTGCAGTATGACCCAATGACTCTAAGTGATGAAGCAATTTTATAGTACTTGGGTCAGGCTGCATTTGCTATATTGCGAGGAGTTCTGGTTGCCCCTTTACAAGTGTGCAGGGAAGGTTTTCCAGAACGATGCCTGGATTAGTTGGGATTAGGTACAGGGCTTACTAGGATTTTTTTCTCTGGAATGCTTGAAGTTGAGGGGAAACTATATAAAATTATGTGAGGCATAGATAGATGTTGGGTAGGGTCGAAGGGTCGACAGTGGGAACCTATTTCCCAAGAGGGAAATATTAAATACTAGCGGGCATAGCTTTAAGGTGGGAGGAGCAGAGTTTTAAGGAGATGTGTACGTCGGGTATTTTTAACATGGAGAATGGTGAGTGCGTGGGAAACTCTGCCAGGAAAGATAGTAGAGGCAGATTTGATTGTGTTATTTAATGGCCTTTTGGATAGGCACATTGATATGCTGGAAATGGAAGGATACTGATTATGTGTAGACAAATAAAAGTTGGTCTTGGCATCATGTTTGGCATAGACATTGTGGGCCAAAGGGCGTGTTCCTGACCTGTACTGTTCAATGTTTTAAACCAGTTTAATTTGGGCAAACTGCCTTGCAAGTAGTCATGATGATCCTAGGTTTAATCAGTGCTCATTCTAAATTGATCGTAGTCAGAGTAATGTCAGTCAGAGTGATGATCGATATTGCATTGGGTTGTGGTGTAGTGGAATTGTATGGGAAGGAAAAAGCTTGGAATCAAATGAATTGATGCTGAGAAAAATAGAGCCAGCAACTAATTGCTGGCTTTTATTTGAGTCATTGTGTTTGACTAGCTTGTTCGAGTTTTCTTTTCGATTTTTGATTTACTGCTTATGTGTATAAGAATGTGGTCATGAGCTAACATTTGGAACTGATGCATTAATTCTGGTGATGGTACTCTCACAGTGTTGTCAAGTATAGTTCAAGATCTGGACCAATTAAGTCATGAACATAATGGGATGAATCTTGGAAGGGAACGTAGTTGTTATTACGTTTAAGAAGGAACTGCAGATGCTGGAAAATCAAAGTTAGACAAAAATGCTGGCGAAACAGTGGGTGCGGCAGCATCTATGGAGCGAAGGAAATAGGCAATTTCCTTCACTCCATAAATGCTGCTGCACCCGCTGAGTTTCTCCAGCATTTTTGTCTACCAGAGCTGTTATTACTGTGCACCTATTTCCTTCGCTCCATAGATGCTGCTGCACCTGCTGAGTTTCTCCAGCATTTTTGTCTACCGTAGCTGTTATTACTGTGTGTCTGCTGACCTTTGGGAGGGTTTATAGAGTAGTCCTACTAGAATAGCATGGAGAATTAATGATGGTATACGGAGAAACCATAGAGATTTGAGGTTCCTCCTTGCAATGTTGTTAAAATGAGATTTATTGAAGATGATCAAAGCTGTCAAGTTTTAGCATGTGAGTTAGTCGAAACTGTTTCTAAGGACAGAAGCATTTGGAGCCACAGGATCTAGATTAGATATAAGGTGATTGACACAAGGAAAATATTTATGTAATGAGCTGGTATCTTCCAGTAAACACTACCTGTAGAGATACATGCAGCAGATAACTTAAGTAGAAGTAGAAAATTAAATCAACATTTGAGGTGGAAAGCATGTGAGAAGCAAAACAAGACGAAAATGATTAAGAGTATGGCTAGTTCAAGTGTGAGCACTACATGCAATATGACCTTCTATGCTATATTAGATTTTGTTTCCTGATGATAATTGATAACAAATAATTTAGTTATAGGAGTATCCAGTCCCTCGGGACAGAGTGCTGTTTCCACACCGATTCTGTACATTGTGAGGTTGTTAGAGACGCAGACTCTATATCATTGCTAGGTCAGGTGAAGTTTGATTTGGAAAAGGCCAAGCGATAGTTGTGAGGCAGCTATTTATACTGGGCATGTATGTGTTTCTGATGCATGAACTTATTGAGTGGGAAAGACCTGCAGATGCTGGTTTAGATCGAAGATAGATACAAAATGCTGGAGCAACTCAGCGGGACAGGCAGCATCTCTGGAGAGAAGGAATGGGTGACGCTTCGGGTCAAGACCCTTCAGACTGATCTGTCTGAAGATGGGTCTCGAGCCAAAGTGTCGCCCGTTCCTTCTTCCCTAGGATGATGCCTGTCCCAAATGAACTTAGTGTTCTGAATAGAATCCCAAACACTGCAGTTCCGCTATAGCAGTAATGTCCAAGGAGACAGTGGGAATATTACAATGTTTCAGAGTCTTTGAGTGCATCTATTTATCTTTTTCCTCTGTCCTTCTGATACACTCTTCCTGTGGCAGCTCAGAATAAGCTGAGACTGAGCAGTACTACAGTAGAACATGGGAAAATTGGTTTGTGAGACAATATTAATATTGGTTCACTTAGCGCTGCCATTTATTAGGAGTATTTTGCAAAGACCATTTATGTACAGAAACAAAGAACTGCAGATGCTGGTTACTACACAAAAGGACACAGTGCTGGAGTAACTCAGCAGGACAGGCAGCACCTCTGCAGAACATGGATGGGTAATGTTTCGAGTCAAGACCTTTCTTTAGACTCGGTCCTTTCAGCATTTGTATACAGTTTGTCCATGCCTTAAAATGCTTGTTACAGGTAGTCCACGTCCTAGAAGCATACTGGAGGCATGGATTATTGTTGCTAGTAGAGCATGAGTTTTGTTCCTTGGGGTCTTGATCTTGAAACAAAATTCAGTTTTAACAAATCGGAATTTGCATCAGTAATATGGGTAAATGGGACTAGCTTATATAAGACATCTTGGTGGGCATAGAGTAGTTGGGTCACAAGGCCTGTTCCTGTGCTGTATCACTATATGACCATATACCAATGTACAAGGAAATATGCAGGGCACTGTAGTGACTGCACTGTGGACAACACTGTGGCAAAGTTGGTAGAGCTGCTGCCTCTCGGCAACAGACACCTGGGTTCGATCCTGATCTTGGGTGCTGTCTGTGTGGAGTTTGCAGGTTCGCCCTGTGTGTTGGATTCCTCTGGGTGCTCCACTTTCCTTGCATGTCCAAAAGATATGCAGGTTTGCAGGTTAATTGGCCTCCGTAAAATTGCCCCGATTGTTTAAGAAGTCGATGAGACAGTGGGATAATATCGAACTAATGTGAATGGGTGATCAGTGGTCGACATGGGTCATGTTTTCTGTTTCTGTGCTATATTTCTAAACTACTCAACAATATTCCCCAAAATTGCAATAATATACCGTTACTGAACAATAGAAAGAGGTTAAGACAAATTAGAATATTTTAACAATGAACATTTTCACAAAATTAAATTATATATATTAAAATATATAATGATATATTAAATTAATTTTTGAAAATTAAGTTATTTTAAAGTTGTTTTTTTATAGGGTGATCGTGAAACATTTGAAAACTATTACAGAAGACAGCGAAGGAAGCAAGCAGGACTGGTATTACAGCCACAGTCAAATATGGTAACGTTCAGGACAATGGTTAATAGTTGCACATTCTTTTGTGTTTGATATGGTTAAAACTATTTGCTAAAATATCTGTTCTGTTCTCCTATTTGGACTAGAATGAAACTGTTGAAGGCTACAGAAAGTATTTTAACCAGATTGTTGGGTAAGCCCTTCTGTCCTGTTAAGGCTTTATTTATACACTATCCGCATAGGGCAAGTGACTATTAAAAAAAGTAATGCCTTGCGATGTTAAAACAGTCGCAGCTTCTGTATGTAGTCTTGCTATGAAGATAGTTGATACTGTCAAAAATCTTAATATGGCAAGTCGCCTTTACAGTAGAAAGACTAGCATTTTTATAAATGTATATAAAATGTATAAAAATAAGTTTATTCATGTCTAATGTTCATCAGTAATATTTTTATTGCTTTTGGTCCTCTGATTTTAGATTTTTTGTGGTGGAAGATCACATTTTACATGCAACACAAGGGTTGGTGACCAGAGCATTTACTGATGAACTCTGGAACATGGCACTTTCAAAAATAATTGCTGTTTTAAGAACCCATTCAGTAAGTTATTTGCAACGTTTATCGGCACTTTTAATGGATAAAAGTGTATTAATAACCAGGGTCTCGGAAGAGGGTCATGCAAATTGAGACGCTGTTTGGAATCCCCTGCTCCAAATTCAAAGTCAAGTTGCTTTGTAGTGTGGACTTAATCGCATCAGTAATTGACATCACTGCGTGTATCATTGTTTCTGCAATCATAATTTGGAGATTTACAATCTTATTGCCATACATAACTTACTTACTTGCTAACTTACTTACTTACTTACTGCCTATTATGCCTCCTGGCATGTAGGGCAGCAACGAAGGTCCTCCACCCCTGTCTGTTCTGGGCTAGCTTCTGGACACTACCCCAGGTCAGGTCCATTCCTAGCATCTGTCGATAGCCCTCGAAGTCCATCATGCCCAGTAGTGTTGATTCCTTCAGTTGCTGTTTCCGTAACATATTTGTTTTACGAGACAGGTTTGTTAGCCCTGTGCTCAACCTCCAACCTGGAGGACCTGGAGGCTCTTCGTGTCGCCTCTACCCTTCGACCTGTCCAGCATGGGAGACCCTAACATGAGACGAATCTCCCGCTGGCATAGCTCTAGGGGTCACTGAGACACACTAGCTCCCTGACCACAACAAGGTTGCAATCCAACAGAGAGATTGCCATACATAAGTTGGTATGAAGTATCCAAGGTGAAAGTTGGAGGATGTATGGATTGAATTGTCTTTTCAGACATAGTTTGATTTAATAGCAGCTGAGAATCAGGTGGAGGAGTTCTGTCGTGTACTTCTAAATGCTTTTCCAAAAGAGCAGTGTTTATCTCTGGCAGCAAAATAAGATTGAATTGAATAAAACAAGTAACAACATGATATACAGTAGTCAAATAAAATTAAACAATTAAAAATAAAACATAATTTAAACATGTGAGAAATAGAATAAAATACCAGAGCATAAGGAGGCTACAGACTTTTGGATGTTGAGTAGAGCTACTGCTCGTGGGAAAAAAACTGTTTTTCAAGGCTGTGTGCTCAGCACCCTGCTCTACTCTATACTCATGACTGTGTAGCTGGATATAGTGCCAACTGCATCTTCAAGTTCGCTGACGACACCACTGTTGTTGGACGAATTACAGATGGTGATGAGTCAAGAGCATAGAAGTGAGATCGACCGATCGACCTAATGGTGCCAGAACAACAACCTGGCTCTCAATATCAGTAAAACCAATAAACTGGTTGTGGACTTTGGAAGAGGAAGGATGAGGACCCACAATCCCGTTTATATCAACAGGACGATGGTGGAGAGAGTCAAAAACTTCAAATTCCTGGGCGTGCATATTTCCGAAGATATTTCCTGTACAGTTGAGAGCATATTGACTGGTTGCAGATGGCCTGGTTCAGCAACTTGAACGTCCAGGAGCGGAAAGGACTGCAAAAAGTGGTGAACACTGCCCAGTCCATCACCGGCTCTGACCTCCCCACCATCAAAGGGATTTATCGGAGTCGCTGCCTCAAAAAGGCAGCCAGCATCATCAGAGACCCACACCATCCTGGCCACACACTCATTTCACCCCTGCCATCGGGAAGAAGGTAGCTTGAAAATTAACGTCCAGGTTCAGGAACAGCTTCTTCCCTACAGCCATCAGGCTATTAAACATTACAACCTCAAATAAGCTCTGCACGACAATAAACTATTATTATTATTGCACTCCTATTGGTTGTTTTTTAAGTGTATAATATATATATACATATATATATGTGTGTGTGTATATATGTACACACTGAACTTTTTTTCTCTTGTTTATCATATTGTTTACAGTGTAATATGTTTACACATTCTGTTGTGCCGCAGCAAGTAAGAATTTAATTGTTTTATCTGAGACGTATGACAATAAAACACTCTTGACTCTTTATTCAATTCAAACAAGATCTTTCAGCATCTCTGAAAGGTTAAACGCATTATTGTGTTTGCCAGCCACATGACGTGTACTACCTTGTGCTGAACGCTATTCCCTTATCATGTGTGTATACACTGTAAATGGCTGAATTGTAATCATGTTTTGTCTTTTTGCTGACTGGTTAGCAGGCAACAAAAAGTTTTTCACTGTACCTCGGTATACGTGACAATACACAAAACTAAAGTAAAGTATTTATTCACTGTGTATACCAGCACCTATTTGTCTTCAAAAAGGCACCGGTGGGGACATTATGCAGTCAATAGTCAATAAAATGCCATATAGTCAATAAAATGCATTGCAAAATATCTGTTGGTCAAAATAAAATCACCAAATGAACTGGATTCCTTATTTTTAAGAAAGAACTGCAGATGCTGGACAAATCGAAGGTAGACAAAAATGTTGGAGGAACTCAGCGGGTGAGGCAGCATCTATGGAGAGAAAGAGTAGGCGACATTTCGAATAGGCGACTGAAGAAGGGTCTCGATCTGAAACGTCACCTATTCCTTCTCTCCATTGATGCTGCCTCACCCGCTGAGTTCCTCCAGCATTTTTGTCTACCTTGGATCCTTTAGTTAATCTGTCAATTGCAATAAAATATTAGATAGAATCAGATCATTTAACTCTGGTTTCGGCCTGAAACGTCGCCTATCTCCTTCGCTTCTTAGATGCTGCTGCACCCGCTGAGTTTCTCCAGCCTTTTGTGTACCCCAGATCATTTAACTCACTTGGTTTTGCTACTTGAATTAACATCAACTTCATAATTACAAATTGGGCTATTAATTCTCGAATGAAAATAATTAAATCATTTGTGCTTGAGCCATGACACAATATTGCCAAGAGGCAGGTGAAAAGACTTAGCCAGCTATGTGTATTCAGTGGCTTGAACAAGAGGCACAAAATCTAATATCAGATGAAATCTTCCCAAACCTGTTGGAACTCAGGAGGTTGCCTCTTTGATAACTGTAATTGACTGCAACTGTAGGAGGGCGATGTGTCCACTATTTGCAGTACCCATGTTCATTGACAAGTATGTGTCAAATAAATGAATGATTAGGCCTCCTGTCTTTGACTTTTTTGTAATTAAAAGTTACTTGTATTTGGGAGAGGGCCTGCCATGCTTTTGTTTATCTCAGCAGAATTGGGATTTAAGTCACAGCTGGGGGCTATTTGCATAATCTTTTAGTGATTTACAATTGACAGCCTTCCAAACATGCTTTTAGTTTGGGAGTTTAGAATATGCAGAGTTAATCTGCTGTTATTGTTACAATCTGTCCTCATTAGTCCTAACTGACCTCTTCATTAGCTCAGATTGAATAGTTCATTAATGAACTCCTAAATGAATTCCTAATTATCATTCTAAACGCTCTGTTTCCAAAATACACCCCAACAGCGAAACCAGCAGTGTTCACCTTTTGCAGCAAATTAAGATCTTTTCGTTAGAGACATTATGTAGTCCATAGAAAGCACAAAGTAAAGACAGATATCTATTGAGGTAAAAATGAAGTATTTTTGAGGTAAATTAAATGTATTTTTTTCCTATTTAATATGTCAATTACAATAAAATATTACATTGAATTGGGTCATTCATCTTGTCTTGTTTTTGCTATTTCCCATTCTCAAATGAATGCTAACCACAAACTGAATGATTAATTGTAGAGCGAAAATAAATCAATGGAAAATGTACCAGATGCTGAAAATATTGAAATTGAATCAAAAAATGCTGGAAAGCTCATGAGAGTTACAAGAGAAAGAGAAACACACTGGTTGATGGTTTTGTGTAAAATGCCCTTGGAATAAGTGGATTATTCTATAAATATAAAAAATATTTGAATCGTGAAATTATAATACAATCTGGGGGTAACTCCCACCTTGTTTCCCCATTTATTATTGTTAATTTTGAAGTAATCTTGTTCAGTTTTACTTTTGTTAAGTATCATTGTGGTTGGTTGTTATTTTTTATTTTCTGTTGCATTAGAAATAATTAATTATTATGATTTTTATACATATGTATTAAATATTTTATGAAAACTGATGTATGATGTGAAGAAAAATTCCATTTGGAAATGTATTGCTGATAAAACATAACAGCTGCTATAAATGATATGCACATTTTTGTATTTCTGTTCTCTAGTTAAAATGCACATCTGTGCAGATGGCTAATTATAACTATGTTTAACTTTGTCATCCTAGTCCTATTGCACTGATCCTGACCTTGTTTTGGAGTTGAAAAACGTAATTGTCGTTTATGCTGACACTTTGCAAGTAGGTATTTGTTTGTTAAGATTAACTTTACCTTCTGTCCTAAATTGTATTAAATTCATTATCCCTGGGCATCATGGTGGCATAACGGTAGAGACCCGGGTTCGATCCTGACTACGGATGCACTCTGTACAGAGTTTGTACGTTCTCCCTATGACCTGCGTGGGTTTTCTGAGATCAGTTTCCTCCCACACTCCAAAGACGTACAGGTTTTAGGTTAATTGGCTCTGTATAAATGTAAAAAATTGTTCCTAATGTGTGTACGGATAGCGTTAGTGTGCAGGGATTGCTGGTCGGCGTGAACTCAGTGGACCAAAGGGCCTGTTTCCTTGCTATATCTCTAAAAATAAAAAAATAAAACTAAATTAGACAATGAATCTCATTGTATATGAGAAAAGCTTGTAGATTCCAAAAGGATGAAAACAAAAAGTCAATGAGTGTTTCCATGCTAGAATATTCTATATTGGATTTATAATAATTGAGAATTACCAGGAATAGAGTCATTATTATTGTAGCAATGTTGCAAAATTTTGAGATTTAAAAAATTAAGTCTGCAATCTATCCCATCAGATAAAGCATAACATGAAGTTTAATTTGACACCTAATTCACTTTCATATCTTCAGTATTAAAAAAGTTATGACCATTTTCATACTCTGAAATTAGCATCTTGTTCCCCATTGCCTTAACTCAAAAGCTGTGATCTAGAACAGTCAAAAGCCCATAACTTTCTTAAAAATTAAGAGAACTCAATGAAATTTTCAGTTATTATAGATTGAAGCATTCTGAAACAAATATGAAACAATCTTACTTGGATGACCTGAAATTAAAGCCAATAATTAGTTAGTTATCTAATTGTAGCTAATTACAAAATTCAATTACTAGATCTAAACATCTCTCCATTTCTTAAGAAAAGATAAACTTTTTTAAATTGCCTAAGTGTCCAAATAACATTCACACAATTATCCACAATATAACATGATTTTTTATTTCTCATTTTCATTAATTTATAGGCCAAATGGAAGGAATTTAGTGTTTAATGCCTGTAAATTAATGGCCATTTAAATCAACTAGCGAGTGGGTTTTAGTGGAATGCGGTGGATTGGAACTTTGCGGTGATGTCGGTATGAAAAATACAGCCGGTTCATACATTTTTTATCCCCTCTTTGCAACATGAAAATGTGATTAAAGCCTTCCTAAAAACCAAGTTTTAATGTAAAAATATACTGTGCACTTTATTTTCTCCCCTACGTTAGGTCCGTTCTGCTGTCAGCGTTCACAGCTTTATAAGATGATTTTTAAACTACTCTAGTTAATAAATAATCTAGCGTAGTTTAAAAATACCTTCATGAATGAAATGTCGGAGCGATTTCTCTTTAGCGACGAAATCGCCCGACATGAATCGATTTGGACTGCCTTGGAAAAAACGGCATTTTAAACCCGCCCTCCTCTGAAAGGCACCAAAGAATAACTACTTTGGTTCTGTCTTCACTAAGGAAGACATAAATAATCTGCCGGAAATAGCAGTGGAACGGGGGTCAAATAAGATGGAGGAACTGAGTGAAATCCAGGTTAGCCGGGAGGTGGTGTTGGGTAAATTGAACGGATTGAAGGCCGATAAATCCCCAGGGCCAGATAGTCTGCATCCCAGAGTACTCAAGGAGGTAGCCACAGAAATAGTGGATGCATTAGTGATAATTTTTCAAAATTCCTTAGATTCTGGAGTAGTTCCTGAGGATTGGAGGGTAGCTAATGTAACCCCACTTTTTAAAAAAGGAGGGAGAGAGAAAGCGGGGAATTACAGACCAGTTAGTCTAACATCGGTAGTGGGGAAACTGCTAGAGTCAGTTATTAAAGATGGGATAGCAGCGCATTTGGAAAGTGGTGAAATCATTGGACAAAGTCAGCATGGATTTACGAAAGGTAAATCATGTCTGACAAATCTGATAGAATTTTTCGAGGATGTAACTAGTAGAGTGGATAAGGGAGAACCAGTGGATGTGTTATATCTAGACTTTCAGAAGGCTTTCGACAAGGTCCCGCATAAGAGATTAGCATACAAACTTAAAGCACACGGTATTGCGGGTTCAGTATTGATGTGGATAGAGAACTGGCTAGCAGACAGGAGGCAAAGGGTAGGAGTAAACGGGTCCTTTTCAGAATGGCAGGCAGTGACTAGTGGGGTGCCGCAAGGCTCAGTGCTGGGACCCCAGCTATTTACAATATATATTAATGATTTGGACGAGGGAATTCAATGCAACATCTCCAAATTTGCAGATGATACCAAGCTGGGGGGTATAGTTAGGTGTGAGGAGGATGCTTGGAGGCTGCAGGGTGATTTGGATAGGCTGAGTGAATGGGCAGATGCATGGCAGATGCAGTACAATGTGGATAAATGTGAGGTTATCCACTTTGGTGGCAAAAACATGAGGGTAGACTATTATCTGAATGGTGGCAGATTAGGTAAGGGGGAGATGCAACGAGACCTGGGTGTCATGGTACACCAGTCATTGAAAGTAGGCATGCAGGTGCAGCAGGCAGTGAAGAAAGCAAATGGTATGTTAGCATTCATAGCGAAAGGATTTGAGTTTAGGAGCAGGGAGGTTCTACTGCAGTTGTACAGGGTTTTGGTGAGGCCACACCTGGAGTACTGCGTACAGTTTTGGTCTCCAAATCTGAGGAAAGACATCCTTGCCATAGAGGGGGTACAGAGAAGATTCACCAGACTGATTCCTGGGATGTCAGGACTTTCATATGAGGAAAGATTGGATAGACTCGGTTTGTACTCGATGGAATTTAGAAGATTGAGGGGGGATCTTATAGAAACCTACAAAATTCTTAAGGGGTTGGACAAGCTAGATGCTGGGAGATTGTTCCCGATGTTGGGGGAGTCCAGAACAAGGGGTCACAGTCTAAGGATAAGGGGGAATTCCTTTAGGACCGAAATGAGGAAAACATTCTTTACACAGAGAGTGGTGAGTCTCTGGAATTCTCTGCCACAGAAGGTAGTTGAGGCCAGTTCATTGGCTATATTTAAGAGGGCGTTAGATGTGGCACTTGTGGCTAAAGGGATCAGGGGGTATGGAGAGAAGGCAGGTACGGGATACTGAGTTGGATGATCAGCCATGATCACATTGAATGGCGGTGCAGGCTCGAAGGGCCGAATGGCCTACTCCTGCACCTATTTTCTATGTTTCTATGTCTAAAGTCACGCACACGGGGAGCGGCAGAGTTAGGTATTGTAACATGCCTAATCATTGCAATTAGTCAGCAGAATACTAGTTGACGTGTACATGGTAGAATATTGATAAGGAATGCAGGAAAGAATAGACAAGAAAGTGGTGGTGGATGTTGCAACAGGCGAGGGAGCAAATGTTGATAAAAGGTTGAAGGTGCTAATATTCAAGTTGCCTTTTATGCTGCTTAACAGTAGGGCAGAACATTTGAGAACATCAGAAATGGCAAATAGCATTCAAATCTGGGGGTAAATCATATGTTGTATATAAAATAAGTTTCTTAATTTAATTTAGTTGGAGATACAGCGCGGAAAAGGCCCTTCAGCACACCGAGACCGCGCCAACCCCGCACACTAACACAATCCTACACAGGCTGGGGACAATTTACGATTTTATCTAGCCAATTAGAGTACAAACCTATGCATCTTTGTAGTGTGGGAGGAAACCCACGCAGGTCACGGGCAGAACTCCATACAGACAGTACCCGTGGTCAGGATCGAATCCAGGTGTCTGGCACTGTAGAGCGGCAACTCTACCACAGCGCCACCCATGCCACCACTGGTGAGGTTTTTTCAACTGTATTGATAAAGATATTGGAACCATTTACTTTCTATAGGTTTTTGCACTTTATAATCTTGTGTATACAATTGAGCTAAAATCTCATGCTTACATTAAAACGTAACGCTTGACTTTGCTACTTGATACAAAATATCCTATGCTAACTTAAACTGATCAAAGCAAAAATGCACATGTAACCTAAAATGATATGAAATTAATGAAAGTACCAATACTGTTCTGTTCTGGCAGTATTGAATATAGAATGTATAGATGCAGTTTTGCAGATAGATAAAAAGAGTATATGAAATATGGTGCTGAATCATGGCTATAATGACTTTGATTAATTTCTGAATACATTTCTGGAATTACCTTCACCAGATAGTTATACATAGGAAGGTGAAAAACTATTTCAAAACCCTGGCTTGGGAAACTTACAAACTATTTGTGACTCATTCATGACTAGAAAGACACTGATTCCAGAAATCATTTTGTTTCGTTTCTATGACTCCTTTTTGAAAAATATGATCCCATACTCTTTCCCAATCGACTTTGCAAAAATACATCTTCATTTTTTCCTGTTAAGAATTGCATCTATCTTACTGATATTCTTTTTAGCAAAATGTATCACTTCACCCTTTTCAAAGCTAAATGTCATTTATGGTGTAGCACTATATCCAGCAGCATATTCTCTCCTGGCCTCGTGCTGTCCTCTGTAGGGTTGTCAATGATTTTGTGTTTACTGCAAATGCTGTTGTTTCTTGAACATTCGACCCCAAGTTGTTAATTTATATCATGTAAAGAAGTGGTCCAGGTCTGATGTCTTGGCAGCACAGCTGTCTAATTTGTTAGATGACCATTCAGTATGACTATATTTTCCGTCACTAAGTTGATCTCTTATTGTGCCACTGCCTTTGGCTTCAGACTTTCTGACTAACCTATTATATGCCACACTTTAAAACACTTTTATTTGGAAGTCTGTATAGACCCTGTCAATAATTATTCATAAGCATGACTGGACCAAAGCTTGTTTTGTGAACAAGACATAAATGTTATGCCTGTCTTAATTTGTTTGCCATGAGATTGTATTATCCAATTCTCTCAATTCCCTTGGATAAAATGACCTTTCCTTTAATAGTATTCTCTGACAGCCCAAATCTGTCATCTGATCTTTCAAAAGTTTCCAGAGTATGGTTTTCCTAAACACAATTGGAACATTTGTACTCTTGAGAAATGGAGCCAAACCCATGCCACAGTTTAGCAATGTTCACAAAGTGGAGTTGTATCTTCAAATGCATTCTCATGATATTTAAGCAATTCACGTGAACAAGGGTTTTTGCCGCTTTTTGTATGGGCATTCCATTTAATGCAGTTTGCTCCCAATATTGTTGACGTGACCTCTTTATTCCTGTTCTCACCAGGATTCAGAGGTAGCGTAAAAACCAATGAACCTGACGTGACTTCAGGGAACAACAGCTATACATAGGGAAAAAAATATTTATTTTTTTGCAATACAATTTAAATTCCAAAAACCTCTTTTGTGAATTCTTTCAGGTTTTACTACAACAAAACTGAATTTGTTTAATTTTTATTGTTAATTGTTTATTGTTTATAGACAATTTTTATTGTCTCTTCTCAGATAATATGCATGTTCTTGATTTTTTTTTTTAGGGTTATGGATTTTCTGTGAGCAGACTTTTTGATCTATTACTTGAAATTCGGGATCAATATAATGAAACTTTATTAAAGAAATGGGCAGTGGTGTTTAGGTTGGTGTTATTTTATGTTAAAAAAAATTGTGATCACACTGATGTAAATAGATGTGTTACCATTATTGCAAATCCTCTAACTTGAAGGAATAACTGTTTATTTACGATCCCCTCAAGATAGAGTTCGAGGCTGTATTCTCTAGTGAATTGCTCAGCTCCTGACACCACAAAGCCTTTCTTCTGTCTCTTAGGCATGATAGGTGCAATGGAATACTCTCTACTTGCTTGAATGAGTGCAGCTCAAAAAACACTCAATGCTCAATAATCAAAGCACCCAACTAGAATACTGCCACGTTTACTTGCATCACCTGTACTATACCTGCAAAGTACAGGTTGTGGAGGCAGTACACCTGCAAAACGCATTGGAACTAATTGGTAAAGCTGCACTTACAGCATGCTCTTAAATCCATGGCCGCCATGTAGCGGGGAAGTTGGAAGAGTATGAGGACACTACCGCCTGTAATGCTCTCACTGAACCTAGAAACTTCCTTAAAGACTGCAATAGTTATATAAGGTGGCTCCTCATCACCTTGTTTAAATCAATGGGATGGGATGACAATGCTTGTCAGTGAGCCACACGTTCTGTAGATTGATGCTTATACACTTTCTGTAGATTGATGCTGATACAGGAGTTTAAAAAATGGCATCCATTATTTAATCTCCTTTCCCAAATTAAATTGTTACTTTTGATTTTAATAGAAAAACATTGAATGATTCCATTAATAAGTGATGACCAAATTATTAATGCTGTCAAATTATTTTGTACAGTTTATTCAATCTGAGTATGATGCTGCTTCACTGGAGTTCTAATCTTTTCAACAGAGCAATTTTTGAATCTGACAACTACAGTCCAATTCCTGCAGCAAATGAAGAGGAGTACAGAATGATAATTAGTCGATTTCCATTTCATGACACAGAGCTTGAAAAGGTCTGTAACTATGTTATAATCTTAGAGTATCTTGTTGATGACAGTGGTTTTATTACGATTTGCTTATTCTGCAAATTTTGCTTCATGGTATTGTTAACTTTTCATTAAAGCACCAGGTGAAATCTTTAATCCAGAAGGAAAATCTGTGAAACCATTTTCTTTTTCAACAGTTGCATTTTAACACTTCTTAGAATGCAATTTACTTTGTTTAACACATCTAACAATGTAATGTGCTAGGTTCTGAATATTTGTGAAATATTTTGAACTGCATTTAATTTAAATGGATAACTTTATGAAGTAAATTATAATATACTTTCAGGTATTCTCCAGTGAGGGTCAGAGTTCCAAATCCGTTGTTTTATGTTTCCTCGCATTCCCATTTTTTTTAAATTGCTAATTGCATCAGGTTGATTTGGCGATGGGATTTTCCTGTCACCTTTAACTCCTCTGTAAGTTTAATAGTATCCTTCTGAGAAGTTGTGCCCCATTTTACTACAGATACAAATGTAAAATTACACATCTTTAACTGAAGGAACTATTAAGTTTTTAGGTTGGGTTAATTATATCAAAATTACATCAGACATTTTGTTTGCATTTTGTTCCAGCGTTCACGTTCAAGGAATCACTCACAATAAAAGTACTTGCTTTTAAAGTTTATAATACCATATGAACCTAAAACATGTTTCGGTACCATTGAATTGTTACAAACATTTTCTCTCTTTTCATAGCAACCTTTTCCAAAGAGGTTTCCAGTATCTATGTCAGTTCCTGAGATCTACAAAGAGTTCAAGGAATTCATTTATGCAAGCCTTAAATTTTCCGAGTCTCTTCATCGCAGGTGATCATAAGATAGCTCAAATGCAAAAGTCATATCTCATCTCATATCTCAAAGTTGAAACAGCTCTTGCAGTTTTAGGTTTGTTATAAATATAAATCATCTTAGAATAGGAAATAATTATAATACATTAATTTTTAATGCAAAATACCTATCTTTCATGTTTTGTCAATTGCAATTTCAAAGTAGAATCTTTACATTTTGAAATGTATTCTGAGTACTTATTTAGATTTTTTTTTCCCCTCCCACCAATACAATCAGTCTGAAGAAGAGTCCCGACATATGTTGCCCATCCATGTTCTCTGCTGCCTGGCCTGCTAAGCTACTCTAGCACTTTTTTTGCAAACCTGCACCTGCAGTTCCTCGTGTCTAACTATACAAAATTGTTTACAACACTGCCAACTGCTTATTTTCCTGTATTATATGCACTCATTTACATGAAGGCAGTTGAATGAATCACTTAATTGTTGTACAGAGCACTATGACATAATCTCTACATTGAATCAGTAGAGATGATTATAAATCAAGTGTTCTTTGGACCTCAAACACACTGTTAAGGACAATATGTCAATGTTTTATCATGATATTTCCAATGTAACAAATGATTATGAAATCCCTTTCACTTGGCATTTTTTACTGAATATAACGTACATATCTTTTTATTTTGATTCTCAGTTCAACGGAAATAGATGATATGCTCAGAAAATCTACCAATTTACTACTGACTCGAACTTTGAGTGGATGTTTGCAAAACCTGATCAAGAAACAGCACATAGGTTTGACCGAGGTATGTATTTAGCACCTAGAACAACTAGTGTTTGAAAGTAATTCATATAAAATGGTGTATGCGGACCGTGGATATTAAATGAGTTAGGTGAAATAGCATTCACTGGGGTACAGTATAATTAATAACTGTGCACGTTTAACTCTCTTACTGAAGCACCTATCCACTTGAAAAAAATAAACAATGGAACCGTAATTAGACACAAAAAGCTGGAGTAAGTCAGCGGGACAGGCAGCAACTCTGTTGTGAAGAAATGGGTGACGTTTCCGGTCGAGACCCTTCTTTAAACTGGTTAGGGATAGGGGAAATGAGATATAGACGGTGATGTGGAGAGATAAAGCACAATGAATGAAAGATATGCAAAAAAGTAACGATGATAAAGGAAACTGGCCATTGTTAGCTGTTTGTAGGGTGAAAATGAGAAGCTAGTGGGACTTGGGTGGGGAGGGAGAGAGAGGGAACTATAATTGGCAGCAGTATTCAGTAAATGACCAAATAATTAATTCACTAATTCTTAATTTCTAATGACTTCATTCTTAAATGATATGAAGGATCCGTAAAACCTAGCCAACCTCTGCAAATCCTTGGTCTAAAATGGTATCAAACGTATATTAAACCAATAACAGGAAGAAATATTAAATTCAGTCAAATACATGTACAATCCATACTTAAGCTGAGTGGTTGCAAATTTGAGTTTTAATAATTACAATTGCTCAAGTTGCATGGAGCTACTAATTCTGTAATTAGCCCGTCCCTGCACTGGTACCTTGTACCTTGACATAACATCTTTTCATGGACCAACGGTTTTTGACCATGCATCTTTGACAATTAAATCCTTAGCAAAGATTTCTTTTTTTAAATTACTACTATGTAAAGAGTACTAAATTAACTAAACTAATTGGTGAAAATAAGTTTCACCAGCTCTTGTATTCAATGTTTTGGTGGGGCTGGGTGAGGGGATTTTTAATGTGCAAAACCAATCTAGTGACAGATGGAATAGAAAGATGTTTTTTTTCCATGTGATAGAAAGCCAGTCACCAATTGGGTCTATGCCAACTTTTAGCACAACCTCTCCAATGCTGTTCCCCCAATTATTTCCTGATAAGCTGCCCTCTGTCACATGTGCATCACTCTTCCCTTCCTCCTTGCCCTTCAGTTCTCCTGACACTTACCAGCAATTTACAGTAGCCAATTAATCGACCAACTGGCACGTCTTTGGAATGTGGGAGGAAACTAGCACGTGGGGCAGCTCATGAAGTTCTGGGGAGCAAATGTAAGCTCCACACAGCACCTGGGGTCAGGATTGAACCAGGATCCCCAGAGCTCCGAGACAGTTCCTCTAACCTGTTTGCCCCCAAATGTAATTTGCTCTGCAATATCTTAATATCAAATCCTGCATAAGCTCGTAAAACACTAATTTTTGAATGGGTAAAACTTTTGTTTTTGCGTTCACAGTATTCTGAATTAGAGAGGTTGACAAAAAAAAATTGTACTCCAGTTTGAAAATGCTTCTCTGGATCTTTTAATATCAATAAGAGAAAATAACATTAATTCTGCTGTGCACTTCCACCAGGACTCGTGCATGGCAGGTATTGGAGAACCATTCCAAATATTGTTGTGAGACAAATTTGCATTTCCCTGATCAACAGCAATGTTGCCCTCAAAGTACTCTCGTAATGTTACTCATGGGGAAATTAGGAATGAAGTTAGCTTATTTAACTATGATAGCACTTGCCACTCCAACCTCTTTCTAATCACTTTTAGCATCTTCTTATTATCATTCGCCTCTGACCACTGGCTGCCATCTCAAGTGATCTTGGATATTGTTGACAAGTAAACTTGAACATCCACCTTTTTAAAAATTCATCCGGATAACTTTCTAATGCTCAAAGGATGCAGTTATTAATCTATCTCGTGCAAGTAATTGTAGTTCTGTATCAGATACAGCTAGAGTGGGAAAGCATTGTCTAAACTCTGCTCTTTTATGCCATATTAATTACATCCAGTCCCTTTCACTGCCCTGCCCCTGCACCCAAACCCTTTTCTGGATTTATTTCCCCTCACACCTTGGAGTTTATCTTTTCCATAAAGTGTTCTTTTTGCACTCTCAATCTTACACTCGACCAGCTAACCATCCAACTGCATTTACTAGTCCCCCATTTAAAAAAAACTACCTAACACAAGACCCTTACCTATTCTCCTTTTCCTTCCATAGCTTTTAAATGTAGCGTCACCTTATTGTGCTTTAGTCTTTACAATTTCAAGTTTAAACAATGACACAGCATCTGATTAACCCAAATCTGGTACAGTTAGCATTATCAGTGACTCTAATCATGGTATCCTATCCCACTTGACACCCTTAACCTATCCGCAGTCTTCACATTCTTGGCATATGCCGCTCCATTGTCCAGCAGAATGAAATCCCTGTTGATTTTGCACTTGTGTATCCAGCCAGTTCTGGAAAATCTGCCAACAAATCTGGACTAAACAAACCCTACCCCAACATTAAGCAAGCATGAACCCTGACTATTGCTAATCTATATGCATCTGCCTTAGTGTCATCATCTGGGTGCAGGATGTTCGTGATGTTGAGCTCCACCTCACCTTTCACTACCTTCCTGTTTAAGAAGGAACTGCAGATGCTGGAAAATCGAAGGTAGACAAAAATGCTGGAGAAAGTCAGCGGGTGAGGCAGCCTCACCCGCTGACTTTCTCCAGCATTTTTGTCTACCTTCCTGTTGTTGACCTGCATCTGATAATTCTGTCCCAGATGCGCCTTTATTTTTTCATGTTAATCATTGGGACGGGTGATGTCAGTTAATTTACTCAATGCACCACTGGCAACGACGCATTTGCTCTAAGCACCAGAATTTCCACTCTGGTCTGCCCATGCACTCACTTACTTCATCTTTCAAATCTGAACAAAGGCCCTAATTATAGACCAGTTAGAGTTGTACAACACGGAAACAGGCACCAACCCTACTCATCCACGTCGCCCAAGATGCCTCATCTGAGCCTGTCCCATTTGCCCGGGTTTGGCCTATATTCCTGCAAAACTTCTCCTATTCATGTACCTGTCCGAGTGTCTTTTAAATGGTATTATAATACCTGCCTCAACTACCTCCTCTGGTAGCTCGTTCCATATACCCACCCTCTGTGAAAAAGTTGCTGCTCAGGTTTCTATTAACTCTTTCTCCTCGCAACTTAAACCTATGTTCTTTAGTCCCCTACTCTGGGTAAAAGTCTCTGCATTTATCCTATTTATTCTCCTCAATTTTTATACACCTCTATAAGATTGCCCTTTAGCCTCCAGGGCTCTAAGGACTTAAGGTCTAGACTGCCCAACTTCTCACTGTAGCTCAGGCCCTCGAGTCCTGGCAACATCCTCGTAAATCTTATCTGCACTTTTCCCAGCATGAAAGCATCTTTCTTATAGCAGGGTGACTAAAACTGAACATTATACTCCAAATACAGCCACAATATTGTGGTACAATTTGTATACAAGGATCATTTAACAGCAAAACATATGGCAGTTCAGATCCCATCTTCACCATCCATCAAGTCCAAGAGAGAATCTTTGAACAGCTATTGTAAATCTATGCAAGGAATAACTGAGCCATAAAAATAGAGAAGTTACAATTATTTTCTTCCATTTTAAAATCTGGGTCTCTCCTAAATTGCAGTGATTTTGTTTTTAGTCTAGACGTTGTGTTTGCTAAATAGTTAAATAATTGTTGTACATGGGTCCAGTGTGCCACAATCTAGTAAATGTCTAATAAATAACTCTTGTTTTTTGATGGTTGAAGTAATAACAATAGTTTGCAAGGCACTTTTATAGAAATTGCCCAGAATGAATTGCATCAATTTAGGGTAGTGCTGGGAAATGTTAACTACCAAAAGGTGTAAGCAAAGTTTCACTGGAAATATTTTTTGCATGTTGTAGCTTGTACAAATCATCATAAACACAACACATCTGGAGCAGGCCTGTAAATACCTTGAAGACTTTATAACAAATATAACCAATGTTTCCCCTGAGACTGTGCATACCACGCGACTTTATGGCCTATCCACATTCAAGGTATGTGCAGTATGGATGTGTTCAGCAATCCGCATTCAGAAATTGACCCTGTAATTACCGTAATCATGTATGCAACAGTTATTTTAGTAGCTTTAATAATTGTGTCTGTGACTATGCACTGTAGGATCATTAAAGGAGCTTGATCAATCTGAAAATTCTCTGGCTATGTGCAACCTGGTGGAAAAAATATTGATAAAAAATTTTAAAAATCTATTAGGTCATAAAGCATTTCATAACCCTTTACAATATTTGATAATTCTATGTATTGTAAAACGTTCATATTCTATGTTTAAAACTTATTTTCTAATTGTAATAGAATCATAAGTATGCTTTGATCCCTTAGATGCAACTATGTGGTAATTAAATTACTTGGGGCCTAGATCTTGAGCAGCAAAATTAATTATTTTCACAGATGCTGTCGGTGTTCAGAATTTCCTGTTTTTATTTCAGATTTACAGCATCTGCAGCTTTTTTTGATTATCGTAAAATAGTTTATGTTGTGTTTTGTCTGCGTGTATATTGTAGAAATTTGTATAAAAATTGTTAAAGTTTAGAACTTTTTAAATATTTGGATTGAGTAAGCCTTGCGACCGGTAACAAGAAAGTATCAGTTAATTCAAATGATTGTTTAATGCAGGATGCTAGACATGCGGCAGAAGGAGAAATCTATACAAAGCTCAACCATAAAATCGACGAATTCATACAACTAGCTGATTATGAATGGACTATGACAGAACCCAATGGTCGAGCCAGTGGTTATTTAATGGATCTTATAAATTTTCTCCGAAGCACTTTTCAAGTTTTTACACATTTGCCTGTGAGTATCAACTATGTATGAAAATACTAACATGTGTTCCTATTTTTATTGCTTTAGAATCTTTTGTTAGGTCCTTAAACTGGCAACATTTCCCTCTATTATTCATGTCTATCGTTTTTAAAATCTTTTGTAGATAGTTTTTTATTTCAATGCAATTTTCTTTCTAAGTGGCTTCCTTGTGGGTCTCGATGCACAAGCTGAGAAGCAAACGTGCTTCATAACTCCAATTAGTTCTGCAGGTGGCGCTAATCCAGTTTTTTTTTAAAACAAAAAACATTTTAACAGTAGGTCTCAATAAATTGCTCTAGCTTTGACAATCAAACGAAATAACCCTCAAAATAAGAATTCCTTTATTTTCACAGTGCAGCAGAATTGATGGAATTCAAATGTTGAATTTTGTTATTTAATTTACGCCATAATTCTCTCATAACTAAGTATGATTGGAATATGATTAGGGCACAATTATGACCATTATTGAAGTGGATTGATGTGGACATTCTATGCTTTTGTAATGTGAAGATGTCCATCCAGCAGCTGATCTTAATAGTAATGGTATGATTTTGCTTTACAAATTAATTTAACTATTATTGGTGTTCACACTTCTCTCTGCGCATGTTTACATTTGATTTTTTTTGTTTTGATTTCCTTGCTGGGTTCCTTCTCAGAATAACATCAGTCACCACGCAGCAATGTCGGTGAGTAGCTGAAGAAAGCATGCACGTCTGAAGGCTATGAACTGACTAGGATTGTTGCTCAAGTCCAGTAGCCTTCATATCAATTTAATCAGCAACTAAACTTGTCCTTTCCCCAGTAATGGCTGTGCATATTCTGTTTAGAACAAATCAACGGGATTAAAATAGACAGAAACTGATTAACAGTAACATTCTGTGATAGAATAGTCTTTAATATGCATCACTGACTACTTGGATAGTCATTAGTAGTTTATAACAGAATTAACCCCTCAAAAGATTCAACAATCATTAATTTTTTTTTCACTTAATGTATGTCAGCAGTGATTGCCTGCAAAAACATTCAGGCAAAAATTTGAAAATATAATTGCAGTGTAGTCTTTTATTGCTTAGTGCACTCTGTGTAACATCTTCTTTATCATAATTCCTTAACACTTGGGAGGTCATTTGGTCCATCAGGTTTATGCTAGCTGTTGGAGCACTCTTATCAATCCCATTCCAGCATATCTCCCTGCAATTTATTCTCTTTCATATGCCCCTCAACTCTTGATTCTCCTGCTACAGACCTAGCCCAAAAACAACTTGCAGTAGCTAAAAGACAATGTACATTTATGATGCGACATATCAAGAGGTGCAATTTTTTTAATTTGTATGTCAATAGAATACCAATGACATTGCATTTATTTTCATTTGAAACATTTATCTTACAAATATGACTGTTCTAATACAGACAAAAAGGCCAGGAATTTGTTGGACTTTACTGCTTTAATATGGAACTACTGATACTACCCATGTACATGTGTGCGTGTTATGTGAGGCCCATTTAAATGCAAGTGCCGCAAGCTTACTGGTCAAGCTCTGCCGGCAATCTCTAATTGATTCGAACAGGGAAGCAGGAGGTCCTTGCATTTTTGCAGTATGTTCTGGGAATTATCCTTGGTAGACCTGTGAATCTAGACATTTGAATGAGTTTGTGTAAGTACATGGAAGAAAAGTGAGAATTATTATTTAAGTCTTTAAATATTTTATTTGTTGCTGACTATAGAGATCATCTGAAAGGGGGGGGGGGGGGGGGGTGGTGAAAGAACTTGACCGCTTTCACACACTGCAAAGATTATAGCAGTTCTTAGCCATATGTTGGTGTTTTCTAGATTTGTTTTGTGGATGGAGTTTGTTCTGCCTGCGCCTGCCTGTTTGATGCCCATTTTGCACACAAAGCCACGGTACTCTGCTTCCGTTTGGGAAGCAAGATCAGCCCTATGGATCCAAACTTGGCAAGTTTGGTCCTAGTGAAAATGTGGCAATTGTGGATAGCAAGCCATACCTAACAAAATCAGGGCTATAATGATATCATCACTTTGTACTGGTGTGATTGAGCAACATATGGTCATCATTCAACACTCCTGTGTTTTAAGATATTAATAAATACTATTAACTTGGTTGTTGATTTTTATCAATTATTGGTCTGTATTCACAATGTAAAGGATTAAGTTAATAGAAAAATGTTTTTTACAATTAACAATTTCATTATATTTGAAGAACGTGATGACATGAATAGTTCTGTACATTTATTCCATCTTTTGAAAGAAAAGATGGTGTCTTGTAGGTTGTAGATCAGTTACAGATATGAGCAAAGAAATGGCAGATGGAGTTTAATCCATTCAAGTGTGAGCTGCATTTGGAGAATTGTGTGCAGTTCTGGTCACCTCATTAGCTGCAAGGAGAAGTTGGACAAACTTGAATTGTTTTTTATTGGAGTGTTGGAGGCTGGGGGGCAGACCTGATTATTTTTTTTCCCAGGCTGGAAATGTCAAATACTGGAAGGCATAGCTATAAGGATACAAGGGAAAAGTTTAACGGAGATGTGTCGGCAATTTTGTTTTTACACAGAATAGTGCATCCCTGGAATGTGGTGGTTAATAGTGATGTTTAAGAGGCTTTTAGATAATGAATGGAGGGATACTCACTGGAATCGGCTTGTACTCACTGGAATTTAGAAGATTGAGGGGGGATCTTATAGAAACTTACAGAATTCTTAAGGGGTTGGACAAGCTAGATGTAGGAAGATTGTTCCCGATGTTGGGGGAGTCCAGAACAACAGGTCACAGTCTAAGGATAAGGGGGAATTCCTTTAGGACCGAGATGTGGAAAACATTCTTTACACAGAGAGTGGTGAGTCTCTGGAATTCTCTGCCACAGAAGGTCGTTGAGGCCAGTTCATTGGCTATATTCAAGAGGGAGTTGGATGTGGCTCTTGTGGCTAAAGGGATCAGGGGGTATGGAGAGAAGGCAGGTACGGGATACTGAGTTGGATGATCAGCCGTGATCATATTAAATGGCGGTGCAGGCTCGAAGGGCCGAATGGCCTACTCCTGCACCTCTTTTTCTATGTTTCTATATGGAACTCGTGTGGATACAATGCGTTAGTTTAAGTTGGATCCTGTTCGGCTGAGGGACCTATTCCTGCACTGTACTGTTTGATTTATTACCATTGGAATTCTGAATAAAAAGTAAATCTCTCTCGGCTCCCTCTGGTACACCAATTATAAAAACTTTTTGTTGGTAGCTAATCCAGGATACCTTAAAGTACCTGCAACAGAATGTACTGGAAGCTGGTTTTACAGATGTTTTAGTTAAAAAAGCCTTACTACATATTAAATTGAAACTGGTAGACTACTTAAAGAAAAACTTGTGACACCTGTAATGCTATTAACAGATACTTTTTATAGTTATAAGTACAATACATAATTTGTATTAATTCCACCTGACTGATGCATAAAATAAAATAAATAGCTGCCATTTATATTCAGCAGTGCTAGAACCGAAATGCAGTGGAAATAGTGACTAGGAACATGTTAATTTGATCAATTACAGATTAATGAAATTAAAGATTGTGGTTGTGCTTGAGCTGGTGCTCTTTTTAAGGGATGAGAATCACTACAGTTTCTTTGTTCATTCCTTCTGAATGCACAGTTGATAGGAAGACATGAAGCAACACTTAACATTTTGCTCCAAAGACTGTCACTCAATAGCCCACATGGGTTGGCAGGAGAATGGGCTTTGTTACTAATTGTACCAAATGTCACGTCATGCAGTTTTTGAGTGGCACTTCATGGCAGGGAGGATAGATGCATTTGTCTTTGGCTAGTTAATTGTGTCCCTTGTCTTATCCTGACACCGGGCCTTTGACTCGTAAGTGGTTCGATGCAAAGCAAATTAGTAGATTATAGTCATATTTCCAATTTGGTAAGCACCAACTTTGGCTCATAAATCATAATGCCTAACACTAAATGGAACGATGAAAGCTGCTTTTTAGATGGCTAATGCAGATGAGGTATTCAAAGCTGGTGATCTGCCATGCAAAGATGTGTACACCAAACCCAAAGGGAATCTTAAAGCAATTTTGTAGCAACTATTCTTAAGAAATCTGTACATGTAAGCATCTGTGTCCACTAAAAGATACTGAGTTAATTATTTTTATTCCAACAGTTTTGCAGTTCAGTTGTGATTCAGCAGTACATTTTCATTGAATGCAGAAAATTGTCCCGTCATTCAATTTGCTTTTGACCTGGTCATTTGATTAGTTGGTGAATTGAGAAACTATGATGAGATTATTTTTAAACAATTTCTCAATTACCAACCTAATTTCTTCACAAATGGATACTTTGATGTGGCGAATTGTTGTTGCAGTAACCAGTCGTTATTCTAAGTTAAAATTCCCAATTTGTTTTTTTTACCAAGTTGTTATTGATGACTTCTCTTTGAATCATTCTGTCATGGTTGGAACATTCTTTTGTGAGTACGGAAGCACTATAAATTTAGCCATAAAATGATGTTCAAGGTAAATCTAAATATTTGTTTTGTTGCTCATGTGTTAATCGCTAATGATTTAGGTTGAGCATTTAGTTTCAATCATTTGACTACCCACCACTTCAGGAAAGCTATTTTCCTGGATCAACCAGTTTTAATTTTGGCTTACAAATGATCTTCCAATTAATAAATTAAGATATTAATGCTACTTAAGCAATGATAATATCTTTGAAAATGGAAAATGAACACAACGCTATTCTATATAAAACAGAATTATTTTATAATTCCTTGATTCCTTGTACATTCTAATTTTGAGTTTTATTCATTTCATTGGATATAGATGTCATGGGGATATTGCTATTCCCTAATTGCCCTCAAGAAGGGAGTGGTGAGCCACCATCAATATCAATATAGTTCAATGTATACTTCCAAATGCCCTTTATTAGAATAGTGTAGGGATTTTTTTTTTTGCATTAAGCTTTGATCTTTCCAATCAACTTAACAAATAGTTTAACTCTATGTATCACATATATTGTACTCTTCCACCTGGACTAAATTTGTTGATATGTTTGCTTCTGAACCTAACCTCTGTAGACCAAAATGATTAACAGATTTAACGTAACATTTTATTTAATTACACAAAGGTGAAACTTCATGGAATTTACTTACCTGAACCCTTTTAGAGGTGTTTGGAAATACTTTTCGATACCAGTGTTCTGAATTGGACTTGGGGCCCTTTTATTCATTTATTCCTTTGCTGGGGTTGTGAAAGGAGGACTGGTGAGAAAATGGTTCATGGTTTCCACTTTGGAGCTCCCGCTGAAATGACCACAATAAGTAATGGGCTGACAGTTTATGGCCTCGCAGGCTCTTTCTGGCATGAGTATATAATGTGAGACATACTTAGAGAAAGTCTTGGTTTGTTAAATTTTTATCTGAAGAGTAGCCACCTGCTTGGTGAATGCGTTTGGGTATTTCAGTCAATAAAAAGTAAATCTAAATGGATGCAGCAGCAAGATTCCTACATATTGAACAGTTGTATTGATTAAATATATTTTGTAATAAATGGGCCAACATGTTTTATGTTGGAACCTGGGGCTAATCTTGTTTCATGGCATACCAGTTTTAAATCATTTGAAGATCGTTTATTCCCATAATAAAACACATATTATGAAAATCTAGCTTTCTGCCATTGCATACAAATGTAATGTCAGAAATACATGAGAGGAAAATAGTTTTTGTTTTATACTTTAGAGTTCCTTCTGGAGTGAAATGTGTTATTGGGATTGTCACAGAGCGTATCAACTTTATATTATGTGCATGTTCTGCTCGCAGTATGTGATCATCAGAGATTTTCAAGCTGGCACGCAGTGCAATAGTTTTTGTTTTCTTTTGTCCACATTATTAAACTAATGCAGGTGCTTTTCCTGCAGCTTGTAGCATCTTTATAATTAAGATTGACACTGTTTGACTGCTTCTGTGGCCTCCCATTATTCATGTTTTTTCACCCCTAACAATGTCTTGCTTACTGCAGCAAGAATGTTCCCCTCAACTGCAGCACCTTTCTCTCAGCTTTAAATTCTTTTTTTGCATGGGATCATGTGCATCATGTCCATGTTTCTGCAAATCTCTACCTGAATGTGTTCAATCACTTTTCCATTCCAGACAAGCACAAAAATAGCACCATCCAATGTCATGAAAACCATTGTCTGGAGGTCTTTCTTCATACCCTGTCTGGTACTCTGAGTTCTCCTTAAAGCCTATAATTTTAAGCAAACCTTTATCCACCTATCCGTTGCCGTGCTGTGAGAACGGAGAGGATGAGAAGGAGTTTCTTCCCACAGTCCATTTGGACTGTCAACTCCTATCACACCAGGGACTAACTCTACTAACTTACTGTACCACAATACCGCCCACAATATTTAATATGAAAAAGAACATGTCCTTCTGTTTGTAGTTTGTTGTTTGTTTGTTTTTTGCACAAAGTCCGCAGGCACTGCCACTTTTCATTTCACTGCACACCCCTTATGTGTATGTGACGAATAAACTTGACTTGACTTAATCTTTTTGCTTTTGTGCCCAATGTTGATTATGCTTTGAGATGATTTTCTGTGTTGAAAAGGCTTTGTTAAAGAGACTATTGTTAAGAATAATTCAAAAGACTCAAACATATTGTTTGAAAAAATTATTGCAGAAAAAATGGAATTGGACCTTTTTCTTGGTGCATTAAAGCAACCCTGCATGTAGCACTAGCACCACATTAGAGTTCTCCATGAACCGAAGATAGACACAAAAGCCTGGAGTAACTCAGCGGGACAGGCAGCATCTCTGGAGAGAAGGAATGGGTGACGTTTCAGGTCGAGACCCTTCTTCAGACTTCAGACTGAACAATAGTCTAGACCCGAAATGTCACCCATTCCATCTCTCCAGAGCTGTTGCCAGTCACGCTGAGTTACACCAGCTTTTTGTGTCTATCTTTGCTTTCACTTAATGATTACTCAGGTCTTAATTGCTCCACATCCTATCCTATCCACATCAGCTGTACCCTATTGACCTACTTATATTTATAATGGCAAGTTCTATGGAAGAGACCCCATGAGAAGCTAAAGAATAGGAATATATTTGTGAAGCAAGGTGGCGCAGCGGTAGAGTTGCTGCTTTACAGCACTGGAGCTCCGGATTTGATCCTGACTAAGGGTGTTGTATTTATGATGTTTGTACGTTCTCCCTGTGTGTGGGTTTCCTCTGGGTGCTCTGGATTTCCTCCCCCACTCCAAAGACGTGTGGGTTTGTAGGTTAATTGACTTCGGTAAATTGTCCCTAGTATCTAACTAGAATTATGGGCTTATCCCAATTAGGCGACTTTTTAGAAGAGTGCAGGAGACTCTGCACTCGCCACATGTTCACTGATGGTCTCTGGTGAATCTCCTTCATGGTCGTGAGGAGTTCCACAAATTTTTCAACATTGGTCGTCATGGAGATAATCGATAATCCTGCAGTCGTAGGTGCAGTTGTAGTGGGGTCGCCATGTAGTTGTTGGTAGTCGAGGTAGTTGTAGGTAGTTTTAGTTAATCGGCTTTGCTGACCGGTCATTTTCATTGGCTCATTGCGGAAAAAAAACATAAGCAATAGTTTTCAGAACCAAGGATAACCGACCGGTAATGTTAAATGCCCGTCGAACTTCACAGCTGTGTATCTCTAGCTTATTAAAAGTAGTCTGGCTTCTTAAAAGTGTCTCCATTCCTTCTCCCCCCTTCTTTTAAAGGACTTATTTTAAAGGGCTGTCCCACTGCGGTGACCTAATTGGCGAGTTTAGAAGAGTTTTCCATCGACTCATACAGCATGGACGACACGAGGTCCTAGGAGGTCTTTGTAAGTCACCTTCATGCTCGAGAGGTGTCCCCGCGTACTCGAGGCCTCAGCTAGGTCGCACGTATTTTTCAACATGCTGAAAAATCCCCGAGAGTAAAAAAAAGGTCGCCATGAAAAAAATCGATACTTATTTTACTCGTAGGTTTAGACGAAGTAGGTCGTAGTAGGTCGGCATGTTATTCGTAGGTAATCAAGGATAGTCAAAAGTAATCAAAAGTAGTTGTAGATAGTCATCACCATAGTCGAAGGAGATCTTCAACATGACACTTTTTCAAACTCTCCTAAACTCTTCTAAACTCGCTAATTAGGTTGCCACAGTGGGACAACCCCTTTACCATACACTGTGCTAGCCGTCTTAATTACAGCGCCAACCTTCCTGTTCATCAGTCTGTAAAAGGGTCTCGACCCGAAATATCAACCATTCCTTCACTCTATAGATGCTGCCTCACCCGCTGAGTTTCTCCAGCATTTTTGTCGCCCTTCCTGTTCATCGCGGTGTGTGTTTGTATCCCCTTGGCTTTGCACCGTGTGAATTTCAGACAGCGCCCCTCCCGCTTGCCCTGGCCCCCGCCTTTCACCACCAACTTCCTGCCAATCTGATCTTGCTGAGATTGTATATCCTAATATATTGATCTGATTAGTCTGAATCTGCCTGCAATGTTGAACAGTGAGCCAAAGTAAAAGCTTTCAATCTCTACTCACATTTGTAGAATGGAGCTCCTTTTGAGAAAGTATATTTTGTGAGTTCAGAGCGCATTCTATTTCCTAATGAATGGAACCTCACTTAGCATTTTGTAGCGACTATATATGTAAATGAATTGACCTTTGCTTCAAGTATTTAAATATTATAAGAAATAGAGTTGAAGCTGCAAAATAGCACAATTGAATATCATGCATTTTCTCAGTTTCTTTGGTTGCTGTTGCTCTTGAGACAGTGCATGGGATGTGAAGAGGACCTCTTAGTTTAGCTGGGGAATGAGATTGAGCTTCAATGATGGTGGAATGACTAAAAAGGACACAAAGTGCTGGAGTAACTTAACAGGTCAGGCAGCATCTCTGGAGAACGTGGATAGGTGATGTTTCTAGGCCCTTCTACATTGGGAGAATGTCTGATGTTTCAAAGGTTTCAAAGGTATTTTATTGTCACGTGTACCAATTAAGGTACAGTGATATGCGATGATTCAAAAATTGGCTCTGTGGTTGACGGGGAGGAAGAAGACTGAATATCAAGAAGATGTAGAAGGTGTGCTCATTTGGGCAAATGTAGTGAATGGAATTTAATCCAGAAAGATTTTATATATTATCTTTTATATATTTTATATCGGGGAGATGTAACAAGGACATGGAATGGTGGGATATTGAGAAGCGTTAAAGAACATGTGGCCTTTGGAGTGTATGTTCGCAGATATTTGAAGATAGAGGAGAAGGTAAATTATTAAAAAGGAATACATATCAGTTTAGGTATAGTATGTCAGAACTAATTTACAATGCTTGTAAGACTATTGAGTATTGTGCAGAGTCCTGGAAACACCATTACAAGACAGATGTGACTCTGGTGGAAAGGGTGCAGGGGAGATTTGCAATGTTGATGGGACACAGCTTAAAACAAAATAATTGGGAGGAATGAGTAGCTGAGGGGACAATTTATTGATTTGTTCAAAATTAACGCTTAGATTAAACAAATGGGAAGGAAATATTTCTCTCAGCAGAGATGTCAAAAACAAGCGTGGACACTCCATGCTGTGTAATCTGGCCAAGCGTTTGGTTTCTGTGACTCTGTTCTCCTTGGACACCAGTTGTTTTCCTTTTTGCTAAATTGTGCATCACATGCAATGTGGTCTCCATGTCTGTTTGACGTACTACATTGCACCTGTGATTGATGTTGACAACTTCTCATTTTCAGGAATCCAACAGCATTCTCCACATCTATACTCATACCTTCATTGCTATAATTTAATCTCCTGGAATGTTTGGGGCATGAACAAAAGTATATGGGAGTTCCCTTGAATTGATATGGAAGACTGAACTCTAAGAATGAATTTGTTGTAGGGGTTGCATTTATATTGGCATCCACCAATTGAACAGTCTGGGCACATGCTCAGCTGCAGATCATTCCCTACAACCTCAGTTATTACAGTCTTAGAAAGCCAGAGCCTGCAAACATACTGTTCATCCCAAAGGTCCTGTTGCAAGCTGGTATTTCTGAAGACAATGTACACAAGGCCTTTGCAGACAGACATTTTGTGAGTCCCAACACTTCCCGAAGTCAACTATTGAGTCCTGCAAACAAAGTACTCCCTGATAGTTTGAAGACACATTGTGGACTTTGGAAGTATTTGTGAAGCATTCAGTCAGTTTGAAGCTGCCTCGTGAGATGCCGTGATTTTAAATTGAGTACCCCAAGAACACCACTTAGTTCATCTAGTTTGCCCTATGACTGTTTTCTGGACTTGAACTACAGTTCATGTTGAAAGACGCTGAACTGTTCATTCCACTATGATTGACCTCATTAGGTGCGCATTTAGCTGCAGAAAAATGTACGGTGCACTGGCATGGTGCACTGGCATGCTTGGATGTACCTGGTCCAGAAATTATCGCTGATGCATTTGGAGCAAAACTAATTTTTGAATGGCGTAGTATTGCTTCCAAAAGAAAAACAGAACCAAATTTCTAGGCTTTCTTTTTGACACTTGGTAGGATTAATTTGCCTACTTTCCAAAATAGTGTTGAGTTCTTTGTATGTCACCCAACAGCGTCTTCAACTTGTGTCCCATACCATAACGTGCATTGTCCACTGTACAGTTTTGCCGTGACAAGTTGTGAAGAACAAGATCTTATTCTTTGAAATAAAATATTTTGTTACTTCAAATGTGCAGTACAATTTTCCCAAATGATAATCATAACAGTGATATTACAATAATTTCAAATACTTCCACATTTTATAAATTGAATGTTGGAATTTTGGTTGACAACCTATTAATCTGCTTATGCAGTTATTACATTATATAGACAGAAAAATAGAGACATGGAGCTGATTTGATGGAGCAGTATGTTATACTGAAATGCAGTACTTATTCCATTAAATTAAAATGACATTTCCATTAAGTATCTCAAACCTATTACTCTGTAATTAAATGAAATGCGGCCATTGATTTTTTTTTCAGCTTCCGTTTCTCGTTCATATTGTTATTGCTTGGGGAGCAGATCTGTTCATCTTCCAATGTGATTAACATGAGGGTTTGAGAACTCCAGGGCATGCTTGTTTCGAATTGTATCTTGTACTTTTGTTTATCAATTTACGTCAAAATGTTTTGTGTTGCCTCTGATATAAAATGACCTCAGCCTAAAAGGAAGTGACATCCCTGATGGAGTCTGGTATTGAAGTGAAATGCATTAAAATGCACTTAGATTAACTTTTGTGATTTCCTTCACATTAATTGTGTATATAGAGGCTTGTGATTCCAATGTGCATCAAAAAGATTGGCATAAGGGTATTAAATTGTAACATGACAGATGTGATTAACCAGGTCTGAGAATAAGAGGGAAACGCTTTTAAAAGCTATGACACAACTGGAACCACTCCTCAATAAGGTGGAGTGATGCCTTAAGAAACTAAGGGGAAAATCTTTACAAGGAAGCAATTGTAACTATGCAGCTTCATGGCCTTTCATAATCGCATACATATGTTAACTTTTATAACCATGTACTCATTGCATTTTATAGATTTTCAGCTGTTGTAGTTTAGGGTTATATGCTTTCACTGCATTTTGATGGCAAAATAGAAATTACAAATGTATTATTAATCACAGGTTTAGTATCTTGAACTGGAATCAGGATAGGGAATCAATTTGTCCTCTAACCTGCCTAAAGGTTCAAAACTGTAGCCTTTCAAATTACGTTATTGTACATTTTAATTTTAATTTTGGTGCAAAATAATATGTACCCTTCTCCACCCACTCGGTAGACCATTGCTGTGCTTTCATGTCTCAAGATTTAGGAGAAAAAAATGCTTGCTGTTGCCCTGTTTCTATCCGCTGATTGTTTTGGGGGGTGTTTTATTAATAAAATGGTGTGGGGAGGGAAATTATTTGCCGTGTGCAAACAACTAAAAAAGCACTTGGTGTGATATAATTGTTACTATTGATGCACTAAAAATAATGCAGTAGCTCACTTTTGGCATTGAAACAAAGTAGAAATTTACTTTCATCTCCATTGCTCCGTATATTCAACCTACTGATTGCTGTAAAATCTTAACAAGCATGGTTTGCTACTGTGAGAAATCCAAGTCTTTTCTGCCCAAATTAGCAAGTTAATTGTTACATTTGCCACAATGGTTATGCAATTACATAGATGGTGTGTTTCATCTAGAGGGAGTATTTGTGAGGTTTTGAACTATAGAATTATGCATGTTCCAGGGGGTTTGGTCTAAAAAAAATACATTGATCATGACTACATGTATTTAATTTTAATAAAACAGCATATTGTCTGCCTCAGAGCTGGAAGAATTTATAGAAACAAATCCAAAGCTAATTCAGAATAAATATTTTCATTTTTACAAAACAATTTTAACATCAAGTAATGTTTCTGATTATTTAAATGGATCATTAGCACCAACTGTTAGTGACGTGAACTACTACTCCTTTTCTCTGTTATTTATACACAACATTGTAGAAGTAGTTATGCTGCTGAATGTAGCAGATTGAACTATCAACCTGGTGTAAAAATCTATTTCATTTGGGGCCAAGAAGAATTCACTGCAGCTGGGGTCGCTAGACGCTTCCAGCTCTGCTTTATTTATGCGTGTGGCATTTGGACTTTTCTCTCCACTTCCCATATTAAGCGGATAGTGTAGTGGTATGACAATGTATTGCATGTTTATAATTACCCCAAAATTATTGTTCATCAATAGTTTATACAACTGTTACATTAGATATTTTATAAAATATGCATAAGCTCATTGCGGCATTGAGGAAAAGTTCAAAGCTAATTTCATAGTCAAGGAATGTGTGTGCTTTTTTTCTAATTATTCATTCCTCACAAATCTATTACCATAAATATGTTCTAGTAACAGTTGTGAAACTGGTAACAATGTGCAATAGAAAATTAACTTTGAGTATAGAATTATTATTTTCTACCATTTAGTGGAAATCGTATCTTATTTGTGTGCTTAATAGTAAATGCTAAAGTGCATTCTAAAATTAATAGTACCTGCTTAAATGTATACAGTAAAGCTTTGGCCACATAACATCTTTACACATCAGAAGTTCTCAGTCTATGGGGAAAGTAACATTGCCTTAAGTTGCTATACTTCATGCATATGCATTCAGCCTCGCATTTACATCTATGTGCATACAGAAACAGTGTGCATTATCATTGCTGCTAACAGTCAAATCATGAACTATCCATGATTTTTATCTTTCCAATTTGTTTTCAGTCAACGGGACATAAATCACAATTCAATAATCCGCCTAGAATGAGATCCCACCGCTAGCCACATCTGCCCATCTCCACCCCTTTCTGCTGTATCGCAGAGACCATTCCCTCCACAACTCCCTGGTCAACTCATCCCTTCCACACAAACCACCCCCTCCCCAGGTGCTTTCCCCTGCAACCACAGAAGATGCAACACCTGTCCCTATACCTCCTCCCTCAACGCCGTACAAAGACCTTTCAGGTGAGGAAGAGGTTCAACCTCATCTACTATATCCGCTCTTCCAGGTGTGGATTCCTATATATCAGCGAGCCCAAGCGTAGACTCGGCAATCGTTTCGCTGAACACCTTCGCTCAGTCCGCATGGGCCTATGCGAACTGCAAGTTGCTAAACACTTTAACTCGCTCTCCCATTCCCACACTGACCTTTCTGTCCTGAGCCACTTCCACCGTAAGGGTGAGGCCGTTATCATGGGTGACTTTAATCTACATATAGATTGGGCCAACCAAATTGGTAGCAGCGCTGAGGAGGAGGATTTCCCGGAATGTATAAGGGATGATTTTAAACCAATATGTAGAAGAACTGACTAGACGACAGGCCATCCTAGACTGGGTATTGTGTAATGAGGAAAGATTAGTTAGCAGTGACAGGATCGGTCAAAGTCAGCATGAATTTATGAAGGTGAAATCATGCTTGACTAATTTTTTGAACTTTTTGAGGGAGTAACAAGTAGAATGGATAAGGGAGAGCCAGTGGATGTGATGTATCTGCCTTTGACAAGGTCCCACACAAGAGATTAGTGTGCAAAATTAGAGCACATGGTATTGGAGGTAGGGTATTGACATGGATAGAGAACTGGTTGGCAGCCAGGAAGCAAAGAGTAGGAATTAACGGGTCCTTTTCAGAATGGCAGGCAGTGACTAGTGGGGTGCAGCTAGGCTCGGTGCTGGGACCCCAGTTGTTTACAATATATTAACGATTTAGACGAGGGAATTAAATGTGACATCTCCAAGTTTGCGGATGACACAAAGCTGGGTGGCAGTGTGAGCTGCGATGAAGATGCTATGAGGCGACAGGGTGACTTGGATAGGTTGGGTGAGTGGGCAGATGCTGTATAATGTGGATAAATGGGAGGTGATCCACTTTGGTGGCAAGAACAGGAAGGCAGATGATGTCAGGTGAATGGTGTCAGATTAGGAAAAGGAGAGGTGCAACTAGACCTGGGTGTGCTTGTACATCAATCACTGAAAGTAAGCATACAGTTACAACGGGCAGTGAAGAAAGCTAATGGCATGTTGGCCTTCATTGCGAGAGGATTTGAGTTTAGGAGCAAGGAGGTCCTACTGCAGTTGCACCTCCTGGTGAGACTGCACCTGGAGTGTTGTGGGCAATTTTGGTCTCCTAATTTGAGGAAGGACATTATTGCTCTTGAGGGAGTGCAGTGTAGGTTCCCCAGGTTAATTCCCGGGATGGCGGGTCTGACATACAATGAAAGAATGGGTCAACTGGACTTGTATTCACTGGAATTTAGAAGGATTAGAGGGGATTGTGTAGAAACATATAAAATTCTAAAAGGATTGGACAGGCTAGATGCAGGAAAAATGTTCCCGATGTTAGGGGAGTCCAGACAAGGCGTCACAGTTTAAGAATAAGGGGTATGCCATTTAGGACTGAGATGAGGAAAAACTTCTTCACCCAGAGTGTTGTGAATCTGTGGAATTCTCAGCCACAGAAGGCAGTGGAGGCCAATTCAATGGATGTATTCAAGAGAAAGTTAAATTTAGCTCTTGGGGCTATGTATAAGGGATATGGGGGAAAAGCAGGAACGGGGTACTGATTGAAGATGATCAGCCATGATCATATTGAATGGTGGTGCAGGCTCGAAGGGCCGAATGGCCTACTCCTGCACATATTTTTCTCTGTTTCCGAATGCTAATAGGAAGTACAGCACCTCATATTTTGCTTGGGCAGCTGACAACCCAGCGGTATGAATACTGATTTCTCTAACTTCAAGTAACCCTTGTTTTTCCTCTCTCTGTCCTTCCCCCACCTGAGTGCTAGGTTCACTGTCCTCCTGATTAATTTTACCGATGTATGCCTCGTTGTCACCTTCCCCTCAGCCAACAATGAACATTTCCTTGAACATTCTCTGCTTTGATCTGCCCTTTTCACTACTTAGATTCACTTTGTACCCTTCCATATCTCTCGTTTCCCTCTCCCCTGACTCTGTCTGAAGAAGGTTTTTGACCCGAAAAGTCACCCATGTCTTCTTTCCAGAAATGCTGCCTGTCCTGCTGAATTACTCCAGCATTTTGTATCTATCTCCAATATCTCCAATTCATTTGTTATTTTGACAACCCAGCTTATAGGTTTAAAGTTTTTGACCGCCACTGGCAATTATCCCAGTAATGGATTTTTTTTTCAAAATGTGAGTCAGTTTTATGTCGGATCTATAACAAAAGCCAATGAAGATATTATGTAAATTAAATGTATCTGAGCTTGAAGACCCTAAGCATTGTTTATCCAACTGTACTTTGCCTCAAGATGATTTTGAACAATGTCTTGCTTTTTCCAGGGGAAAGTAGCCCAAACAGCATGCATGTCGGCCTGTAAACACCTATCCACGTCTTTGATGCAAATGCTTCTGGATACTGATGTGAAGCAGATAAGCATGGGAGCCATTCAGCAATTCAACCTCGATGTTATTCAATGTGAATGTAAGTAGAACTCCTGGCCTACTTTAAATGAACAAGTGATGTTCACTTTGAAAATCCAATCAAAATTAATTCATGCCAATAATACACATAAATGTGTTAAAGTTTACTGCATAGACTCACCAATGACTGAGCATTTGCCATGATGCAGCATTATTAATCTAAAGTAGTGTGAGACAATGTAATATAGTTTATTAATTTGTTGCAAAACTAAACATTGCTGTAAATGTTTGAGAATACTGAGTTGGATGATCAGTCATGATCATATTGAATGGCAGTGCAGGCTCGAAGGGCCGAATGGCCTACTCCTGCACCTAATTTCTATGTTTCTAAATGCAGACTACAGTTAGTTTCCTGTATTGGAAAGATTTTCGATTTTGAATAAATAGGATGAGGTTGGCTATCTTAATGGAGGGGGGAGAATTAAAAATAATAGTGTGCCCATTCCTGTCTATTTATTCTTGTTTCTCTGCTTCTGAAGACCCTTGTTGATCAATATGTATACCAGAGTTTATCCTCTATTCTGTTTGTTTATGACGTTTTTTTATCACACTCTACAAGTGTATGAAGAAACTGCAAATGCTGGTTTAAACCAAAGATAAGCACAAAAAGCCAATTCGCTATCCATGCTAGTATCTTCCCTTTAATATCATGGGCTCTCATCTTCCCTAGCAACCTGATGTGCAGCACCTTATCGAAGGCATTCTAAAAATCAGGTTGTAAAACCGCCAGGTTTGAAAGTGAAACATGAGGTGCTCTACCTGCAGCTTGCGTGTGGCCTCACTCTGACCATGGAGGAGGCCACAAAGTTCTGAATGGGAGTTCAAATGTTTGGCAACCAGGAGTTCACTTAGACCAAGGTGGACTTAGCGTCTGTTCAGCGAAACAATCGGCAAGTCTACTCTTGGTCTCCTCGAACGTTCATTTCTCTAATTTCAAGCTTGAACGTTGAATTCTCAAATTTTCAGTAACTCCTGGATTCCTCCCCCCCATCTCCGCCCTAATAGTCCTAAAAGTTCCACTGTTCTCATCCTTGTATCCCTGTTGTTAACACATCTTCACCAGCCAACAATAGCCCATTATGGACTCCACCCTTTCTGAGGTCATCTGTTGCCAGCCCTGGTTTGTTCTGGCCTTCTTTATCTTTCAATATGAAGAAGGGTTCCAACCCTTCATGTCACCGATTTCTCTCACCAGTGATGCTGCCTGACCCGCTGAGTTACTGCAGCTTTTTGTGCTTATCTTTGGTTTAAACCAGCATTTGCAGTTTCTTCATACACTTGTAGAGTGTGATAAAAAAACGTCATAAACAAACAGAATAGAGGATAAACTCTGGTATACATATTGATCAACAAGGGTCTTCAGAAGCAGAGAAACAAGAATAAATAGACAGGAATGGGCACACTATTATTTTTAATTCTCCCCCCTCCATTAAGATAGCCAACCTCGTCCTATTTATTCAAAATCGAAAATCTTTCCAATACAGGAAACTAACTGTAGTCTGCATTTAGAAACATAGAAATTAGGTGCAGGTGTTCGGGGGGATGCGACTTTCCTGTCGTGTCCCCCGACACCGTCTCCGTCTGTGCTGAGGCCCTGGTGACGGCCTTCCAGCTTCCAGCGGCGGCGGCACGGCCTTCAGAGCTTCAGCGGCGACCTGGCTTCCGGCGGCGACCTGGTTTTCGGGAGCTGTGGTGCTCCAGCGGCGGCCTGGCTCTCTCTGAGCTGCGGTGCTCCAGCGGCGGCCTGGCTCCCTCTGAGCTGCGGTGCTCCAGCGGCGGCCTGGCTCCCTCTGAGCTGCGGTGCTCCAGCGGCGGCCTGGCTCCCTCTGAGCTGCGGTGCTCCAGCGGCGGCCTGGCTCCCTCTGAGCTGTGGTGCTCCAGCGGCGGCCTTGGCTTCGGGAGCTGCGGTGCTCCAGCGGCGGCCTGGCTTTCGGGAGCTGCGGTGCTCCAGCGGCGGCCTGGCTTTCGGGAGCTGCGGAGCTCCAGCGGCGGCCTGGCTTTCGGGAGCTGCGGTGCTCCAGCGGCGGCCTGGCTTTCGGGAGCTGCGGTGCTCCAGCGACGTTCCGGCGGCGGGCCCTGTGGCGGTGTTCCGGCGTCAGCGGTGGCGGCGGCCTGGATCCCCTCAGCGCAGAGGGAGAATAAGGAGGGGAGAAAGACAGAGACCCTAAGACTTTTGCCTTCCACCACAGTGAGGAGGTGTTTGGTGAACTCACTGTGGTGGATGTTAAATTTGTGTTTATTGTATGGTATTGTTATTTTTATATATGTATGACTGCAGGCACGACATTTCGTTCAGACCGAAAGGTCTGAATGACAATAAAGGAATTCAATTCAATTCAATTGTACAGTTCCTTCCCACACAAACCAGTGATTCTTTGCAGTGAATTGTGGCCAACGGGGAGGATATCCTATTCCAAGCTCAGTCATGCTGATCAAAGTTTAAAAGGTTTCTCGTTGGTCATCTTGCACTGATCAGTGAAAAAATATAAAACTGGATATCCAGGTGGTCAAAGGTTTCAAAGGTCTTTTATTGACACATGCACAAATTAAGAGTACAGTGATATGCCAATTACCATACAGCCATACGGGGGGGGGGGGGGGGGGGGAAGCAACAAAACACACAACTACATAAAAGTTAACATAAACATCCACCACAGTGAATTCCCCACATTCCTCACTGTGATGGAAGGCAAAAAAGGACATAACAAGAAGTGTCCATGTTAAAATGTCTGAAGGATGCATGCTTTTGTTGTGTGACCATGAGGAAGATGGTCACATTATTATTCTCATCCAGTCGATTCTGCTGACCAAGGAATCATTGTGTTCACCTGTTGGAGCCACTGAGTCATCATGCATTGCAATCTTGAACAAGTAAGATACATCTAACTACCTGTACTATGGCTACTCAGAGCCCCTATCTCCATTCTGGCCCAAGGTCACTGCAGTGATAAAATGATAGTTACTTCTGGGTCTTTCTACTTCCATCGCTCAATGCCCACTGACAGATGGCACTAACATCTGTGGTGATAAAGTGCTTTGAGAGATTGATTATGGTGCAGATCAACTCCTACCTTAGTACTGACCTTAACCCACCACAGTTCAGCTACCTCCACAATAGATCATCAGGGGATGTGATCTCTCTGACTCTCCACTCTGCATTGGAACACTCGGACAATAGGAACACATATGTCCGGCTGTTGTTCATCGATTACAGCTGGCATTCAACATAGACATCCCCTCCAAACTTATCATTAAACCCAGAGAACTGGGTCTCTGCTCATCCCTGTTTCATTGGATCCCCGACTTACTCAATGGCAGACCGCAATCAGTATGAATTGGCCACAACACTTCCTCCTTGATAACCATCAGTACAAGAGCACCTTGGAGCGGTGTCCTCTGCTCAATCCCCTGCTCTACTCTTTTTATATCTGTGGGCAGGCAGATACAGCTCTAATGCCATCTTTAGATTTGCCAATGATACCACCATTGTTGGGAAAACGATGAGTCAGAGTTCGGGAGGGAGATTGAAGATCTGTTTTACTTTTGCCCGAACAACAATCTTGATCTCAACATTAGCAAGATGGAGGAACTGATTGTTGATGTTAGGAAAATCCATGAACCCGTCTTCATCGATGGGTTCATGGGTCCTCGGCTTTCCTCTCGACAGGACAGAAAATGAACAGTTTCAAGTTACTGGGTGTGCATATCTCTGAGTGTCTGTTCTGTGCCCAGCACATTGGTGCAATCAAAAAGAAGGCTCATCAACACCAACTTCAAAATTGAGGAGATTTGGTGCATTGATGAATACTCCATTGAACTTCGACAGGTGTATGATGGAAAGCGTAGTGCATCACAGCTTGATTTGGCAACTCGAACTCCCAGCAATGAAGGAGACTACAAAGAGTGGTAGACAGTGCCCTACCCATCACAGGTACTGACCTCCCCACCATTAAATGGATCTATAGGAAGCACTGCCTTAAAAAGGCAGTCAATCTCATTAAAGACATACACTACCTGGACTATGCTCATATTTCACTACTGCCATCGAGAAGGTGATACAGGAATCTGAAAACCGTGATCACCAGGTTCAATTACTGCTTTGTTCAAGAAGGAACTGCAGATGCTGGAAAATCGAAGGTAGACAAAAATGCTGGAAAAATGCTGCGGGTGAAGCAGCATCTATGGAGCAAAGGAAATAGGCAACGTTTCGGGCTGAAGAAGGGTTTTGGCCCGAAACGTTGCCTATTTCCTTCGCTCAATTACTGCTTTTCCCAGCAATCATCAGGCCATTGAACACTACACTACGCAACGCTAATGCCCGCAACTCTGATCTCTGCATTTTGCCTTTGGTTGCACCATAAGAATTTGATATTTAGTTTGCACGATTATGTTTACCAAGCATTACAGTTGTATTACTTTATTGTATTTTTTTACTATTATATATTATCTGTGTTATTGTGTTAGGCAAGCAAGAATTTCATAGTTCTGTTGTCAATACATATGCCAATTAAATACTCTGGACAATTGAAGTTCATTGGCTAAAGTGGGAATCTGCATTGTCATAGGAGAGTCTGGAGGGGAGCAAGTCAGAGCATTATTGCTTTCGAGAGGTATAGGAACTCGCCAGATTAGTCAGCATCTATGGAGGGAATTGGACAGATGGTGTTTAAGTTGAAGCATCTGTCCATTTGTAAATGCCACTGTTTATCTGAAGGATGATAAATAACAAAATGAAGAAATTAACACTTCTACTATACGAATCAACCCAATCCCATCTGAATTGATCTCCCTCCCTGCAGCGTGATACCAAACTTGGTTTTCTCCTTCGTTCCAACCAAGACTGTTTGGCCTGAAACATTGTTTCTCTTATCACCGATGCTGCCCAACTTGTTGAGAATCTACAGTAATTTTGGCTGTTGTTTCTGGAATATATTTGGTCCTGTCCAGTTTAAAACTTGTTTTATTGCCAAGTTCTAATGGAGAATCATGGTTTATCTCTCCCAATGATGATGCTTGACTCCCTGAAGATTTACAGCACTTCGATTTATCATGGGGAACGATGTATTGACTTCAAGGGATGCAGTTTCTTGGGCAGTCCATGGGGCCTCCACTCCATTTCTGAAGCATCTAACTAAAGTGGCAGAAGAGTTCTATGTAGCATCTGTGGACTCAGTAACAGGCGGTGGACTCGGTGTTTGAAGGAACAGGTGGTCAGATTTTTGAATGTCATGTTATCCTTCTCCTGCACGTGGTCTCTGCGTGCTTCTGATATAGAAACAATTGGAGCTCGGTGCCTTCTCTAATGCCCCTTCTCCATTTTGAGGCATCACAAGCGTCTAATTCCCATGGGTCGAGCCTTGATGTTGGGCATATTGGACATGGGAATAGACATTAACACTATGGCTTGCCTATCTGGCAAATGGATTTTGAGCATTTTACAAAGACCTTATTGTTGATGCATCTCCTCCAGTACTTTGAGGTGCTGTTGTAGCTAACTGTGTATCTGAAGTATAGACAAGGATTTGAATCACTGCTGTTTGATACATCATGAGCTCTGTTCCATGATTGATGTCTTGGTCTTCGGGCATCCTCTTTCTGCTGACTGAGGAAAAGTGCATTGGAGGTGGCTAATGAATTTTGTGATTGATATTCTGCCTTTGCTGAAAAGTAGCTTCCAGATTTGAAAGTGATTCCAATTCTCCAGTTTCTTGTAACCCTTAATTGGCAGTAGTTGGGGCATGTGTTTGAGAGTGGGGGGGGCAGAGAATTCCACATTCACAACTCTCAATGAGAAAAAGTGTTTCCTCATCTCCGTTCTAAATAGCTTACCCCTTATTCTTAAACTGTGGCCCCTGGTTGCAAGGCAGAATGACATCTGGGCTCTGGTGTTAAATTATGAGGAGCTATGCCTTCCATTGTCAGTATACTGCTGAGGGGGTATTGAAGAAAGTAAATAAACCCATTTGGAATGTAACTTGCACAAACAACCAGTGTCAAAAGTGCTTTAAATAAAATTACGGTACTTTTAATTAAAAAAAGTAGCCACATTTGTAACATAAGAAGCATGTCAGACAATCCTATAAAGGCACCAATGAGTTATGCTCAATGGTCAACCAAACATTCTAATTGGAGTCATAGATTTCAAAAGACAGCTGCTGGGTTGATTGAGTGTGTCTATTTCAGTGCCTGAGCAGCAGTGAGAAATTTCAAAAAGTGCAAGTTGGATTGGTTGAGTGAAGCACCAACAAATGAGCTAATTGAGCAGCCAATACAAAGGCAAAGGGCAGTGGAGCGAATGTGTTGGGAGAGAGGTTGCGTAGAGCTGCGGCGCTATGTGGAGGGTTAGTGTGAAGCTTTGGTTTGAGGCTGCATCGGGGAGGTTAAGCAGTGGGTCACGGGAGGTAAAGGTACAGTCTGCTGTTTCTTATGTGTGCTTGCTGTGTTTTATTTCTCTTGGGCTTAGTGCAGTGGTGATGGCAGGTAGAATGGTGCAATGTTCCTCCTGCAGGATGTGGGAGGTCAGCGAAACTGCTGGTGTCCCTGATGACGACGTCTGTGGGAACTCTGTGCAGGTGCAGCTCCTTAAAGACCTTGTTAGGAAATTGGAGCTGTGGCTGGATGACCTCAGGATCGTCCAGGAGAATAAGAGCTTCATAGATAGGAGTTGTAATGAGGTGGTCACGCCATCTCAACACTAATCTGCCTGAGGCAGTGTTCATCAGATTGAAATCCCTTGGCTGGTGATGCATTTTGAAATATTCTAAAATTCAGAGCCTTTAAAATAATTCTGTGGTGATCAGCGAGCCACATTTGGCCCCTATCCCTTTAAACCTTTCATATCCCTGTACCTGTCCAAATCTTTTAAATGTTATAGTTTCTACTTCAACCATCTCCTCTGGCAACCCATTCCATATAACCAGCACCCTCTGTGTGTAAAACGTTGCCCCACAGATTTCTATTCAATCTTTCCCCTCACCTTAAACCTATGTCCTCTGGTTCTTGATTCAACTACTATGGTTAAAATACTCTGTACATCTACCCTATCTATTCCCCTCATGATCCTTTACACCTCTATTAGATCACCTCTCATCCTCCTACTCTCCAAGGAATACAGTGCTAGTCAGCCCAACCTCTCCCTACAACTCAGGCTCTCAAGTCTTGGCAACTGCCTCAAGTCTTGGCAACTGCCTCTGCACTTTTTCCAGTTTAATGGGATCACTTTTACTGTAGGGTTACCCAATACTCCAACTGTGGCCTCGCCAGTGCCTTTTACAGCTGTAACATAAACATCCCACCTTCTGTACTTAATACTCTGACTGATGAAGGCCATTGTGCCAAAAGTGTTCTTGACCACCTACCTGTGGCTTGACCACCTACCTGTGACCACCACCTTCTTGTCTACTACCTGTGGCACTAGTTTCAAGGAACTATGTGCCTGCACTCCTAGATCCCTCTGCTCTGCAACACTCCCCAGACGACCGGGAATTCCCCCTGCCCATCAGGGATACCCTTGCTCAGCAAGTAAAGCGGCATCCGTGGAGGCAAAAGGTGTAAGTCAATGTTTTGGGCTGAAATCTTGCCAGAACCAAGAGGGAACAGCAAAGATTGCCAGTACCAATCAATACAAAGGGGGGTGGAGAGAGAGGTTGGTATGTGGTGGTGGAGCTAGATACAGAGGGGATGATATGCAGATAGAACCAAGTAGGTTGCCGTGGGTGTTATGGATTGGAGGGATGATCAAATAGAGAAAACAAGGTATACAGGTGTGTCTGGGAGTAGCACAGCAGGGGTTGAGTTACCTGAAAGTACAAAATTCAATGATCACACCCTGGACACAAAGTGCTGGTGTAACTCGGCGTGTCAGGAAGCATCTCTGGAGAACGTGGAGAGCTGATGTTTCAGATTGTAATTAATTTATTAGCCAAGTATGTACACATACAAGGAATTTCATTTGCCAACAACATTACAAAAAGCAACAGGATACATAAACACATAAAGATTAAACATCGGCTTAAACAGCCACCATAACGGCATGTGAGAATCCCTAGGGCACACAGATTAAGTGGAGACCCACAGCCATCAGTTCAATGTCCGGGCCCCACACACACACACTCCTTCACTACCACATGACAATTGTTAGTACGGTAGTATAAAAATTGTAGCGCTATCGTGTACCGTTTTGGTGTAATTTGACAACATCACCGAATCAGAGGACACACACACACACACACACACACACACACACACACACACACACACACACACACACACACACACACACACACACACGTTCTAGTATAATAGAAGATAGATATCTTCAAAACTAATAGACACAAAATGGTGGTGTAATCGGTGGGTCAGGCAGCATCACTGGAGAGTTACTCCAGCATTTCGGTCTATCTTCGGTGTAAACCAGCATCTGCATTTCCTTCCTGCACATCTCTGGAGAGAATGGAGAGGTGACACTTCAGGTCAGGACACTTCTTGAGACTGATTGTAGTGAGGGAGAACTGGAAGCAAGAGAAGACCGGGGCAAATCAGGGCTGGCAACCTTTGGTCCCGTCTTTTCTTGCTTCCAGTCTCTTCGGCCAGCCCTCCCTATAATCTGTCACCTATCAATTTTCTTCAGAGATGCTGTCTGACCTGCTGAGTTACTCCAGCATTTTAAGTCTATCCTTGGTATAAACCAGCATCTGCAGTTCCTTTTTATTACATTCAGAACAAATGTATTTAAATTGTATAAATGTTGCATTACTGCATTGGCAGAAATATTTTTCTAAAGGAAATATATATTGCTTTATTTAAGATGTTGAAGAATATGTTGCAGAGTAAGTTGAAACTTCAAACAAATCATTCAATTTAAAAATTAGTTGTTTAAAGGAAATATTTCAGTCATAATTTGTAGACATTTAAAAAATACTGAGATGAATTGGCTGAATTGTGGATTAAGGCTCAGCACAATAACCAGTTGAAACTTTGTTGTACGCTCATGGCTGCTGTCAGATGCACATTCCAGACGTCACCATGCTGCCTGTGATTTATGTTTGAACTTAACGCCCTCCTCCAGTCTTTGTGTATGATATTTTCAGGATTAATGGCCACAACAGTGACATTTCCATTAGCACCCTGTGTGTGCAAATAACTCACAAGTGGCAGGTAGCTTCCTTTACTGTAATTGATAAATGCGCTGAAGGGTTTACCATGCATGGGAGGAATGGCATCTTCTGAAAGTCAAGTTATGTCTAAATGTCAGCTGGATTCAAAGCTGATACCTTTTTTTGTAAACAGTTACTACACAAGTCCACATCAAATGCAAAAGCTTAAACATTGCATCTTTCATTCCCAGCAACCAATTAAAATTAGTTTTCAGTTCAATGTGTTCTCAACATTGCTAATCGTTAATGATCAACTTGTGATCATGATGAGCTGTGATTTTATGCACTATGCATCAGAAATTATTCAAAAATCTGGCCAAATGCTTGTTCAACATGAATTTGGACATCGCCTTCTTTGAATTAGTTAGCGCATATGTGGCCTACAAAATGTGTAAACTACTTTTGCAAAGACAGATTTACACTTGCTTTTAAGGCTGCTGCAGTTGAATGTAAAGGAGATGTAAACCCATCCCATCACCATGGAGTTCGACAGGTAAATTCCCTTTAAGATTTTAACATTAATTGCTCACATCCTTCTTGCTGTAGGCCCCCACTATTGAAAAACATTTCGGCATTATTATTATTATTACTGAAACTATTTCCTGCCCCACTCCATCGTGTTGTAGCCAATCATGGCTTTAATATGCACACTTCCCCTTCGAGCGTAATCGTGACTTTGATGTTCCTAATCCCTGCTGCAGCTAATCGTGTCCCTGACATTCCATCCCTATGCTGCAGCTGATTTAATCCTAACCTTCCCCACCCCCCAACCCTCTCCCCTCCACCATGCCACTGCAACCTTACTCCCGCAAATACCAATGTCGTGTTTTATCTACCCTAGTTCATATAAAGCTCCAATTTAAGGCTTCTCTCACCATTGATTTATTCGCAACCGTCCCTGTCACTTTGTTCCAGGACCCAACAAAATCCTCCATTGGCTTTGGAATAGCTTTGTGCATGGCAGAATATTGCAATAGAGACTCCCTGCAAATAAAAGCTGCATTGATTTACACACTACAGTCATTAAAGTCATTGTCATACAGCACAGAAACGATCTTTTGCCCAACTCATTCATGCTAACTAACATGCCCCATCTAAGCAAGTTCCATATATCCCATGCGATTTTCCAACTGCAAATGACATTTCATGGCCCCTTCTGCTCCTTCTAATCGCCCGCTTGAGTTCTTTCCCACTCGCTTTAAATTCCTCATAAATGATCTGATGCCACCTTCTTAAACCTGACATCTGCTCCCTTTTTTTTATGACCAGGTTTACAACCTCCTTGGTTCCCTTACCTTCCCGTCCTCTTCCCTCCTCCTTACTAGAACATGCTGATCGTGCACATTGATCAGCTGGCTTGAAGCAACTCCCACATGGCATTTGTGGATTTACCCAATAATATCTGATCCCAATCTACCCTCCCCAGCTCCTGCTTAATGACATTGTGATCTGTTATTGATATTCTGGTCAAGACATGTCCATGACCATATAGAATAGATTGCAGCATTTTCTGGAATGAGGTTATCAGGGGTAGAGATTGTTCACCTGAGGATCAGTGTAGCATCTACCTTCTTTATACTCCTCTTCCCCAAGGATAAGTCGCACCGGAAAACCTCTTTGTGGCTTCTTCACAATCGTGGTGGGTTAAAAAAATCAGTCTCAAATGTCTTTAACATTTAAATGGTGATATGTTTGCAGCCTAGGAGAAACAAGATCAAATTAGCAGCAAAATGTTTTTTAACAAAATCTTTGACAATGTTCCACCTTTAAATTGTCGTTTATCTTGTAAGATTATGTGATAGGCCGAATGGCCTAATTCTACTCCTATCAAGTCTACTCCACCATTCAATCATGGCTGATCTATTTCTCCCTCCTAATCCCATTCTCCTGCCTTCTCCCCATAACCTCTGACACCCGTACTAATCAAGAGTCTATCGATCTCTGCCTTAAATATATCCACTGACTTTGCCTCCACAGCCTTTTGTGATAAAGAATTCCACAGATTCACCACCCTCTGACCAAAGTGTTTACCTGATCTATTCATCTCATGATTTTGTACATTTCTATATGATCATCCCTCATCCTCCTGAGCTTGCAGGAATAAAGCCCTAGCTCAGCCTCTCCCTATAGCTCAGCCGCTCGAGACCTGTCAACATTCTTCTAAATCATCTCTTGACAATGTATTTCCTTTAGCACTCGACTCTAAATGTGGCTTCACCAATGCCTCAACAACCGTAACATGACCTCCCAACTTCTATACTCAATACTCCTACTGATGAAGGCCATTGTGCTGAAAGCCTTCTTGACCACCCTATCCACCTGTGACAACACTTTCAAGGAACTATGCACCTGCTCTCCTAGATCCCTCTGCTTCACGACACCCCCAGACCCCTACCATCCTGCCATTATTGGACTTCCCAAAATGCAACACCTCAAATGTGTGTTTAGAAAAAATTATCTGTATTAAATTCCATTAACATTTCATTAGCCCACCAGCCAAACAGATTAAAATCCTATTGTAAACTTTGACAACCATCTTCACTATCTACATCAACATCCACTTTAGTGTCATCTGCGAACTTGCAAATCATGCCATGTACGTTCTCATCCAAATCATTGATATAGATGACAAACAGCAATATGCCCAGCGCCAAATCCTGAGGCATACCACTAGTCAAAGACTTCCAGTCTGAGAAACATCCTTCCACCATCACCCAATGCTTCCTTCCATGAAGCCAATTTTCTATCCATTCAACTATCTCTGCAAGATTCCCACGCGATGTAACCTTCCAGAGCAGCCTGCCATGCGGAACCTTGTTGAATACCGAACTGAAATCCATATATACATCTACAGTTCTGCCCTCTTCAACCTTTTTGGTCAGATCTTAACAAAAAAATCAATCATGTTCGTCAAACACGACCTCCCACGTGCAAAACCATACTGACTATCCTGAATCAGCCCTTGTCCATTTAATGCACGTGTACCTAATCCTTAAGAATAAATAATCTCTTGTAACTTTTCGGCTCACTGGCCTGTAGCTCCCTGGCTTTTCTCTGCAGCCCTTCTTGAATGGTCGCACAACATTTGCCACCCTCCAGTCTACTGGCATCTCAACTGTATTTAATGATGCCTTGTAAATCTCAGCCAGAGCACCTGCAATCTCCTCTATAGCTTCCCACGGTTTCCTCGGATATAATTGATCAGCCCCAGGTTATTTGTCTACCTTTTACACGTCAGGACTTTCAGCACCCCCTGGACCTAATACTGACTGCTCCCAAGACACTTCCATTGACTGCCCCAAGTTCCCCAGAACTTGTGTTTTTCTCCACAGTAAAAACTGAGGAGGTAGACAAAAATGTTGGAGAGACTCAGCGGATGAGGCAGCATCTATGGAGCGAAGGGAATAGGCAACGTTTCGGGTCGAAACCCTTCTTCAGACTGATGTGAGGGTCGGGGGGAGGGGTGGGAGGAAGAATGGAAGAGATGGAGCCAGAGGGCTGAGGGAGAGCTGAGATGGGGAGGAGAAAGAAAGGACTACCTGAAATTAGAGAAGTCAGTGTTCATACCGTTGGGGTGCAAACTGCCCAAGCGAAATATGAGGTGCTGCTCCTCCAATTTACGGTGGTCCTCACTCTGGTCATGAAGGAGGCCCAGGACAGAAAGGTCGGTTTTGGAATGGGAGGGGGTGTTGAAGTGCTGAGCTACCAGGACATCAGGTTGCTTATTGCGAACCGAGCGGAGGTGTTCGGCGAAGCGAACATGGATGTCGGGGTCCGCATGTTCCTGGTAGAATGGCAGGATCAGGGAACCCTGGTTGATATGGGATATTGAGGTTCTGTTCAAGAAAAAGCAGGAGGCATATGTTAGATATTGGCAGCTGGAATCAAGCAAGTGGCTGAAGGAGTTTAAGGGATGTAGGAGTACAGGAAGGACATAGAAAGCTTAGTAACATGGTGTTGAGGTGATGACTTCTCCCTCATTGACAGCAAGGTGAAGGAGCTGGACTTCCCCCAGCCTCTTTGATTCAGCCTCCCCTTGCCAAATCTCTCCCCTCCCTCGTGTCGGCACTTCACAGTGCCTTCGAAAAGCAGACATCATAATCAAGGACTAATTGTACTGCAGTCTTTCCCTCTTAACAAATCTCCTGTCAGGCAGAAGGTGCAAAAGCTTGAAAGTTAGTGATTTCAGGAAATGGTGTACACACCCCAGTCAGCATCAACAGCATTGAAGTGGAGATGGTCGAGAGATTCAAGTTCCTGGGCATAAATATCACCAATAATTTGTCCTGGTCCAATCGCGTTCATGCTATGCTAACAAAGCCCACCAGCGTCTCTGCTTCCTCGGGAGACTAAGGACATTTGATATGTCTCCAAAGACTCTTACCAATTTCTTTAAACGCACTGTAGAAAGCATCCTATGCATCACAACTTGGTTTGCCAACTGCTCTGCCCAAGACCACATGAAATTGCAAAGTTGTAGAATGTATCATACTTTTTCCCACCCCCTTCCCCCATCAACACTTCACGATGCCTTGGTAAAGCAGACATTATAATCAAGGACCACTTACCACAGTCATTCCCTCTTCCCCCTTTTCCCAGGCAGGCAGAAGATACAAAGTGCATACCACCAGATTCAGAAACCTGCTTCCTCCCCACTGCAGCCCCCGATCTCCCAGCCATCTTCATTTTGAGCTTCACACTTTGCATTTTCCCTGGAGCTGCAAGACTATAACATTGTAGCACTACATTGTGAACTTTGATTATTTTTCTTTGTATTACCTGTGTATATGGTTCAAAATGGGGGTTTAGAATAGTAAATCCAGATTGACTCAAACCGGTATAAACCAGCACTTAATTTGACATGAGCAAACTGATCCCACATTTTGAACCCCTTAGCACCTGTGACTGAAGAATCTAAAAGTTGACTCTGGTCACCCTCAACTGATCTGAGTTGCTGATAATGTACAACAGATCTAAATATCATGCCAATGACAGTATCCTGGTTTTATCTACATCACTAATTCATGCACTCTAATTTTAAATTACCTTAAAGCTCTTTGGGCACTGGAAAGGAATTACCCTTTCTCATTGAACAATTGAATCCTGCACAAAGCTGGTAGATGACGTGACGTGTCAAAAATATACAACATTTATGTTACCTATGTAGTAACGCTGGTGGTCTGTTCTATACATTCTACAACTGTTTGCTGTATGCCTATACAATAACTTATTGTGTTTAACAAATTAAGAGAACTATATGGATTAGTCTATGTACTTTCACCAAAATGTGTTTTCAATCAGCAGCAGCAGAAGCCATTTTGCTCTGGCAGCTGGAGTGTCCCTTCACTAAGAAATCCTTTCTCTTCATTGTGATTATCACTTGGCCAGCCTCCAGCAGTGTAGAGAATTTGATTTGTAGAAGAAGGGAAGATTACCTGTTTTGCTGGGGAAGTTGTCTTTTTTTTCCCTCTCGGGCACCTTCCACACACAAAACCTTCCACCCAGCTGTCCCTCGGATCTTCACGGGAATACAAATAATGGATCTGTCTTTTTTCAAGGAATACCTTGAGGCAAAAGCAAATCGAGCTTCAGGCAAGAGCTCATGTTGAATATTGAGCATCAGTTGGAAGGGTCACTTGGGTGCATCAGTAACATCATGACATCACAAACAATTTTGAGGAAGAGTATCCCTTTGTGTGATTCCTTTCAGCCCATTATCAAATCCATGTTTTTGTGCAGCCTTGGGAAGTGGATGGCAGGGGAAAGATCCAATATAGAAGTAGTCATCTTTTTAAATGTCTAGTTACATGTGGCTTAAAATGAATAAAACATTGCTGAAATAGAAGATGCCCTTAATTCAAAGGGGCAAAATATGCGTAATTTATCCATAGACCCCCTTTTTGTAAATTAGTCCCATAGCTTTTATAGAGCCAAGTAGGTGTATTTATCACCTTGCATGAATTGTGATGGTGTGAAATGAAAGTGATTTCATAGCCTTTAATTGTAGGATTTCCAGTTGGTAAAGCTTTCATTTTTCTTTCAATCATCATTTTTAACCACCTTAACTCTTATATTAAATTATCAAAATATCTTGCCTGGCAAAACAGACATTCCAGTCAAGTACAGATTGTAGTGCTTAGAGCATTCCACCTGTTGTCTGCAAGTTAAGCAAGTTTCCACCCTACTGTCTGTCTTTAATTGCAGTTTGGCTAGAGGTAGCATTTTTATTGAACAGATGCTATAACAAAGCAGATGTTTAAAAAATATGGTGACAGCCATGGAATTGGTATTTTCTTAAAATGCTTTTGTAGTCATTCACCCTGGAACCAGAAATTGAGGTGAAAAATCTGTCAAGTTACTGCAGCATTATCATATGGTATTAAATTTGCATCTTTGATTGTTAAGGCATGTTATATTCTGAAGCCTGCGCAAATTCATTGAACTGCACCTAATGTTCAAATGTCTTGTGCATTAGAACATTGGAACTAAAATCAATTTACTTGACTTCAATTGGGTTTATTCCTGTAAGGAAAATGATAGGGACTTAGATATTTGTTTTTATTTGTCATAGATAATGTTTTCTTCTGTTCAAGATTTATATAAAATGTAAATTTGCTTCAAGAATTAACTTTCCACTTGATATTTGTTTTCAGTGTTTGCTAGCTCTGAACCGGTGCCAGGTTTCCAAGGGGACACCCTGCAGTTAGCATTCATCGACCTCAGACAAGTAAGTCCTTGGGATTATTTTTTATTGATGAGTGATGCAGAAGCCAGAGGTACAACACCAGTCAATGATGTTGATTGTTTGCTTATTTACTCTATTTTTAAAAGTTCTAACCTATTTTTCTGAATCAAAATACTGCGAACCTTGACTAAAGTGCTGCCATTGATTGTGATGTGCTGAACAAAAGATTTTGATTTAAATAAACTCTAAAATTTAACTTAATGTAAGAAGTGCTTAGCTTTAATAGCGCGTACAGCAGTTTGTTCTTTTAGAAAACCAATCCTTTTGTAAAAAAAATCCTGTGCTAGTAAGTATATTCTGTCAAATAACACATAATTTAACTAGTTCTGAAATGATGTATGGCTACAAGATTTTGTATGTCTTATGTAATGTTCGTACATGTGCAATGGGGTATTAGAAATGTGAAGTTCTGTCCCATAAACATTGTTGTTAAGTAACTTTTCAAGAAAAATATTGTAGAAGTTTTGACAGATAAGTGTATCATGAGTGAATTGGTCAAAACTAGGTGAGTGGAATTGAGATAAAGATCATCTGAATATATCTAAATAAATGTGGAAACGGCTCAAAACTGATTGGTTTTCAAGCAGCACTATGCTTTTCAATACCAAATTAGTTGTGATATTTAGATAATTGATGCTTGAATGCAAAGGTACACATCCCATGGCATTATGAAGTAGGAGTTGAGATCGGTTTCATTAAGTTTGTGGACTGGATTATTAATTTGATCCAAAAATAACGGGGAAGTAGATTAAGGACATGTGAAGGATTAGAAAGGTAGTTATAAATCGAGAGGAGGCAATTGACTTCATTCATCTTGCAGAGTGATTGCGGTTGGGGAGTTTGAGAACCCAGAAAGATAAAGGGTTAGTTCATCTTACTGGTTCAGGCTCTAATTTGTAGTTGCGTGGTCGTGTGGGGATGAGTCCACATTAGTTTGGGGGAGAGGAATGGGATGCAGAGGGGGGTGTAGTCGTTACTCTGGCTGTATAATTGCTGTCAAAGACCAAGATATAATTCTGAAATAGGTTGGTAGGAATTGCTCCCTGCCATTACTTGAATTTAAATGAGACCGTAAAATGGCAGGATAATGGAACTATATCTGCTCAGATGGCCTCTGCAAGATAAAATCCCTTTTCAAAGTCTGTGTATTCTAACTTACTTTCGCAGTTGCTCCAGTAAAACGCGCTCAAATTAGGTAAACACATTGCTTTTGTCAAATACACTGACTTGTATTTGATCGTAATATTTTGCCTGACACTTTATGGTTACACAGGAAACTGCAGATGTGGGAAGTTTGAGCAAAACACAATGCAGGTGGAACTCAGCAGGTCAGGCATCACCTGTGAAGAAAATGGACAGAACACATTTCTTTAGATGGGGCCCGACCCGAAACATTGTCTGTCCGTTTACTCCACAGATGCTGGCTGACCTGCTGGGTATCTCCAGTATTTCGTACTTTGCTCAAGATTCCTCCAGCAAATAGTATTTTGCCATATTATGGTTACCTCCACTGATGGACTGATAAGCCTGTGATAACAGGGTGCATCCCTTTTCCTTTCAATGTTTTAGTTTTGGTTTGATATACAGCATGGAAACAGACCCTTCGGCCCACCGAGTCCGCACCGACCAGCGATCCCCGTACATTAACTCCATCCTACACACGCTAGGGACGAATTACATTTATACCAAGCCAATTAACCTACTAACCGGTACGTCTTTGGAGTGTGGGAGGAAACCAAAGATCTCGGAAAAAACCCACGTAGTCACTGGGAGAACGTACAAAGTCCGTATAGACAGTACCCCTTCGTCTGGATCAATCTGGGACTCGGGTGCTGCAAGCGCTGTAAGGCAGCAACTCTACTGCTGCATCATCATGTTGCCCAGAATATACTGTATTATTTTCAATCTCTTTGTTCTTTTATTGGAAAGCTATGTAGAGAATTTCTGCAATTTCTACCCTTTGCAGTTTGTAGTAATGTATAAAACATCTTGTACAGACCATTTCTAAATGTAACCTTGCCAACCTTTGACATACTACCTCTTTATTTTTGCCTCATCAAAATCACTACTGCCTGCTTGGGCAACATTTTTATTTAGCATACCTTGCACCTCTTTGTAGTCGCTAATCAACTTGCCAATTTACATCTCTTGTTATTTGTATATTTATGAAACACCTTTGCATTCCCTTCAGGTTAGCTTTTAATATTTTGTCATTGTCTTTTCTCCTTTTTCATTTGGTTCAGTGTATTTTTTTTAACATGGATCTTTTATCTATTTGTAGACTTTCCATTGTGGATCAATTTGAAATTTCAATCCATTTTGGTTGGATCCCTTTAACTAAACCCTTTTTTGGAATATATTTTACACTTGAGTATTTGGTCATGATTATGTTCTCCAAATGCACCCTGCTGAACCATACAAGATTTCACCTTCATTTTCAGTACAGTTATAATTTTGCTTCCTTGATGAACTTGGATCAAGGTTTCTTGCAGAAATTTTGGGAAAGTTTCTCTTTTTTTGGTCTATGTTAGCAAAATGAAAAACAAAATTCCTTGTGACTGCTGAAGTTCCTTCATCTTTCTGAAATCTTCCTGCTCAGATTCTCCTCTATCCCTTCTAGCAACTTGATTGTAAACCCAGAAGTGTAGTACCTTCTGCATTGTTCCCTGATTGTCACCAGGCAGATTCTGCTATTGATCCCTTTGCTACATTATCTATGCCTGGTCTGACGAAAAGCTCTTGAGTGAAGAGGATCTATTGTAAATTGATTAGAAACTGAAACTAGAGGCAAAACAAAGATGAGAACAATGGGAAGCCTATAACAAGGGAATGGTTTCACATGAGAAGAGGAGGAATGACATCCAGTATAGGGCTCCTAATTGAATACCCTTCCTTTCCTTTCATGGGAAAAACATCTTGTTGTCAAATTCTATTGAACAATCAGCTTTCCTTCTAATTTTAAGACCTAATCCATTTTAGGCAGGTCCACTTTTACCCACCAAATTAGCTTTGCAGTCTAACCATTTCTACATTCACATGGGAGGACGTAGTTAATAACAACATTAAATAGTAAATTGAAGTTTAAGATCCTAGGTGGTTGTTTGCCAAAACAGTGCAATGTCAATAATAATGCCACACCTAGGATTCATCTTCACCTTACCATTCCAAAAACTGATGGTTCTTATTACTTGCAGAACAACCAGCTTTTTCTAACTATACGTCTCATGAAAATGCTATAAACTCCTCATGCTGCAACAGGCTACTAGCCATGATGCACACTGTTCACTCTTTATTCTAGACCTTCCTTGTAGTCCAAATGATTTTTCTGAACTCCAAACAGATTTCCAGTGGGAATAGTTTCCACCTTATGTTGTTGGAGGGCATGGATATAGACAATGTGGAAGTACATAGAAGCTACTTCCCACTGGGATTTGGATTTGATCAAGACCATGGAAAATCAGCTTCCTTGCATGCCATTCAGCCAGTCTATGCCACATGTAGTTTGTTGTTCAAGCTCCAGAATTGAGGAGAGAAGATTTTATCATTTCTTTCAGTTCTAATGTAAACTACCATTGCAGATGTTCCCAAAGCATAAGCATTCATAGAGTTATCTTGCATTGTAATTCCCTCTGCCTCAGCCTTATAGCAAGCAACCTGCCAGAAAAACTTGCCTGCAGGTAGAAGACGTGAAGATCAAACTTGTGCTGTATTCAACAAGTTTATTGTTTATCTCCCCCCCCCCCACTCCCTTCCCATAATTGCTGCGTCAATTCTTGGAACAGTAGGACACTCAAGTAGCTGGAAGAATGTTGCTTGTATTGTGCCAGTGTTCCGTTTAAAGACTAGCTCCCAGGATTGCAGCTGGAAATTCTTGCATGAAACTGGTGCAATGTTAAGTAAAGGGACTCACTGACTATCTTTAAGGGGCTATGGAAAATAATGATAAAACAATATTTCAAAAACACTCAGCAGTTTAGGCAGAATCTGTGGGGAGAGAACAGAATTATGTTTTCAAGTCAATGGCCATGCATCAGAAATGATGAAAGAGGCCTGAATTTCTGATCTGCTATGTTTAATGAAATGTCGTCAACCTAAAATGTTAACATGTTCCTGTCTCCATTCATCTAACCTAGTATTTACTGTTTTATTCCAAATTTCCAGCATTTGTGTATTTTGATTTTTTTTTAAATAAAGAAATTGTATTAGGGTAATATACAACACAGTGTTGGCATCATAAACAGAAGGCTCTTTTTAAAATATTATTTAGTGTTGTCTTTCTCAATTCATTTGTGGTCTTTGCTTCTCAACTTGGTTATTTTATTCTGCGTGCCCATCCCTGCCGGAGTGCTGCTTTGTCAGTGGAACTATTTTCTTTAAGTTGTGCTGTTCGACCTTGATATCTGCTCGCTCATGTTGGTATGAAAGATTCTATGTTATTGATTGTTTCAAAGAACAGCAAAGTAATTATCTTTGGTATCCTAACCAGTGTTTATCTCTGATTCAACGTCACTGAATTGATCACCTACTTATTATCATATTGATTGTTGGAATTTCTGAGGAAAGATCCTGAACAGAAACGTCACTTGTCCATTTTTGTCCACAGATGCTGCCTGACCCATTGAGTTTCTCTGGCACTTTGTATTTCACACAAGATTCAAGCATCCTTGTGTCAATTGTAGAAATTTGCAGTGTAGTCATATTTTGCACTTCACAATAATGATTGCGGTTCTAAAGATGCTTCATTGGCTGTAAAGTGCTTTTTGACATTTCATGGTCCCAAAAGGTGCAGTATAAATCCAGGTGTCTGTTTTGCATGCAAACATTCTGAGCAAAGAAAATAGATATATAAATACGTAGATATCTTGGGTGCAAATCTTATTCTCGGTGCATCATTGTGTTAATAACATGCTTTAAACTTTTTGTTTGATGTAAAGTAGCTTTAGTACAATGTTCTCATAAGGGATCATATTTTTTCCCATTAATCAACCGGCCTTAAACCTCTTTCAGTTTCTCTGCCTTGAGTGACGATATATCTGGAATGCAGAAAAACACAAGCACTTGTGTTTATCAGCACTCTCCTGCAGTATGAATAACATGTGCCAATTTCCCTGTCATACAATCCTATGATCCATTTATTTTTTAATGTGATAGATGACATTTCTTTTCAAGCAGTCTGAGGAAACAGTGCCTTTTATAAGGAACCTCTCCATTGGGGCATCTGGCTGTTTCATGTACTGTTCTCCAGTTTGAATTTGATACTCTGCCATGCCTTGGAGGTTCTGAAAGATAAGGAAGTAACTCCAGTGGCCAGGTTTTACCTGCCCACCCTGAGTGTGCCCCAGGGTTAGAATCTTGATATTTGCACCGCTTTACAGAAGAGCTGATGACAGGTAGAGAGTGATACCAAGGAAAGCCTGACCAAATCAAAGCTAAAAGGCAAGAGGCTTGGGATTGGATGAGAAGCTGTGGCTAAAAGATGGATCAGTGGGATTGCCCTTTTTAGAAAAGTAAGTGACCCGAGATTGAGAGGTCATGATCCCACTGCCAATCATTAGATCACTAATGGAAGCTGGCTGTCTCAATAGCAGCTCCCTTTCTCCCTTAATTTAAAAGATTGTGGATGATTAGGATTAGTTGGGATGTAGGAACAAACTCTGTTTTAAAATCCTGAGTTTGACCAAATGCATTGAGATGAAGTTGTCATATTAAAATCACCACTCGATCAAAGAGTTTCATTACATTTCATTTCTATTAATGATATGTGGTATTAACTAAATATTTGGTTATATTTTAGAAGTTAACCTATATGCAGAGCAGTCAAAAAAAAAAAAATAGTTTATTCAGTTCTTTCATCTGCAAGAAGATTTCTTTATTGCCTGGGAAAATCTGAACTTTAATATCCTGCCTTAAATGCAAGGTGATCAATGATCCTGGAGAGTTGTGAGAAACCATTTCAAGTAATGCCAGTCAGTTCTACTGAACACAGAGTTGTACATTTTATTTAGACTGTGTAATCTGATGTGTGTTTTACATGCCATTGATTAAAGGTATTGCCAATAGATGGGCAGCGTGTAAGGATTAAGTATTGACAGTGAGATAACTAATTTCAGAGGCTCTTGCCTTTTTAAAAAGAACTCCAGAACAAGCAAATCCAAGAATTGTAGAAGGTAATTAGTTTCTTTAATGTAAAGTCATCGAAGTGCTGGTGCATGCATATCTTCAGACATAAGAACATTTGAAACCAGTAAAGGCCTGTGAATAGTCATTATAACATTTAACGACAATTAAATTGAATATACATTAAACCCTTGTTTTAATGAACCCCTTTATAACTGATTTTGGTTATAGCAGACAGACCTGCCGATGCCACCCAGCTCGCACCGTGTATCCAGCCCGTCTCCTGACACCACTCCCGGCTCGCAAAGTGCACCAGCAAGCACTTCTTAACTCGCAGTGTGGTCCAGTTGACCCGGCTGTTGTTGCGACGTTCGTAGTAGCCCTTGGGACAGCGCTTTCTTCAGGCTGCTGCCAACGACTGGACGTGCTCGGCCGCTGTCGGGCTCCTCTCCTCTCACCAGCTACCGCTCCTCTGCTGCCAGCCCGTCGCTTTGTCTACTCCGCCTAGAGTCATAGAGTGATACAGTGTGGAAACAGGCCCGTCGGCCCAACTCGCCCACACCGGCCAACAATGTCCCAGCTACACTAGTCCCACTTGCCCACGCTTGGGTCCATATCCCACCAAGCCTGTCTTATTCATGTACCTATCTAATTGTTTCTTAAACAATGGGATAGTCCCAGCCTCAACTACCTCCACTGGCAGATTGTTCCATACACCCACCACGCTCTGTGTGAAAAAGCTACCCCTCGGATTCCTATTAAATCTTTTCCCCTTCACCTTGAACCTATGCCCTCTGGTGGATTCCCCTACTCTGGGCAAAAGACTGTGCATCTACCCGATCTATTCTTCCCATGATTTTGTACACCTCTATAAGATCTCCCCTCATCCTCCAGCGGTCCATGGAATAGAGACCCAGCCTACTCAACCTCTCCCTATAGCTCACACCCTCTAGTCCTGACAACATCCTCGGAAATCTTTTCTGAACCCTTTCAAGCTTGACAATATCTTTCCTCTAACATGTTGCTCAGAACTGAACACAATATTCCAAAATGCGGTCTCACCAACGCCTAATGCAACTGAAACATGACATCCCAACTTCTATTTCTGCCTCTTTCCATCCACCTCCTCCCCTCCACCGCTGCCGCCGTCTCCTTTTCCCGTCGCTCTGTCCACTAGGCCTCTTCTTCCCCCAGAGCCTAGGAAGATCTTGGAAGCGGTGAGTGGACAAAACAACGGCGAACAAGAAGGGGCAGCTGGTGAGTGGGGAGGGAGCCCCGCCGTGACCATGCGTCCTCTCAGTGGCAGTGGCCTGAAGAAAGCTATGCCAACCAGGGGCTACGACGTGAGCCGCAACAACAGCCGCCTCAACCGGACCATGCAACAGCTCGCAGGTGCAGATAAACGGCATCAGCGCCTAGTTTTAATGTGAAACGACACAACATGCTGGAGTAACTCAGCAGACTGAATCAGTCTGAAAAAGGGTCACGACATCACCTACCCATGTTCCCAGAGATGCTGCCTGACCTGAGTGCCTCCAGTACTTTGTGACCTTTCGTGTATTAACCATCATGCAGTTCTATGTTTTTACTACTTGCACAATGATAAGACTTTACTCGGTTATAGCAGACAATTGGCAATCACGGACACCATTCCACACCCCCCTTATGGTCTGTTATAATGAGGGTATTAGATATTAAGTTATGGATGCATCTAACATTTTATTATGAAGAAACTCAAGATATAAAAAGAAGTGTTATTAACTAGTGGTGTCCAAATATATTACACAAGGTGGATGTGAATGCTGAAGAGATGATATTTCATATGTCAGTAGGAAGTATTTAGTCGTAATCCGTCAGCTGCCAGCTGGTCTTTTCTTGCCTGTTATTTCTTTTTTTTTTTAGCTCCAAACTTTTTTTGAATTTTGATAGAAAAAATTGTCCATTATATTGATGTTTTGATGGCCATTACTTACTATAGAGTGACTTATGATATGGCAAGATTATTAAAAATTTTAACCCAAGGCTCTTGTAGGAGTGAAAGCAATTTGCAGAAACAAGTTCCTTGCGTTCTCATAACTTATTATTAAGATCTTTACAAGTACCTGTAATATTCCTCGACAATAACCTTTACCCATCAAAGCTGCTGTACTACTGCATCCGCTCATGAACCAAACCTCCTGGTGGCCATGGTAATTTTTTTAGATAGGGATTATGCTGCTGAAATATAAGTAGTTACAGCAGTTATATACAAAAGCTAATAATAAAATGAATTTGTATCCATCTTTTTCTCTCCAGTTCCCGACCCACCGACTTTGTGGTTTGTATTTTCAAACTTTAGAAAAACTAGAGACACAAGAAACTACAGATGCTGGAATCTTGAGTAAAACACAAAGTGCTGGAGGAACTCTGAGTCGGGCATTATCTATGGAAAGTGATGTTTTTAGGTCGGGACCCTTCAGACTGACTTGAGTAGAGGAATAATAGCTGGAAAAGATTGGTCTGGGTGGGACAAAGCCTGGCAAGTGATAGCTGGATACAGGCAAGGGGATAGGGTTGGATGAGCAGATGATTGGAGTAGGTGACAAAAGCTACAAATGAAAAGGACAAAAGGAGTGAGATAAGGAGAAGGGAAGAGAAGTGAAATATAAACCAGGTGGAAGGAATTTGCGACGATGGGGGTGGGATGAGGTGTGGGGGGGGGGGGGATAAAATGTGATGGGGGGTCTCAAGGATCGGCAGTGTGTGTATAAAGGAGGGGAAAGGAACAGGGTGAGAGATGGTGGCAGAAATGTATGTACACAGTGGTGGGAGGGGGGCAGGGCAATGAGACTGGCAAAGAGGAAATATTGCTTGAAATTGCAAAAATAAATGTTCCTATTGTTGGGTTGAAAACTGGGTAAGTAAAATATGACATGCTGTTTCTCTGCTTTGCGGGTGGCTTCACTTCGGCAATCTACGCTTGGTTCCTAAAAGGAGAGGAAGCGTAGGGGCAGGTGTCTACTTGTCAACCACATTCTGTGCTCCCAATTCAACCTCCTTTATATTGGTAAGACCAAGCAAATACTAGGTAACAGTTTCACCGAGCGCTTGTGCTCTGACTGCCAAGGCCTGCTGATCTCCTGGTTTTCAACAACTTTAATGCCCTTCTCATTCTGTACAGAGCTCTCTGTTATTGGCCTTCTCCATTGCCAGAATGAGGCCATTCACAAATTGGAGGAACCATCACCTCCTATTCCTTTTGGGTACTTTACAACCCAACAGTAAGAACATTGAACTCTCCAATTTCAAGAAATACCACCAACCTCTCTTTTTCCCTGCCCATCCCTTACCCAGTGCACACATTTCTCCCACCGTCTCCCACAATCCCAGTCACCTTGCACCTTTCCCCACTTTTGTACAGTCATCCTCCATCCACGAGTCACCCATTCCATTCCTCCAATATCCAACCATTGAGGGTTTAAGTTTCACTCCTCTTCTCTCCTTATCTGACACCGTCTAGCTTTTATCACTTACTCCACGCATCTTTCCATCGCCCCACGCATTTGTACCCACTTATCATTTGCCGGGCTTTGTCCTACCTCGTCTCTTTTGCAGCTTTCTCATCCCTACTCAATTGGTCTGAAAAAGAGTCCTGACCCAAAACATTGTCTGACCAAATTCTCCAGAGCTGTTTGTTACCCAACCAGTTGACTTCCTTCAGCACTTCTTAAAGATAAACTAGGTTCAAAATGTTTGTAAAATAAAAGTAAAATGCCATGGGTGTTCAAAGAGTCATAGTGCATGGTTCTACCACTCACCGCTATGCCAGTGTCATCTTACACTAAACCATTTTTTCTATGGTGACCAGCTTTTAATTCCTGGACTCCTCTCTTCCCTCCCCATCCCAATTCATCTGTCACTTGCCAGTTAATCTAGCAATCAATATAATGTGTATCATTACAATCTTTATAACATGGGATGGAACCTAGGCGATATCCATTTGGTCATGGGGAGAACATGCAAACTCCACACAGGCAGCACCCAAGATCAGGATCAAACCTGAGCCTCTGGAGATGCCAGGCAGCAGTGATGACTGCTGTGCCATTGTGCTGCTTTCCTAAAGCAGGCTTCTGGAGCATTTTTTTAAAAAGGTCAACACAACAGAGAAACTCGCCCATTTAAAATAAACAAATGAATGCTTGTTTGTATAGCACCCAGTCTGATGTCTGTATTAAGCATTCATTATGGTCACCAATAGCAATTTCACGCCTATATTGTTCTTTTGACTTGGTAATGACAGTTTAATCGTATACTCAGAAATGTTTCTAAAATGTAACCACAGCAATTGTTTTTCTTCAAGAGCTCTCTTTTTGCTAATAGTATTCATTACTTCTCTGCACCTATTTAGAAACATAGAAATTAGGTGCAGGAGTAGGCCATTTGACCCTTCGAGCCTGCACCGCCATTCAATATGATCATGGCTGATCATCCAACTCAGCCATGATCATATTTGCTGTTTAATATCCAGTGGATCTCTCTAAAATATTTGAGATGCAATATTATATGAAGGGGATTATGCTAATTTGTCTGAAGTTTTACGGTAGCTCTATCATATGGATTAAGCGACTTTGACCATTACGGAATAGTATCTATATTTTGGAAGGGTTTTTCTCGTATGCAATGCTTTGCCATGTTATGGCGCAGTGTGGCATGTTTTAAACTCGGTGGAATTCCTGTGGTAGTCAAGGAATGACGTTTTGTGCTTGGGACATATATGTAAATTACAACTTGGTTTATTTTTAATCTTGGGACAGCTTATTTCTTCCTTGGAAGAATTCAATTTCTTGGATCGTCCAGTTTGCTGTTCTCCCATTTAATATAGATTTGAAAAGCTTACATTCATCAAGAAGGAAACTTCCAATTAATTGAGCTGTGTAATGGAAACTGTAAGATACAACATTGTAGATGCTGGAATCATGAGTAGAACGCAGTGCCGGAGAAACTGAGTGGTCAGGCAGCATCTTTGGAGGGCATGGAGAGACAATGATTTGGGTCGGGGCCCTTCTTCAGACTGATTGTAGTTGGGGCAAGAAAGCTGGAAAAAAGAGGTGGAGCAAGATAAAGCCTAGCAAATGACTGGTGGATGCATGTGAGGGGGGTATGTGATTGGCAGATGCATGGACAACAGATGAAAGGACACAAAAGGGTGACCATGTAAAAGTAAGGCCAGAGGGAGGAGGGGAGGGAGATGGGATAGTGCAAGAAATGGGGGTGCACTGGTTTGGGGAGGGGTGTGGGGGGAAGGGGGGTCACCTAAAATTAGACAATGAAATGTTGATACTGTTGGGTTGTAACCTATACAAGCAGTATATGAGGTGCATTTCCTCTGCTTTACGCGTGGCTTCCACTCTGGCAATGGAGGAGGCCTGGGACAGAGAGTTTGGTATGAGAATGGTAAGGAGAATCAAAATGGTTAGCAAGTGGGAAATTCCAGCAGGCCTAGGCAGACCAAACACAAGTGTTTGGTGACACAGTTGCCTAGTCTGTGTTTAGTGTCACCGTGTAAAGGAGGCCACATTGGGCAGTAGAGTAGGTACATCTGAACCACCTCACCTGGAAGGGCTGCTGGGCTTCCTGGATTGATGACATTTATTTTCATGCAGGGTACACAAAAGGCTGGAGAAACGCAGCGGGTGCAGCAGCATCTAAGGAGCGAAGGAGATAGGCGACATTTCGGGTCGAGATCCTTCATCAGACTGGTTTATTTTCATGCAGTCTGAGGGAGGAAGTGTAGGGACAAATGTTGCATCTCCTGTGGATGGAAGGGAACCAAGGATTACAGGTTCACCCATTGCTTCCCACCAAAGCCTACTACTTCTTCAACCCCTTCCTGATCTCGATTTACGATCGCTCTTGGGTCGCTAAAGCAAATATTGTTCGCAATTGGTCTGCATAATATATTGCTTAAAATTCAAAAAAACCCTTTTTGTCCAAACAGATATATAGTATTGTTCATATTTGCCTATGCCTATGCCTCCTTCAATTAATATCTTCCCCCAGTCTCCCATTTTGTTCTGTTCTCTCATAAAAATCATGCCTTCCCTGAAAGGTATCAATGTCATCCACTTGAGTCGTGCTATGTGACTGATGGGCCTGCATTCCTAGCACCTTCAGCATAAACAATCCTCTTGCATTATTTTTTATTACTTGGTGACTATTATTTTTAATGCCCCCTTTTCCAGATAGGTGAAAACAGTTTTTCAATATCAGCCCCATCAAATTTCTTTGTAATTTTAATGACCCCTCTGTGGCTTTTTATTAGTTTATTTCCCAGAGAAAAAGAACTGGAGACCATTCAATCACTCTTGACAGTGTCATCCTCTCAATTCTGGTAACATTATTATAAATCTGTTTTATGTACTTTTTAGAGTGATTGGTTCTTAGGACAAAGATGACCTGAACAGGACACAATACACTGTAGTTTAAACAATGTCTCCATAGATTTAACATAATTTGCCCATTTTAGATTTTCTCTAATATTAAACTGCTCCGTGTAGACTGTACACATCTGCATTTACTATGTACTTGCCCACTCGTTAAACATGTCCAAATTGTCTTGAAATCTCTGCATCCTCCTCACAATTTTCATTCCCGCTCAGTTTGTGTTGTCGGTAATCTCAGAATCAATACCTTACGTTTCCGCATCCAAATCTTTGAAATACGGTGGGGTCCAAGCATTGATCCCTGCAGAATTCAATTAATTGCTTGCATCACCCTAAAAATGCTACATTTATTCCTACTGTTTTCCTGTCTGGCAACCAATTCTCAATCCATACAACATGCCCCCAATCATTGGTAATTTAATTTTCCACAATAAACTTCTACCTGAGGACTGGATCAAAGGCGTCCTGAAAATCTAGATGCACCAATTCCACTTACTGTTTTATCTGTTCTATCAGTTACTTCCTCAAAAAAAAACACACCAATAGGTTTGTGAAATACAATTCCCCTTTCATAAATTAGACTTTGTCTGTTGATATTTAGCCTTTTGATATTTTCTGAGTGTTACTTTGTAACAGACTCTAGCACTTTCCCTTGCCTCTAATGATAGGTTAACAGTTTTCTGTCTGCTGCATTTAAAAAATATATGTAAATTGCATTTGGAGGAGCTATTATATAATCTGTACAATTTTGGAAGATGACAACCTATATATTTGCTTTTTCAATGCTCTGGTTTGCAGATTATCAGTTTGGCGATTTGCTATTTTACTGAGTCTTTAATGTTGCCCGCTCTCCTTTCTTCATAATTAATTTTCTCCTTAACTCATTTTCATCATGCACTTGGTACCCTAGCATATCTGGGAAATAATATTGGGTGTCTTTGGAGACGGAACCAAATTATTTTTTCTGCAATTTCTTGTTCCCTGTTGTAAATTGTTTTTTGATTGTAAGATGTTTACATTTGTCTTCACTAACCTTTTCAACTTACATAATTGTGGATTTGAAAAGAAGCCAAAATTGTTAATAGTCTTTAATATTTTGCATGAAGATTCATTCATTTTTGTAACCTTGTGACTCAACTGTTGTTGAATAGGCATAATTTGAATTTAGAATAATTATTCCACTTGGGGAAGAATAACAGCATTAGGTTAAGTTTTGCAACTTAAACTTTAAAAAGAAAATTAAAACTCTAGTTTGTCAGCAAGTTCAACAATTTCAGAGTTATTAGAATTCCTACAAACGAAAAAGGGTTTTGACATACGTTTAGCAAATGATATCCTGATTATTATTAAGCTTTTATTAGATTTCTCTTTTCCTATCGTTACCCTATTCAAAATAGCTTCATTACTGGCAATTCAGGTGTACATGCAACCACAAATTTATTTTGTCCAATTTTATATTATATTTTCTTTGTTGGTCTAACTATAGTGAAACCTTGCAATGTCTATGTAATTGTATATATGACTTATAGAAAGATTTCTTAATAGATCAAGGAATGCTAATCCTCTGTGCTACCCACCCACACTTGTCCAATTAGTCTTTCGTGAGATCAAGATCAACAGAGTCTTTAAATGCTGCTCCCAGGCCAGTAAGGCATTATTCACTTTCCCAAACTTCACCTCCTTACACAAAGCCCAGAGCCACCACTGGGCTGCAGCGTTGTTTGTTTTCTCCTCCAGGGACTCCTTCAAGTAGGACATGTTCTCTGATTTTAAATACCTTCCCCAGCTGTGTCCCCCAAATCTCTAATTTAAAAAAAATGTGATTCTCTGCATTCCATAATGCCTTTCCCGTACAAGATCACAAAATGAGCAAATGTGGAGTTTTTGTGAATGAGGTGATCTGTCCCCTTCATCGCAAATGCCTTTAGTTTGGTTAAATTTAAATTTTTCCTTTGCACCTGAAAGTCCTGATTAACTCCCATTGGCACCATGGGGTCCATTCAAAGTTGTCACTGAATATACCTCCGAGAGACCCACATTGTCCTGAATCAATTAAGAAATTTAAGCTTCCCAATCAGCACATTCATCCTTCCAAAGATGTTCACCCTGGCAACGGGTCTTCCTTTCCCTGATCTGACCTCAGATTTTTTTTTCTTGCCAGTGAAAGTCCATGAAATATGTTAAATTTTCCATCAGACTAATGTGGTTTTGAGGGAGTTCACGCTGTTCATTCCCTTCATACTTTTAAATGGTGTACTTTTGTGAGGTGTCTCTTCCCCAACAAATTTGGGGGAAGAAAATCACCTTTGTAATCGATAGATTTTCTGTGGTACCTTGAGAAACTTTCCATATCGTCATTTTAGCATCATTCAGTTTACTTCATTTAACGAAGAAACAGGCCCATTTAAATGTTACTTTAAACCATTTGAATTAAAATAGTGTGGCAACAGAAAATGATGGGTCTATAACATTATGACAGAAGACAAAATCAGACCACCATTTCCAACTGAGATTCTAGAGATTTCAACTCTCTGAATTAGATTGTTGTGGTCTCTATGGAGGAATAGCCAGACAGTCTAGTTCAGTTTAGAAATACAGTGCGGAAACAGGCCCTTCGGCCCGCCGAGTCCATACCGACCAGCGATCCTCCACACTAACACTATCCCACACACATTAGGGACAATTTTACATTCATACCGAGCCAATTAACCTGCAAACCTGTACGTCTTCGGAGTGTGGTTCTCAGAGAAAACCCACTCAGAATGCACAAAGTCCCTGCAGACAAGCACCTGTAGTCAGGATTGAACCCGGGTAGTAGCCCTACCGCTGTGCCATCCTTGGTACTATGGGAGACACTAGATACATAATGCACTTTAGGTGAAAAATTAAAAGGCTTCTGACATTAATGCTCTCAGGAGAGGATAGATAAAGGAAAATAGGTGTGAAAATGTACTTATTGGTCTCTATTTGAGATGTTGTTTACTCATGTAATGCACCACCACATCAACAGAAGCTCCAGATAACATATTTTTGAATAGTTGGCAAAGGTACAGAAACAAAAGAATATCTACAGTTGGAATGCTACCTGTATGTATCTTGTCAAGTAGGGAAGCACAGGGCATTTCTGAGAGTTTATCATTATTGTTGATCAAGACAAATGTACACCGTGCTGAGTTGAACTGTGACCTGCACCAGACAAAGGCAGCGAATGAAAACTAGTTGCTGCCACCAAGATTTTGAAACTTGAAATTTAAATGTCTGCAAAAAATCTTTTATATAATTTTATCCTATGGAAAATCTCAATTTTGCAGGAAAATGATTAAAAATACTGTTGATGAATAAACCAAACAAATGTATGTAATTCAAGACCTTTTATTAACCCAGTCGGGTAATTGTCTATCTGTCAAAATTAATTACACAAGTGTATTTGTTATAATTTTTAAATTAACCTTTATCTTTCTGTAAATTTTTGAGGGCAAATTTGGAGATAATTTATTTTCCTTTTTGAACGATGCTGATTAATAATGAAGCTGTAATAATTAAAGTGAGTTCAGAAGCAGTGGGGTAGCACAACATTCTTTCATATGCTAGCTTGAATCTAGTCCACATTGGGACAAAGGTCTTAGCAGGGTGCCAACCAAATGTTTCCATGTGAAATAAAATAATTTTCACTGAGATGAGCCTTAATCCATTTGGGAATCTACCCAATAAATAATCAACTTGCCTAGAATATTGTATCCACTGTTCCAGGTGTCACTCCTTTATATCGGCGAGACCTAGCGCAGGCTTGGCGATCGTTTTGCTGAACACCTCTGCTCAGTCTGCCTTAACCTACCTGATCACCCGGTTGCTCAGCACTTCAGCTCCCCCTCCCATTCCCAATCTCACCATTCTGTCCTGGGCCTCCTCCATTGTCAGAGTGAGGATCGGCGCAAATTGGAGGAACAGCACCTCATATTTCCCTTGGGTAGCTTACACCCCAGCGGTATGAACACTGACTTCTCTAACTTCAAATAGCCCTTGCTTTCCCTCTCTCTCGATCACCTCCCGCTTCCCAGTTCTCTCACCGGTCTCACTGTCTCCGACTACATTCTATCTCTGCCCCGCCCACTCCACTGACATCAGCCTGAAGAAGGGTCTCGACCCGAAATGTCACCCATTCCTTCTCTCCAGAGATGCTGCCTGTCCCGCCGAGTTACTCCAGCAGTTTGTGCCTACATTCGCCTAGAATATTATGAAGAATGATCAGTGTTAGAAATAGCAGTGTTGCACCAATCTATTCATCATTCGTGCAGCATACTGGGTTCAAGTCCCGCTCCAGAAGATCTGTGACCAAAACCATGCAAATGCTTCTAATTATTGGAAATGCTGCATTTCAATCATACATTAGATTAACCCCATGCACATCCGACTAGGTTTTAAAAAATCTCTCGGTCCTATTGTACTTTAACCACTGTCATTGACTTCATGAAGCTCATTTCATTCAATTTCACTCAGAACTTTGGTTATTGCAGTATAATTTGACATTGTATACATTTGTACTGGAGCATTCTTTCCCCATCTTGCATTCTGCCTTTAAGTCTCTCTTTTGTGCACAAGATGCTATTCCATTGTACATTTTCATCCTGAAGAGTGTTAATTTATTTTAAATAAATATTTTAAATAGTATTTAATTTATTTTATAAATAAAATTTCAAACCTAGATTATGTTTGAATCTTGAAATTTGCCCTAACAAGAATGTTGAGTGATATTAAGTACCTATAATCAATAGGCTCCATTCTAAGTGCATCTACTCTAAATACAGTAATTATTGGCAACTCAAAATTATTTTAACACAAAAAGTTGACACAAGAAACCACAAAGCTATCTGTACTTTTAAACAAAAACTGTACATATGTTAGTTAAGACTTGCTCTCTTTGATCTCTACTTCGTTATAGCCATTCAAAACATACTTGCTCACGTCGGCAGAAGAAAACCGATTTGATAGAAATTGACTTCCCCAGCTGGGAGGAATGACATCAAATCCATTCAACTTCTCCCTATAGAGAGTTTATACGATTGCATGCAAAATCCACAGCTACTAAGGAGCCCAGCTAATTAATACCCTTGTGTGCAGATTATGTTGCCTTTTTCAAGATTCTCCTTTACAGATGGGATGAGTCAATGGGAAGTTGATCACAAGGAACATGTAAAATAATTTGAAAGTATGTTGTGTAATACTCTAACTAATACAAATTAGTGAAATAGGATGTAATTTGTCAGATTTGTCAGCTACAACTATGTAATTGGTAAAATAACTGTTATTAGCATATGTTGTATCTCAAATTGGTAACTCCACCACATGTGCATGTTATTGTAATCTCATGGTTGGTTCTTTTTTAATGTTATTGCATGAGCTTTTATTCTCTGCCAAGATTAAAATGGGTTTGAAACCATGGGAATGATGCATGATGCAGTGTGAGAGGGACTCTCACATACCCTATCATACATTAGATAAAGGTCAGTTGTTTTTCCTCCTCAAGTGAGCCCCCAGGTTCAAAGATTACTTGATTTCACTCCAGCGCTGGCTTCTGAGGTGATGGATCAGGCTAATATGAGAATTGCATATTTTTCCAGAATAGGTGCAAGAAGGAACTGCAGATGGTTTAAACCGAAGATAGACAGAGTATAGTGGTTGGCATGGCAGATGGGCAGCTCGTATGGTAGATGGTGCACCCCATCTGGTACTCAATGCCATTCCCAAATGCCATTGCCATTGCCATGCCAAACAAAAATGGCATCTGTTTCTAGATGCCATTTCCAAGATATTTCTCTACTTCGATCATAGGGCAAGGATTCTCTGGAATCAGTGGGATGTTGCTTTTTAAAGGAGGTTTTTGGTTTAGTTTAAAGATACAGCATGGAAACAGGCCCTTTGTCCCACTGAGTCCAGGCAGACCATTGATCACCCTAGTTCTATGTTATCCTATTTTCTCATCCACTTCCTACGCATTTGGGACAATTTACAGAACTACCCTACAAATCACACCCCCCCCCCCCCCCCCCCCCCCAACGACCGGAGCAACCTGACGAAATCCACGTGGTCACACGGAGAACTTGCAAACTCCGCACAGACAGCACCCGGGGTCAGTATCAAACTGGAGTCTCTAATGCTGTGAGGAAGCAGCTCTACCAGCTGTGTCACTGGCACCCTAGGTTTTCCTCATTTTAAGGTTTTTCTTTCACTAGTGGGTAACTTTGTGATAGAGTTCAGAATAGAGTGTTTTTAGCAAGTTGGTATCACACATGTGAACAGCATGACAGCCAATTGATTGCAATTAGGCCACCTTAAATGGTGGCGTGCGACAGGACGCTGAAGCTGCTTTGCTTCTCCTGCCAGTGGATTTGGTGGATTTTTCTGAGACTGCATTAATGATCTCATCCCTTCCTTTGGAGTGCCTCGTAAGATGGCCCAAGTTTCCATTTTGTGCAGTTTATTGGCTTGATCTTCAATTGTCCTTTTCAGTCAACTAGGGCTGTATTGGTATAATAGTTTTTTTGCACATTGGAAGTTATACTAACATGATCCATGTGAAGGGACCACCATTTCATACTGACATGTATGTAAAAGAAAAATTATATTCATGTGAAAACAACCATATGATGGCATCGTTTTTTATATGTAGAATTTTGCCCGTACCATCTTTTGATTGGGAAGGAACTGCAGATGCTGGTTTAAACTGACGATACACAAAAAATGCTGGAGTAACTCATTGTTGAGTTAACTCAGTAACTCCGTGTTTCGGGTCGACACCCTTCGCCACCTATTCCTTTTCTCCACAGGTGCTGTCTGAATCACTGAGTTGCTCCAGCTTTTTGTGTCTACCGTTTAGTTTTTAGATTTGTCTTTGGACCTGTGAAAAGTGAGTGTGTCTAAGATTAAAACAGCAGTGGTTCTGTTAGGGCTTGGTTCTGATTATAACACGACTGGACTTTTCTCCGCGTTTCAGCCAGAGGGTATAGTTTTGGGAATTTAAGTTACCCTGGAGAGATTTGGCTGATTGCTATGAACCCAAAGAACGAATTTCTTCCTCAAACTTTCAAATCTCTCTGTGCCCACTGTTAAAACTTATGAGGGTTCCTTTCCCTGCATTTTTTGTGTATGAGGAGCCATTTTCAGAAATTACAGTAGCATTTATATATAACATTAATGATTGTAGTGCAAAAACAAACACATCTGTGCATATTTTTCAAGAGGGGAAAGTGTAGTTTTGAAATTGGCTTTGTGGGATGTATTTTACAGGTCTTGGACATATAGTTTTATATTCCTTTGATGCATGATCCCCCATGAGCAGGCTTTCATTGTGCTACAATCAATCCTGCTCTTTACTTGGGGGGGAAACCTGGGATCTATTAGGCAAGTTCTGAAGATTTTTTTACCAATTAGCAGCTGCCTTACCAGCAACAGCAGGTGGCTTTCGTATCCCTCAGAGAAGGCTGTTTGCACCTCTGATCAAAGTGAAAGCAGGTTTAACAAAAAAGTCAAGGATTTTGTGGGATTTTGGTATGTGACGCAAACCCGTGAAGTATAGGTAATTTTTGTAGTTTGGCCATTGAACTGGTAATAAACTGCTGCCATCTCAGGAAGTGTTAGCTTTGTTGTGTGAAAAACACTGTTACGAGTTTGTATACATTCATTTCCTTGATAGCCATTCTCAGTAGGGAATGAGTGGGGATGGGTACTAATAGGGATGAGTAAATATGTCTGGGACCCAGTCAACACCTGATAAAAGAAGCAGCTTATTCACCTTAATTGAAAGGCCAACTGTGAAAATAATGCTATTTGCATTTTTATATGGCAAATAATCAGTAAATTCCAAGGTAATTTTCAGAATTATTTTGAAGTTTTAGAAGACTTTACAATGTGGCCAATAACCTAATATATAAGGCATCTAGTGTTAGCAGAGCAGTCACCAAGTTTCTCATGGTTATGCAGCATAGGTATTAAAGTCCCAATTAAAATTTGTTTTTGAACTTTTTCACCCTTTGTGCTCACTTTGATTTTGGGCCTTTTCTGCCATGGCATTGATGAAAAGCATTTGCAGTACTTGGCTTAAGAAAGGGTACAGAAATAATAGCATAGCAGTCTGCCCTCATTAGCTTGTGTAAGAACTGTATGCACAGTGGCAATGAGTGCAATTGGCCAAGCTATGTGTGACAGCCTGCTTGTTTGGAAATAGGCTAATCTCCTGCTTGGGTTATCCAGAGGTCAGGTGGGTATTTCTTTTTTGGGGGCTCCTTTAGTGCATTAGCTTCTGTGTTTTATAACAGCCCTCTTCTTTAGTAATTGTGCCTGTAGGCAGTCGATGGGCAGCAGTTATCTGTTGAAATAGACTAAGCAGCAAGTGTTCTGACATGTTTATCAGGCAAATTGTACCTGACAAAAAGGTAATTACACTTACAATTGGGTCCAAAGGCAGCTGGATGATTAGGGGTTAATCAACGATGCACAGTAGACATGTCCTGTATTTAAAGCTAATGGTTTAGCCTTGACTGTTAGAAATCCTAAGCACCATAGTTTAAAATGGAGCAATCAAAAAGTTATCAATTATTTGAAGCGTAGGAAGGAACTGCAGATGCTGGTTTAAACCGAAGATAGAGACAAAAAGTTGGAGTAACTCGTCTGAAGAAGGGTCTCGACCCGAAACGTCATCCATTCCTTCTCTCCAGAGATGCTGCCTGTCCCGCTTGAGTTACTCCAGCTTTTTGTCTCATCAACTATTTGACCGTGTATCAATGTTAATACATCATCATATCTAAATTAAAGTAAATCAACATCTGCAGTTCCTGTGTCTACATTTACTGTAATATAATGTTGCCTTCCATTCAAAAGCTGTTTGAATCCCTTTGGTTGCCAATTTTTAAACTAGCTGATCTAAAAGGTATGTAATACCACATAATTATTTTAATAATTATTCAGCTTTAGAATTCATATGTTAAAGTATGTTTGCACTCTTCAATTATAAGCTTACACTATGGATTTGATTGAACAACTTTGTAGGAAAAAAGGAATGATTCTCCTCCCCAAAAATGAATCTTTTTTGTTTTCTGATGCAGATCTGTATGATATCCTCAAAAATCGTATGTTGCTACATTTTCTTATAACAAGTGCACTGGTGGTAGTTTGTTCCGGATGCTTTCCCAAAAATGATTGCGCTAATGGAATTGATACTAAATGGGATGATTATAACATTATACATGTAAGACAGAGCACTGCTGTGCAGGAAACCTAGCACAAGCTCCGTGTTTTTGTTGCTGTGCCCAGAATCTGGGTGCCAGAGATCAGATGCAAATCCAGAACTGCCCTTGGCTCGGTGTGGAGAAGCTGCCATTTAAGGCTGGTGTTGGATAGGCTGGATGACAGGTGCCCCTACACAATCGCCATTGCTGGGGGTTTGGAACACCAGCCTGACAACTGTCCAGAGCCTATGGTTACTGTCATGACCACCTGTGGTGGAAGCTGCCTTCTCCCCCTTTATGTTGCTGCTCATCTCTCCACACGCCAGAGACTTCTTATATGGTACACACAAAAAGCTGGTGTAACTCAGCGGGTCCATGTGTTGGACGTTAGCTAGTCCACACCAACTCATGAGTCCATCATTGCTGCAAATATACCAGAAGAGGGTAGGGATTTGCAACTTATTCCCTACGTAGCAGCAAAAAGCCCAAGTGAAGGACTATCTTTAGTCCAAGGAAGTATGTACCTGTACGTGTGCCAGAGTGAATCAACAAAGCAGTTCTCATTGGGGGACGAGAATGTACTTTGAAAATAGTTTTACGTGGTGTACAAGCAATCTACACAATCCAGGCTGTGATATTAGTATTTTATTACATAATTACGTCTTGTAAAGTAATAAAACTTTCATGTCTTACGCATTAGCACTTCAAACCTCTCAATGATTCTGTGAAGCACTCTTTAGAAACAGACTGTATGGAATGAAACCCAAGATCCTAAAAGTTTCCTAATTATTACCTGGCCACACATATTTTGTTTGATTAGTGGTGGTGAGAAATAGGGGAGTCGTAAGTGGAATTGATTGCTGAGTGGTGGAGGATAAGATAATAGGGAAGGATGAATCACTGCCAGCTGATCTGTATTCTTAACATAAAGGATGAGAGTTATGTGGGAATGATGGACAGTATTTCTTGCTCAGCCAATCAGTTGTAAAGGAAATTATTAATTTTCCTGTACAGAAAGTTGTTAAAAAATAAATGGTAAGAGGAGGGGGAAAAACAAAAGAAGAAGTGATGATAAAGAGGACTTGAATAAAGCCACTTGAAGTTAGTTAAATGTATAAAATTGTTGTACATAGGATTAAAACAGTTTGGTCAGTCTGATACTTTCTTTGCCCCCAGTTTCCTTTTTTTATCGAAGTTTCTAAATTGTGTTTTACGTTTTGATTAAGGATTCTGGATTTTAAAGGATATTGAAGGTTTCATCAGGAGAAAGGAAAAGAATGGAAGGCAACTGGGGTTGAGGGCATCTCCAGAGGAATGTAGTGTATGTCGGAGAGAACTCAGGGAGGGCAAAGAAATATGCTTGGCAAGTAAGATCAAGGAGAATCCCTAGACATTCTGTAAAGAGCAAGAAGGCAGGGAGGGAGTGGTTCGCTTGGGGACCAAAGTGCTAATCTGTGTTGATCAAAGGTATGTGGGTGAGGTCCAAAATGAGGACCTCATCCGTATTCATTGAGAAGAAAGACATGGAAGATGGTGACTTCAGGGAGAGGTATGTGGATAATCTGGAGCAGTCCAATAAGAAGGAGAAAATGTTAGATGTCACAGGGTGCAAAGGTCTGATAAATACCCAAAGCTGGCCGAGATCTATCCCAAAATACTCAGGACAGCAAGGGAAAAAATAGCTGGGGCCCTGACATAGATTTCTGCATCTTCATTAGCTACTGGTGAGGTGGTAAAAGACTGAGATGGTTAATATCATTTATTTAAGAGGGGCAGAAGGAATAACCCAAATAATTACTGGAGAAAATGTTCAGGGACAGGATTTATGTTCATTTGGAAAGGCAGATCGGGAATAGTCCGCATTGCGTTGTTTGGGCAGATGCAGGAATCTAGAGGGGAGAAAAACTAACTGCTGGAGGAACTCTAGTGAAGCAGAATCTGTGGAGATGGGTAGAATTGACGCTTCAGGTTGAGAACCTGCATCAGGGCTACACATATAAAGGGGTGGAGGGGAGAGGCAGGGGAAGGGTGGAAAACCACCTCTCACCTGCCTGGCCCTACGTCCCTCTCGCTTCTACGGGCTATCACTCCTCTGCACTCTATCCTGATGCAGGATCTAAAACCAAAGCATCTATTCCTCTGTCGCCACTGATGCTGCCTGTTTGGTTGAATTAGTCCGGCAGTTTTTGTGTTTGGGAAATGTGACTCATTAACTTTAGTCCGTTTTTTAAGATTGAACATTGATTGATTGATTGAAAGATACAGCGTGGAAACATGCCCAATGGGCAACTGGATCCATGCCAACCATCACTCACCCGTTCACACTAGTCTTATGTTATCCCACTTCAGCATCCACTCCCTACAAACTAGGTTAATTTCTAAAGGGCAATTAATCTACAAGCCCACACTATTTTGGGATGTGGGAGGAAACCGGAGAGCCCGGAAGAAACGCAAACAAGGTCATAGTGAGAAGATGTTTGTTTGCCCTCGAACACAGTGGTGAGGGGTGACTTAATAAATAAGAAGCATAGGTAGGGTAGATTTTCAGAATCTTTCTCCCCATAATAGGGGATAGGATGAAGGAATATTAAAGGGGATTTGACTAGTTATTTTTTTTGTCATGATTCTTTATTGTGATGGTGATTGTGATACTTTATTGTCATGCTGTTTCTATCTGGAACTTGCTACCTGAGGATGTGGTGGAGTCAGATACAATTGCTATATTTTAGAGAAACATTTTGACAGGCACTTAACCAAGCAAAACATAGAAGGATAAGGATCTAATATGTAGGTAGTTAGAATTAGCATAGATGGGCAGAAATATCTGCATGGACGTGGTGGACCAAAGGATTTGTTTTTGTGCTGCACAACTCTGACTGTGAATTATTTTTGCACCTCTTGCTTGCTGCCACATGAAGCGTCCATGCTTCCGGAACACGAACTCTGACAGTCCATAAATTCCCGTTGTTCATTGTAATCCGAACAAAGCAGGTAAGTAGAAGGAAAGTCTGTGTTATTTGGATTTCTCAAAGCATGGGCCTATCTGTTCTATGTTCAGCCTGGGCATGCACGGATAAATAGGTGCTAAATTGTTTGCCACTACTGGGGAGATCAGGTTTCTTTGGAGTTGCATGAAGATAAAAATGTTACCAAATGTTGTTACACATTGCCATCGATGATTCATTCTTTTAAGTTGTCATATGGAAAGTTGAACATGTCCAACAGAATATTATAGCATCCCCGTTTTGATATAATTTCCAAATGCAGGTGTAAAGGCTTAAACTTCATTAGTGAACATGATTCAGTAAGTATTTTTTGGACTGCTGAAGCAGTCTTCTAACCAAACAGACTCCAGAGCTTAGATCCACAGCTTCAGTCAAATTCCTGTGTTCGTCATTGCACCTCTCATAAAATCCTAATTATCCACTTCTCCCGTTTCTCACTCTTCATCAGTGTAGGTTGCTGATGATTATGTAAACAGGCCAGGCCTATTCCACAGTTTGAATAATGACTGTGACTGCACAATCAACCACAGGTTTGGGACTTTCAAAAAGATTTGGGCTGCTCTGCTACTGATGAAAAGTAGACAACCTAAGAGTTGGTTGTTATGAGCATGTGTGTAAGATTGTTTGGAATGTTCTCTACCCAACGTACAAGAGATTTAAATTGGTAATACACCATGAAGACTAATTCCTCAAGTGACAAGAAGCTAAGAGCAGGTAATGGTTTCTCTGAGAGAAGTAGCATTTCAGCCAGAAGATTACTGTTGTGTTCATAATAGTAACCTTTTGCATTTAAATCAATGTGAATGGAGTCATTTATTTTAAATACAACAAAGAAAGACAAGTGGCATAGACAATAGGTGCAGGAGGAGGCCATTCGACCCTTCGAGCCAGCACCGCCATTCAATGTGATCATGGCTGATCATCCCCAATCAGTACCCCGTTCCCGCCTTCTCCCCAGATCCCCGACTGCTATTTTTAAGAGCCCTATCTAGCTCTCTCTTGAAAGCATCCAGAGGACCCGCCTCCACCGCCCTCTGAGGCAGAGAATTCCACAGACTCGCCACTCTCTGTGAGAAAAAATGTTTCCTCGTCTCTGTTCTAAGTGGCTTGCTCCTTATTCTTAAACTGTGGCCCCTGGTTTTGGACTCCCCCAACATCGGGAACATGTTTCCTGCCTCTAGCGTGTGCAAACCCTTAACAATCTTATATGTTTCAATGAGATCCCCTCTCATCTTTCTAAACTCCAGAGTGTACAAGCCCAGCTGCTCCATTCTCTCAGCATATGACAGTCCTGCCATCCCTGGAATTAACCTTGCAAACCTACGCTGCACTTCCTCAATAGCAACAATGTCCTTCCTCAAATTAGGTGACCAAAACTGCACACAATGCTCCAGGTGTGGTCTCACTAGGGCTCTGTACAACTGCAGAAGGACCTCTTTGCTCCTATATTCGATTCCTCTTGTTATAAAGGCCAACATGCCATTCGCTTTCTTCACTGCCTGCTGTACCTGCATGCTTACTTTCATAGACTGATGTACAAGGACCCCCAGATCCCGTTGTACTTCCCCTTTTCCCAACTTGACGCATAGTATCCAGATTGATGGAACCAAATCTCTGAAGCTACTATAATATATTGCATTTGTATCTGAGTAGATTCATTTGTTTCTGGGGCCAATTTTACATCTTCATCTGAATCATATTCCATGCTGTGATAATGAATTAAATCACTTAAGTAAAAGTGACTACTTGTCATCAAAGTCTTTTGGAGTTGAGGATGACCTGCATCCACTCCGGTATTGCGGTTATGGGTGAGGGAATCTTAAATTCTTCCACAGAATCGATTTATTTCCTACGTATTAAAAAGATATACATCAGCTGGGTCTTCTTTTCATTAATGGTTCCCCCTGCTGGAAACTATGCATTGATATCTCGTCTCGGATGCCTTGCACTATCAAGTAGCGTGCCAGCAATGGATCTTGTATGAAAAATAGCCAGTTGATACCGAAGAGCTGCTAATATCTGTGGGCCTACATTTGTAGTCAATTGGCATTTTCAAGATGCTGTGCTGACATCAATACTTATAGCATTGCATTAGTATAATGTAAAGGAAATTATAGTAAGTAATTGTAGAATTAATTGCTGTTTTGTAGATTTCTTATAGTTAGTGCTCTGAATTAATACTTTAAGTAGTTGGTATCTAAAATTCTCAGTTCTTTGAAATGCTAAATACTAAAGGTAACTATCCAATGTCATTGCAGTTCAAAGGACTCATTATTAAGTTGTTTTTTTTCAATGGGAAATACTGTTTTTTCTTCTTTCTTAATTTCTATATGGATCATGCATTCTCATATGGTCATGATGTTTGAAGACTCATGGGTGTGATAATTAGTATGGACATGGTGGGCCGAATGCCCTGTTTTCATGCTGTATCTCAGATTCTGAGTGGTCATTTTTTCTCCCCAATTTACGAAGTACCCCACCTTGTGGTCCATTCAAGAATAGAATAAGACAAGATGCCATCCACTTGTTGAATGCATTTAGAAGGATTCAAACCATTAATTGGGAAATTGTAAAGATCAAATTTCTCTAATCAAAATATTTTTCCAAGTTCTTTTCCCATTTAAACTAATAAGATTAGTAAAAATCTTAATCTTATTCGTCACCAGTTATCACTAAACATGTATTCAAGGAATGTTTCATTTAAATATTATGGGATGAAATAATGGAACGTAGATTAATTTAAAATAGTGACCTGAATTGTATTTGGTAAATTACCATTAATTCATGACCAATGTATCTTATTTACTCAAATTATTTTCAACTTATAATCAAATTAAAAGTCAGTTGCTACATTTTTTTGTTATTCTTCATGTTTAGCCCTTAATATAATTTTGTGGAATATTCTTGTTAACAGTTAAATAGTGTAAATAATTTTGTGTTTTTAACATTTTTAAACTTGATCATTATTAATTCCTGTAATTATTAATGCAAAATTAATCTAGCGCACTCGTTGCAGAGTTTAGTAATGTTTAGTTTAGAGTGTATCATTTTTTTTCCTGAACCTTAAAATGTTAAAGTTGAAAGTGTTTTGAATTATATCACATTTAGGGTAATGTTTTATCCAATTTTTTTGTCAAGTATTACGAGTTTAAGATTGCAGGAACATTATTCACCGTTAAATATTATGTTAAATTGGTGTTTGTAGAAGGGATAGGCAACGTGTGAAAAGCAACACCAAGCATTGATTTACTTAGGAATTCCAAATGTTTCCTCCTTTGATATTTGCTTCTACTGCTGATAGCCCTTTAGATTTTTTTGATTCTGCACTAAAACATGTGGTTTTAAATGGCTTGTGGTTCAGTGACTATGCAGTATGACAGGCAATGGAAGAGAAAATTGAGAGCTATTTTGGAAGTGTAATTTATTTTTAACTTCAGAAAACAGCTAACTCATGCATTCATTGTCTTAACGCCTCGCATATCCAAAATGCACAAAGCAATGTAAAGTATGCTTTACATTTTAGAAGCTATACTTAAATCTATGACTTGGTGTTTCATTCCTCACCTCTCTTACCCTACTAACAACATAATATGAACACTTGAGACCACATAATCTGTTTCCATTTGAGGAAAGAGTGGTCATGGATGTATGGTGCTCTATAACAATTGTCAGCACCATTCTTTGATTGTCCATGGGAGCCAAATACTTTTGCCTCTCTTCCTGCAAAAGCTCTCCTCTCCTGCAAGGTGCTTCATCATTTTAATGACATGCCTGTGAATTGACAAAACGCACTGTCAGCTAGTTCAGTCCTTTGTTTGGTTGAAAGACAAGTCCTGCTGCAACACTGAAGCTGTCTCATTGTTTGTCAATATCAACTTCTAAAGAAATGTCATCATTGCTCATCTTTTCAGACATTTTTTATTTTTTACAAATTTCAATTGTGTTAGGATTGAAATGATTCGGCCTAGAGCAATAAAAAACAAAACAAAGACTGCCTTTTTTTTGCACTTTTCAGAACAGGGAAATAATTTGACATTTAATCATCTTATTGTAATGCATGGACACATAACAGAACTGATCGGGCCTCTACATAATATCTCATGCAAAAGGTGGCACCTCCAATTAGTGCTGTGGTAAAATATCAAGCTAGATATTCGTGCTGCAATTGAAGTGGAACTTACTCGCAGGTTAACAGCACCAGATGGTATAATCAATGAATAATAAATAGAAAACATATTATTCCTGTTTCAAATGATTTCTTGCCAGTTTCCTGATGATTTATACCTCCCTGTCTTTCCCTAAAGTTGCTAACAGCTTGCTTTTTCCATCCCTGTTGAATGGACTCCAGTAGTTAATCACCAGTTAGGCCTTATTAAGAATAAGTAAAATCATCATTACCTTCACTTGTATATTCTGCACTCCATTATGAAGTTACAATGTTATTACTTTGCACCTTAGTGACATGAGATACTGCTTTTAAACTCCAGTCTCCAACATTTCTGAGCATATTAACAGCACAGCCATCATGCTCAACACATTTATTGATCAAAATAGCTAAAATCATCACATAGGCACTGAATTCAATTTGGCACATTTTGGGACACTATCAATAACCCCCTGTCATTTCTGCTGGTCTTCCAAGGTATCTATCTCTTATTTTCACATTACGAATGGATTTTGATACCACCTTTTCTATGCCTCTATCCAAACCCTTGATCGGTGCAATGCCTAGTAATACTCCAGTACTGAACTTGGTGGGACGCCACTAACTACCCAATCACTCTGCAAGGTTTACTATAACACACGCACACACATTTATTTCTGTTTGGTAATCTCATGCTCATTAATTTTCCCTAATGGAATCTCAGTGGTATCTTATGAAAGGATGCCACAAGCCTGTGTACATTACATTGACAATACCTCTTGACATTGAAAATTTTGATATGTTACAATCACAGAGATTTGCTATGCATAATATTTCCTTTTATTACCCCAGATGAATATTATCTTCTCTTTATGTGAACGTGTAACAAATTCATCCTTAGAAGCTTAATGTTTGCAGATGTTATAATTGTGTTTTAATTATGAATATTATCCCTGAAAGAACACATGCATAGGATTATTATGTCCATATTGGAATCTAGTCCCATTCAAGTGCGGTGCAACTAGACATATTTCAGTCTACTGCCACCAAAAGCCCTTGGAAGTACAAGTGTGTCCAGGCTTTCATTTGTAACGTATCACAATTTGTACTATGCAGAAGTAAACAATTTCATTTGATATGACAAGCTGCAAGATTGTGTGGTTTGCATTCAACACAGAACAGTATACAGACTCTAATTCCTCGATGGCTTTTAAATGACTAAATAGGTTTACGTTGCCATCCAAAAATCTTGTTATCCTCCACCTTGTGAGACTACCAATATTGTTTACTGAATTCCCTACATTGCCTAACCTAGTCATGAAAGGAAAATTGAAAATTCAATTTTTGTGCTGCATTGCCCTGTGAATTTGGCATGTTAGAGTTTGATATCACAAAGGTGTGAAATTTGTGTGTGAAAGGGCCATGTTGATTACTCATCCAATTCATTATCTCTAAATTTAGTTAATTTAAAGTAAAATATTCATTTATATTCTTTCATTGTTAACTTTAAAAAAAAAAACACTACATGAGGGAATAAGTGAACAAGTATTTACAGTGCGCTTTGGCAAATTGTACTTCACGTACACTGAATTACTTTGAAGTGCAATAGCTCTTTGTAGGGAGATGCTCTTTTGCACAAAGGATCCTATGAACAGACATGAGATGATTGAACCTCTCATTGTTTTTGAGTTGGAGCATTTTACAACTCACCTTAACGATCAAACAGACATTTCTACCATTGCCAGAGTAAGGCAGTGAAATGTTAGTCTGGATTCTATCTTTCATTCTTTGAGTGGAGCTTCAATTTCAAAGGTGAGAATGCTGCGGACTGCGCTAAAGAGGTATTAAAGGTTAGCATTTACTCAGGAATGATACATGATGCTAAACTGAGGATTTGTACATATGTTTTGAGAGTAAAATGCACTTGCTACAATTTCTGTTAATTGAATATTCAGAATTATGGTAGGGAGGCATGAGTATAGCAAATAGCTTATAACGGCCCATGAGGAATGTGTCTGTTATTGCCCACTGTCCGCAATAACTGAGTAAGATATTATCATTGTATGTAGTTGAAATAAAGAATTGCAGATGCTGGTTTATACCAAAGATAGCCACAAAAATGCTGGAGCAACTCAGCAGGTCAGGCAGTATCTCTGGGGAGCATGGATAGGTGACATCGGGACCCTTCCCCAGACTGATTCCGTTTGCTGAATTACTCTAGCACTTTGTGTCATTTAACCTCAAAACTAGGCACCGATGCCGCGAGCCCTTCTTCATCGATTGACACGGCTGCTGTTGTGGCTCATGTTGTAGCCCAAACAGGACATGCTTTCTTCAGGCCGCCGCTACCGTCAGGATGTGCTCAGTCAGCCTGGGGCTCCATCCCCTCCCACCTGCTGCAGCTTCTTCCTTCGCTTTGTCCGCTCGGCTGCTCCACTGCTGCTGCCTCCTCCTCCTCCCCCCGCAGTTGCCGACATTGTCTAAGGTGGAATATGTCGTCGGCTCTGGGGTAGGAGTGGTGACGAGTAGGGAGAGGCCAGGTGGACAAAGTGAAGGAAAAAGTGGCAGTGGAGGGGAAGGGAGCCTCACGGTGTCAGTGGTGGCGGCCTGAAGAAATTGCTACTCCCTGGAGCTACAACGTGAGCTGCAACAATAACAGCGTCAATCGGACCGTGCGGTGGTGAAGAAAGGCTTGTTGGTGCACCTTGCTAGTCGGGGGTGGTGTCAGAAGCTGGGGGTGTAAGTGGAGGAGAGGTGGTGACAACTGGTTGCGGTGTGGGCTGGTCTCCACAACTGAAATCCGTTATAAAGGTGTCTGTCAAAACGAGGGTTTACTGTACCAACCTGAATTGAGTAAAAATGTGGGAAATCAAGTTATGCTTTCGAGCAGTAAATAGATGCATACAGATTAAGTGAAAATGAATATGACACTGGGATTTACCGTTTAATTGCTCACCTACCTGACCATAATGGATCACCAATCTAACACTGTAGGAACCGGAAACTGCAGACGCTGGTTTCCAAAAAAACACAATAAGTGCTGGCTTAACTCAGATGGTCAGGCAATAGCTCTGGAGAACATGGATAGGTGACGTTTTAGGTTGCAAACCTTCAGACTGAAGAGGTGGGGGGGGGGTCAGGGCAAAGCCTGGCAAGTAATCAGTGGACACGGGGTGGGGGGGGTGGATGTTTGATAGGCAGATGGTTGAGCAATGCACCAACCCAGAAACAATGAGAAGTTCATGAGCCTTATGTCTGTTTATAGGATCCTTCCCCCCGTGCCCCACCTGAACTCTCACCTATTTTTCCCCTTCCTCGCCACTTCAGCCGGCATTCCTTCCTCTAGCTTCACTATACACAACTCCTCAATCCTTTTATCTCATGTCTTCTGCTTTTTCATTTTGTGTCACGACTGCAGTAACTGCTTGTCAGGCAGCATTTCAGGAGAAAAGGAATAGGTGATGTTTCGGGTCGAGATCCTTCTCTAGATCATCTCTGACTTTTGTCTAGCCATTGGCCTATCAACTCCGCCCCCTTGCCTGAATCCGCCTTATACTACCAGGCTCTGTCCTGCCGCTCCCTCTTCCAGCTTTCTTTCTCCTCTGACTGCCCTACAATCAATCTGAAGAAGAATCTCCATCCAAAATATCACCTTTCCATGTTCTCCAGCGATGCTGCCTGACCTGAGTTACTCCAGGCAGGAAATTAGGAGGTACATGATACGCACAGATTAGATTTGTTCATTTTCTCTCCTCCGATTTGCTGCACTTTTTTTTTTTTTAAAAGAGCCGCTTAAATGTTTAATAATTTGTATTGCATTCTGATTCAATTATCAGTTTGAAACTGTGCAGTCAATTTGTATGGCATCTCAAGCAGTGCTTATCAGATTTCCTTTAAATTACACAAATTAATTTAAAATAATCTTGTTTTGATAGTTTTTACACCAGAGTAAAGGTACTTAGAGCAAAATCATACAATTACATGGACACTTACCAAACATAATGCTTAGTACTGTGTTCTGCTTGTCTTTTGCAGCTACTCGATCTGTTTATGGTGTGGGACTGGTCAACGTATCTAGCTGATTACGGGCAAGCAACGTCCAAGTACCTGAGAGTCAATCCCAGCACAGCTCTGATACTTCTTGAGAAGTAAGCAACCTTATTTGCAGTTTCACATGTGTACATAAAGACTGATTTCTACCCAATATAAAATAGCATAGACCAAGTAATTATTTTGAATTAATTCTATTCTGAAGGAAACTATTAGTCTGCCAACTTTTTCATGTCTTAGATAGAATTTAAAATAAATATATATATTTTAAATCTATGATTTTTGTAGAACTCTATCCAAATTTCAACTGCTAGTAAGGTATATTGCATTTATGGTAGCATTTGAAATAGAGAATGTTATTCTCAACTCACTATACCAACACTCTCCACGTCGACTGTTAAATATGCACCAACAGCTTTAAGCAGCTATCCTTTCTAATAATTTGAAGTAGCTTCTGACATGCTATCGTCATTGTCATTCCTCTCTTATACAGAATCTACAAAAGGTAAGTAGTTTTCATGTACCAGGTCATGTCGCTCATTCATTGTTGTGAATTGAATGTTCATGCTTTGAAATTTTAGTTTGTGTTAGTGATCACTTTCATGATTAATGTATGCATCGTTAACATCATAGATTTATGAAGTCTTGACAAAACATATTTGTGATATGCTTGATTTTAACTGCATTGATATTGCATCAGTAAGCTGGTTTGGGAAAACGGTTAACATCTAACTGAATGAGATTGAAAGCTATGCCTTTGGGCAATTTAATGCAGTTTGATTTTCTTATAATCTGAGCACGTTTCTTTGTCAGACAGAAATGAATTATGATTGTTGCCCAAGAGCTTTAAATTTCCGATGCTGCATTTTGGGAATGGTTCTAACAGTGGCTTCAATGCTAGAGTTCATTATTCATGCACTATGCTAATGAATAAATAATCTCTTTACCCAGCCTGTGTGTCTAACTCATCTTCATAGAATTATAGAATATACCCATCAATAACCATCTGGAGTAAAATGAGTGTATAAATTGTTTATAATAAAAAAAAGTCAAGGAGAATAAACTGTGCACGTAAAGAAGAAATGTTAATGATAGAAAGAACTTGAACTTAAGATTCATTTGTGTTATGAAATTTTGTGTTAATGAGTGAATTTCGTTGTTGTGCAGATTTTGCTCGAGCACAATAGTTCCACATAAATGCGGTAAAACAATTTACTTAAAATTTTCCATGCGCATTATATACAAGCGTAAACACTAAATGTGAACAGATTCATCATTGCCAGCTGAAATTGCATCTAATTTATCTGATTAATAAACATCTAGCTTTGCTATTTAAAGGAGAACAAGAGGGAAATGTGAAATTCTGAAATAAAAACAATGGTCAATAAAGAGAGAGATGGTTATATTCAATGTCATTCAGCAAAAATATCCAATGTATTCTTCATCCCAAAAAATTCTTTCTTGGTGAATGCTGCCCATTTTGACATTTTCCAATTGCTTTTTAAAGAGTTACAGCCATATTTCATTTGAGGATACATTGTGCTGCATAGATGGTTAGATATTGCCCGTTGGATATTGTAGAGGCAGAGATGCCAAACTGCAAAATTTGGTGATGTTCTTCTCCACAGTAATTTCTCCAGTTATTACCTTGCCTTGACTTTTCCAGTAGTGGTTCCATTGGATGTAGTGTGTAAGCTAAAGGTGAAGGGTTAAAGATAGAGCGAACCACAAAGGAGTCGGGAAAGAAGAGCTCATATCCTGATTTTATCATCCCGCAGTGCAGTGGGCCATTGCTCCACCTCTGAGGAGCATTATATCCACAGAGCCTAATGGAGAATGACATCAGGATCTTCAACAGAACTTGGGTTCTGCACCAAATTGGGGGTATCCTTATGTCCCAAGCAAGGCTCAGACACGTTGTCAACGTGGATATTTAATAAACCGAGGTTTTGATGTTTGCCGAAAAGCATCCAGATGTAGCATGCCTGCAGATGGTATCAAAGAAGGTCTTCTTTTACCAAGGCATGCTTTGAAGCATAGAGCTCCTCTTTAGTGTCGTTTGAAGCAGGAGGTGATAACTTGGAAAATGATAGGCTACCTTTTCACTGCCAAGCTGTAGGATTCCATTGCCAATGGAAGCATTAGCATTGACTTGGGGTTATCGAAATAATGACCAATGTCACTCTCTGTGCTGTAAACAGTTGGAGAAGTGCAACCTACAAAACACAACCTTACTAATATCACATCATTGTGATAGCTCTGAATTGATCAAATCCATTGATAAAACAGGCCTCGTGCACACCATTTAACCATGTAAAGATTCCTTTTAAGATTAACAATCATTATAGAAAAACCTGGCTTAATTAAAAATGTATTGGATAACAAGAATGTTAAGAAATCTGAAACGTCCTAATAGAAGTTTGGTATTTAAACATTTGACTCTCGCTGCAGATTGCAATAAAAATACAATTGAAGCCACTCTTTCAGTTCAGTAACATGATTCAACCACTGCATTATTATGTTTACTGGTGTGCCATTATAATCCATCGGTGGGTCAGGAAGACTAGGATTGTACAGCGGAAAAGGGCACTGTCCATAAATCATCTAATTCTATTGACATGTCCTGGCTTCCATGTTGAACCACTCATTTAATCTTCTCGCAGCTGTTGTTATGGCTGAAGAGTGGGCTTATTCAAACTGGAGACCATTATCGCTTCCACATTGTTTCCAATTGAGTATAGAGGACGGGTTGTGAATTAAATAATGGAAACGTTCAATGCAGTTTCAGTCAAGATTCCCAGGCTTCCAAATGTGAAGTTGAATGGGTGAGCCAAGGAGTTGGGACTCCCTGTGAGACTGTAATATTCTAGATTCTGGTAATGGTGATCATTGATCATTGTTAAAGGGAGCACTCAGCAACTATGTATATTGTGCTTCGAGAGCCGAGTCATCTAAAAGGGTTGACCACATGTTTGCATTGCCTTCACCTTTGGTATCATTGGCTTCTTCAAGCCTTGCGTGCTCCCAGTGCTCGACCCGTTATCAGGACTAATAGATGCCTCTTCAAACTGGACAAGATTACTTTCCACCTCTCTTCTACAATGGGCTTTGACAAAGGGAAACTGCTGCTTGTGTGTTAACGCAAAGCAACGTGTGTTAATATGAAATCGGGCTCATCACGGATTATTTGTGAATGTGGGGGTGGTTATGAGATGTTAAGATTGGGAAAAGTGGTGAGAGTATGAGCTCTGCAGGGCTACTTTTGCCCACCTAGTTTTTAAGTAATGTTTGGAATGTCTTGTAGCATTGCAGCAGGGTTTGTAGAGACATTCCTACTACTAATCTCTCCTGCAATTTCCTGCCATTGTTGCTTCATTTCATTTCAATTGTTGTCCACCAAGGTGCACTGGACCCTTATCCCTCACCAATTCAAGCACTTAACTCAAGTTAAGAACAAAGGAGTTTTTGGTCTTATGAATTTATATCGTGCTTTTCATGACGTTTGAGTGTCCCAAAGTACTTGATGGCCAATGAAGTTCTGGTATAATGAAGTCGGTACTGCGAAATAGAAAAACAAACAGCTAATTTGCACCCAGCAAGGCTCCATGATAGGTGTTAAATTGATACTTAGATAATTGTTATCAGTCATTTCATTGAAATTAATCTTAGTTATTTTATTGAGAGAAATATTGAATATAATTGTGCAAGAACTCCACGCTGTTGTGAATAATGTTTTAGCTTTCATTTTAGAGATAGAGCCTGGAAACAGACCATTTGGTCCACCGAATCCACACTGACTAGCAATCACCCCGTACACTAGCTCTATCCTACATTCTAGGCACAATTTATAGAAGTCAAGTAAATCTACAAACCTGCTGGTCTCGGAATGTAGGATAAAACCAGAGTACCCAGAGGAAACACATGCAGTCACGGGGAGGATGTACAAACTCCGTACAGACAGCACCAGTAATCGGAATCAAACCCGGGTCTCGGATGCTGTAAGGCAGCAACTCTACCAATGTGCTACAGTGCCACTCACCATGTTTTAGAATATTTGTTGCCCATCTGAGTCAGTAAAGGATATCACCCCAAAAGTGCAAAACTCTTCCAACAACACCTCTGAGTGCCTAGTATTCAGTCTAATTTATAAACTACCGACAGAATTGAGAAAGACTTTTCTTGAGACACATTTCAAGTTTTCCAATTTTGCATTAAAATATTGAGGGGGGGGGGCAATGCATTATACTGACTGATTACATCACTTAGAAACTGCACTTGATTTAGATTATGGAGGAGGAGATGTTGAGTTTAACAGGTCATTTGGAGGATCAGGCCAGAGTGTTGGGCTTGTGACAGAAGAGGATTGTGTCAGAGGCAAATAGGGGGAAGGTAGGTCAGGGGGAAGACAGGCCTGGGATTGCAGGTGAATCATTATGGGGAGAATAGGAAGGGTTGGGGACTTGTCTGATTATGAGGAGGGGATTGGGAGCTGATATGAACATTCACAGTCCGTAAGAAACCACCTAAAGGGGAATGGAGCTTCAAACCCTGTGTACTAAGTAAAGTTAAACATCCTATAAGAAATGCAAAAACTGGCCTCTCTTCTCTGGATAAGGTCAACTTCAATATTCAGACCCAGCCCACATTGGTGCAGAACAATTTTGTGTACGGTCTATTAAAATGCAAATTGTTTTCCATTTGACATTGCTGCATGAGCCATAATGTCTAAATGCGAATGTGCATCATATGACGAAGTTCCAGAACCAAGAATCTGTAAATCCACGAGTGAAGCATTGACTTCACAACTGAATTGAACACCAAGTTATCTACATCTGTACTCAAAGCAACAACATACTTTTACTTAAGCCTTCTATCAGACAACATTGTTCAGCCAAATGATAAATTAGGTTTTTTGATCAACTGAATGATGAAATCCTTGAAGTCATTCTGAGCTATAAATAACTAAATGTATTCTTATCTATTCTTTAGTTTGGTTATCTTAATGTCCTGCTGACCTAATTCAACCTACTCCTCCCCCACTCCACTTAGTGGCAGCAGGAATATTTTCTGTACAAATCCCATGGTCAACTTGCTCTTCTCTTCCCCCACCATCTCCCATTTTTCACCCTCACCGTAGGGGCTGGATTTAATCTTCCACGGTGTTAATCTAAATCAAATACTTCAGTTAGAATCGTTCACAGTTAATTGAATTACTGTGTAAGCTGAAACAAAAATATTCTCCACAAGATTAAACCATAGATGTGAATAATTAAATGATACAACAATGCATGGAGGTAGTTTCAGCATCTGAATAATCGAACGTTGTGCAGTAAATGATTGGTTCTTATGTAGGTTTATGTTTTTTTCCCCTTCCTTTACTCCACACAGCAGCCAATGTCATGTATTCATAATCTGTTCTTTCTCTGTGCTTTACCCAACCTTGTGCACAAATAACAGGTGATTCCTTTAAGCTGCTTCTAATTCTTAGACATGTATCTGAGTGGAGAGTCTGTAGACAGTATAAAAGATGTGGACAACCCGAGAGCATAAAATTTAAATATCATGACGAAAATATATATACAGTTCCGGGGAGGGGCGGTGGGAAATCTAAAGAATTCTTGTCCAAAGTTTTTAAATCAACAAGATCTAGCTCAAAAGACTATTTTGATTATGATTGAAATAGCTAACTTTTTCCAAGCCTAAAGAATTAGAACTCCGCACAAACTAGTAACTTGTTCAAAGTAACAAAATACTCTGGGAAAGAGTGTTAGCTATAATCTACCCTTGCATAATATATAGCCATCATATTCCCCATTCTAACAAATACTTTATCAATCAGAGCATGGGCCATTTAAAATTTTGAATTGGTTCATTACCACTTTCATTAATGCGTCTGCAAAATAATTTCTGAGTAAATGAAGTTTTTAAACACTGGTAATTATTTTTGTCACCCTGCTCTGAATCTTTCCATAATTTCGGTATCATCCACCATACAGGGGTACCAAAGCTGAACACAACTTTCATAAAGTACTCTTAAAGCTTTGTACAAAAGTTATTAATACCAGCTAATAACCCATTTAATTTGGGATATAATTTCTTGAATATCAGCTGCAGGCTCACTGTGGTTTATTATAACAAAAGTTAAATGAAGTTTTACAACAAAGTAATTACAAGTCACGATTAGATTTCAGTGCAAATTAAATTACCAATCACAGGTGGAAGTTCATTGAAAAGTCCATCTGAAGTGGAAGTTCATTGAACATCTAATTCGATGGGAATGAAAATTGGTAGAAAATACATTGGAAGATGTGAGACAAATACTGGAGAAACTCAGCGGGTGAGGCAGCATCTATGGAACGAAGGAATAGGTGATGTTTCAGGTCGAGACCCTTCTTCAGACTGATGTGGGGGTGGGGGAGGGGGCGCGGGAAGAAGTAAGGAAGAGGCGGAGACAGTGTGCTGTGGGAGAGCTGGGAGGGGAAGGAGGGAGAAAGAAAGGACTATCTGAAATTGGAGAAGTCAATGTTCATACTGCTGGGGTGTAAACTACCCAAGCAAAATATGAGGTGCTGCTCCTTCAATTTGCGGTGGACCTCACTCTGGCCATGGAGGAAAGAAAGGTTGGATTCAGAATGGGAGGGGGAGTTGAAGTGCTGAGCCACCGGGACATCAGGTTGGTTAATGCGAACTGTGCAGAGGTGTTGGGCGAAGCGATCGCCAAGCCTGTGGATGCAATAGATGAGGTTGGAGGAGGTGCAGTTGAACCTCTGCCTCACCTGGAAAGGTCCTTGGATGGAGTCAAGGGGGGAGATAAAGCGACAACTGTAGCATTATCTGCGGTTGCAAGGGAAAGAACCAGGGGAGGGGTTGGTTTGGGTGGGAACGGACAAATTGACCAGGGAGTGACGGAGGGAGCGGCCTCTGTGAAAAGCTGAAAAGGGAGGAGATGTGAAGATGTGGCCAGTGGTGGGAGGTGGCGAAAATGTTGGAAGATTATCTGTTGTATGTGACGGCTGGTAGATGGAATGTGAGGACAAGGGAGTTTCTGTCTTTGTTACGAGTGGGGGGATGGGGAGTGAGAGCGGAGTTGCGGGATATAGAAGAGACCCTGAGCCTCAGCTATAGTCGAAGAGGGGAACCCCCGTTCTCTAAAGAATGAGGACGTCTCCGATGCCCTGGTTTGGACCGCAGGAAATGATACACTTGTCGCTTTACCACCCCATCCAAGGACCTAAGCCGTCTTTCCAGGTGAGGCAGACGTTCACCTGCGCCTCCTCCAACCTTGTCTATTGCATCCGCTGCTCTAGGTGTCAACTGCTCTACATCGGTGAGACCAAGCGCAGGCTTGGCGATCGCTTCGCCCAACACCTCCGCACAGTTCGAATTAACCAACCTGATATCCCGGTGGCTCAGAACTTTAACTCCCCCTCCCATTCCGAATCCGACCTTTCTGTCCTGGGCCTTTTCCATGGCCAGAGTGAGTCCCACTGCAAATTGGAGGAGCAGCACCTCATATTTCACTTGGGTAGTTTACACCACAGTGGTATGAACATTGATTCTCCAATTTCAGGTAGTCCTTGCTTTCTCCCTCCTTCCCCTCCCCTTCCCATAGATGCTGCCTCACCCGCTGAGTTTCTCCAGCTTTTTTGTCCACCTTCGATTTTCCAGCATCTGCAGTTCTTTCACAAACATTAGAAGATATGGTTGTCCACCAGATAGCATTTAAAAAGAGAGATGAGGAAACCCTGTGCAGAAAGTATTAAAAACTGTTAACTCACAATTTAAAGTGATCTGATGGTTTCAATATGTCACAGTTACATGTGTGTTTATTTACTATTCATCTTTTAACATTCCTGCTTTGGTGAACATGCTGTAATTCAACCTTCCTGCCAGTGGTGTCACTATACTACCTCCAGTTTTTCAATAAATTTCTAAGCTTGCCAATGTCCATATTTTGCTATTAAACTAAGCATTATAACATAATTAAAAACGATACTAGATGTGTACATGTGGAAAGAGAATGCCACCAGTGCCCCGATCCAGTTACCCACCTACACAAAGATGATGCATCATTTTAGAAACAAAGAAGTGTGATTAATGGTTTATACCAAAGATAGACACAAAGTGCTGGAGCATCTCAGCGGGTCAGGCAGCATCTCTGGAGAAACAGCATGGGTGACGTTTCAGGTTTGGTTGTTTACATACCTTGAGAGAGCGAGTGACTGGTGTGAGTGAGAAGAGCTTTCAAAAGCATCCCAGGTTGTTGCTGTTTGTAAATGGTTGCTCTTAAAGGGTGATTGAGATGAAATGAATGTTTTCCATTGCAGATCCATTGTCATGCTCTAGTAAAATTCCCAATATTTCGACTGAAATGAGAGTAGGTTGAGTTGTTACTGATCTTTCTAACAGTATTTATTGACAAGCACATTGGCCAATGAGTGAAAGGTGGAGCACAGTGTGTTTATTATACCACAATATCAACTTATTCAGGAAAGAGTCTGTTTAAAGAACAGAAGAACCAAAAATCACAACTGACACCAAGGTGAGATCATTTTATCAAAAATATGTGAATACATAGTGAAGAATAGTTGGATTTGAATTTTATATGTAAAATCGATCCAAGTCAATTGCAATACTGTGGTCATCAAGCTTGATTGACAGATCCAATCACTTTCATTTGCCTGGTCAAAGCATTGTCAATGTAGAAAATCTTAAAAAGATATTTCAAGTCTTGCATCATGCATCCTGCAGGTAGTCTGCACTCAAACCACCCTTGGTCCCAGCTTCAAAGAGGCATCCAAGAGTAATTAACATATTATTTGCTTGCTGTTTTCCCCTCAACATTAATGTGAGGCTGGATCATCACTGCGCTTACGAATAATTCACAATATCCTCTCTTGGGTAAAGGGTCATCAAACAACCACTTGCTTTTGGTATAGTTGCTTAAACATAGCAAAATGTTCCATTGTAATTCTCAGGAGCATTTATAGACATAACTTGACACCTATGCGCGTAAGAAGATATTGCAACAATGTGGTTGTGAGAAATAATGACAGGTTTGCTCAGTAATTGAGGTCCTGTGATTAACACGATGAATTGGAAATCCTTTGAAATCCACAATGTTCTGAATCCCACCACAATGAAAATATTGCGCAGAACAAGCATGTCAAACCCAATCTAGCCAATCGCTGCCCTATAAATTGACATTGTCATGATGTGATGAGAGCTATCATGGCAAGCTTATCATGTGGCATTTACCTGCCCACCTTGTGGCATGTATCTGCTCATAATGTGTTCAGCAATGCTCGGTGTAGGCTTTCCTGCACCAAGGAGTTCTCATGTCAAATTCAGAGATGAGATGAGAGTGACTGCCCTTGACAAGAAGCAAGATTTGATCAAATGTAGCATCGACGCACGCTGGTAAAAGTGAAGTCCGGGCGTCGGGAGAAAAACTCCATTGGCTGGAGTTATACTTGCATCAAAAAAAGTAGTTGTGGTTGCTGGAGATCAGATATCTGAGCCCCAGGACATTACTGTAGCATTACCAAAATCACTCGCCTTGGCTTTCCATTCTGTCGGAAGTGAGGTAGGATTACTGATGTTTGTACAATGTTCAGTTCCATTTCCAACTGGTTAGGAAATGAAGCTGTCCATGCCTGCTTGCGGGAAATCTAGATCACTTTTGGGTAGGGGGCTGATGAGTGAATAGCGACATATTGCATGTGCAATCATGAGACAAACTATATCTACCTTGGCCAAAAATGCCAGTAAGAAACTGAGCACCTGAACTCCCCAAAGCCTTTTCTCCATCCCTAAATCACATGTTGAGAATGTGATGGGGTACTCTCCACTATGCTAGAAAAGTGACAACCCAAAAGCGCACAGCGCTTTTCATCCAAGGAGACAATGTAATTTGACAGTCGGCCTGCGACCATAGTCATAATGTATACTGTGTAGAAAATTGATTCAGTAGCATCTCCCAAATCTGTATCTGTTGAGAATCACGCCAAGCAAGTTCACCTAAGAAAATCGCACAATGTCCTAACATGGAAATATATCTCAATTCCTTCAGTGTTGTGTTGAAATCCTGGAGCCACTTCATCAATACAAATACAAATAACCTTTGTTGTCATTCAACCAGACATAGGTTTGAATGAAATTTCATTCCCTGCAGTCTTAACAATAAAATAAACATAATACACAATTAGTACAATTTCACACAAACATCCATCACAGTGAATCTCCAAGCACCTCCTCACTATGATGGAAGGCAAAAGTCTTATCTCTTCCCTGTTCTTTAGTCTTCTCCCGCGTCGAGGCGATTGAGGCTCTTGATGTTAAAGCCCCCAGCGGGCGATGGTAAGTCCCGCGGCTGATTAAGCCGCACCGGGCAATGTAAGACCCTGCGACGGGCCGTTTCAAACCCCTCGATTCAGGGTGGACGAAGTTGCCGTTGCTGGGAGCTCTCAGAAATCGGTCTCACTCCAGGGACCTGCGGGCTCCCGATTTTACGTTCCACGGGGCCTGCAGCCGAGGCCTCCGAAGGTCCGCAGTCGGGCCGCCGCGCCACTACAGCCTCCGCGCCAGCCAGCTCCGCGATGGTGAGGCCTCCGAGGCTCCACGATGTTAGGCCCCAACAAACGGAGACATGACAAGGAAAAGGCCGCCTCTCCGTTCAAGGACAAGATTAAAAAGTTAAAAGTTTCCCCCTCCACCCCCCAACCCCCCCATATACACAACTAAAAATATACCGAAAACATACTCCAACAAGACGAAAAAAAGGAAAAAAAAGTCAGACAGATTACAGGTGAGCCGCAGCCACAAGGTGCCGCCACACCGAATATCACCATGAGAGCTCCCTGATCAGATGGACAGCAGCATTCATAAAGGTTCCAGCGGCACTTAATGAAGAACATATCTCATGGTAGAATTCTCAAATTAAAAGTCAGTCGAGGGATTTGGGATGGGAGTTCTGGAACTTGGGTGTATTACTGGTCTACACTATACAAAGCGATCTCAATACCAAATGTTAATGGAACTCAGCAGGTCAGGCAGCATCTGTGGAGTGAATAGACAGACAATATTTTGGATTGGGATGCTTCTTCAACCCAAAGTGCCACCTATCCATTCCCTCCAAAGATGCTGCCTGACCGGCTGAGTTCTATTAACACTTGGTATTGAGATTACTTTGTGTAGTTTAGATCGGTGCTTCTGGTGTGAAAGGTGTTCAACACTAAGCGTAAATCAGAGGACAGATATCAGAGCTATCTGACTAAACCTTACGGAGAGTGAGCATTGGGAGGCTGATCTTTATGCTCCTAACATGACATGCTACTGCAAGTTGTACTTTTGAACATCATTTCTTCTGCAGTGGATGCTGTGTTCTTTTGGTGATGTATTAATGTGGTAACATTTATTTCAATTTATTTAGCAGATGTGAAACACTAAAAATGGCATTAATTTATTTTGCAGAATGAAAGATACCAACAAAAAAAACATTATATTTTCTCAGTTCAGAAAAAATGACCGTGATAAACAGAAACTAATCGAGACAGTAGTGAAGCAACTACGCAGTTTGGTGAATGGCATGTCCCAACACACATAGCCTGTTGCCCTGGTTATTTTGTTCCTACCCTTTGATTCTTCCGCCAGCATTTGTGTACAACAGAATGTAAAAGAATGTCAAGTACCAACAGAGCAAACCAATTAGGAATGTAAAGGGTGTACTGGTATAAAATAAAAAGGGGAAATATTTTGTATGTATTTTTCAAATCATGCAGAATTTGGTGTTTTGAGACTTTCTGAACATGTGTAATGGTCTGTACTCCACACTGCAAATGTTCATAGTTAATTTGTTTAAGAACACTGGAAAACTAAATGTACATTAGAAAATCAAATGATGGATGGGCAAAGTCAATAAGAAGTAAGGTGGGCGTGTTAAAACATTTCACAGATTTTGCAAGTTACATTTGCGATATTTTTTAGTTTAGTAGTTGCACTGTAATCTCTAACTTTTGTGGATTGACTGTGACATAACTTTGTAAATAAAAAAGAAAGGCATGATGTTCCAATCTTGTATAGAGTTGGCTGTTGTTTCCTTTTCACTTTATTGACCACCGTTTTGTATGTGTTGCCTGCTTTGTTCTGTCTAATTTTGTTTTCACTATTCTTGTTCTGGGGGAGATGTTTGGGAATGGTTTACCTTCACGTTACAGATATGATTGCACGAACATTTGTATTTTTTTTTTATGTTTTTACTCAGGGCTGTACTATTGTGAATTTTGTTTTTTGCTAAAATATTAAAATTAACTAAAAGCACTCATCAGAAGGAATATAACTTTTGGTCTACTTCAACCCATTTTCTCCTTTCAGATACATTTTTCACCTTGTTTCAAAAACAATTGGAGAAAAATGATAGTAGTTTCATTCTGATTTTCAGAACAGATCTTTCTTTGCACAATCAATAGGAAATATAGTGTATTGCTCCGTTATCTTACTTGTTTGACCTCCCAGTTTGTAGACTTGTTTATAAGACAGACATTAATGAAGGATATTAAATTCTGTACATTGATGTATTGCAGTACTTTATTTCTACTCTGCAATAAAAGTAACCCTGAGCACTTTTTAATTGTTACTTTCAGTGTGTTGATTTTATTTTGCTGGGTAATGTTCATCAACGGCTATAATTTTGCATGAGATTTAGAAATGATTGTTGTATTTTGGAATTATACCATTTCATATTAGTATCTTTCAAGGTACTATCAATATCTATTATTCTAATTTAAGATTTCCCAAAAGGTTACTCATTAATGTTTTAATTTGTATCATTCATTAATTCTTCATTATGTGAGTCACCTTCATTATTGCGCTAATGAGGGTCACTCCCAATAATGTTTCAACATGAAGCTTTCTGCCATTAATCTTCCCGAGTGAAGTCACTCATTAATGTTTTAATATGAGAATAACTCTTTATCCTTCCACGTGAATGCCACTCTCATTAATCTCTCCTTAAATCGTCATTTTATGGGGCATTCATGAAGTCTTCATGCAAACATTTTCACTACTATAAAGTACCACATTGACAGCGGGTATTGGTATAAAACTGACAGGTTTTAACGCATTTTATAACAACAAATGGATATTATAGCTTGATCATAAGATGGAAAATTAAGACCAAGATTCATGATGAGGTGCTAAAGAGAATGATGTCTTTCTGAAGGGGAGATTTCTTAATGGTTTAATTAAGCATTCTTAATGGTTTAATGGGTCAAAGCAACTCCTGACGTAAGCCATTTACTAAACTAGATCAACAAAGCATCGTTTTGCTGCTTGATACCCATCAAATATTTTTATTGTTATTATATTACAGTCACTCTCTGGCATTCTTTACACTCCAAAAATATGTCCATTACTGATGTTAGTTTGGCCATTTTCACCCGATTCATCAATTTTCTCTGATTGAGATATTGTATATTGACTTCCCGAAAGGTCTGATTGTATTGTCATGTTTATAGCGAGTGTAAGATTATTGCTTTAAAATGATTTTTGCACCATTTGCCTTGGTTTGAGACACAGTGCTGGAGTAACTCAGTGTGTCAGGTATCACACCTTGAGAACATGGATAGGTGATGTTTTGCGTTGGGACCCTTCTTCAGACTGATTGTGGTGGGGGGGAAGGAGGGGAAGAAAGCTGGAAGAGAGGAGGAACGTGTCGAAGCCTGGCAAGTAATAGGCAGATACCGGTGAGGGGTAGGGGTCTGATAGGCAGATGGTTGGACAAAGGCTAGAGGTGAAAAGATAGAAGGTGTGAGACAAAAGGATTGAAGAGTTGCAAATTGTGAAGCAAGATGAAGGAATGTAGATGGACCGGGAAGAGAGTAATAGGTGCGCGTCCAGGTGGGCCATAGATTGGAGGGGAGGGGAATAAATAGGTGTAGGGAATGAAGGTGGGAGGGAGCAGGGGGGCTTGTAGTTAACTAAAATTGGAGAATTCAATATTCATGCTGTTGGGTTGTAAGTTACCCGAGCGGAATACGAGGTGCTGTGCATCCAGTTTATGTGTGGTGGCCATCTGGCTTTGCAGGAGGCCCAAGACAGGAAGGTCAACATGGGAATGGGATGAGTATTTAAAATGGTTAGCAACAAGGATATCCAGAAGGCCTTGGTGGACCAAGTGCAAGTGTTTGCTGAAATGGTCGCTGAGTCGACACTTGATGTACGTGTGGCCACATCGTAAACATTGGATACAGTAAATGAGGTTAGACGAGGTCCGTGTAAACTTCTATCTCACCTGGAAGGAACGCTGGGGTCCTTGGATGGAGGTGAGAGAAAAGGTGTAGGGACACTCCTCTTCCAAATGCACACGGGGACTATCCCCCCAACTCCACTACATCGACGACCGATTGGGGGCTGCATCCTGCACTCATACAGCACTTGTTGATTTCATTTACTTTACCACCAACTTCCACCCTGCCCTCGAATTCATTTGGATCATCTCTGTCACCACCCTCCTCTTTCTTGTTCTCTCTGTCTCCCTCGAGGGAAAGACTAGGGTCTGATATCTACTGCAAACCTATTAACTCCCACAGTTATCTGGACTACACTTCCTCCCACCCAGCATTTTTGGGGAAAAAGCTATTCCCTACTCTCAATTTCTCCGTCTCCACTGCATCTGTTCCCAAGACGAGGCTTTACATTCTAGGGCATCCGAGATATCCTCTGTCTTTTATAAACATGGTTTTCCTCCACGGCTCTCATAGATGAATCCCTTCACCTGCATCTCCTCTGTGAGCCCTATTACTTGCCAACGCTTTTACCTGCCCCCCCCCTTCCACCTTCTTTCTCCTCCCCGCCCCATAAACAGTCTGAAGAAGGGTCCCTACCTAAACCGCCACCATCTGTTCTCCAGAGATGCTGCCTAATCTGCTGAGTTACTCCAGCACTTTTCTTTGTTCATAAACCAGCAGTTCTTTGTTCCTACATTGTCTTGGTTTGATTTGACATTTTTTATTATCGACATCTAAATAATATTTAATGTCACTTTGCCAAAAATCTCATTCCTTTGGAAAATGTTCACTGAACATGGACGAAAACAGAATACTGGAAAAATCGTTTTTTTGTGCGTTAAATTATACGGTGGCGCTTATTTGTTCCACAATTCAGCGTTACTGAAGTGATGAGGGGTGCAGGGTAACTTAGCAATGTTAGAACCAGCAGGAAAGTCGGTGAAGATAGCTATAGTATTGGGCAAGAGGCACAGGAAGCTCTTCAAGCTCTTGAAAAGTGGGTAACAGTTGTAAATGAAAAGCAAGAGCAGGAATAGCTTTGAGACAGCGGTAACAGCACAACACAATAGTGGGAAAATAAATGGCTTCCCCTTTCAACTCTCTGCGCGGGCCCCTCTCTCCAGTCACTTATTTTGAAGGGTATTCAATAGGCCACTATTACCAACACCCCCCCCCCCCCCCCCCCCCCCACACACACACACACACACACACACACACACCTACACCTACCCCTTTAATGACAGGTTAGATGATTATGGATGTTGATGTTTTTTTATGCTTCCATTTTCTTTAAATCTGCATGGCATTATTGGCAAAGGGGGATGTATACATTTGAATGAGTTTCAATCTTCAATTTGCCTCACGGAGAATTTAGTGTTGCTACAGCGTTTACATTGCGTAAATATAAACATTATTAGTTTTTAAAATGTACATTGTCTGTTATAAAGCAGCAAAGCCAATGAAAAAAGTTCAATATGAAATCCTTTTACGTTATCACCATTTAGGGAGTTCTTTCTGAATAAAGTAACTCAGTTATTGTCTGAAGAAGTCTCGACCCGAAACGTCGCCTACTCCTTCTCTCCATAGATGTTGCCTCACCCGTTGAGTTTCTCCAGTATTTTTTGTCTTCTTTCGATTTTTCTAGCATCTGCAGTTCCTTCTAAAACAGGTTATTGTTTACTGATTATTTTTTCATTTCTTGCTGACAAATCATTGCAGCTACAAAGGACCCACTCGGTTGATTACCAGTAATTTTAAATATTTTTTTAGACGTGAAGACATTAAACTTTAAGCGTGCCCACAATTAATTATATTTGCATCCCTACTAAAAATTAACAGTTTCCTCTCCGTCCTGTTCGGTTTTTATTTCCTCCCATTGTTGTTCAGCTAAATGTGTTGTTGGTTTCATATGAATTGTCTTTATGCTGGCTTCAATGGTTCGTTCTCTAAAGTAGCTCCTTGACTTAAAAGCTACAAACGCTATTTTCGGCTAAGCTTATACGAATGCACCAAAACAAATCAACTATCAAGCAAAAGTAGCCTCGTGTTAAGCGCCAGGGGGGGGGGGGGGAAAGCACAGCCTGAAGCAACTCTTTCGCAATGAGTTTTGGTGGCATTGACTGGAAGTAACATGCATTTTGGAACGCGGATAGTTTCATTACACGACGCATAAACCTACATTAGATTTTAAAACATCTAGGCGCTCCGTTCACACTAATACTCCTCTCTGCCGGCCCTTGGGTTTTTCTATTGGATTGTGTCACTTAACCCACACACAGCAAAACTGACAGATGTCTTCGGATGTGTGCTCCGACATTACCGATTACATTTGAAGGCTGCCTTCGGATGTGCGATTGAACGAAGGATGGGTTTGTTTTTTAAATAACACGAGGTTTTGTCTACAAAACTGCCCAGGACCTTGATGAAAGGACTGGTTTTGTTTCCGTAAACAAGTTTTAAATGTCTCCAAGGAAGAAGAGATTCGTATGATGTGTCCCGTCTCACTCCGGGCGAATCCGTGTTCTGTTTCTCCTGTGGACGTGGGGCATGTGTCGGTGTGTGTGTGTGTGTGTGGCCTGAATCATATCGGGGAGAGGTTTGCTGCAAAGGACGAACTCCATAAAGAAAATACCCAATGAACACTCGTGGATTGTTTGTTGTTGTCGAATTACAACTCATGTCCGGTAGATTTGGAGAGAAACGGGGGCAGTGCGGACGAGTGCAGAGCCGATCTTTAACATTGCTTTCGGATTACGAAATGGGGGCAAATGAATTTCTGATGCAGGGATTCATTTATCAAAAGATGAAGCAAACCGTCCTCTAATTGTGTTGAAAAGAAACATGGAAAGAAGCGGTATTCGTGAAGCAGCGAGATCGAATGCAATAAAGGCATTATTCCACATCCCCCTCCCAGCGCTCTGTCTCTGCTTGTAAACTAAGCTTCTTCGGCCCCAGTGGATTAGGCTGAAAGAGCCTTGATCTTTTAGACCACGACGTGTTGCTTTGTGAAGAAGCACACGGGTTTTTTGTTGCCTTTCGTAACTTTTAAGCAATTTCTTTGTTAATTTTTTTTTAATACGCTTGCATTGCAAAAAACAAGAGAAACCAAACTAAAGAATATAAAATCCTGTTAAACTCTGAAAGTTAAACTCTGTACCTGACTCCCTCGTAAAATCCCGTTAAACTCTGAAAGACTCCTTTTAGTTTCACCATGTGGAATTTAATTCCAGCCAAGCGCCAGACCGACTTTAAGAAGTCCTGAACAGTAAGAATCCTGTACAGATCCCGGCACTGCATATTCTTGGAGATGGCGTCTCCACAGTCAGGACGTTACCGTGTCTCCATTTCCAAAGATCGATGCTATGGAGAATGCAGGCGGAAACAAGCGGCTCATGTTTACAGGTAGGCAGGCATGCGCAAAAAGCTAATCCCGAGGTGGGAGTTTGAATGGAAGACAGACCCGAGTTAAAAGCAAGGTGATGCTTGACTGGAAATTCCACCGTGGCTTTTGTCAAAATGATCCCGCTGGAAGATTTAAAACCACCTGACGTAACGGGACATAGTGGTTAAACCTGAAATTGTGCACATGGCGTTTTGTGTTGGTTTTGTGTGTTGACTTGAATTAGACATGCACGTTTTTTTCTGCTTTGTGCAAATGCTTTCCTGAGTAACAATCACGAAATCTTGGATGCATGCGCCAATTTCAAAATATTTTGCTTATAGTAAGAAACAGGTTAAGATGGCGTCGGCCAAATCATGCCTCTAAATAGAAAGTTGGGGATTTAAGATTCACTTGAGCACCAAATAGAAATTAGATGAATACTCCAAAGTGGTACTCATTGAGACCATATTATAAACCAAGGTAGCATCGAGTGCCATGGATCCTGTGGCAGTAGTTGAGTGTGAGTGCTATCCCCAATGTTCTGGCTAATAACGAAACAACACACACGAAAGGAAGTAGATTATCTGGTCGTTACCGCACTGTGGAAGCTGTCAAATCTGCTGCTGCATTCCTACACGAGGAGCACAATCAAAAAGTGCAATAAAGAACTTCAAAAAAATTCTCACGGGAGTGCCAAAAATGCAATGTAAACGCAAGTGTTTTTAAACTGCCAGTTCACTCGAGAATGGATTCATATTTTAATGTTAATGTACTGCTATTTTAATATTGTAATGCCCAGGAAAATGTAGATCAATTAATTGTGTTAGATAGCGTGAATTTGTAAAATCTCCTTGTGTGCAATATTTCAAATGTTAATGTGAAGATATGTCTTTAATATTGGAGCAGAGAAGTAAAATGTATATATTTCACGATTGAGCTAAATGTTTCAAGTTGCCGCGAGAGTCGTGCAACTGTGATATCTGGTCACGTCAGGTACAAGAAAGCCAGGTATAGGGCCTTGGAAGGAGATTGATTCCATATTGAGGGGAAGCACATTTCCGAGCGACATTCAAAGAAACGGAATGACAGCAACTTAAATAGTTTTTAATTGATTGGGAAAAGGCTGACCAAACAACAAAAAAGGCACAAGAGGATTGTCAGGATGGGTTTCTGGAGCCGAGTGGGAGAGAACCCTTCCCTCGGGAGACTGGATGTTTCTTGTTACTGGTAAAGGGACACACACACACACACAATTATAAAGTACACCAACAAATTCCAACAGGTGTTTTCAATAACTGGGGACGGGAAATGAGACAACGCACCTGGAACTGGGTGATGAACTGCGGATGATAAATTAATAATGAGGTATGAAGGGACAAAATCAGCAAATAAAAGGTTGATCACCTCTTGTGAAAGAAAAAGCCGAATGTAACACAGAACTAAACCCAGAAAATACTAGAACGCCCACCCTCTGAGCTTTGTATAACCCCGTATGCATAAAGGTAAAAACAAATGAAAGAGTTCACTTAATAGAAATTGAATGAGAATTTGACTTTAAAAAAATCAAATTTATCAGTCGTAAGAAAATACCCCCTCAATGGCAACTAGCGGAACCTCTGCTTTCAAGTGGTATTTTCAAGGATTTGGATGAAGCATAGTCTCACGGTTGGTGGTCTGCGTTAAGGAGGAACAGTTCGGAAAGACAAACCCCATTGCGGATGATTAAATCCCAAACCACTCAAATCTCTGCTGGGTGGAAAATAAATATGGAGGAGAGGACGTATTTCAAAGGTGTCTAGAGTATTCTGGTGTCAGGAAACCTTGGGCATATGTAAAAAATATCGACTGCGTCAGAGACAAGGTTAGTAATATTGTGCTGTGGATGATCGTAAAACGCGTTGGAGAAAAATTGAGGTGGGACATAAAATGCAGCTAACGTGAGAAGGGACTATCGCGTTACAGTGCCCGGCAGCGCAGCCGGCTGTAAATTACTGAACCAGCAACTCGGTATCATATGTGATACGCATATGCTTTTAGGATTTGCACGTTGAAACAATAATAGACTGTAAATTATTAAACAATCTATTACTCCGATTTGCACTAGCGGTATTTCTGCTTTCTTCACATTGCCAACATGTTGAAACTGATTGTCAGATTGGTTTCAATCTCTCCACCTGTAAATGTTCATCAGATTCTCGTTTCAAGGTGAAACAGACACAATCAGGCATTTATATACCTTGTGTCTGCTAATACTTTATCTTGGGGGCGTTTTGAAATATATAAAGTTGCATATTTGATGCTGGTATGAATTATTTAAAGTTGTTGATGATTTTTAATTCGGATTACTTTTAAACAGCATAATTAATTATGTTTCAGCAGTGGAGAAGGCATTAGAGCTGGGTAAGTGGTTATGGGAACAGCCCTCACTATAAGTGAAGGCCAACAATCAACGTACGGCTTGAAGGGTCAACACCGCACATCATTGTTTCAAATTAATTCTCATTCTTCCCGTTTAGTTTTGGGGGAAATATATAAGTGGACAGGCGCCCTACTTTGAGGCAACTTTGCGCTCCCGATAATTGAGGGTGATTCTGGATGGTGCGGAGTGCCAGGTCAATACATAGCGATAGACACATGCACTGATGATGCATAAAGCCCTGGTTATGTAGCCGTGTCTCAATGGCTTGTGCTCGGTACCTCATGGTTTATATAAGGTGCGGTGAGGCGGAGCGAATCTCTTGAAACAGGCATTCGCCCAGCACAGAGCACCGGCCACGAAAAAGAGCCTCTTTTAATCGATATCGTAGATTTTTGATAAAAACAGGTGACCCCTCCTCCCAGATATTAAATAGATGCAGATTAGCAGAAAAAGACTGGCGTGTTTTCTTGTTTGTGAACCATCTTAAAATTGACGTGGTTTAGGATCGCCTCCAGCAGCCGACTTTTCTCCAGGGTTTAAACTGCTGCTTAACATAACGAAGCGTTCAACCTTCGTCACAACCGCAGAAAAAAGGAGGGAGGGAGAAGGGCAAGGTGGGGGGGGGGGGGGGGGGGGGGGGGTGAGGGCGTGGCCCAGTTTTCTTTGGGGGTTACTGACTGGTCTCTGTTGGAATCTAGAGCAGTGGCTGCCTGTGCAGATATGGAGTTGGCAGTTCCTGCTATTGGTTACCTGTTCTCTCATTGAATCACCCCAGAGTCCCGACAGCTTCAGTGATCCGATGCCCTGTCTGCTCTCTCCCCACTCAGTCTTTCTCGCTTCCTTCCACTCTAATCATTGCGATCAGTCCCACCCAAATCCTTCTAATGTGGCATCACATGGATAGTCACAACCTGCTTGTTGCAGCTTCACAAAGTATTTAAATTGACCAACGACGTCATCCGAGGAGGTGGATGGTCCGGTTAGCGAATGTCTATAAAACCGCTGTACACAGAAACACACCAATACTCATGCGGAACAGGTTTTTGGTGGAAATTTAATCGAAAACTACTGCGCTATCTGGTAAAGCCGACCGACTCATCCTAGTTGCACTTTCATCAACAGAGTAAGTTTTTTTTCAGATGGTTTCTCTCGTTAGCGAACGTGTTATTTGTTGCCACTCTGTCGCTGACACGTGTGGATGCGACTGCAAATGTTCACGTGTTGTCGCCGGAATTGGAGCAAGGTCTTGTCTGGGATTGATGTATGTGATCGTGGAGGGCTGGCCGCCAGATCCACGGTCCCATTCACTCAACACGCTATAATATTCACCCCATTAGCAAATGTCAAGGTCCAAATTAAACCAAAATATTCGAATCTAACCAACTAATAATGAATCGGTTAATGGGAGAACTGTTTCAACCCAATGTCTTTTTGGTAATCATCTCTCTTTAGCATGTGCTGTTGTCTCAATATTAACCATGCTCCTGGCCAGCTCAAATAAGTGATCGTTTGCAGACTGTTGTGTTAAAGAAGGAACTGCAGATGCTGGAGAATCGAGGGTTACACAAAAAGCTGGAGAAACTCAGCGGGTGCAGCAGCATCTAAGGAGCGAATGAGATAGGCGACGTTTCGGGTCGAGACCCTTCTTCAGACGTTTGCAGACTGTTCTGTAGAAAGCATCTTGCGTTTGTGCGTTGAATTGTAAGGCGCGGCGTTGTGATTAGGGGTTCTGGTTAATCCTATTCCCAAATGGACCGGAACAAACAGAAGATAATTTTCAACAATAATATCCAGTCTTCAAAAATATTAGATCCCTGCGCTGCCCTGCATCAAATAAACCACGTGTTGTTGCTCTGTTGAACAAATGACGGGATACGTGTGGGTCACCAGCTTTATCATGCTTGCTTGCTTGCTTGCTTGCTTATCATTGCATTCAAATGCTCTGGAATTATAGCTTTAAAGAGAGTTGTTTCTGTAAATTTTGATAGAGAACAAACGGGCTGCGTTCGGCGGATTCCCATTGACAACCGCGACCCAATTGACCCGGAACACCAAGTAAATGTATTCTTTAAAATAATAGCCTTTATAAAACTTGTTTTCCAGTTTTTCTCCTTTAAAGACGAGTCCTTCGTTAACGACTAAACAAACAGTTAAAACGGTTCCAACGGATTATATTTGTTTATAGGGTAAGTTTTCATTTCAATCTCTGCCATTCTAGTGCACATTTTCAGGGACTAGCATTTCTTTGGCGGTTCTAGTGGTTTACATTTTTTCTGAGTGAATGTTAATCTGTGTGTAGGGTCCGAGCGGAGGTTGAAGATCGGCAGAAGGTCGCCCATCCACTGTGAGGAAGGAGCTTCGTGTTAATAATAAACCCTTGTTATTGAGACCAAGTTCTCGGGGACGAGACCGACATTCCCATCCACAGTGCTGGCCATGTTCCTGTTGGGGATTGACTACCTCTCGGCGCTGGCTATGGCTCTCGCCTCGTTGCTGTCGGCGCTGCTTCTACTCGCCGTGTCCAGACAGCTGTGGACCCTCGCCTGGAACGTGACCAGAGACAGGGACAGCAAGCTGCCTCTTCCCAAGGGCTCCATGGGCTGGCCGCTACTCGGAGAGACGCTGCACTGGATGGTACAGGTATGGAAGAGAAGGCACCAGTCGGCAGCGAAGCGGATAATCCTGCCCGATAGGTGTTTTATATCAAGGGGTGGGGCAGTTAACCTGGGCGTCCGCCCTGCTCAATTACTGTTTCCCTTTTGGTGGTTTCACTTGGCGAACACTTGTACTTTTATATTGTAGAAATGCAGCGAAATGCAATCACCAGTGTTCCTTTCTGCGCGTCTCATCTACATTGGTAGTGTATCTCCCTCCCTTGCAGGGCCGGACTTTCACCTGCTGAGGCCATAAACTCTATGAAATTTGAAGCCCTTCTAGAAAAATAATTCGGGTAAAATATGATAAAATAAATATATATTTTTAAAAAAATGAGGCCCCCGAGGGTGTGTGGGCCTAAGCTATACTTATTTAACTTATAGGTAAGTCCAGCACTGCTCCCTTGCTGCTCCCGAGAAAGTCCAAACACGGTGGTGTCATAATCTGACCATAACATCGCTCCAAAAATGTTGCTTATTTTTTTAAAATCTTCATAAACTCGTGTGGGAACCCGTTTAGTCGAGTTTCCCTCAGTGCCCAGTTTGGCTTCCGAAAGGAAACTATCCAATCTCCACATACACGCGTGCACTGAAGCTGAGGTCTATGTCGGCAGATTATTCACACAGATAGCATGGTAATAATTGCGTAGGAAGGGACTGCCGATGCTGGTTTACACTGAAGATAGAATCAAAAAGCTGGAGTAACTAACTCCGCGGGACAGGCAGCAGCTCTGGAGAGGAGGAATGAGCCCGAAACGTCACCCATTCCTTCTCCCCGGAGATGCTGCCTGACCCGCGGAGTTGGTTTCTCCAGCATTTTGTGTCTATTTATAGAGAAATAATGGATTGATTTGGAACATTCAAGATGAGGGGACGGCAAGGAAGTGGCGAATAGCAACGAAGTGACAGCGTGCAGACGGGGACACCCCTGTGTCTTGGTTTGTGAACCGCCCCACGCAGAGTCCGCCCGGTAAAGTGGGCGATCGGTTTGACATTTCGGGGGAAATATTCCCGAATCCAGCTCGGGCAGCAAGCTGTGGGCGCTCGCTGCTGACTGGGGCGTGAGGACGGTTTGTGGGTTTGTGTTCCTAGCGGCGAGGCGTGATTGAAGGCTCAGTCCCAAGCATTCGGAAGCACTCATTGTTAATTACAGGTGTCTTCAGACGTCGGAAGCAGTTTAGAGGGGGGCAGTTAGAATGATTCCCAGCCCTCGATTCCCGGTGACTTCTCCCTTCCTTGCGGCAGGGTGCCAACTTCCACGCTTCCAGGAGAGAGAAATATGGGAACGTCTTCAAGACGCATCTGCTGGGCAGGCCGGTGATCCGAGTGACGGGCGCCGAGAACATCCGTAAGATCCTGATGGGCGAGCACAGTCTGGTGAGCGCCCAGTGGCCGCTCAGCACCAGGATCCTGCTGGGCACCAACACGCTGGCCAACTCCAGCGGGGAGCTGCACCGCCACAGGAGGAAGGCAAGTAGCCACCCCCCTTCCTCACACACCGCCGGCTGCCAGCGGCAACAACACAAACACATGCTGGCAGCTGGAGCAAAAAAAAATACACACACAAACTGCTGGAAGAACTCAACGGCTCGGGCAACATCTGGACCCAAAACCGCAGCGTCATCTATTTAGCAGTTGGTAAAAAGCGAAAATTACACCAATCCTGGGTCATGGTATAACTTAGTTTCAAGGGCATCATTAGCTATTTAAATTTATTGTACTGAACACCAATTTTCTAGAAACTGCTGGAAAATGTAGAGGGGTAAACTATAGCTTCACTTCAATAGTTGGCCACAGTATATTTTAATTGGGAAACATATCAAACATAATGCTGCGTCGGAAGGAACTGCAGATGCTGGTTTACACCGAAGATAGACACAACATGCCGGAGTAGCTCAGCGGGACAGGCAGCATCTCTGGAGAGAAGGGTTGAGACCCGAGGAAGCATCTCGACCCGAAGCATCACCCATTCCTTCTCTCCAGAGACGCTGCCTGTTCCGTTGAGTGACTCCAGCATCGTTGGGCCTACAGTCGGTGTAAGTCAGCATCTGCAGTTCCTTCCTACACTCGTCGCTTTCCCTCCATGGACATTGCTCAACCCGCTGAGTTCCTCCAGCAATTAGAGTGTGGGGGGGGGGGGGTGCACAGAATGGCGCCGAGTCGCGGGGTGGGCTCCTGCATGCAAACACGATTTGTGTTAATAAGCCTGGATTAATTGACTATATGCACACGGCAGGCCGGTGCATGGTTTTCTGGGTCTTGTTTGATTCGGATGTTTGGGCATTTGAGCAGATCTCCCGGCGACTGTGTGCCCTGCCCGCCTGGTCTCACCCTCGTTCCCCCTCTGTTTGCAGATGCTGGCCCGGGTATTCAGTCACGCCGCCCTGGACAGTTACATCCCCGGCACCCAGCGGCTGGTCCGCTCCAGGGTACAGGCTTGGTGCCGGCAACGCGCCCCGCTCGCTGTCTACCCCGCCGCCAAGGCGCTCACTTTCTGCATCGCCATCCGCATCCTGCTCGGGCTCCGGGCGGCGGATCACCAGCTAGACCATCTCTCCTGTATATTCGAGCAGCTGATGGAAAATATCTTCTCGCTGCCTTTGGACATTCCCTTCAGCGGCCTGCGTAAGGTACGGAACCGCCCGGTGTGTCACTTTTACGCAGCGTCGCTACCCCATTCCCTCGCTGCAGTTTGCTCCTGCTAAGCGGATCTCAACATATGATATGTTTATGCAGTTGGGCTGTCCAGTACTGCCTTCTAACCTGGTCCAATAAGCTGCTCCACAAACCTGTCCAGGTTTCATATTAACCCCAACGTTAATGTGGAACCCTACATTCCTATTGTCCACAGAGGTCCTGTACTGTATTATCAGGATGGACCCATCATGCTGGATGGAGTAACTCAGCGGGACAGGCAGCATCTCTGGAGAGAATGAATGGGTGACGTTTCGGGTCGAGACCCATCTTCAGGGTTTGGCCGCTTCACTACAGAGTCGAGCCGAATTGATTCTTAAATACTGCAATCCTGTCTCCGCTTTGTGCAGACAATTCCAACCCAAGTCCCGAACTCCGAATTGAATTTAAACGCCCGCTGGTTTTATATTTCTATATAATTGTGTACACCGCAACATATTAGATGGCAGTGGAGTTTTAAAGAAGCGGGTCCTGTTAAGTAGCCTGTGTGTTATACAGAGCATTCATTCTGTCTGTAAGTGCTGTCATTGAAAGCCGGGAGGTATCAGGTTTAAACTGGTGTTATCTCATGGTGTAGCATCTTTTACAATCCGCGACTAATAGCCGCATTCATTGTCGTGTCCAGACAGCACCATCTCGATAAGCCTTCGCTGTATAAAGCGAACTCAAACTCAGAGCAATTGGATTGCAATATTGTGGGGTTATTTTTGTTTTAAAGGGCATCAAAGCAAGGAACGCATTGCACGACTACCTGGAAAAAGCGATCACTGAGAAGCTGCAACACAACGACCCCAGTGCCTGTCCCGATGCTTTGGATCTCATGTTGACTGGAGCGAGGGAGAACGGGAAGGAGCCGAGTCTGCAAGAACTAAAGGTAATCGGATCCCGAGCCTGCCAATGAGATGAATCCCCCCCCCCCCCCCCACCCACCCATCTCTGACCCCCCCCCCCCCCCCCCCTTGTTTCCACAATGTTACATTCCATTCATCTGCTTTTCCTAACTCGCGAACAAATAAAGTAATTAAAGCTAACGTAGTGAACCTTTATGTGGAGGAAGGAACTGCAGATACTGGTTGAAAGTCTCGACCCGAATCGTCACGTATTCCTTCCCTCCAGAGATGCTGCCTGACCCGCTGAGTTACTCCGGCACTTTGTGTCTATCTGCAGTAAACCTTGAATCTTGCAACAACCTGCAAACAAAGGCAGTCGGCAACAGCATCGAGGCAAGTGGTGAGCGGGCCACTGATGCTGCGGGAGATGCATCTTGTGTGGTTCAATGCTGCCTGGCCACCGACCAGGAGTAAGATCACTCACCGCCTTCAGGGCCACAGGCAGCAAAGCTTTGTCCGCCCGCTGTACCCGGTCAGTCCATCCGCAGCCGCCCGCGATAGTTGGCAGCACAGCTGTGCAGTGAACCTGCTCCGTCTCCTGCACTCCGGATCTCCCAAGGGCAAATGAAGCAGGACTTATCCCGACGTCTTTATCCAGTTGACCGCCCTGCTGGTAATGACACTAAAACCCCCGCCAGTTACTCGAAAAGCAATGGTAGGTTTGTGCGCCGTCGTTCTGAACTGCCTTCCACCCCAAAAGTAGAAATGGGTTCGAAACATAGAAAATAGATGTAGGAGCAGGCCACTCGGCCCTTCGAGCCAGCATCGCCATTCAACATGATTATGGCTGATCATCCATAATCAGTACCCAGTTCCTGCTTTCTCCCCATATCCATTGATTCCATTAGCCCTAAGAGCTATATCTAACTATCTTGAAAACATCCAGTGAATTGGCCTCCACTGCCTTCCGTGGCAGAGAATTCCACAGATTCACAACTCTCTGGATGAAAAAGCGGTTTCCTCATCTCTGTCCTAAATGGTCTACCCCTTATTCTTAAACTGTGACCCCCTGGTTCTGGACTCCCCCAACATCGGGAACATATTTCCTGCATCTAGCCTGTGCAATCTCTTAAGAATTTTATATGTTTCTATAAGATATCCTCTCATCCTTCCAAAATCCAGTGAATACAAGCCCAGTCGATTAATTCTTTCAGCATATGTCAGTCCCGCCATCCCGGGAATTAACTTGGTGAACCTACGCTGCACTCCCTCGATAGCAAGAATGTCCTTCCTCAAATTTTTGGTAGCATCATACCAACTAGTCTTTTCTGATGTTGTTTCCTGTTAGATAATACCAACCCATTTTATACTTGTTGACTAGAACTCATCTGGTTAGGAGGGAGCTCTATTCACCACTAACCACACTAAAGATGGTCACAGCATCGAAATGGCCCCAGAGAGTCTGTACTGGTTTCATGTAAAAACAATATTTTTGGAGCCGTGCCTTTGACTATTCCCCACCCCCACCCCAAACTTTTTATTTCCCTTTCAGATATTTTTTGAGCTCCTTTTTGCTACCAAAAACATCGACAATCTATTTTGTTCCACAGATGCTGCCTGGCCCGCTCACTCCCTGTAGCACCTCTTTGATTGCTAGCCATTGGTGTGTGGAGGAGTGGGTCAGAATTGCTACAGTGCCTTGTACATAAAGCCCTTCCCAGAGAATAGCGTGCATTTGGTTCTGTCCAAACACTAACAGAATTCCTTCAATGTAAACGTTCTTTTGATGGACCAATGGAATGATGGACTATTCAGTCAAATCCAAAGGGTTTCCCCTAGCCTTGACCCAACCCCAACTTCATTAGCTGAGTTCACAAACTGGTCTCTTATTCTAGATCTGTAACTATTTAGCTGTTGGCAAAAAAGCTAAAACCAAATCAACCAAGACCATTGTATAAATAGTTTCAGGGTAATCATCAGCAATTGAAATGTACTGGGACTGGGAACTAACAACATTAGCACTGGGAACTAACAACATTGACAATTTTCTAGAAAGTGCTGAAAAATGGAGGGGGGGGGTATATTTTCACATCAATAGTTGTCTAGAGTATTGGGATTGAGAAAAAAAAAATGACATTGCTGTTTACACCATGTATGTTAGTGACTATTTTAGTTGCCCAGATGGTTTAATAGATTAGTTTATTGATACCAACCATGTTGTGTAGAATGTGTAGCAGGGAACTGCAGATGCTGGTTTACACCGAAGACAGACACAAAATGCTGGGGTAACTCAGCGGGACAGGCACCATTTCTGGAGGGAAGGAATGAGTGAAGTTTCAGGTCGAGTCACTTCTTCAGGCTCATAGAGTATGAGTTTAGGATAAGAGGTAGTAGAAATTACTTAGAGGTACGGTAGCCTATTCTGGGAAATTGTCTGAAATAGAATCAGACAATGCTGGAAACACTCAACTGGTCAGGTAGCATCTGTGGGGGAAAAAACTGTTAACATTTCAGATCTGAATCCCTGTTTCCTTCACTTATATCATTTGATCTACTGAATATTTCCAGAATTTTCTATTTTGATTTACAATTTCTAGAATCTGCTTTTATGATACTTCAATTATCAGGGATTTACCTGATTTGGGCTAAACAACCAGCATTTCAGATGACAAGCAGTAATATATTTAACATTAGGCTAACCATGCTGAAAGATTGCTGCATCCGTCCATGTGTCATAGTGGTTATTTTTACACTTTCCACAGTTATATTTTACAGTAATTACAGCTCAATGGCAATTTAATGGCAATCCCATGAAAACCACTTGCAAATAAAAATGACACCATTTATCAAAGGACTCAAAATGATCTTATGGAGATGTATGGAATCATGGGTTGAGTGGGTGGGTTGAATGCACAGAGTGTTTTATCCCCAGGGTGCGGTATTGAGAACCAGTGGACATAAGTTTAATGGTGAGACGGGGAAAGGTTTTGATGGGAACCAGAGGGCTGACTTTTTTGCACAGAGGGTGGTGTGCGTGTGGAGCGGGCTGCCGGAGGAGGTAGTTGGGGCAGGGACTATGGCAACATTTGTCAGGTACATGGATAGCACAGATTTAGAGGGATATGGGCTGGGCACGGGCAGGTGAGACTAATGTGGATGGGGCATGTTGGTCGGTGTAGGCGGGTTGTGTCGGGGGAGGGGCTGCTGCCGTGCTGAATGACACTGGATGGGTGCATGGATGGAAATGGTTTAGAAGGATGTGGGCCGCGCACAGGCAAGTGGCACTGGTGTGGACGGGCCATGTTGGTCGGCATGGGTGAGTTGGGCCGAATGGCCCTTTTCCGTGCTGTGTGACTCTATGGTTTCTACTCTACTATAATTATCATTTACTGAACCTAAAGGAGCCTTTATAGTGCTAACCTAGTCTTAATGTTTTACACAAAATGCTGGAGAAACTTAGCGGGTGCAGCAGCATCTATGGAGCGAAGGAGATAGACAACGTTTCGGGCCGAAACCCTTCTTCAGTCTTGATGTTAATGGTTTTCCACCTTGCTGTAACATTAAATTCACACACTAAATTGGAATCTCAGGCTGTGTGGATTAGCAAGGGGACCTCCTTGTGTGGCTAAGTTTAATGGTCTAATTCCAGTGTGAGTTACCAGATTCTTTGATTGAAACCTACTTCCATTTTAACAACACTTGATGAAGTTATGAAAGAGATCTGTGTTTATACACCAGCGGAGATTAGAAATGATTTCTGAGAAGATAGAATAATAGATCTTGGCCACACGGGTAATGTAAGCACAATTTACCATGGAGTGTTACTTTTCCAATTGGCCTGTCCAGATTCCATACTGGCAGAGGTTTTTCAGTAGCTTTCTTTTGACATCAGATGCAGTTTAACTGAAGCTCACGAAACTACATTTGAGAAATGTTTCTGGGTCTTTAGGTCGGCTTTGATATTTTATTAACTTGAGCTGACTTTACTTTGTAATAGTTTGATAAAGTCAACTCTCCTTCTGTACAGCTATAAAACTCGATGTTATAAATATCCTCATGGAGAGATCTTTCTTGGCTGTCAGAGTTCAATTCAAAGCCAGCGACTGCAAACAAGATACTGCTTGGCTGGAAGCAATTCTGTAGCCGCCAATCTTAGATGTTAACAGTATTAAGTTAATTATTTTCTTAAAGTCAACACCATGAACAATAGTAGCAACTGAATTGCAGACTCCATAACATAGGCTTGAGTCGGTGCTTTCTGTCTCCATGGCTCTTTGGCTCTGATGATAGAGACTCCTGCAATGAAAATAAAACTCAGTGCTGACCCTAATGGAATGATTATACTAAATACTTTTCACTGTGCAACTTCATTAATCACCTCCCATAATTTGGTACAAATAATCATGCCGTCATTTTAATACAATTAACACATGAACAATGTCACTTAGATTTTTGATTTTTTTTTTTGCTTCCTCCACTCATAAAAGTGACCAGTAAATTAGAAACTTTGCAATCGATGCAGTCCATAGCCCATTTCTACTATTAATATAGATCCAATTTCTTGAGGCCAGCTGCACCTAGATTGGTTGGAATGGGAGAACAATAGTGAGCATTTTGTTTAGATTGTCCAGTCTGCTTCAGTACTGTTACATTTGTTACTCTCCTGGTACAGATGCTAGCTATTGGTATTGGTTGATTATTGTTACACTTTACAATATACCGTGAGCAACTTGAGGGCCTGTCTCACTTTTCCGAGTTACTCACAAATTCTCCCGTGTTTTCCCCTTGATTCAAACTCGGAGAATGTCCGTAGCGAGTCCGTAGATATATCGTAGCGGCTCGTTATGCCAGCCGTAGATACTCGGGGCATCAGGTAAGTCGGGACATTTTTTCCAGCATGACAAAAAAGTCCACAAGGAAAAAGATAGTCGGGAGGGGGAGTTCGTAGATCACAAAAATCGTGATTTTTTTTAAGGATCTTTCAATTCGGCAGAGGACTCGGGAAAGTGGGACAGGCCCTTAAGTCTATGCATGCTATCAGGTCATCTCATACCATGCATGAGTACAATCAAGCCATGAGTAAGTCCAGGTTGTGCAAAGGGCAAAATAACCAGTGTTTCAGCATTACAGTGTGAGTTGAGTTGAGTTGAGTTTAATGTCATGTGTACCGTGGTACAGTGAAAAGCTTTCGTTGCGTGCTAACCAGTCAGCGGAATGACAATACATGATTACAATCAAGCCGTCCACAGTGTACAAGGGAATAACCTGAATACCGTTTTGTGCAAGATAAAGCCAGTGACGGCTACAGAGAAAGTGCAGAAGAAAACAAAACTTGCAAGGGTCACAAGAGGTAGGTTGGATGATCGGGACTATACCCTTAGCTTATGAGAGATCCCTTCAGTTGTCTGGTAACAGCGAGGAAGACACAGGTTTCTGAATCTGGTATGTGCTTTCATGCATCTTCTGCCTGATGGGAGAGGGGTGGAAGGGGATGACTGGACTGTAAGTGGTCCTTGATTATGTTGTCTACATTTTTGAAGCAGCATGAGTGCAGATGGTTGATTTGTGGGAATGGGGTGGGGGTGGGGGGGAGGGGATGTTAGTTTGTGGGATGGATTTGACTACATCTAGAATTTCTTGCAGTCTTGGGCAGAGCAGTTGCTAATCCACATCATGATACTTCCCAATAGGATGATTTTCAGGCTGCATCTATAGAAGTTGGAGGCATTGATGGAGACATGATCTTCTTCTTGTGTATGGCGTGCACAGCCTATAATTGCAGGACAACTTGTTCTATTTGATCTTATTTGATTGTGCATGCCGGGTTGATTGCATTCGTCGAAACAGGACGGGCCACGTGAAGGTTGCAATCTCCCACCCCAGAGACATGTTGAATTTCCTTTTGAGGAAGGAAAGGCTTTGGTGTGTTTTTGAGGCCATGGTATCATTGTGGTTGGGCCGGAATAATGTTTATCCTTAAAACATGAAGCTCTTGACCATCTCCACCTCAGCACCACAGATGTTGACTGGGGCACATTTCCTGAAGTCAGTGACTAGCTCTTTAATCCTGATGACATTGAGGGAGAGGTTGTTGTTTTGATGCCATGTCACCAAGCTGTCTCCTTCCTATACTCCGTGTGATCATCGTTCATGATCTAGCCCACTATCGTGGCGTTCTCTGCAAACTTGTAAATATTGTTAGACCAGAATTTGGCCACACAGTCATGAGCGTACACGGAGTACAGTAAGGGACTGAGAGCAGATCCTTGCAATGCACCCAAGTTGAGAATTATCAATGAGGATGTTTTGTTGCTGATTGTGGCCCATGCAACGGGAATCAAGGACACAGGTGTAGACGCGTATAGTGTCAGCCACACATACAGGAGAATCTGTATTCCTCACTTGTTTCATACATTGTTGGGACATGGGCCAGATCACAGCACTGATAACTATGATATCCTTAAGCAGCCCTTTGAAGGTGAGAGTGAGCCACTTCTCAGATAATTTAATTATGTGGCCATAACATGGGAACAAACCCTTTGGAGCAACTTGTCCATAGATTTAATTTAAATCACAGTGACACAGCTAATTCAGCTGCAGCCTCACAGCGCCAGAGATCCAGATTCAATCCTGACCTTGGGTACTGCCTGTGTGGAGTTTGTACGTTCTTCCTGTGACCGCGTGGATTTCCTGTAGGAGCTCCAGTTTTCTCCCACATTCCAAAGGCGTTTGGGTTTGTAAGTTAACTGGCCTCTGTACATTGACCCGAGTATGAGGCAGTGGGTGGGAAAGTGGGATAACATAGAACCAGTGTGGGGTACACAAAAGGCTGGAGAAACTCAGCGGGTGCAGCGGCATCTAAGGAGCGAAGGAGATAGGTAACGTTTCGGGCCAAAACCCTTCTTCAGACTGATGGGAGGTGGGGGGGGGGGGGGAGGGGGCGGGGAGAAGAACGTCCCATAATTCTGAGTGTGACCTCTAGTCCTAGACTCTTCTATGACCTAGTCCTATGGCCTCTTGTCCTAGAAGTAGCAATGTTACTAAATTTTGAGATGTTAAAAATCAAGTCTGCAATTTATCCCATCAGATAAAGCATAAAAAGAAGTTTAATTTGACACCTAATTCACTTTCATATCTTCAGTATTAAGAAAGTTATGACCATTTTCATACTCGGAAATTAGCATCTTGTTCCCCATTGCCTTTCAATTGACTTAACTCAAAAGCTGTGATCTAGAACCATTAAAAGCCCATAACTTTCTTAAAAATTAAGAGAACTCAATGAAATTTTCAGTTATTATAGATTGAAGCATTCTGAAATAAATATGAAACAATCTTACTTGGAAGACCTGAAATTAAAGCATATAATTAGTTAGTTATCTAAATGTAGCTAATTAAAAAATTCAATGAGTAGATCTAAACATTTTTTAAATCTCATTTTCATGAATTTCTGGGCCAAATGGAAGGAATTTAGTGTTTAATGCCTGTAAATTAATGGCCATTTAAATCAACTAGCGAGTGGGTTTTAGTGGAATGCGGTGGATTAGAACGTTGCGGTTTGCGGTGAAGTCGGGAGGAAAAATACTGTTGGTTCATACATTTTTTTGGACCCCATTTCGCAACATGAAAATATGATTAAAGCCTCCATAAAAACCAACTTTTAATATAAAAATAAACTATGTACCTTTTTTTCTCCCCTACGCAAAATACTTCCCGTTGTCGGCGCTCACGGCTTTTGAAGGTGATTTTTAAATTACTCTAGTTAATAAATAATCTAGCGTAATTAAAAAATACCTTCATGAATGAAATGTCGGAGCGATTTTTCTTCCGCAACAAAATCGCCCGACATGGATCGATTTTCCCAGTCTGCAGAAAAACGGCACTTTAAGCACGCCCCCCTCTGAAAGGCGCCAAAGTCACGCACACGGGGAGCGGCAGAACTGCAGCGCTGCTCAAGGTAAGTTTTATAACATACCTACTAGAAGGAGGTTGTTATACAGCCTCCATTTAGGGAAGAGTAGATGCAGAAACAATAAGGTTGAAATGGGCAGGCAATTTTAGAAAAGATGATTGAGGGTCAAGCTTTAGATGGTACCAAACCTTCCATCAGTAACTGGATAATGGAAAGTCTGTGGCCAATACAATACCTTATAGTAACTTCACATATAATGCCTGATAACAGAAGGCTAATGGTAGAGGGGATTCTTTACTCCAGTGCTTTGTGATTTGCGGTTTACACTGGAGATGGATCAGTGATTTATCTTCAACCATCAAAATTAATATAGATCACACTTTTTTTGATTTTCACATTCCTTTATGTATGTCCCAAATATAAATTAGTTAACTAGTTCTGACTTCCTTAGCTGGATTCTTGTATCCACCACTTCAAATTCCATCCCTGATCTAAACAAGAGATCAGAAAATATTTTTCTTAAAAAATTAAAATTATATGATTTCAATCAGGTGACCTCATTGAAGCTCAACAACTAGTGAAAGGCCAGGATGGAGTAAATGTGGAGAGGATGTTTCCACTAGTGGGAGAGTCTACGACCAGAGGCCACAGCCTCAGAATAAAAGGGCGTACCTCCAGAAAGGAGATGAGGAAGAATTTCTTTAGTCAGAGGGTGATGAATCTGTGGGATTCATTGCCATAGACAGCTGTGGAGGCCAAGTCTATGGATATTTTTTAAAGTGATGATTAACAGATATTTGATTAGCAGGGATGTCAGGGGTTATGAGGTGCAGGCAGGAGAATGGGGTTGAGAGGCACAGATAGATCAGCCATGATTGAATGGCTGTATGGAATTGATGGGCCAAATGGCCTAATTCTGCTCCTAGAACAAATGACTTTCTGAACGTATGATTCAATTTCTTCATGAAGTACTTGTTTAATCATCTAAAACATATTGGACTCACAGCAAGCCAGGCTCCAGTCTCCAAACTAACATGATACAGATTACAGAGATCTCTCATTTCATCTTTTGCTTGTGATTTCTTGCACAGGGGTAAATGTCTTCCATGAGATCATATGGACATCCATAGATCTTTATGTGATTATCCTAAAAACATTTGCCTATTCTGAAATGTATCCTTGTTATTCGTCTGCTCACCAAGGGAACTTGATGCTTCCTGTTCAGCTTCTTCTACACTTAATGCACTTTGATTACAACTCCTGTCAGCCTCATGTTGCCAAGAAAACAACGCAAATAGAAACATAGAAAATAGGTGCAGGAGGGGGCCATTCGGCCCTTCAAGCCAGTACCGCCATTCATTGTGATCATGGCTGATCGTCCCCAATCAATAACCCGTGCCTGCCTTCTCCCCACATCCCTTAATTCCACAAGCCACCAGAGCTCTATCTAACTATCTCTTAAATCCATCCAGTGATTTGTCATCCACTGCCCTCTGTGGCAGGGAATTCCACAAATTCACAACACTCTGGGTGAAAAAGTTTTTTCTCACTTCAGCCTTAAATGACCCCCTTTATTCTAAGACTGTGGCCCCTGGTTCTGGACTCGCCCAACATTGGGAACATTTTTCCTGCATCTGGCCTGTCCAGTCCTTTTATAAGTTTATATGTTTTATGTAAGATCTCCCCCTCATCCTTCTAAACTCCAGTGAATACAAGCCTAGTCTTTTCAATCTTTCCTCATATGACAGTCCCGCCATCTCAGGGATCAATCTCGTGAACCTACGTTGCACTGCCTCAATCACAAGGATGTCCTTCCTCAAATTAGGAGACCAAAACTGTACACAATACTCCAGGTGTGGTCTCACCAGAGCCCTATGCAACTGCAGAAGAACCTCTTTACTCCTGTACTGAAATCCTCTAGTTATGAAGGCCAACATTCCATTAGCTTTCTTCACTGCCTGCTGTACCTGCACGCCAACTTTCAGTGACTGGTGTACAAAGACACCCAGGTCTCACTGTACCTCCCCCTTACCTAACCTAACCCCAATGAGATAATAATCTGCCCCCTTGTTTTTGCCACCAATGTGGATAACCTCACATTTACCTATATTATACTGCATCTGCCGCACATCTGCCCACTCACTCAACCTGTCCAGGTCACCCTGCAACCTCCTAACATCCTCTTCACTAAGCTGATTGTTCTCATCTCATAAATAAAATTATCCAGCCCTTGGAGCATGCTCATAAATCTCCTTTCTGCACTACCCCGTTCTATCACATCTGCCCAGTAATATGTGTAAAACATCAGTAGACAGCATTCAATCTGGGACCTCATTCATGTTCTGTATTTTTGTGCATGACTTTCTGATCCTGGATCCCACATTTCAGCCAGTAAAGGCCAATATCTAGGCATCCTGCCTATATTTAATAAAACACTGGCAAGATCCTTTACACTTGAGCATTTTGCCATTTAATACATTGTCTTGCGTTGATAAATCTCTGTAAATGGGCTGTATTGTATTTTCTGGATTTAATTCTATTTGTCACTTCATAGTGACGTACTCCAATCTAAAACCTTCTGCCTTATTTTATTCTTATTTTTAGCTTAGAGATACAGTGCGGAAACAGACCCTTCGGCCCCCGGAATCCGCACCAACCGGTGATCCCCGCACACAGCACTATCCACTAGGTTTAATTTACATTGATACCAAGCCAATTAGCCTACAAACCTGTACGTCTTTGGAGTGTGGAAGGAAACCAAAGATCTCGGAGAAAACCCACGCAGGTCACGGGGTGAACGTACAGACAGTGCCCGTAGTTGAGATTGAACCCGGGTCTCTGGTGCTGTTAGGCAGCAACTCTACTGCTGTGCCACCATGCTGTTCTTAATAAGTCTCTCATTTTAGTTCCAATTTGTTGTTGTAGGCCCAGCAACCTAGTACTGAGCTCTGTGTAACCTCATTGCAATCCAGTGACTAAAAGTCCCTTTGCTGGTTACTCAGTGCTTTCTGACACCGAGCCACTTTTAGATATAACTTGGCACATTTGCTTTAATCACATGTGGTTTTCATTACTCTCATTATCAGTTTACCATGTAGGACTTGTCTAAGATCCATAGTTCACATAATACATGCTCTCCTTGACACCCCTCCTTTGTGGCCTTTCTACATTTTCAAATGATAGTCAGCCGACAAATGTTAGTCAAATGTTGGAACGGTTCTTCAGCCTGAATGATGCTGCGTTTATCCCACTTCCCAGTTAAATTCCTCAGCATCATTGATGACATATATGCCACATATAATAGCCCTTGCTTTGCCCCTCTCTCCATCCCCTCCCCCTTCCCAGTTCTCCCACCAGTCTCACTGTCGACGACTACATTCTACCTCAGTCCTGCCCACTCCCCTGATATCACTCTGAAGAAAGGTCTCAACATGAAACGTCGCCCATTCCTTCTCTCCAGAGATGCTGCCTGTCCCGCTGAGTTACAGCATTTTGTGTCTAACTACCCAACTGGCTGGATTGGGGAGTTGGGTGGATTTGTCTTGTGTTTAACCTCCAAGGAAAGAACTCCCAAGTTCTTGTGCTTTCTTGGATGCTCCTCCTCATCCAGTTTAAGCTGCCGTGGAAGGCATAACAAAAACCTCTAATACTCCTAAATCCATTCCTTTCTGCTGACTGGAGTTGTCATTATGAATTTGTTTGTCTCTTAGCTTTTCACAAGTGCATGTGTCTCAGTGAAATCTTACCTCATAGAACACAGAACATAAAACCATGCAGCACAGGAACAGGCCCTTCAGCCCACAATGCCTGTGCCGTACACAATGCCAAAGTAAATGGATTCATATCTCTCCATTCGCTGTATATCCATGTGCCTTTCTAAAAGTCTCTGTAAATACATTTGTAAATATAAACCCAAGATCCTGCTTTTTTTCTAAGTATTCCCCATTTATTTTATAATCTGTTGGCACTATTGCCTTACTCAAATGCAATTGCTCACTAATCTTATATATTACTAAAAGTCTGATCTTGACCGCTTTTGGCTCGCTGTGCTGTGATTTCCGAGAGAACGCCACCACCTATGGTCGTCATTTTTGGCCAGCTCACTCAGAGCCCCCCCCCCCCCCCCTCCTCCTTCCTGGACCAGAGGATTTTTCCCATTGATGAAAAACCAGAGAGATATTAATGTTTTTTTTTAATTCCCCATTCTCTTTGCTGCCCCTGCTGGAGGAGAGGGGGGGGGGGGGGGGGGACTATAAAAACCAGGAAGTGGTGTGCCTCACTTAGCAAGCCAGAGGGTCATGTCTCTCTGAGCTATGAAATAACACTGAACACATGTCTACTCAACTGTGAGTGCCCTTAATGTGGTTTGATAATGAAAATATGGTTGGTTTGAAGTAAAAAGGCACTGTCTGTAAATGTTTGTTTGGCAGGTTTGGGTTGAAGTTAAAAGGCACACTGCAAATGGTGGCTTGGGTGCTTTAGCTTGAATTGAAAATACACTACTGCAAATGGTGGCTTGGGTGCTTTGGCTTGAAGTGAAAAGGCACCACTGCATATGGTGGCTTAGGTGCTTTAGCTTGAATTGAAAATACACTACTGCAAATGGTGGCTTGGGTGCTTTGGCTTGAAGTGAAAAGGCACTACTGCAAATGGTGGCTTGGGTGCTTTGGCTCAAAGTGAAAAGGCACTACTGCAAATGGTGGCTTGGATGCTTTGGCTTGAAGTGAAAAGGCACCACTGCAAATGGTGGCTTGGGTGCTTTGGCTTGAAGTGAAAAGGCACCACTGCAAATGGTGGCATGGGTGCTTTGGTTAAAGTGAAAAGGCACTACTGCAAATGGTGGCTTGGGTGCTTTGTTAAACTTCCTGTTTGCACTGTATATTGATTTTAGATAAAACGCTACCACTTACGGCTGTGATTTTTGGCCATCTTACTCAGTCCCCCTCTGCTCAGCAGGTGCAGAGGATTCTTCCCATCAATTAAAAATAAAGGTGTTATTAGTGTTTAAAAAATGTTGAGAATCGCTCTCCTGTCAATCATGCCATGAGTTTGGTGTTTTGTGTGGTTTTATGGTGGTTTTATGGTGGTTTCACTCTGCTTGAAATGGTATGAAACTGCATTTGAATGTAGTGGCCTTGCACCCTGCATGAAATGGTATGAAACTGCATTTGAATGTGGTGGCGTTGCACCCTGCATGAAATGGTATGAAGCTGCACTTGAATTCGGTGGCCTTGCACCCTGCTTGAAGTGGTAGGAAAATGGATTTGAATTTGGTGGCCTTGCACCCTGCTTGAAATGGAATTTCAAGGAATAGCCATGAGTCAACTGCCAGCCCACCAGCCGTGAGTGAGCTGCCAGCACACCAGGCTTGAGGGACTGAGCTCAAGTACCCATACCAGCGCTCCAGAAAGCCCCCCCCACTGGCCACCAATATTGGAATTGGTGGAGAAGTGGAATATTGCGCCAACGGGTCCCACTTAGTCTAGTATATTCCTAAACTGACATTTAAATTTACTGTGTAGGAAGGAACTGCAGGTGCTTAAGTCTGAAGCGTCTTGACCCGAAATATCACCTATTCCTTTGAATCAGTGATGCTGTCTGACCCGTTGAGTTACTCCAGCTTTTTGTGTTAAATTTACTGTCATCTTTAGCATTTTTCTCAATAATAGCCACGGGACTTTGCTCACAAATAGAGTGCCACGTCCCCTGTTTATATTCATTGGGGTTGCAAAGAACTTTGAATCATTCTCGACCGGTGAGAGGTGCTAGTTTTAATGCAATTCTTCATTCCAGTTCTGAATGCCCAATAGAACAACACCTGGTTTTTAAGTTAATTTCAGGAAGTCTTCACGGGGAGAACCGGTCTGAATCATGAATCATTAAGGATCTCTCTTTCAATAATGTCATACTGTACACCTGCTAGGTCGCTCACCATACTTCCAAACACTTCCTGCTCGGCATCATTTAGGTCAGACCTTGGCTTGCCTTACATTTGTATTCTGTAGTCTGTACCAAATATTTCCGGTATAAAGTTATTTTATAAAGAATATGTGATATGGGTGCATTTAATCATGTAAGTGAAGCTCTCAGTGGCGGCTTGATTGTTCAGAGATTGGAGCTTTGGGTAACTAAATATTCTGTAGTTTAAATAAGTTAACTGCATCATTATATTGTGTGTGGGAAAGAACTGCAGATGCTGGTTTACACTGAAGATAGACACAACATGCTGGAGCAACTCAGCGGGACAGGCAGCATCTCTGGAGAGAAGGAATAGGTGACGTTTCGGGTCGAGACCCTTCTTCTAAGTAACGACCTGAAACCTCACCCACTCCCTCTCTCCACAGATGCTGTCTGTCCCGCTGAGTTACTCCAGCATTTTGTGTCTGCCTCATTATATATCCAGAGCCATTATTAATGTAAATCTCTGAGAATGAGACAGGCTTGGCAGATTTTCTGAACTATTTAATATTAAACCCCTTGACTTCATATTTGTTTTCAATGTTACGCCGTATAATAGCTTTTCGAGTGAGCCACTTGCATTGAAAGGGAATGCAGGAATCGGGGCTCTCGTGAACTGGAAATGAGCATGAAAAACAGGGACCTCGAGCATGGAAAGGGAGTGCAGATACCAGGATACTAGTGTGTTAGAGGAAGCATGGGAACTGGGGTACGAATGAGTAAAAATTGAGTATGAGATTCAGTGCCGTGGGGTGTTAGTGGGTTAGTGGGTGTTACAGGGGCCAGATCCAGACAATGAGTGCAGCAAACATTACCAAATTAGCTGGTAACGTTAGCTGTTGGACATCATCCAACTATCGAGTTTTCTAAACTATTAGATGGTTGAATATTGGAGATTTTCTGCATTGGTCAACAAGAATACAATCTTTGACCTGGAGTAGGGGAATCAAGAGGACATAGGTTTAAGGTGAGAGAGGAAAGATTTAACAGGAACCTGACGGGCACCTTTTTCACACTGAGGATGGTGGGTTTTTAAAACGAGCTGCCGGGGAGGTAGTTGAGGGAGGTGCTATAACAACATTGAAACAGCATTTGGACAGGTAGATGGATAGGGAAGGTTTTGATGGTCATGGGCCAAACATGGGCAAGTGGGGCTAGTGTAGATGGGGTATCTTGGTTGGCATGGGCAAGTTGGACCAATGGACCTGTTTCTGTGCTGTATGACTCTATGACTCTAAGAATTATTGTCCACCCAGTTGAACTACTATTTTGCATAGTATACAACTTGCCCTGTTTTGGAGAGAGACCCTGGAGATTGTAATAGAGGAGCTCAATAAAAATTGCAACACTCATAGTCTGATGGCATTAAGCTGGGTGGTGTGTCACTGGTATTTAAATGTTCCAATCGACATGATGCCAAGTGACACATAAATAAGTTCATGAATGCTAAGGTTTTCATACAAAATAAATAGGATTCTTTTACTGAACAAATGCTTAAAGGTTGCATATGACATGCCTTCATTCATAATTTACTGTCTGAGAACGAGTCAAGATTGAAAATAAGAATACGGGCTGGAAGGGCCGAGGGGGCCTGTTTCCGAGCTGTAATTGTTAAAAACAATTGTTATATGTAGCTACCTAAGCAAACTCAACTATTTGGTGTGGTGTGGTTGCTCGGTGACTTCTTTCTATTTGAATGCATTTACTCTATGTACTACTGTTAATGACGTGTAATTTGATACTTGCTGCAGCATCAGGTGTTATTTGCAGACCATTTCCAAATTTCTGCCATCCCTTTTACCTGGAATCATTTCCGAACTTCCTTCGTGAAAGTCCCGTACATGATTTTCAGGCTATGCCTCTTAAACATGGGGTACTAAACCATCAGAAGCACGTTTTCATTCTTTGTGAAGTAACTTCTCTTAGTATCTGAAATCAATTCAATCACTTCTGAACTGTCCAACTGTCAAGGAATGTAACTCCTTCTCTCCAGAGATGCTGCCTGTCACGCTGAGTTACTCCAGCATTTTGTGTCTGCCTCATTATATATCCAGTGATATACAACTAGTTTGTGTAATCTCCAATCACACTCTATCTGTTGGAAATTGGGTATCACTGAATTTGACAAAAAATATTTTCAGTTGTGAATCTGTGGGATTCTCTGCCACAGAAGACAGTGGAGGCCAATTCACTGGATGTTTTCAAGAGAGAGTTAGATATAGCTCTTAGGGCTAATAGAATCAAAGGATATGGGGGGAAAGCAGGAACGGGTGGGATACTGATTTTGGATGATCAGCCATGATCATATTGAATGGCAGTGCTTGCTCCAAGGGCCAAATGGCCTGCTGCTGCACCTATTTTCTCAGTTTCTATGTAAACGTTTGGTTTCTAAATGTTCCTAGGTGTTGTATTACAGCAACATGACTTCAGTACCCTTTCATCCCTGTCTGGGTATAAAGGGCAACCTCTTTCATTATTTTGTATACTTGTCCTCCATACATCTTAATCCACACAGACCCATAAATCTCTGTCACTGCTTAAGATATTAAATCTTCTCAATGCCACACTTGCCTACATTTGCTCAATGAGTTAACATCTCTGTAATCATATCCATCCATCCACATTCATTATAGAGCTGCCTTTCCCTGTGTCATTAGCAAACTTAAATAGTGGCATCTGACCACAGCATCATGCTGTTACCCCAGTGACTGGCTCCAGTCGATATATGCTTATAGAATCCCCAGTCAAACCCTGCTAACTTAAACGTCTGCCTCTTTCCTTCCCTGCCTCCTGCCATTCTTAACCCTGTCAATTTTGATACATATTCATGAAATTTAGCAAACAAATTCTTGACAGATGTTGTATCAGATGTCCTCTGGAAGCCACCATTGACATCCACCATCCACTAATATAGTCATCGCTTCAAAAAAATACAATCAACTTTGTGAGGCAAGACCTATCCTTCATGGGTCCATCCTAACACTCTCCGATCAATTTCCAGTTGAGTTGGGTATTCAATCCTTAATCATCAAATCTTATAATTTCCGAACACTGGTGTTATCTGTTCAACAAGTCCCTTGATTTGCAATTTTATATTAATCAGCAAAGCAAGAGTACACAACTTTCCAATCAAGAAGAAAATATTCGGATTCAGCAAATGCTCGAAATCAGACGTTCCCAACCTTTTTCGTCCCGTTTACCCCAGGCAACTTTAATAGCACATAACAATGTTATTTCACTTATTTATGAACAGATACCGGTCTACCAGAACCAAACACAGTCAGTCAATGACAAAAAAGATGGACAAATCCAGAATCAACATAGTTATCCCCTGGGTAGGCGAAATATACCCCTGGGGGTACATTTACCCCAGGTTGGGAACGCTTGCTCTAAATATTATCATCCAATATTCTACTTCTGCCTGCTCAACCTCTCCCTATAGCTCAGACCGTCGAGTCCTGGCAACATCCCCGCATGTACATCTTTCCTCTAATAGGGTGACCAAAACTCAACACACTAATCTAAATGTGTCCTCACCATTTGGTGTCTACAATTGTAACATGATCTCACAACTACTATGCTCAATACTTTGATGAATGCCATTGTGGCAAAAACCTTTGTGACCACTCTGTCTACCTGTGATGCCAGTTTCAAAGAACTATGTACCTGAACTCCTAGATCCCTCTGCTCTACAACACTTCCCAGAGCCTTGCCTTTCACTGTGTAGGTCCTGCCTGCCCTGGTTAGACCTCCCTACGTCCAACACCTCGCACTTCTCTGTATTAAACTAGCAACCGTTCCTCAGCCTCCCTGCCCAACCGATTGAGATCCTGCTGCAGATTTTGACAACCATCTTCACTATCTACAATACCACCCACTTTAGTATCATCTGCAAACTTACTAATCATGTCTTGTACATTCTCATCCAAATCCAATTGATATAGTTGACAAACAGCAATGGCCCAGCACTGAACCCAGAGGTACACCACTAGTCACAGGCCTCCAGTCTGAAAAACAACCTTCCACCATCACCCTCTGCTTCCTTCCATGAAGCCAATTTTCGATCCAGTCAGCAAGCTCTCCTTGGATCCCATGCGATCTAACCTTCCAGAGCAGCCTACCATGCAGAACCTTGTCAAATACCTTGCTGAAATCCATATATACAATGTCTTCAGCTCTGCCCTCATCATTTTTTTAAATTACCAGCTTCAAGAGACACGATCCCCCCATACAAAACGGTGCTGACTATCCCTAATCAGCCCTTGTCCACCTAAATGCATGTATACTCATCCCTCAGAATACTCTCTAGTAACTTTCCATCCACAGCAGATGTTAGGCTCACTGGCCTGTAGTTCCCAGGCTTTTCATTGTAGCCCTTCTCAAATTGAAGCACAGCATTTGCCACCCTCCAGTCTCAGGCACCTCAGCTGGATTTAATGATGACATAAATCTCAGGCAGGACAATTTCCTCTCTAGCTTCCAACAGTGTCCTCTGATACATCTGATCGGGCCTGGGAGATTTGTCTACCTTCATATGGGTCAGGACCTTCAGCACCTCTTCGACCGTAACACTGACTGCTCTCAAGACACTTCCACTGGCTGCCTCAAGTTCCCCGGTGCCCATGTCTTTCTCCACGGTAAATATACCCAGCCAATGGTTTTAATGGCACAAACCAGAGGGTTGTAATGGCTGCATTTTGTTGCAGGCAGATAAGGAAAGTTATCCTATGGTTTTATGAGAACGAGTGAGTTTGTTGAGGGATTTCTGGAAATAATAAAGGAATAATGTAGAGAAATTTAGAAAAGATATGTGGAATGACATCATCCATAACAGTGGCAGTAAAATAGAAATTATGTTGGTGAAACGCTGCTCGCCAGCTTCTTAGCTGAATCAGTCCCATCCCACACCCGTAGTTAAGGTATAGAGGTGGTGAGACAGCAAGTTTAGATATTCACATGTAGGCTCAAAGCTGGAATAGAGATAAATATTTCACAATGTCAAGATCAACCAAAGCTACTTTGAGTTTGATTTTTTGAAGTGTAATAAAATTCAGGGAATGTGACCACTGCAATTGAAGTAAAGCAAGCTGCCATTAACTGGTGGTTTGAACAGGCAGGTTACAGTGATGTAGTGTGTGAGACGGAACTGCAGATGCTGGTTGAAACCCAAGATAGGCACACAAAGCTGGAGTAACTCAGCGGGTCAGGCAGCATCTCTGGAGGGAAGGAATGGCCGATGTTTCAGGTTGAGACCCTTTGTAAAAGAACGCATGTTCTTAGAGTAAAGTAGTAATGGCCAACACAGAAAGAGATGGCCTCTACTTTTCGAAGTAGAACAGTGCGAACTTGATACAAGGCAGAAACTCGGCATCACTGGACTCGTGTGCTGAGGAAAATGTGTCCAGCGTACACTGCTATTATTTTTTATTTCAATAACAATGCTATTATTTTTTATTTCAAATATTGGAAAGTTTTGATTCTCAGTGCAGAGCATAAGGGAAGTATACGGGATGTAAGTCATAGTAGATGCAGAAGAACTTTCAGTCATTGAATTGGAGGCTGTGGATGCTTTTTTTAAAGCACTGACCATTGCACAATGGAATGGAATGGAACACTTTATCGTCACATGTGACAAGTCACAGTGAAATTCTTTACTTACACACCCAAGGTATGCAAAGAGTAGCCAAGTAAGGGGCACTGACAAAGTTACAAAGTACCCCAGCCCGCACCTCCTTTGTGACCCCCCCCCCCCCCACGGTGGTCTTCCACGCCGGGTCCTCCATTGATCTTCCCCGTCCCATAACACGATGATGTTACATTGCTTCAACAGATGCAATACATGCTGAACATTAGGTCGCAATGTTGTACAACCGCGGTTTCGTGTGCATCAGTCAGCCGACTGTGCATCTGCAGAATTGCTAAATTCCTGCTCGTGTGGGAATCCAGCGACAAGCTAATGAATCCCCGTTACCTTCACCCACCCAGAGGGAGCGGGTGCCTGGGGGAGGCCAGGCCAATGGTGTAGATGGACAGTTAAATGGCCCAGGCACTGAGGGCTGCAGGTTACCCATTGAGGCTGCTCCATGGGATCAGTGGAGACAGCTGGGTGGGAAGTAACTGCGAATGCTGGTTTAAACTGAAGATGGAGTGACTCAGCAAGCCAGGCAGCATCTGTGGAGAGAAGGAGTGGGTGCCGTTTCTGGTCGAGACCCGAAGAAGGGTCTGAAGAAGGGTCTCGACCAGAAACGTCATCTATTCCTTCTCTCCAGAGCTACTGCCTGACCCTCTGAGTCACCAGGATCTAGCATTTTGTGCCAATCTTCAGTGGAGATAACTACCTGGTGGTCTGGAGAAACGTGATGCTCATTGACTGCAGTAATCGAAGGCGTTTCCATCAGCTTTAATAGTAGAGAAATGACCCCACTGGGTCTCAGCGCCTGGGTTGCGGTTCTGTCTATTTTCCAAGGAGGGGTGAATATGAAACGGCCTTTAATCGCTGCAGTGTTTGATGGCGTGTTGATGGAGTGATAGCAGCTTGGTCGGTGCATCCGTCAGCGATTGACCTTAACACTCGTGCTCTCTCTCTCTCTCTCTGTCTCTCTAGGAATCTGCGGTGGAGTTGATCTTCGCCGCTTTCTCCACCACGGCCAGTGCCAGCACCTCGCTGGTGTTACTGCTCCTGCAGCACTCGCAGGTGCTGGCTAAAGCCAGGCAGGAGCTGCGGCAACACGGCCTGATCCGCAGCTGCCAGTGCGACCTGCTGCCTGAAGCCCGGGATGCCGCCGTCCACGGCCCAAGTGAGAAGCAGGCGGGCGGGGTGTTACACGGGAACCCGCGGCTTGTGGCCGGAGAGAATGTCGCCAGGGCAAGCAACTGCCTTCCTGCTCTGGGGAACCCCGTCCGCAACAAGGAGTGGCCACAAATCCGCACTGACCAACATCCCAGCTTCGCCCAGGCCCAGGGTAACGGACACCTTCAGTCTCCCCCCTTTGGGAGCCAGGAAGCGGCAGCGGCGGCGGCGGCGGCGGGGACTGAAGGTGGTTGCGAGGACTGCCAGCGCTCTCTGAGTCTGGAAGTGTTGCTCCGCCTGCGCTACCTCGACTGTGTCATCAAAGAGGTGCTGAGGCTGCTCCCCCCCGTGTCCGGAGGCTACAGGACAGCGCTGCAGACCTTTGAACTGAACGTAAGTGAACCTCCAATGGACACACCAAGCTGGAGCTGGAGCTGCATCTGGCTACCCAGTCAAGGGCAGAGCGTGGAGCAGGGGACCGACCCAGCTCACCAGTGCCCCTATGTTGAAGGTTGTCAGAGAGGAAATGTTCCAATTGTGGTCTCCTGACGAGGAAGTGGAGGGTCCAAGTACTTGGGTTGAGCTGAGAGGTAGTTCTCTGACTTTGATGATGAGTTTGGAGGGGACAATGGTGTTGAATGCAAAGCTGCATTCAATGGACAACAGTATGTGTTCCTATTGAAAGCAGACACAAAATACTGGAGTAACTAACTCAACGGGTCAGGCAGCATCTCTGCAGAAAATGAATAGGTGACGTTTCGGATGGAGACCCTTCTTTAGGGTCTAGGGAAAGTGAAATGAGAGATATAGGCAGCGATGAGGAGAGATATAGAACAAATGGATGAAAGATATGCAATACAGCAACGATGATAAAGGAAGCAGGCCATTGTTAGCTGTGGGCTAGGTGAAAACGAGTTACAGACAAAGTAGTAAATCTCTGCTGGGGAAGGCAGTGTTTGCTTATATTTTCAGAGTTCATCTGTTTAGGGGTGACTATTCACCACTGTGTGCCAGAGAGCAGTCCGGTTAATCCCTATCTCCACAACCTTGCAAATGATCTTCTTTCTAGCATTTATCCAATTTCCTTTCAAATGTTTTTTGTCATTACATCCATTAACTGCTCTGGCGGTGTATTCCAGGTCATCATAATTCATTAATTTACAATAGTTCATCTTCAGTCGATGACTTTCATTGTGGTTCCTTATTTAGTAGCATTTTGTTTCCAAACTCATTACACCAGCCTTAAATTTCAAGATCAATTCTTTCAGGGCATTAGTTGGTGTTCGAGCGTTAATGTGCATAAAGGGTGGATTTGTTTTTTTTTGGGGGGTGGGGGGAGGGAGGTGACCGACCAAAATAGATCTTCTGTTTGGGCCAATGTCTTTAATATATTGAATTATTTCCCAGAATTTCATTGTATCTGGGGACGAGAGGGCAGGAATACTCTGAATTGTATTCCCACATGCACACATTCATAGGGGGTCTGGCCCACTGGTTCAAGAATATTTGTTGACAAAAACACAAGAACTTCCTTATTTAACCAACCTTCCATAGTTCCCCATGGAAGGTTGGTTAAGAAGGTTCAATCTTTGGGTGTTAATGGCAGTGTGGCAAGATGGATTCAACAGTGGCTGAATGGGAGATGCCAGAGAGTAATGGTGGATGGCTGTTTGTCAGGGTGGAAGCCGGTGACCTGTGGGGTGCCTCAGGGATCTGTGTTGGGTCCACTGTTGTTTGTCATGTACATCAATGACCTAGATGATGGGGTGGAAAATTGGATAAGTAAGTATGCAGATGATACTAAGATAGGGGGTGCTGTGGATAATGAAGTAGATTTTCAAAGTCTACAGAGAGATTTGGGACATTTGGAAGAGTGGGCTGAAAGATGGCAGATGGAGTTTAATGCTGATAAGTGTGAGGTGCTACATCTTGGCAGGACAAATCAAAATAGGATGTACATGGTAAATGGTAGGGAATTGAGGAATGCTGTGGAACAGAGGGATCTAGGAATAACTGTGCATAGTTCCCTGAAGGTGGAATCGCATGTAGATAGGGTGGTAAAGACAGCTTTTGGTGTGCTGGCCTTTATAAATCAGAGCATTGAATATAGGAGTAGGGAAGTAATGTTCAAATTGTACAAGGCATTGGTGAGACCAATTCTGGAGTATGGTGTACAATTTTGGTCGCCTAATTATAGGAAGGATGTCAACAAAATAAAGAGAGTACAGAGGAGATTTACTAGAATGTTGCCTGGGTTCCAGCAACTAAGTTACAGAGAAAGGTTGAACAAGTTAGGTCTTTATTCTTTGGAGCGCAGAAGGTTAAGGGGGGACTTGATTGAGGTCTTTAAAATGATGAAAGGGATAGACAGAGTTGACGTGGATAGGCTTTTCCCATTGAGGGTAGGGAAGATTCAAACAAGAGGGCATGACATGAGAATTAAGGGACAGAAGTTTAGGGGTAACATGAGGGGGAATTTCTTTTCTCAGAGAGTGGTGGCTGTGTGGAATGATCTTCCAGCAGAAGTGGTGGAGGCAGGATCGATTTTAACATTTAAAAGTAAAGTGGATAGGTATATGGACGGGAAGGGAATGGAGGGGTATGGTCTGAGTGCAGGTAGATGGGACTAGGGGAAAATAAATGGTCGGCACGGACTGGAAGGGCCGAGAAGGCCTGTTTCCGTGCTGTAATTGTTGTATGGTTATATGTTTATATGGTTATGAAAGCTGAACAGCTGGCAGGACCGATTGAACTTTGACCAGTTGGTAGTGAAGGGCTATCAACTGGGGGAATGCGATGATGGTGCAATTCATGGTGGTAGAGTTCAGAGCTGGATAAAGCTCCTGTAATGAACCACTCGATAAGAAATCAGGAGGAAAGCTGTTATGAAGACAGTCGTCTCCAGAGCATCACTGAAGTTGACCTATTGGCCAACTGCTTGAAAAGAATTGCTGTTATCAAAACATTTTAATAAAGGAAGAACTTTCTGGAAATAATGAGTTCTGGAAAACACTCATGCACACAATATATTAACTCTTCAACTACTGAGTATGTCCCTTGATGGGCAGGTAGAGGCAAGGATCTGCAGATACTGGTTTACACAAAAGGGCCCAAAGTGCTGGAGTAGGGGGTCAGCCAGCAGTTCTGGAGGACATGGATAGGTGAAAGAGGGGTCCACATCCAAATGCCACCTATCCATGTTCTCCAGAGATGCTGCTTGGCCCACTGAGTTACTCCAGTACTCTGGGTCCTTTTGAGCTAGTAGAGGTGTTACTGGGGCTTGGATACTTTCCCATTGGCTCTAGAAACTAATTAGTAAGATATTGGTAATGGTTTCCCATTGTCATGTGTATTGAGATACAATGGAAAGCTTTGCATGTGTGCTCTCCATTCAAATCATACTCAACATGAGTACAATCGAGCCATAAACAGGTGTAGCATGAAGAGAAAAAAACTAGAGGCCAAAATAAAGTGTTGCAGCATTATAGCATTACAGTTCAGAACAAGTGCAGATAAAAAAAGAGCAGGGTCTGCAATGAGGTAGATTGGAAGATCAGGACTGCACCCATAGCTTATAAAAGAACATTCAGTATCTGAAAACAGCAGGGGAAAGCTATTTGTGAATTGGTGGTACATGCTTTCAACATTGTTCTGCCCAAGGGGAGAGGGGAGAAACCTTGTCTTACTGCCCAATGGGCGGGGAGGGAGGATAGGGAATGACTGAGGTGGAACCTGTGCTTTATTATGTTGGCTGCTTTCCCAAGGCAGCATGAAGTGTGAAGGATATTACTACTGGCCAAGCATGCAAATATTCTGAGTTGCTCAAGTTTAAATCCAGCAGAACTTTTGTGCCTGCAGGGAATCACAGATCCTTGACTTTGTCAACCTCTCCCCAAGCTTCTTCGGCTTAAGTGGATAGATATAAATATGTGAGAAGAACATGTGCTGCCAATCAAACCTAACCCCTGGCTCTGGAGATTGTGATGATAATAAACAAAAGCAGGCAATTTGACCCTAGACTCTAATCCACCATTCAATGCGATCATGCATGTTCATCCTATCTCACTGAATGCTTCATTCTTTTATTCCTAGTTGATTTCATTTGCAAATGTGCTTAATGCCTTAGCAGCTACAACATCGTGGTAATAAATTCCAAATAGTTGTAGCCCTCAGAACAAAAACCCTTCTCAGCATCATATGTGTTCAATTAGAAGGATGTGCTTCTGAATTCCAGTGAGAATAGACCAGTTAGATTCAACTCCTCCTCAGAAGATAACCCCTTCGTGACAGAAATTGGTCTAACAATTCTACATAGCACCAACTCCAGGGCAAAAATATTGCGTTCATTACTTTTTCCTTGCAAAGTGAATAATCTAATTCCCCAAGATGTGCTGTTTGCCACTTCCACACCCACTCAGTTCACCCAAATACGTCACAGCAGACTCACAGCATCTGTCCTGTGGTTCACCTTCCCACCTTGCATTACATTGTCAGCAAAGTCAGATACAAAATATTCTGCCCTTTACCTTGATGACTAATACTGACTCCAACTAGCTGGTGCTCAACTCTGATCTTTGGCACCTGTCACTTGTCGGGGCAACGTTGGAGGAAAGTTCTGGAATTTTGTTTTGTAAAATGCCAATCAGTCTTTGAGTCAATGAACAGACTCGGCTTTTGACTCGACCCCTCCCCCCCATCATACTGCCTTTACGGTTGGTAACATCCCATTGTGATGTCATTGTCGCACTCGGCAGCTTGTGTAAATGAGAGCCCATTGTGATTGGTGGACTGTGAGATGGCATTGTGACATCATCACTGGATGCTGCTGGAAGTCTCTTACTCTCAGGCCATTTTTGCTTTATTTTAAATGATTTATAATGATCAATATTATTATTTTAATGATCAATAATGTGAATAACGTGAAATATAGCATGAAATCTGAATGGAACCTGATTATGACGTGGACGGGAAAAATGTGAGTAAGAATGTGGAAAGATTCCAGCACTACTGCGTAGCATTTTGACGAAGATAGTCCTTTAAGCCTTCTCCACTGTTCAATTAAACTTGCCCTCTGCTTACTTTATTCATTTAATTTCATTAATATCAACAACTCTCAAATTCCATTTCCATCATTAGAGGGCCTTAGCTGCTCAGTTTTTGAGGGGATAATTCTAAAGATCAACAGTCCTCTGCTTAAAGAAATATCTCCTCATCTCATTTCCAAATAGCTGACTTTGCACCTTGAATTGATGCTATAGTTTTAGACTCAAGAGCTAAAGGAATAAATGTCTCGATATTTACCCTTCCAATCCCCTTAGAATGATATGTATTTTGTGAGATTGTTTCTCATTCTTCCAAAATCCAATCAATATAAGCTGATCTTACTCCAGTCTATTCACATTGGATAACCTCCAAGAATTAGATCTAGAATTCATTGATTGCAGTTAGGTTATTCTGACTCCACATCTTTCTGTGGGAACAGTGCCACACTGGACACCGTACTCCAAATGTGGTCTGGCCATGCTCTGTGTGGTCTCAGGAAGATTTTATTTTTACTTTTACACTTCATTCTCCTTGCAATAACTAAAAACAAATTTCTCAAAATGCTTGGCAAATTTGGTATCGTGTATAAAGAGAAATAAGGTAATCCTTCAATGAGTCCTTTGATTTTATAGTCATAGCCTCCTGTGGCGTGGAAACAGTCCCATTGGTCTGATGAGTCTGGACTGACCATTATGGCCCCAGTTATTCTAATCCTAATACTAATCCCATTTTATTCTTTCCACATTCCCTTTAGCATCCCACAAATCCTACCATTCCCCCACACACTGTGGGCAAGTTGCAATGGCCAGTTACCTAGCAGGACGTCTCTGGGATGTGAGATGAAACCAGAGCATCCAAAACAAACAAACATGGTCATAGAGAGAATATACAAAACTCCACACGGCCAACTGTATCTCGTGTTTCCCTTATCCCTAACCAGTCTGAAGAAGGGCCTCGACCCGAAACGTCACCCATTCCTTCTCTCCAGAGATACTGCCTGTCCAGCTGAGTTACTCCAGCTTTTTGTGATCCAGAATGGATTAGGGGTGTTAGCTACAAGATGAAGTTAGACACAGTTAGACTGTGTCCTCTGAAATCCCAGAGGTTGATGATAGAAGTATATAAAATTATGAGTAGCACTGATGTGGTAGACAATCAGAACCTTTTGCCTAGGATAGAAATATCAAAAGCTAGAGGTCATAGCTTTAAGGTGAGATGGCAAAGTTTAATGGAGATGGGTGGAGTAAGTTTTTTTAAGAGGGTGGTGAGTGCCTGAAATGTGTTGCCAGTGGTGGTGGTGGAGACTGACTCGTACCCGTCATGATATATGATAGTGGCATTTAAAATATTTTATGATCGACACATGGATATGCAGGGAATGGAGGGATATTCAATGAGTTGTTGTTGGCATCATGTTTAGCACAGACATTGTGGGTGGAAGGGACTGTCCCTGTGCTGTACTGTTCTACGTTCTATGATTGCGGAGATTATAAGATCGTAAGTGATAGGAGTATAATTAGGCCATTTCGCCCATCAAGTCTATTCCGCCATTCAATTGTGGCTGATCTATCTCTCCCTCCTAACACTGTTTTCCTGCCTTCTCCCATAACCTCAGACACCCGCGCTAATCGAGAATCTATCCCTCTGGCATAAATATATCCACTGATTTGGCCTCCACAGCCTTATGTGGCAAAGAATTCCACAGATTCACCACTGACTAAAGACATTCCTCATCATCTCCTTCCTAAAAGAAAGTTATTTACTTCTGAGGCTACGACCTCTAGTCCCAGACTCTCCCACTAGTTGAAACATCCTCTCCACATCCACTCTATCCAAGCCTCTCACTGTTCTGTACGTTTCAATGAGGTCCCCCTCAATCTTCTAAACTCCAGCGAATATAAATAGGCCTAGTGCCGTCAAACGCTGAACTGAACTGAGTCACTAAGGTTGTAAGGCGGCAGGTCTGTTTTTTTCCCCTTTGCAGTAAAGCCCAAATTACCATTTAACTTCATGAGTGTTTGTGTGACCTGTGCATGTTTTTTTTAAAGTCTGGCGATTCAGCCCACAAAGGGACTAATTGTCTTTGCTGAAAAACATTGTCATCTTTATATCAAAGTGTATATGGAAATGGACAATGAGGGATGTCATTACCAGCTACATCCTCACCCTGCCAACAGATAGACTACAGAAGCACCAGCAGCCACAATCTTGCACACTTGCTCACCTTCTCCATCTCATTCCTACTCGCGTTGCTCACTTGCTTATCTAACCTCCTGTCATCGGCAAAACTGAGATAAAAATCTGCCTTTGCATTTTAGTTATTAATGCAAATTGCGATAGTGGAAGAACTAAAGGCTGATGCCCGTGTCACCATCCTGGCAACTGACGAATTGACCTGTTTATTTCCCCTTTCCCTCTGTTCCACAACCTGCCTGACAGGCTTTGACCTTTAACAGTTGAGGTAAATGTTACCCTGTATTCACAGACCAGCACAAAACTCAGCTCACTGCGAGTGACCAGGATTGGCCAGTGCTTGCGCGGTTGATACTTGGGGAGGCTGGAGGTGTAGGCAAATGGGTCATTGGCGTCGTCCTGGTTTGCAAGAGATCGCTAATAGCTATCGGCTCAACCCGACGTTGTACTGTCCCTAGACTCAGAGCTGTGTCCGGGCAAACTGTCTGGACATGGCCGTGACCACGGCAGCGAAACTATCGTGGGGAAGGCTCCGCCAAGATTGGAATCGCCTTTCTCCGAGACTTTTTTCCACTTACGGGATGTGGACGCGGGGGAGCATTCATTTTTTGACCACACTTCAATGTCCCCATTCGGTAGCAGGCAGGTAGAAGTCAGCCGCAGTGGCGGTTCTTGCGTCTCATATAGAGGCTACACCGAGTCAGGAAGGTATGTTTTCCCTTGGTGTATTTAAAAGTGTTTTGTTAACAACCATCTGGTAATTTCATGGTCACCATCCCTGAGGATTTTTAAAGCACCATGTGGGTTCAGATAGCCCACTGTTATGTCCAGTGCAGCCTGGCCAGGGTGTAAATGTGCCCTGGCCTGGCCTTTCCCTGGTGTGGGTGAGCCGGGACCCGGCTTCCGTGCATCCACAACTCACCACCCGGCACACATGCGGTCCACACTGTCTGTACCCGGCACCCGACAGAGCAGGCGACCTTGTTGGGTACCATTTAGAGTGGCGCACCACAAAGTGGTGATGAGTGCCAGTCGGCCTTTTGCCTGCGGCTCCTGGATGCCATCATTTTCCTTTGGGCTGGGCGATTGACTGCAAATGTGATTCATAATATTGATTTATATTATCGATTTACAATATGTATATAGGAATCGAGAGGCAATAGTGTTTAATTGCTATTTGTCCGACCACCGAACTCTTACTTCGGCTCAACTGGCCTGTACACGGAATCACACACACACACACACAGACAACATATAATGATTAAAAACCAATAAACTAGTCATATTACTAAGTAATCATAATAAAACTAACACTCCAAAAAGTGCGGCCAAAAACACGATTCACAGAAGATCATAGTTTTTGAGGTTATTTGTTGTGTGGTGTTCAAGAGCCTGATGGTTGTTGGGAAGACGCTGTTCTTGAACCAGGAAGTCATCGTTTTCATGTTCCTGTACAGTCTTCCGAATCCCATAGCAAAATGAGAGCGTGGCCGGGGGGGAGGGGGTCTTTGATGATATTCCCACCCTTCGATGGTGGGGAGGTCAGTACCCGTGATGGACCGAGTAATGTCCGGCATTCTCCGTCTTCTCCTTCGTTCCGGCCGTTCAACCCAATCAGTGCGCTCTCCACTATTCATCTATAGCAGTTCATACCTAAATATATCCAAATATGCAATGAATATAATCATTTATTTAATTCCGAGAGGCGTTAGATTCTACGAGGCTAACTTTAAATGATCAAATTGCACAATTTACCCAGACCACAGCGCCTCTCATTGCCATTTATGTGCCTTATTTAAACTGGGAAGGCAAACATTTCTCTGCATTTCTAACTGCAGACACGATTGCATCTAACGGTCTTCGACCTGAAACCCAACCCTTACTCTGTCTCTTCCCACAGTGGTTGTTCACCTGCTGAATGTTTCAAACGTTTTCAATTTTCATTTTATATTTCCACCACCTGCATTTTTTTTTGCTTTAGAAAGTTTATTCATTCTGTGACCATTTTTCCGCAGGTTATCCTTTACTTCAAGGGTGCTAATCCTCCCTGCCTTAATACATAAGATAAAGCGTGAAAAAAAAACAAACGTTTGTTTCCATTTGGCTACCTGACGGAAGGAACTGCGGATGCTGAAGTCTTGAGCAAAAGACAAAATGCTGGAAAAACTCAGCGGGTTCGGCAGCATCTGTGGCTGGAATGGACAGACGGCGTGTCACCCATCCACCTATCACCCGCCTCACCTGCATGCACTATCACATGCCAGGCATTGTCCCGCCCCCACTTCTCTTTTTCATCTTTTCCACCCCCCCCCCCCCCGGAAAACCACTACAATCAGTCGGAAGAACTGATACAAACATCGCCTGTCCATTCCCTCTCCAGAGAAGCTGCCCGGCCCACCGAGTTCCTGCAGCCCTTTGTGTTTTGGCTACGTGGTGCACTGTTCACGGAATCTGTCTCCAATGAGTTCTATCCTGAAGTCCACGGGTTATTTTGCCCATTGAAACAAATCAGTGTGAAACAAATTTCGCTTGGCAAAACCCCGGATTGGTTCACCCCTGAACCGCTGTGGGTCTCCGCGCTGACTAGTGCTGCATGTGTCACCAGTAGCCTCAAGCTTGCCCTCGTCGCTAATACCCTTCTTGAAGATTTCCGTTCTTGCACACTGCAAGCTGCCACGCATTTGCGTAGCCAGGGGGCACGGCTCGATTTCACAGTCAATCAGTGTATTGGCAGAGGTGTCCCAATGTATGTGTGGCATCTCCAAACTAGGACCTCTTGCTCCAGTGCCCAGTCGATAGCAACACGCAGTCTCCAACAAGAGTAATAGAAACATAGAAATTAGGTGCAGGAGTAGGCCATTCGCCCCTTCAAGCCTGCACCGCCATTCAATATGATCATGGCAGATCATCCAACTCAGTATCCTGTACCTGCCTTCTCTCCATACCCTCTGATCCCCTTAGCCACAAGGGCCACATCTAACTCCCTCTTAAATATAGCCAATGAACTGGCCTCAACTACACTCTGTGGCAGAGAGTTCCAGACCCACCACTCTCTGTGTGAAAAAAAGTCCTTTTCATCTCGGTCCTAAAGGATTTCCCCCTTATCCTTAAGCCGTGACCCCTTGTCCTGGACCTCCCCAACATCGGGAACAATCTTCCTGCATCTAGCCTGTCCAACCCCTTAAGAATTTTGTACGTTTCTATAAGATCGCCTCTCAATCTCCTAAATCCTAGAAAGTATAAACCGAGTCTATGCAGTCTTTCTTCATAAGACAGTCCTGACATCCCAGGAATCAGTCTGGTGAACCTTCTCTGCATTCCCTCTATGGCAATAATGTCCTTCCTCAGATTTGGAGACCAGAACTATACGCAATACTCCAGGTGTGGTCTCACCAAGACCCTGTACAACTGAAGTAGAACCTCCCTGCTCCTATACTCAAAAGAGTGGAAGCTTCGGTGTGCTAATCTGCGGTATATTGTCAAAATCACCTGTTAATCACCTCTGTACAGTCACACATGTAGAAGTGTCACACTCAGTATTTGGCAACTCATAGCATTGTTCCCAAACGCGTGTGCAGGGAGTGAACAGAGGAACGAGTTTATAAAGAACAATGGTCGCAATTAGAGGCACATTTACTCTAACACTGGATTAATCCCACGACCGATCGCTTCAAAGCCCCGGATTGGTTCACCCCTGAACCGCTGTGGGTCTCCGCGCTGACTAGTGCTGCATGTGTCACCAGTAGCCTCAAGCTTGCCCTCGTCGCCAATACCCTTCTTGAAGATTTCCGTTCTTGCACACTGCAAGCTGCCACGCATTTGCGCAGCCAGGGGGCACGGCTCGATTTCACACCGTCCTGCACTCCCGTAATCCCTTTGTGTTTTGGCTTTGCACCGTTGGTTCCCCATTCTCCAACAGATCCCGATCGAAGAAAAGACACAACGTATTGGATGTGTAGGAAGGGACTGCTGAATACTGAAGACACTGAATACTGGAGTAACTCAGCGGGCCAGGCAACGTCTCTAGAGAGAAGGAATGGGCGACGTTCCGGGTCGAGACTCAGTATTGACCAGGCAACATATCTCAATCCTTGTTCCCGACCCGATATGTCATCTATCCATGTTCTCCAGAGATGCTGCCTGGCCCGCTGTGGTACTCCAGCACTTTGCCATGTTTGTAAACCAGTATTTGCAGCTCCTTGTTTCTAGAATGAGATGGAGGTTCCTCCGTGGACCAGTCAGACCCACGATCATCGCTATTGATTGTTCCCCGAGTCCACCGACTATTCTAGACTCCGGCTCCTTCCTCAATTATTGTTTCCTACATTGTTGGTGTTTCTACATCTAACGTTGGAAGGGACTCTTTAAACTATTAAGCGCCCTTTCTATTTCCCTTTAAAAATAAAAATAAAACGAACTGTGCTTGTGCCTCTACACTTGTCCCCTCTTCCCGAAAGCCTACTCGGGGTGCCCGTATCTTCCACTGTCTTGCAAAATGTTATAAACCTTTCTTATCCGACGGGAGCATCCAGCGATGTAATGTTAGGAAAGAACTGCAGATGCTGCTTTAAACTGAAGATGGACACAAAATGCCGGAGTAACTCAGCAGGACAGGCAGCGTCTCTGGAGAGAAGGAATGGGTGATAGTCTGAAGAAGGGTCTCGACCCGAAACGTCGCCCACTCCTTCTCTCCGGAGATGCTATCTGATCCGCTGAATTACTCCAGCATGCTGTGTCTATATTCGGTTTAAACCAGAGATGTAAATGCTTTAATCCTGTCTGCCTGATACACAGTGTTAGTTCGCAGCGGTTCGGCTGAACACCTTCGGGGTTTTTAATGAAACCGTGGATGAAAAGTGATGGCCTTTTTGTAACAAAGGCCCAGTCAGAGAGACAGGGTCGTGTTGTGAGGTGGTGAACGGGTGAGTGGGGAACGGTGTGCGATTGTGGGCTGAAGCGTGTGTCAGGAGTCTATCTATCACGGCGGAGTAGAACTGCCCCAGAGTGGCCAGTGAGGTTCGCGGCAGTTTGCAGAGGGTGGAAGAGCGAGAGCCTTGAGGAGATCTGGCGAAATAATACAGCATGGTATTTCTGAGTGAATTAAGTCTATGTCACAATTTTGAATAACGTGCCTCTAGCACCGCTTGCAGTTACTTGCATTCCCATTCTCTCATTCACAGGGCTGTCAAATACCCAAAGGCTGGAATATTATATACAGCATTCGGGATACACAGGAAACTGCCGCTGTCTTCCTGAATCCAGACAGATTCGACCCTGATCGCTTCGGGCCCGAGCGAGATGAGAGCAAAGCGGGCAGATTTAATTACTTGCCCTTTGGAGGTGGAGTCCGGAGCTGCATCGGGAAAGAGTTGGCACGAGTCATCCTGAAAACACTGGCGATTGAATTGATCAGCAGTGCGCACTGGGAACTGGCCAGTGCCGCCTACCCCCGCATGCAGACCGTGCCCGTGGTGCACCCCGTCGATGGGCTGAAGGTTCGCTTTCGCCGCTTGAACGATAAGGAAAAATGCAACTCCGTAAAGGAATAGCGGGACAGCGCGGAGTGTATGGCAGGCTTGGAGGGCAAGTTAACTAGTGCCCGACTACTGTGGCATCGGGAGTCGTGGTCAAATCTATGCCAAACTATGTTGTCCTTCACAAAATGTAAATGCAAGACGCCGTGTAGTATGGACTGGCATCAGAGCTCGGATGAGGGTCCCACTGCCAACCATTCCCTCGGAGCCAAAGATCGATATCTGACTGTTTGTCTCCACATCTAACTGTTGAAACTCGCGTTGGTTTCTCTCGATAATTCACCATTATGTAAAGGCGTTGGAACAGTGGACACCATCGTAAGGCACATTACTTCATTTACGCACTTATACATTAACGTACTAATTTTCTGAGCGTGCAGCTACGAACTGAAGGCTGGAATATCCCGACGTGCCTGACGCGGATTGACATTGAAACGTGGTCCTTCGGCGAGTTCCTAGCGTGGGAAAGGCGAGGGAAGCACGAATTTTGCCATTTTATTTTCCTTTTTATTTCCAGAATGTACTTCGTTTGATTCTTCAAGCGGCAGAGCAGGGGGGCCAAAGGGATCCATGTATATTGTAAATAAAATAAAATATCAGTAGGATTTTCTTTCACACTGGCTGTCACTCTGGAGAGGTTATAAATACTACAGCCTTAAGTCCAGCACCTCTTTCATTCCAATCTCACCCGTTGTCCATCCTCGCTGCCCTTCCACAATATTCGCTGTCTGGAATGGTGGTGGATTGGGAAGATAGGGGATGTGGAGAGACGGGAGGGCAGACTGGGCATAGTTGAATGGAGAGGATGGAATGAAGATTATGAATGGGGAGCGCGGCGGAGAGGGTAGATTGGTTGTGAATATGGACACACTGATCTGTTTTGTAGAATTGCATTGTCCTGTCAGGGACACACGACAATGAACTCACTTGACTTGAATGGGGAGCGGGAGAGCATGTAGTTCGTGAATGGGTGGAGGAAAGAGGGAAAGGACTGAAGATTGTCAATGGCGAGAGGAGTGGATGGACTGAAGATTGATTATGGAGACCAAGGGTGGAGAGGCTTTACATTTAAAGTTGGCCTGAGCCTTGGCTGGAATTTAGGTTATATATTATTATTATCTTTGCTCTTTTAAAACAATGAACATTTATGTGTTTGCTTTGTTGTTAACTTCTCCCAGCCAACAATGATCCATTCTGCATGTTCCTTGAACTTCATCCTCGTTGTTCTATTTTCACACCTTACACTTGCTTATCTATGTGTATCCCCCTCCGCTGACATCAGTCTGAAGAAGTGTTTAAGAAAGAACTGCAGATGCTGGAAAAATCGAAGGTAGACAAAAATGCTGGAGGAACTCAGCGGGTGAGGCAGCATCTATAGAGAGAAGGAACAGGCGATGTTTCGGGTCGAGACCCTTCTTCAGACTGATGGGGGGGGGGGGGGAGAGAAAGGAAGAGGTGGAGACAGTAGGCTGTGGGAGAGCTGGGAATGGGAGGGAGAAAACAAGGACTACCTGAAATTGGAGAAGTCAATGTTCATACCGCTGGGGTGTAAACTACCCAAGCAAAATATGAGGTGCTGCTCCTCCAATTTACGGTGGGACTCACTCTGGCCATGGAGGAGGCCCAGGACAGAGAGGTCGGATTCGGAATGGGAGGGGGAGTTGAAGTGCTGAGCCACCGGGAGAACAGGTTGGTTAGTGCGAACTGAGCGGAGGTGTTGGGCGCTGAGCCATGGATAATATTCAACTCATTGAGCTTATGGACACGCCAGGTATCTTTCCACAAGGGATCCTGAGATAGTGTTTTCTACTAGTGTTTAAGAATAGTGTTTGGTTTTTAACGAGACATTTCCCACATTCTCCATTAAAAAAATATGGCTGAAATATCTTTACCTTGAGAGTAGATGACACTCGATTTTAAGTGCAAATTATGCAAAATTCAATTTTAAGTGTAGCTTATTGCAAAACCAGACTTCCATGTATGACCCATATTTTGGGTCATAACAGCCTGGACTTTTCTTGGCAATAGACGTGAACTAATGATGTCATTTTCCAGACAATACTTGTTTCTATCCGTACCAACATAAAGTGTATGTCCCTCCGCCAAGACTGGGTCTCGCGATTGCTAATCATTTTAACTCCCCCCCCCCCCCCCCCCCCCCCCCGTTTACATTTCTGTCCTGGTCCGCCTCCATTGCCAGAGTGAGGCACCACGCAAACTGGGCCTCATATTCCGCTTGGGCAGTTTACAACCCAACGGTGTGAACGTTGAATTCTCCAATTTAAAACAATCTCTAACTGACCCCTCCCCCTCTTCTTCCCCACAATCCCACCCCATTCCCTACCCTGGACTCCCAACTATTTCACCCCTCAACCCCCCCCCCCCCCCCCACTTTCCTTTCTCCTGCTTCAACATCCGCAACTCTTCAAACCTGTCTCACACCTCTTGTTCTTTTCTCTGGCCTTTGTTCCAACCATTTACCTGTCAAAAAACAGCCCTCGCCTGTGTTGCCCTATTGCCCAAATTACCACTATTACCTGCCATGCTTTTTCCTGCCTCTACCCTTTTCAAGCTTTCTCCCCCCCCCTCCCCCGTACAATCAGTCCGAAGAAGGGTCTCGACCCGGAACGCCACCTATCCATGTTCTCCAGAGAAGCTGCCTGACCCGCTGAGTTGCTCCAGCACTTTGTTTCATTTTGTGTGTTAACCAGCATCTGCAGTTCTTTGTTTCTACTCATTAACATTGGAGCTCAAACTGCATACAATGGCCATTCTGGAAGAATTGGACAAAACCAGGAACACAACTTTCCAGTCTGAAGAGTGGTTTCGGCCCGAAACGTTGCCTATTTCCTTCGCTCCATGGATGCTGCTGCACCCGCTGAGTTTCTCCAGCACTTTTGTCTACTTTCCAGTTCGTTGCTTTACTCCATATTTATAATTACTCTTCTGACAGTACGCGACCTGCTGAGATAACTTCTGATCTGCCCCTCGGCTGCTGAAACTCCTCAAATCAAAAACGTGCAGCAACTAGCAGAGACTGTTTTCTGCAACCTTGCGCTGCTGAGATACTCATTCAGTGAGGGATTGTGCGCTGCATTTCAACGCTGGGGGCATTATTGTAGTTGTGACTAATGTCCCAAACATCATGCGCCACGACAAAGGACATGCTTACCATCCTCCTCATAAAGAGGCGTCACGTTCACTGCATAATTTCAAGACGAACTCCAGCAAACAGCGTCCTCCGTCGTCCAGGGACCCACTGTTCCTCCAGTTTGCGCGTTCCCTCACTGACACATGCGGAAGTCTGCAGGGCGGTTTTCATACTTGGACAGCTCTTTCCATGGAGTACAAGGTCTTCTTGGCTCTCAACCTCCTCGCCGTAGTCGCTTTGCTGATGGCCACGGTGGCTCTGTTTCCCATTCTGTTGCTCCCTGCAATAGAGAGGCACCCAGACAACGCATTCACAACAAACTTAATGCCACTGCTCTCTCTGCAACGAGGAACATCCAGCATTTTGGGGCATTGAGATTTTCCAGTATTACTGGCCTTTCACAACAAATGGGCATCGTTCGGCGGCAAACATGTACAGATCCGGAAACATCTAATCAACAGGGGCGTGTTTTAGTTGTACAATGTACACGGTGCGAAATTCTTCACATTTCTGATCACTGGGTGTCTTCTTAATCAAAGGGAGACAACTTTGCCGGAGATGGTCAGTGGTCAGATCTATTTTAGGTGATGGACCATGAGGAAGTCCTATCCTCTATTTTTATAACTGCTTGCATTAGTGTGCACTCTAATCCCGACCACAGCAACTGGGAGCAGATATACGGACCATGTCTTATTGCCATTGTCCCAGATAGAACAATGACATTCTTACTTCAAGGAGGTAGTGGAAATTGTTTCAGTGGGAAAGTGAATTGTTTGCACCAATCCATGCATGCATGCAGTGTAGTGCAGAGCAGGCACGCGGGGAGACTCACTCATCCTCTGACCAAAGCCACCAGCCGATGCCAGAGGAAGAGCAATAGAAATACCTGGAGCCGTAAGAAGATGATGACAACTATCAGGGAGTGTGTCTGTTTGCCAGCCACTGCCTTCTCTCTCAGCTGGGCAGAGGAGAGCCAGCAACGCGTAAAATCGACTCTCGTATAATGGGCTATGGTGCGAGCCAAGTGACCATCAGGGGTTATGGGGAGAAGGCAGGAGAATGGGCTTAGGAGGGAGAGATAGATCAGTCATGATTGAACGGAGGAGTAGACTTGATGGGTCGCATGGCGCAATTCTGCTCCTTTCACTTATGACCTTATCACCATCTCCATTCACCATCATTTACCAGCAATCATCGGGCATCTGAAATCTAGAAGACCCAAACTTCCCTCACACGCTGCTGAGCCGGTCCACTTCGACTGGATGTAATCTGAGTGCATGAACCCCAGCTCCGGGTACCCAACAAAGCCTTGCTCCACCATCTATATTTTCTTTACTGTGAATTGACACCCAAATAACTAAATTCAGGGTATAATTTTTTTTTTTTTTTAAACACGTCCTGTAGTAACTCAGCGGGTCGGGCAGCACCTCTGGGGGACATGGATAGTGGACGGGTCGGGACCCTTTTCAGACACAATACACCACCACCCGAAACGTCGCCCATCCACGTCTTCCAGAGATGCTGCCTGACCCGCTGAGCTTCCCCGCCACTGTTATTTTCACCAGCATCGGCAATTCCTCGTGTTTACAGTGTATAACATACACTTTCCTGCCAGGATATTGGTCCACATTATGTGATTCTTATTTCCTTTTGGTGAGACCACAGTAAGCAATTGGATATTGGTCCCTTATTATGCCAGGATATTGGTCCCTTATTATGGAGGGACGAACAGGCTTTCGACACACCTTCCTCCGTTCAAAGGGCCACGCACCCCACCACCGGCAGGCATCTCATTGACTCAGGTGGCTTTGGTGAATATGGGAGCGATCTCCCGCACCTTTGCAGCAGAACAGTGTTGTCTCAATCATCAGGCATCTGAAATCTAGTAGACCCAAACTTCCCTCACCTGTGCCGGTCCACTTCTATTGAATGTAATGCGGCCATCGTGTCGAGTATGTCTTCTCGGCGACCAACTCTGTTACAGAGTAAAAGATGCCGGGAGGGAGCGACGCTAAAGTGAACCCGGTTGCACCAGGATTGGTGCAAGTTTACTTTCATGCAATGCTTTTCTATTCGAAGTCTTACCCAATTCTGCATTTTTCCCGGAGCACCGAATTGGCCTCATTGCATTGATATGAAGCAAAAATTGACGCGAAACCTACTATTGGCATTTCCTTTGTTGCACCTACGTTCTCTATTACTTACAACTTATTTCCACACTTACTCAGTTTGATGGAAGGCCTTCGATCTGAAACGTCAACTGGTTTATTTTTGTACAGATGCTGCTTTGTTGGCAGAGTTCTTCCAGTAGTTTAATGTAGGAAGGCACTGTAGATGCTGGTTTAAACCGAAGATAGGTACAAAAAGCTGGAGTTCCTCAGTGGGTCAGACAGCATCTCTGGAGACAAGGAAGAAGTGACGTTTCGGGACGAGACCCTTCTACAGTAGTTTTGTTTTGTCTCAAAATAGATATAATCGAATTTCTCGGCGCCTGTGGCAGTTCGCAGACGTAAAAATGACAAATGCTTGGAATATTTAGCAAGTGAAGCAGGAGAGAAGACCGAGAATGAGCTAAACCTCTCTGGCTGGACAACTGCAGATGCGCGCTTAAGTGTTTTATGTAGGATATCCGTCGAGTTTTATTAGTTTGTTCTATTGGTATAATGTGGATGTGATGTCGCCAACGATGTCGACGTGTGCTGTGATATTTGAAGAATACATGTAGAAGAATCGGAACACATTAAAAAAAAAGCAACTTGTGTTCTTGTTATGATAATTGTTTGCAGTTTTAAATATTATATGTAGATTTTTTTTATGGAAGCAGATGTTAGTTCAATCGACAAACTGGAGAGTAATTTTATTACAAAAAAAACATGAATTGTGCCGTGTGAATTTCGAAGAGGATATTAAAACCAATACTGAAAGTCAATGATAGCGTGCCACAGTCGTTTTTTATTCGTACCGGGAAGGCGATGATTGTATAACACTCACGACCTTCACCCATTCTCTTGGTTGTGAATTACGAAAAAGGGACCACTTTCACGACCTCTGCCGAGTTTGTCCTTAACTCACACTCGCAGCATGGCCGTCACGAGGTTGTGGGAGGTCGTGTGTGCTAGCCGGATGTACTCGTGGCATCAAATAGGTCGGGGCGTTTTTCTAGTCCGATGAAAAATGTCCCGAGTAAAAAATGTCGTGAATTAGGTCGTGAAAGTGGGACAGGCCCTTAAACCACCCACGCCTCTCAGGGGAGGCTTTCTCGTGTTCCCACCCCGTGGTTCAAATGCAACATTTCGGAGCAATCCATCACCACCAAGGAGCCAGTAACCGACAGAATTGCTCATTCCTTTCAATGCAACCAAAACAAGTCTAAACCACGAACCAAGAAGTTATTCTGAATCCAACGCGCTACTAAAAGAGTTCAGATGGAGGGTTTATTTCGCAAGTCCATTGGATTGCAAACACCTTGTCAAACCGTTCCATCGCCCACCCAATCCGCCCCCATTTGTATTTGTCCCATATTCTCATCACTTTCCACCGTCATTATACCATGGGTTGCAATTCACACCGTGCAATTCGCCTATCACCAAGCACGTCTTGGGGGTGTGGGAGGAAACCAGAGCACCTGGTTGTGAACAATTGCAGCAGGATCTTGATCGATTGGCCAGGTGGGCTGAGGAATGGTTGAGCGAGTTTAATACAGAGAAATGTGAGGTGTTAGGGGAGTGTAACATGGGCAGGACCTACACAGTGAATGGTGAGGCTCTGGGGAGTGTTGTAGAGCAGAAGGATCTAGGAGTGCAGGTGCACGGTTTCTTGAAAGTCACGTCGCGGGTAGTTAAGGTGGTCAAAACGGCTTTCGGCACTTTGGCCTTCATCAGTCAGAGTATTGAATACAGAAGTTGGAGGGTCATGTTGCAGTTGAAGGGGGCGCTGGTGAGGCCGTTTAGAGTATTGTGTTCAGTTTTGGGGCCCATGTTATAGCAAAGATGTTGTCAATTTGGAAAATGTGTAGAGAAGATTTACGAGGATGTTGCAATAGGGGGCGGTTGCGCAAGATAGGACTCTATTGTTGGAGCGGAGGAAGGTGATGGTGATCTTATAGAGGTGTATAAAATCGTGAGAGGAATAGATCGGATAAACGCAGAGTCTAGTCTCTTGCCCAGAGTAGGGAAATCGGGAACCAGAAGGCATAGGTTGAAGGTGAGGGAGGATGGAGGAGGGGGGATGTAACTATTTTACACAAAGGGTGGTGGGTGAATGAAACGAGCTACCGGAGGAGGTAATTGAGGCAGGGACTATCGCAATGTTTACGCAACATTCAGACAGGTACCTTTGATAGGGCAGGTTTAGAGGGATGTGGGCCAAACGAAGGCAGGTGGGTCTAGTGTAGATGGGACATGTTGGCCGACGTGGGCAAATTGGGCCGATGTGTCTGATTCCACGCTGTATCACTCTATGATACCCGAAGAAAACCCACGCGATCACGAGGAGAACGTGCAAACTGGACTGGAGTTACCGGTCTCCACCGGTAACGTCGCCCATTCCTTCTATCCAGAGATCTTCCTTGTGAGACATCAGCTCTACCTGCTGCACCCCTGCAGTGTCCCATTTCATTCTTGCATCATAAAAGCGCAATCACATTGGGCCGCTGAGTAAATCAGTCCCAACCTCTACTGCTCAAGTACATTTTAGTGAGGAGAATGGGCGGATAATGATAAATAAATAACAATGATACTAACTGATTTTCTCCTCCCAAGTTTAAGAAGGAGCTGCTGATGCTGGAAAATCGAAGGCAGACAAAAATGCTCGAGAAACTCAGCGGGTGAGGCAGCATCTATGGAGCGAAGGAAATTGGCAACGTTTCGGGTCAAAACGGTGCCTATTTCCTTCGCTCCATAGATGCTGCCTCACCCGCTGAGTTTCTCCAGCTTTTTTCTCCTCCCAAGACCCGGGGTCCTGAACCCCGTTGAGTTCGCCAGCTGCCTCGCCGACACCAAGTAAACCCCACAGTTGCCTTGCATTGCTCCGGTCAGTACAAAGCCAGAGCATACAAGGATGTAGAGGACAAAGGCGTTAGATCCTCGCCGCAACTGGTAAGGTGACCATGTACGACACAACCGTCCTCGTCCATGTTCCCATCCAAGCAGCGGCGATAACTAACCAGTCACTTCAATGTGAATCGCTCTCATGCTATTTGCTGTATATATACAGAGCCTCGTTTTGCAACAGAGTTCCTCGCAATATACCCCACGTGTAAACCTCACGACACCCAACAAGTGCAGGCGCCTTGTGACGGTGCAGATCAAATCAACGGTTTAGAGGGATGTGAGGCAAACGCGGGCAAATGGGATTAGTTTAGATTTGGTATTTTGATCGGCATGGGCAAGTGGGCCGAAAGGCCGCACTCTGTGCTTCTATCGTGTATCTTTTTTTTCTCACTGATTTGGTCCAAAAGTAATAGGCGATTTTTCAGTTTGTTATATTTGACTAGAATTGTTACAACTGACAACTTCTTTGATGATATCTTACATATATTGTTCACTTAATGTATTGTCCAATGTGGAAAAATAGACCCAAAATGCTGGAGTAACTCCGCGGGGCAGGCGGCATCTCTGGAATGGGTGATGTTCCGGGTCGAGATCCAGACCTGTAAATTAAATGGACCCCAACTTTACTTCATTCTAGGCCAGATCCACGCCCTCAACAAACGCTCCCTTGTTCCCAGACCTATACGTTTAATGACCGCCTCGTTGATTTGCAACAAACATGTTCACTTCAGCCTTTAAAATCAGTATAGTTGATATGTCGCATTCTAGAGGTCCTATTGCAGTCGCTACAGGCACTTTGTTTTCCTTTTTATAAAACTTACACAATAATAAAATGTTGATTTCACATCAGGCGGTTATATGAAATATCCTTAACATTGAAATGTGCAATATAGCTTTGTCTGACATTTGGGGACTAAAAAAACCTTAAAGTCATAGAAACAGCAAAGAAACAGGCCCTTCGGCCCAGCTTGTCCATGCCGACCAAGTTGTCCCATCTCAACAGGTCCCATGGGCCCACCTTTGCCGCGCCTCCCTCTTAAACTTAAAAAATACTGATAATAACAGCAAACGTTGACGATTGTTTATTGTACGATGGCTTCCAAGCGTTCATCCAGGAATCATAGAAACAAAAATTAAGCACAGGACTAGGCCATTCAGCCCTTTGAGCCAGCACCGCCAATCAATATGATCATGGCTGATCATCCAATATCAATACTCCGTTCCTGCTTTCTCCCCATAGCCCCCGTTTCCGTTAGCCCTAAGTGCTATATTTAACTCTTGAATAAATCCAGTGAATTGGCCTCCACTGCCTCTGTGGCAGACAATTCCACAGATTTACAACTCTCTGGGGGGAAAAGGTTTTCCTCATCTCAGTCCTAAATGGCCTATCCCTTATTCCTGAACTCTGACCCCCTAGTTCTGGACTCCCCCAACATCTGGAACAATTTTCGTTCATTTAGCCCGTCCAATTTTTTAAGAATTGTATATTTTTCTATAAGATCCCCACTCATCCTTCTAAATTCCAGTGAATACAAGCCCATTCGATCCATTCTTTCATCATATGTCCGCCCCGCCATCCCGGGAATTAACCTGGTGAACTACTCCCTCAATAGCAAGAATGTCCTTCCTCAAATTAGGAGACCAAAACTGCACACAATACTCCAGATACGGTCTCACTAGGGCCCTGTACAACTGCAGTATCGACTGAATCGATTACCAAAATAAAAAAATTATACTATATTATTGTGGTTCTGGATTGAATGCACAGGTAATCAGGCAAAACTTGGTTAGTTCATCAAATGATTTTGAATAAAGATAATTTAGTTCAATATTATCAGAATATTAAAGAATAATTATCATACACGTCAGTCTGGAGAAGGGTTTCGACCCGAACCGTTGCCCATTTCCTTCGCTCCATAGACGCCGCCTCACCCGCCGAGTTTCTCCAGCACATTTGTCTATCTTCAATTATCAGACTGATCCCCATATTGGTTCAATTAACACTCAAAATATGAATAAAGTAAGACCGGGTTTATAATCGAACCTTTCATGATTAACGGTTACGAGTAAATTGTTTCCCAACTGAAGAATTGTTACTTTAAAAGGTGCATGAAATGTATCCCTCATATTGAGGTTCATTACAGTTTAGGATACTCCAATATTTCAAAAATTAGAGGGGACAAGCTGCATAAGTGAATGCTAAAATAGCATCCGTACGGTTAACCAGATATTGTTTGGTGCCTGCCATGACCTGCAGCTTTCCAAAGCTGTTTCCAGCTACTCCTCTGCAGCGGTCGAGTTGCTGTCTGACAGCGCCAGAGACCCGGGTTCGATCCCTACTGCGGGTGCTGCCTGTCTGTATGTGGCGTCGCTTGCACGTTCTCCCCGTGACCTGCGTGGGTTTACTCCGGCTGCTCTGGATTCCCCTCACATTCCAAAGACGTGCAGGTTTGCAGGTCAATTGACTTGGTGACATTGTAAATTGCCCCTGGTGTGTAGGATAGTGTTAGTGTACGGGGATTCGGTTTCCGCGTTGTATCTTTAAACTAAAGACTAAAGTCTCGGACGGCTAAACGCAAGAGACTGCAGACATTACACACAGTGCCGATGCAAGCGAATGGGGCTACAGTATTTGTTTTAATTTACTAACGTAGGTTAGGATTTCATTTCCCTGCTGTTCTTTCTGTGGTGCCATGAGATAATTGGTGTTCACAACTGAAAACTCGTGGGTTACACAAAAAGCTGGAGAAACTCAGCGGGTGCAGCAGCATCTAAGGAGCGAAGGAGATAGGCGACGTTTCGGGTCGAGACCCTTCTCGTCTTGGTCAGAAAAGCTATCTTAGGTTATGCGCGCAAGCGTCTGCGGTGAGGCAGAAGCTCTTATTTCGGGTGTGAAACTAGTCCCAGACCAGTGCAGTTGAGAAGTTAATGTCATATTTTTATGGGAACTTCCCCATCCAATTACGACGCGGCACAATCGGAATCCGCGTGTGAATGTATAAACATAATCAATCTGTCAGTCCCAGTCCCAGTCCCAGCGCTGACATTTGTTATGGAATATGTCGCGAACTTGCCCAGAACAACCAGTACTGTCGTCATTGTAGATTGGATAAAGCAAGGGCTTTGATCAGCCACTGTTAGTTTCTGATATAAAAACCATTATGTAGTAAAATGAGGGGCTGGTATACTTGTTATTAACCATATTTCTCAATAACAAGGAGGCATTTTCTCGTGTTTTTCTTGTCCCGGGTCGTGGCTGCCTCACGCACTGCTGGCGTTGTTTGTTTGTCCGCTCGGTGCATATTGCTCATATTATTGGCCGACTCTTCTATGAACTAGAAACACGTGCCCCAGTGACCTTGCCAGTAAGGTGAATCGCTCGAGTCAGTATCGACCAAAGATCCTCTATGGTATCGACACCTGGTGGATATGCAGTCGCCGGGGTGTGTCAAGTCGTGTCGGTTCTGAAACATTTCGTGGTTGGGACTGGTTCACACAGGGGTGATTAGCGATACCAAGAAACATAAAGAGGGTGTCATCACACAGAGCTGCCGGAGGTGATAGTTAGGGCAGAATCTATAACAGCATTTAAACATACGATGTATTTACCGAGGAAGACAGGAGGATGGAGGGACATGGGGCAGTCAACGTTACTGTCGAAGAGGTACTGAAGGTACTCAAAAGGCTGGAGAAACTCAGCGGGTGCAGCAGCATCTAAGGAGCGAAGGAGATAGGCGACGTTTCGGGTCGAGACCCTTCTTCAGACTCAGGAATTGTTGATTGAAGCAGTGGATCTTCCGGAGGATGTAGTGTAGTTGGGGTCCGTTGCAGGTCTGGGTGAGTGAGGCCCGAAGATTCGGGAGAGCCAATGCGAGGTCCTGCTGGTGCCGGCGCATTGCAACCAGGGTGGATCTTGGTGCCGGTTGGAGAATTGTAGTGTGGCGGCGGATAGCCAGTAGAGGCAGGGAATTGGAGCTGGAATCCATGGGGTATGAGTTGGAGGCGCAGGCAGGTGCCGAGGAAGCAGATGTGGCTGTGGTATCGAGTCTGCGTGAGGATGTGGTTGTAGATTTGGAGGGAAGGGGGTATCACAGAGGGGGAGCAGTTCGAGAGGAGGTTGTGAAACTGTCTTCGTAGGGAGGAAGAGAACTTCTTCAAAGTAGGCATACCTTGAGGATATATCGCAGTGGAGTAGACAAAGTGTTAAAGAAGGAACTGCAGATGCTGGAGAATTGAGGGTACACAAAAGGCTGGAGAAACTCAGCGGGTGCAGCAGCATCTAAGGAGCGAAGGAGATAGGCGACGTTTCGGGTCGAGACCCTTCTTGAGACTGATTCTCCAGCATCTGCAGTTCCTTCTTTAATACTGAAGGTACTGTCGTGTTTGAAGGTAGACAAATCTCCAGGGCCTGACCAGATATATCCGAGGACATTGCGGGAAACCAGAGAGGAAATTGCAGGAGCCCTGGTTGAAATTTACGAGTCGTCAATAAATCCAGGAGAGGTGGCGGAAGACTGGAGGGTGGCAAATGTTGTGCCTTTATTCAAGAAAGGCTGCATGGAAAATGTTGGGAACTATAGACCAGTGAGCTTAATATATAGTTGTAGTTGGAAAGTTACCAGAGAGTATTCTGAGGGTTATGCCCCTGTCCCACTTGGAGGTTCCTGTCCTCCGGCAACCACCTTCAACTAGCATCGCAACCGGCTTAGACTAATAAATTACCGATTTTTAAAACGGAAACCACTTTCGACCATTAGGGAGACTGACAAAAACCTCCGGGAACCGCACGGAAACCTTGGGTGGGGCGCAAAGTCTCCAGAGGTTTCCGTTCAGGTTTCCTAAGTGGGACAGGGTCATAAGGATATAAAGGCATTTAGACCAGTGGTCTCCAAACTATGGCCCACCACGAGATTTTATCGGGCCCACAGCAAGCTCCGTGCGAGGGTTATTTAGTGTGTTCTGTGGCAGTGCAGGAACCTATACCTCTGTCCCACTTAGGAAACCTGAACTGAAACCTCTGGGGACTTTACGCCCCACCCAAGGTTTCCGTGCGGTTCCCGGAGGTTTTGTCAGTCTCCCTAATGGTCAAAAGTGGTTTCCGCTTCTTCTATGTTCCGGCGAGTATTTCAAAAAATTGAAAAAACCTCCGGGAACCTCTGTGAAACGCACAGAAACCTTGGGTGGCGCGCAAAGTCTCCAGAGGTTTCCGTTCAGGTTTCCTAAGTGGGACAGGGGGAGTACACGTCAGTTTGCTCCAAAAGTTGGAGATACAACGATGAAACAGGCCCTTCCCTCGCCCCCACCACTAACACTATCCTACACACCAGGGACAATTATACCAACCCAATTAATCTACAAATCTTCGGTGTATAACCAGCAAATGTAGTTCCTTCCTATACAAACCTGTAATTATTTGGAATGTGGGCGGAAACCGGAGCTCCCAGAGAAAATCCATGCAGGTCACTGGGAGAACGTACACACACACCGTACAGACAGCGCCCGTATCCAGGAGCGAAGCCGGCACTCTGGCCCTATATGGCATCAACTTAAGACTGCGCCATCCTGCTGCCCAATTATCTTGTACAACTGTAACATAACGAATTATTGCAGCTGTTTTTAAAATCCCTCCGATATTTTACAGAAGGCAGATTCTCCCTCTACATTTTGACTGTGGGGAAAAAAGGGGAAAAGATAAATTATTCGCGGACCAATGACCTCGTTGTATTTGTTGGGCCAAAGGATGAATTATGTCGGAGCAACCTGTTGAAAGCTATCATATGGCCATGCATTTATTGTAGGCTGGTGTATAAGTGGTGACGTTGCAGCAGATGAATGTATCAAGGCATTGTTTGTCAAATGTGTTTGTGACGAGTTTACGTTAAATATTAATGTGGGAATTTGGGTGCAGAGAAACTAAAATCAAAAGTCTATTGAAAATAACACGCATGGGAATCAAATACCTGTGACTAGTGGTGTGCCTCAGGGTTCAGTGTTGGGCACTGAATAGATGTTTGTCATCTATATCAATGATTTGGATGAGAACATACAGGGCAAGATTAGTAAGTTTGCAGATTATACAAAAGTGGGTGGTTTTGCAGATAGTGAAGATGGTTGTGAACGATTGCAGCAGGATATTGATCAAGTGCACTGAGGAATGGTTGATAAAATGTAATGCAAAAAAATGTGATGTGTTGCATTTTGCAAAGTCGAACATGGGCAGGACCTAGGAGTGCAGATGCATAGCTCCCCGAAGGTGGAATCACCAGTGGATCGGGTGGTCAAAAAGATTTTTGGCACATTGGCCTTCATCAGCCAGAGTATTGAGTATAGACGTTGGAAGGTCATGTTGCAGTTGCATGTTGGTAGGGTCACATTTAGAGTATTGTGCTCGTTTCTGGGCACCGAGTTATAAGAAAGATGTAGTCAAGCTGGAAAGGGTACAGAGACGATTTACGAGGATGTTGCCAGGACTAGAGAGTGTGAGCTATAGGGAGAGGTTGAGTAGGCTGGGTCTCTATTCCTTGGAGTGCAGGAGGATGTGGGGTTATCTTATAGAGGTGTATAAGATCATGAGATGAATAGATTGGGTAGATGCACAGAGTCTCTTGCCCACGGTAGGTGAATCGAAGACCAGAGGACATAGGTTTAAGGTGAAAGGGAAAAGATTTAATAGGAATCTGAGGGGTAGCTTTGTCACACAAGGGGTGGTGGGTGTATGGAACAAGTTGCCAGAGGAAGTAGTTGAGGCAGGGACTATCCCAACATTTAAGAAGCAGTTAGACAGGTACATGGATAGGACAGGTTTGGCGGGATATGGACAAAATGCTGGCAGGTGGGACTAGTGTACACATTGACCTGTGTGGGTACGTTGGGCCGAAGGACTTGCTTCTACACTGTATCACTCTATGACCCAATAACTATGACATTTGGACGTACATGGGAAGGAAAACATAGAAGGATACAGGTGGGCAGTTGGGACTAATGTAGGTGGGACACCTATATGGGTGTGGGCAAGTCAGGCTGAGGGACCTTTTCCGTGCAGTACGACTCTGTGACTCTATGGCTCTGAAACAACTTTCAGCATTTTGAATCAAAAAAGTATATTCATGCATTGACTACTACCACGATCATGTACTGCATCTGGTGTTCCTGGTGTGGCCTCTTGTACATCAGTGTAGATTTGGCACCCATTTTGCTGAATGCTTGCACTTTCTCCACCTACAGAATCTCCCAGTTGCTAACCATTTTAACTGTTCTCCCCATTCCCATGTTGACCTTTGTGTCCTGGGCCTCCTCCATTGCCAGAGTGAGGCCACACGTAAACTGGAGAAACAATTTACGTTGGGTTGTAAGATATTGGGTATCTTACAACCCAACGGTATGAACATTGAATTTTCCAAGTTTAGGTAACTAGCACCTCCCCCCATTCTTCCTCCTCATCATCTCCCACTCCTCTCATGTCCCACCTATTTCTCCCCTTCCTTCCCCTAGATTTACAATTTGTAATGTTTTTGTCACGTACCTTCTGTCCTTTCATCTCTGGCCTTTGTCCAACAAATTGCCTATCAACTCCCCTCCCCCACCCCCTCACCAATATCCATCTATTATTAGCCAGACTTTGTCCAGCACCTCCTCGCTTTGTGCTTTCTTCACCCCCCTACCACAATCAGTCGGAAGAAGGGTCCCGACCCAAAATATCACGTCTCCATGTTCTCCAAAGATGCTGTCTGACCTGCTGGGTTCCTCCAGCACTTTTGTAAACCTGCATCCTCAGTGCCTCTTTTCAGAATGCTCATGCATACGTATTGGGCTGCCGGCCACTGTCCCAAGTATATTTGCATGGGCACATGAACAGATGCAATTTATGAAATTTTGTGTCATACAACACAGAAATAGACACTTTGGCCTACCATTAGGTGGTAATCTATCAGAATAATTTTAACCAGCACTTAGTCCATAAGCTTTCACACTTCTAAATATTTGTTAAATACTGTGTGATTTTCTGAGCGTGTTCCAGATTTCACGCTCTGGCCCTATGGATGAAAGAAAATCCTCAATATCTGGGGCCCTACATATCATTGCTTATTCAGCTTTGTGCAGCACTTTACAAGTATCATATTAAATTCCATCTACCATTGCTCTGCCCATGTTACCAACGCATCAATATCATCCTGCAGTCTAAAACCTCCCTTGTAGATTTCAACACCACCAATTTCACATCATCATCAACTTTCCTATTCACATCTCATACATTCACATCCAAACGATATACATATAACCAAATACATACAACAGTCAGGGTTCCAACTGCATTTAACAATCAGCACGGGAGCACCTCAAGGCTGTACGCCCAGCCCGCTGCTGTACTCACTCTATACTCATGACTGCATAGTCGTTCATAGTGTGAATCCATCATCAAGTTCACTGACGACACCACTGTTGTGGGACGTATCACTGATGGGGACGAGTCAGAGTATAGAAGTGAGATCGACCGATTGTCCAAATGGTGCCAGCACAATAACCTGGCTCTCAACACCAACAAAACCAAGGAACTGATTGTGGACTTTGGAAGGGGTAGGATGGGGACTCACAGTCCCGTTTATATCAATGGATCGATGGTGGAGAGGGTCAAGAGCTTCAAATTCCTGGGCGTGCACATCTCTGAAGATCTCTCCTGGTCTGTGAACACTGATGCAATTATAAAGAAAGCACCTCTACTTCCTGAGAAGATTACGGAGAGTCGGTATGTCAAGGAGGACTCTAACTTCTACAGGTGCACAGTACAGAGCTTGCTGACCGGTTGCATCATGGCTTGGTCTGGCAACGCGAGCGCCCAGGAGCGGAAAAGACTACAAAAAGTAGTAAACACTGCCCAGTCCATCATCGGCTCTGACCTCCCTACCATCAAGGGGATCTATCGCAGTCACTGCCTCAAAACGCCTGGCAGCATCATCAAGGACCCACACCATCCTGGCCACACACTCATCTCCCTGCTACCTTCAGGTAGAAGATACAGGTGCCTGAAGACTGCAACGTCCAGGTTCAGGAATAGCTACTTCCCCACAGCCATCAGGCTATTAAACTCAACTGAAACAAACTCTGAACATTAATAGACCATTATCTGTTTATTTGCACTTTATCTGTTTATTTATTGATGTGTGTATATATTTATATAATGGTATATGGACACACTGATCTGTTCTGTATTCATGCCTTCTATATTCTGTTGTGCTGAAGCAAAGCAAGAATTTCACTGTCCTATCTGGGACACATGACAATAAACTCTCCTGAATCATGAATCTTGAATCTTGAAAACTACCTACTACCATTATCCCCTGCCCCAGATTAAACCAACTTTGTATCCGTTTGCCAAATTGCTGTGGACCTATGGGTTAACCTTTGGACCAATTTCCCATGTAGTACCTTGCAAATGACCTTACAGAAGTCCACTTGGATGACGTCAATTGCATTGCTCCTTACACTTTATTCGAAAATGTCAATCAAATTAATCAGATGAGATCACCCCTAACAAAATCATGCTGACAAATTCTGTTTTTCAAAGTATAAATTTACCTTGCAGAATTTTTCCAATAGTCTCCCTGCACTGACCGCCATCACCCAGCAGTCTGGAGTTACCCGACTTGTCCTTTTTTGAATAAAGATACCACGTTTGCACCTCACTTGTGGAGATATAACAGTATCTGTCAGGGTTCCAAGAATCTGCTGCCTTGCATAGAACCTGGGATACCTTTCATCGGGTCCAAGGATTTATCCATTTTCAAGCGCGTTAATATTTCTAACAACTCCTCCGTTTTAAAGGTTAAAAATCCTAGAATTGTACCCTTCCACTGCTCCCTCTTCCCCCGCATTCCACAACAAGTTATACTTAATAACTACAAATGAAAAATATTCATGTGAGTACAGAGTGCTGGAGTAGCTCACTGGATCAGTCATCAATCTCAGCAGACCATGCAAAGGCAACATTTTGGGATGGGCCTCTTCTTCAGACTGATTGTGTGGGAGGAAGAAAGGTGGAAGAGAGGAGGCTGGCAGCTGACACAGGTCAGAAGGCAAATGGTTGGGAAAGGCCGCAGATGAAAATATAAGATGTGTGACAAAAGTATGGAAGATATGCAAATTGTGAAGCTAGAGGAGGGAATGCAACGTGGAAGGGGCGTGGAGAAGTGGGTGCACGTCCATGGGACAATTATGTAGTTGTTTAATATTGGAGAATTTCATGCTCATACCATTGGATTGTAAGCTATCCAAATGCAATAAGAGGTGCTGTTCCTCTAGTTTGCGTGTGGCCTCACTCTGGCATTGGAGGGGGCACAGGACAGAAAGGTCAGTATGGGAATAGGAAGAGGAAATAAAATGGATAGCAACTGGGAGATCCTACTGTACATGCCTTGGTGGACTGAGCATTCGTGTTCAGCAAATTGGTTGCTGAGTCTATGCTTGGGCCTGGTGATGTACAGGAAGCCACATCAGGAACACCAGATGTAGTAGATGAGGTTTAGTATCCTCTCACACTCCAAAGACATACAGGCTTGTAGGTTAATTGGCTTGGTATGAGTGTAAATTGTCCCTGGTGTGTGTAGGGTAATGTTAATGTGCGGAGATCGCTGGTCGGGGTGGCCTTGGTGGGCCGAAGGGTCTGTTTCAGCGCTGTTTCTCTAAACTAAACTAAATCTCCAGTGGTTGCAAGGGAAGGTACCTGGAGATGGACTGGTTTGGCTGGGAAGTGATGAGTGAACCAAGAGGTTCTGGAGGGAATGGTCTATGTGGAAGGCAGAAAGGGGAGGGGATGTAAAGATGTCATTGGTAGTGGAATCATGTTGGAGGTGACAGAAATGTCAGAGGAATATGTGTGGATGTGGAGGCTGGTGTGGTGAAAGGTAAGGACCACGGGAACGTTATCCTTGTCCCATCTTTAGGGAGGGAAACTGGGACAAAGAGAAGATGTAGGTTTGGGATCTATCTAAGACAGCAGGAGGGAAACCACGTTTACAAAAGAACGATGACTTCTGCGATGTCCGAGACTGGAATTCCTTATATTGGAAGCAGATGCAGCAGACATGGAAACATTGAGAGTAGGGGATAGCATATTTGTAAGTGGCAAGTTAGGATGAAGTGTAGTCCAGATAACTGCAGGAGTCATTAGGCTTGACGTGGATGCCAGTCGGTGTAGTCATGGACATCTCCATGCTGGCCTTGCCAGCAGCGTGCACACTTTACTCATTTCATCATCAAGTGGCCCAAATCTTTGTAACATTTCCAACTTTTAAAAAAAATAAAATGCCTTGGGATCTAAATGCCCCTGATATTTCATTTGCACTATTTGCCCTTCAGAATTATTATTGAGGTACTCCTATGACTTTCTACATTTCCGATGGGCCTTCTCAAAATGCAGTCCTCTAAACTGGCCATATATTTTATTCTTATTTGTGTTATCCACATGCTAGGTTCCCTGAACTTGCTGGCCTTCCCTTTCTCCCTGATGGAAATGTTGCCCCTGAATTCTATTTCTGCTTTGAGTGGCTCCTACATGTCAAGTGTAGACTTAACTTAACTAAGAGCAGTTGTACCCTGTTGATAGGAAGGAACTGCAGATGCTGGTTTTAACCAATGATAGACACATAATTGTCACATATCCCTTTTCTCCAGAGATGCTGACTGAGCCGCTCAGTTGCTCCAGCTTTTTGACACATCTTGCTGTATGATGCAGCTCTGATGCAGGGTCTCGACCTAAAATATCCACCATCCAGAGCGTTGCATTCCCGGCCATCCAATCTACCTGGATATGTCCCCTGCACATTTAAAAAAAGATGCGCACTTCTCTCTAGCTGTAACCCTGTATTCTGAAGATTATTTGTTTTCTCTTTTGCACTACCCGGTGTACTCTTTCATGCCTGGATCGCAGCAGGACATGTTTTTTCATCGTATCTCAGTACATGTGACAAAAATAAACTAATACCTTTACGTCCACAAATGACCCCATAGCAGAAGCGTCCACGTCGCGGGGCTGGAAACTGGAAGTATCCCGAGCTAATTCTGCGGCCACCATCATCTATTGCGACAAGTGATCAAGGGCCTGTCCTACCAGCATGCAACTCTATGCGACGAGCGCGACCGAACGTGGTCGCTTGAGCCGTCCGGCGTCGCGGGGCCGGTCCCACTTCGATCGCCGGAGCCGTGCGGAATTGTGCGGAGTTCGTCCCGACATCGCGCGGGGCTCCGAAAAACTGGCCGGGAACTTGCGCCCTTGTCAGGACGGACGATGACTGCGAGGTCAACATTTGTAACTAGATGGACACGAAAAGAAGAAGAGCTCCACAAATGTTGCTTCGCCCTCCACTTCGTTCCTCCACCAGTTTATTTATTTTACTCCAGATTTGAGCATCTGCAGTCTATTGAGTCCCCCTTTTATTATGATGTTGGAATCATCTTTGCGCCATTTAACTGCTGATTTAGGGTTGTTATATATTTGCATCGGCCATGTCGGTCGTTAAGTTTATTTGGCAATGCTCGGTACATTGAGGAAGATATTTAGCTTCATGACCAAAAGTTACTTTTCGTCCCTTCACCAATTTGGGTAAAGTGATGTATCATGAAAATACTGGGAGAAACACCCTCATCAGTTACACTCATCAGTATGCAACCTAAAAATGCTAATGCCTTTGCGAGCACAACATCTAAACATTCCCCGTTTAGTTAGGGAATTCACATACTCACATCCGGACAGTGGAACGCCGCCGATTTAAAACTCTTTATAAAATGCAATGTGAAATGTAATGTGAAATGTAATTGTTCAAAAAGGTGTTTGGAAATTCACCGGCTGTTCACCTGTTGCTTATAGAGCACATTGCCATCCTGCTGTTGTTCCGTGTATCTGTGGCTTTCTGAGTAACGCCGGTCTGCAGGAATCTTCGAATAAGAAGTGATTTCAGACCGGCGCGATAATCTGGAATTTCGGCGCTGTCTTGGCCCCAATAACCTCACCATGGATCTGTCGAATAGACGGACAGTGAACTTGACGAAGTTTATGCTAAAGTTCACGCAAATGTCACGGCCCGTCTTTTGTAGGTCAGGTTGCGGTCAGCTCCAGTCTGAGAACTCGAACATGCCTTGCGGCCAACAGCGTCATATGTCCCCGAGATTTGGGGAGCTCGGAGGAACGGCAGTGTATTGGCAATCCACAGGAACCCCGGCATCAAACTGCACTTCACACATTATTGTAAAGTTTTATAGGCTGAACAGTCACCCACCTCACCTCCAGGCTAACCCGGGTCAGAGGAGCAAACGTGTACATCATCGAGCTGAATTCAATAGGTTCACCTGCAACTAACTAATGGGCTCGGAGAATACACATCATCTGTCATTAATACAATCACATGAATCAAAATACTCTTTCTGCTACGTTGTAGATTGCCACATTGTGTAAGAATCTCTGTTAACACCGCACTATAAATACCCAAGAAACCTTCAAATAACATTCACCACTCCACTGAGAAACAACTGTCTTATGAGAGGATCATTTTTATGAATAGTCCCTGTAACCCATAATCACGCCATCTGCTGGGTCCCAACAAACAAATGACCATAACTGAATGAGCATAACATTGATTAATAAATAACAGGTCTATTCCACTCAGCAAAGAGAGCAGTCTTAACCCTGAATGCCGAACAATGAAACGTCTGTATACTTTTTTTTAAGGGCAGATTTGACTAACTATAGTTGGCAGACGTTTACAAATTATAGTTTGAGGTTCTGCCGAATCCCACCGAACCCATTATCAACTGCGATTGGTTTAAAATTGCCAAAGTAAGGTACTTTTTTAAAAAGCAATGGTAATTTATAATCGATTATAAATTACTTTAAAAACATCACCAAAAATATCTAGTATGCGGTCGCTGGAAATAATTTGGTGGTGTACAAGGTTTTACTTGGATAAGAATCCTGGATTTAAAGTTTTAGTTTAATTATGAAACGTGGGGATGCTGTGTTTGATCATTTTGAAATAGACGTTTTTCAGGGACAGAGCAAGGGAGTTGCCAATAACCTGAGTTACTCTATCTAGTGCGTGAACCGGCATCTTGTGACGGCGTTGGCCTATGCATTTAATATTACACCTCCTATCCTGTTAGGTTTCGAACTGACACTTTAACCTGGACCACGTCGCTATGATCACGTTCGAGTGGTTGTTCCACTCATCAATGAAGTAAGATTTTTTTTTTTTTTTAAGTACGCTCCAAAAAATGCCGGTGATCTCCGCTATACGGCATGCAACATCCACAGGTCTCCATAAAGCACAAGACCACCCCCCCCCCCCCCCAAAAAAAAAAAGAATATTGTGTAGAAAGGAACTGCAGATGCTGGTTTACACCGAAGATTAACATAAAACGCCGAAGTAACTCAGCGGGACAGGCAGCATCTCTGGAGAGAAGGAATGGGTGACACTGATATTTCGGGTCGAGACCCTTCTTCAGACTTGAATACAAAATAATATTACTCGGCAGACGGTAATGGAATACTTATAGTCAAAGGAAAATTGCTTCAACCTAATGTTCCATGTTCACGTTCCTTCCAGAGGCCCTGGAAATGAATATCTATATGCTGTTTCCTTTAGAAAGTTACCAATTAACTTATTGAACATCGATGTGGATATTAAGAACTTGTTGCATAAAAACAAGTGCACCGAAGCTTCAAGCTTTCACAAAGCACAGTTTGAAGCTGTGTGTTTTTTTTTAATCTCGCTGCGAATACCTGACGGAATGCATTTGGAGCCGTGAAGCCAGTATTAAATTGTGTGTTGTTACGTTGTGTTTCACCCTTAGTTGACTTTCAGTCATTTAATGAGTGAGATTTCCTTTGGCCTGTGCTGCTTCCATATCTTTAGACAACCAGGAAACTCGGTGTGAATGGGAGGGAACAGGCAGTGCTTATTGTGGATGGCTTATCTTTAATACCATCCCCACTGCTGAATATTTACACGATACGAACAACACTCCGTGTGTGTGTCTGGCTCGGATACACCTTTCACAAAACCTGCACGTAGTCACATTTAACAATCAGTAAAAATGTCAGCCTGATCAACTCTAAATGACCTGGAATGTGCTGCCGCCAAGATTATGTCCTGATTCATATAATGTTGATTATGTTCATCTCCATGCTACGATTTCACAAACTTCACGCTGTTAGAGTTGCGACTGTTAGAGTAGAGTCCCGGTCAGACAGCCCCGCACACAAACTCACTCCCGTGTCCATCCGCCGTTTTGAGTGTCTGACAACCACGATACATACCGCCTTTTCTGCTATTACTAGATTTGCAGAACAATGAAGTATAACGATCTTTCATTGGATTTCTCCACGGATCGAATCGCTGTTTAGAAATGTATAACTAGTGGGTGTAACTCGAGGATTAACTACAATGGGACGTTTAGCAAAACTCTGCATCTGCCGCTCACATTCAAATGCCCTCGTCACCTCACTAAAAACGGAACTCAGCCCGACAATTAGCAAATGAATGGCATTTAAAGTATTGTTAACCTCCCTCGCCATCAGTGGTGCAGGTAGTTATATTCATTATTCTTGGTCTGCGCGTAATTATAATTTGCATTGCAATGCTTGGAATGTGATGGCGAAATGGTGCCCCCCTGAATCCAAGGAGTGATTAGCAGTGGTCACTCACTGATCGAGACTTGACCTTCACGAAGAGCACCACTAGTTTGTGGATCTGGATAAACTAGAGAGAGCTGACAGTGACACTCTCGACACGTTGACTACTTCCACCTATGAGTCCAAATGTATCTTAGAGATATCATTTCATTCGATATTTAATGCCTCATTGGCAGAATTCCAAACAAAGACGTGGTGACAACATTCTCAGTGTCGCAATGCTAAATCCCTGCATGGCAAATGAATATTTTGTGACCTATTTCCTGCAAAGCGATTCCTCTTGTTGCCACTCGGTAGTAGAAATGCGCGCTCAAATATTGTCAGCTGAATATCAAGAACATTGGTTTTTTAAAAAGAAAATTCAAAAATAACCTTTATTCACAAAAAAACACGCATGAAAGTATAGAATAGAGCGCATTTGTCGTGTTGCCTAGTGTGTAGATTCATAGTATCATTGGTTCTATACATTGGTAATGGTAACACATTCTGTGCAAGTAGCACCAGAGCCATCCACGTGGCTTTCTGGGATGATACCAATTTCAAGTGTTCGAAAGGCTTCTAAGTTGAACTCCCCCAAAAAGCCCTTGCATCACAAAGTACCCCAGCAGCCTGGGATGTTGGGCAGACCAAGGGGGATTGAGTTCCTGGTCTTCACTATCTGTCTGGGTATGCATCCCTGGGGACAATCCGTGGCTCAGAGAGGCATCTGTTTTGCTGCTGATCGGGATGAACCGTGACAAGGAACCTCCTCTGGACCATCTTTACAAATACACAATGGCGAAGGATGCGAGCGACCATCTCATCCTCGTTGTCTCCCAGCATTTTGTGTTTATCATCGGTGTAAACCAGCATCTGCAGTTCCCTCCTACACATCTCATCATCGTTGTAGCTATCCCCAAGTGTACATTGGGAGTGAGATCCCGAAAACACTACCTGGCTCTGACAGGGAAGTAGGGGCCCTCTCACCTCCGGCAGGCAAAGTCATGGTTGTTGGGCCAGTTCTGGTAAGAGGCATAGATAGTCAGTACCGGATGTTTTGGACAGGTTGCTCAGGAAACTACCCCACAGAATCCATGCGTCTTAATCCACATGAAATGCAGGACATTGTGAGCTGACCACTGCCCGATGGATTTGTGGTCCTTATTTATTTCCCTGGAAGGATATGCAATGTAACGATGTCCAACCGACTGGGTCTGGGACTGGGAATGGCTGCAATCCTTCGCGACACAAGAGACAGGGACGCAGGGAACACTCGGTGCTTGCGAGTTGGGTTAAAGTTGGAAGTTTTGTAGTAAGCAGGGATTTTGGCTCCAGTGCGCCCCGGGGGATTTCAGAGCCATGAGCAAAAAACAAGCGGCTGGAGGAACTCAGCGGGTCAGGCAGCAACTGTGAAGGGGAATGGGCAGACGCCGTTTCGAGTTGGGACCCTTGTTTGAACTGCAATTGGAACAAATAACCTCGGATGCTGGAAACGCGGAACAAAAACATAAATTGCTGGAAGCACTTAACAGGTCAAACAGCATCAGCGGAGAAAGAAACAGTCAAACTGTTCCAGCTTTTTGTTTTTGTTTCTCATTTGGATTGTATCTCGATTAATTGCACAACTTGTAATCTTTTAGCAACTTCAGATGTGTTGGAGCTGCAGAAGGGGGGAATTTAGGGGGCACCCCCACTTCATTGGTTCACATATATATGTCATAAATATTGAGTTGGTATATTTTTGGGGAATGGGCGCAATAGCGGGGACATGAGCTGATTAAACGTGTTTGGCGGCTCCGTGTCTGTTCCAGTGCAAGCTCTTTGAGATTACGTTTAAGGACGCTCAGTTTCAGATTTAGAATGAAGTAGCTGCAACAGTTCAAAGACAGGGCAACGGATTTGTACTTTGCTCGTACATATCGATCATTTCCAGATTAATTTAACAGCAGCTCCAGACACACACTCTGATTTGCACGCGCGGGGAGTTATTGCTGTTGTAAATGTGCCGATAATAGTGTAGATGGCAACGGCGACTGTTTACTTTCTTATATAACTTTACTTTCCCATTCCTCCTCCCTGGCTGACCTGGGTTTGAACCTCGAACGGGGATTGGATCATAATTTTAGGAATTCACATCTGAATGACGATGGAGTTATTTCTCACAGTTACCCAAAGGCGCGGTTTAATCTGCAGCCGGGGGTGAAAGCTAGGCCAGGCTGCTTTTTTTAAATAACAGCCTCTCAGCCCCTGCGCCACGTCAATGCGAAAGCCGGCTCCACCACAATAGCATAATTAATCTTCACATCAGATCCCTTAACCGGTGGGCGGCGGCAACCCACCCAGACTAAACCTCCAGCCCGGATTTTACCAATATATCGCGCTGAATATTTCATTTTAAAATGCCTGGTCTTAGCCTTCACGCTGAATGAATCACAACAGTTAATTGTTATGGTGATGAACGAGCCGAGGTGAACACCGAGCATTACCAAGTCCTTAATACAGCATTGTTCCACATGTAATTCAAGGCACTTTCGTGATGAGCAGATTCTCAGCCCCGGTAATGACTCGCCAAGCTTACCGTCTGCAAAAGATGCCCAGGTTGCTTCTACCGCGGTGTATAGGGCTATTAGATATCTTAGGGTTTTGCAGGGACCTCGGGCCAGTGATACCGATTCTGCATCATTTTAAATGTAAATAAATCCTTTCCTATACCGACGCCAGTGAATTTATCAGCGAGTTGATTGTAAGTGGGGCCGCTCACAAATTGGCTAGTTGCCAGTTTACGTATTAGGTACTTTAAAGGGGCAGTTTAATGAAACTTAATAAAATGATTACACCGGACCGCAGGAACAGTAGAATTAACGGACTTGTGTTCCCCAGAAGGTGGTGTCCTTGATCTTAACTATTGGTTGTGTACCCACCCTTCTGACAATGATCCGTCCCAATAACTTGGCTGTTTGCACACGATTTCACCGAATCCCCGAAGACTTCGAGCATAGAAGCACAGGTGATCAAACCCTCCCCCCCCCCCCCCCCCCTCCTTTTATTGATAGCCTCACTTTTGGTCAACAAAGGGTTAACGATTTTTGGGCAGCGTCATTAAAGCAGGCGGAGTCAGAGGGGATGGCACAAAGTACACAATTAAAGACGAACTTTGTGTGAACTAATTGAACTGACCAAGGTAAAGGGGGCTGAGACCTGGAATGGTTTATAAAGAGGCCTGAACCTGGAGTGGGAGCATTTAGGAGACCCATTCCCTCACCCTGAGAACCACGTTACCAGAAGGTTGAGGAGGGTGTCCTGAGAGGAGAGCTGTAAGGGGAAGTCCTGTTGTTGTCAAAATGGTGCTATTTACACTGTGCGCCACTTTCTTGTGCACTTTTGTGCTGCCGCTGTCTCTCTTTCTCGCTGCGGTGAAACTGTGGCATATTTACTGCATTAGTGGAAGGGACCGTAGCTGTGGATGCCCCTTACCTCCGGGGACAATGGGACTGCCCTTCCTGGGAGAAACTCTTCAGCTAGTCCTGCAGGTGAGGCGTTCCGCTTGCTCACTGTTTCAATCGAGCGTTCAGTCCACATCAGATTCCGGGTTTTGAGAGCGGAGCAAAGAGGAGCAAAGTGCTAATTCCGGCAACAATAATAGTAATTCTAATTGTTTAAACGCGTGTGGATAAGTGCAAAAAAAAAGAGGCGAATTTGCAGGGATAAAAGCTAAATACTGCTCTGCTAAGGCTGCTCAGTACAGTAGCTGTAAGTGAGTTGCATTCCAGTGTGTCGTCATTTATAAAAGAATTTACAGCAGGCGTCGCTGTGAAAATATAACAAGATGCACCATTGCATGATTTATAATCGCGTTAGAATTCTGATTCGGGGTTGTCTGCCTCTAATATCAAATATAAAACGTTATTCTCCTTTATAACGTGTTTTATAGTTATTCTTCCTCTGCAGGTTTTGCGACAGAGTTAAGTAGCAACCTCCAAAATAACCCCGGAAATGCGCTCCGAATATTAACCCCGTTCACCGCGTCTCTCTCTTATTTGCAGAGATACAAGTTCCTTAAGATGAAAGTGCGAAAGTATGGGCACATATACAAGACTCATCTGTTCGGGAGCCCCACCGTGCGGATCATGGGTGCTGAGAATGTGAAACAGATATTATTGGGGGAACACAAGCTTGTGGCGGTGCAGTGGCCCGCCTCCGTGCGGACCATCCTGGGAGCCGGCTGCCTGTCCAGCCTCCACGACTCGGAGCACAAGCAGAGGAAGCGAGTAAGCGCATCTTTCTATGTCTGCCCCATTCACGGAGCGAGGCTTAGAGTAGAAATCATTTGACCCCCCCCCCCTCCTGTCCGCCACCTTAGTCGTTGTACCGGTCCCATCCTCGTCCTGGTGAGTTTCGCGTGTAGGAAGGAACTGTTTTAGATGCTGGTTTAGACCGAAGATGGACACTGAATGCTGGAGTAGCCGGAGAGGTCTCGACCCGGAATGTCACCCATTCCTTCTCTCCAGAGATGCTGCCTGACCCGCTGAGTTACTCCAGCATTTTGTGTCTGTCTCTGGCCAATTTCATTGTGGATTTCACCTCGCCCACACGGTGCCCGTTTCCTTTACCATCGTGACTCTTTTGCATATCGTTCATTCACTTGTTCCGCATCTCTCTGTATCACCGTGTGCATCTCTCGTGTCCCGTTCCCCTGACTCTCAGTCTGAAGAAGGGTCTCGACCCGAAACGTCACCTATTCCTTTTGTCCAGAGATGCTGCCTGACCCGCTGAGTTACCCCACCTTTTGTGTCTGTCTCTGCATATGAAGGTTTAACCCCACGCACATAAGCAATGTCCAAAATACAAACATGCTGGAACTAGAGCTATTCATTTAATTAATCAAAGCTGTTGGGTTTTTTCAATTTGTAAAAACATGCGCATTATAAACTAAACGCCGAGAGAATGGGAAACTGTGACGGGTCTTTTGCTGATGAACTGGGCTGTTTTCTGCACGTTAACAGGTGATTTTGAAAGCTTTCTCCCGGGAAGCGTTGGAAAACTACATGCCGGTGATGGGGGAGGAGATCCGCGGCGGCTTGAGGCGATGGCTGGAGAACGGCTCCTGTGTGCTAGTCTATCCCGAGATGAAGCGCCTGATGTTCGGCATCGCCACGCGGATCCTACTGGGGTTTGAACCCAGCCAGACCAACCCGCGCACACAACACGAGTTGATCGAAGCCTTCGAGGAAATGATCAGAAACCTATTCTCGCTGCCCATCGATGTGCCGTTCAGCGGCTTATACCGGGTAAGCCACGCACCAGGGTGGGACCGGGGAAAGGGACAGTGGGAGTGGGCTGTAGGATCCTCGCTTCAGTGGGGACCAGAGAGAGGGCAGATTAGAGAATTGTTCCTTCAAACCTTTAGGAGAGTTGCTGCTTTACAGCGCTCTCAGCGCCAGGGAAGCGGGTTCGATCCCGACTACGGGTGCTGTCTGTAAGAAGTTTGCACGTTCTCCCCGTGATCTGCGTGGGTTTTCTCCGAGATCCTCAATTTCCTCCCACATTCCATTCCAATAGGTTAATTGGCTTGGTGTCAATGTAAATGATCCCTAGTGTGTGCGGGATATATAACCATATAACAATTACAGCACGGGAACAGGTCTTCTCGGCCCTTCCAGTCCGTGCCGACCATTTATTTTCCCCTAGTCCCCATACCCCTCCATTCCCTTCCCGTCCATATACCTATCCAGCCAGATAGTGCCAGCGCCGAAGGGTCTGTTTCCGCGCTGTATCTTTAAGCTAAACTAAAATCCCGCAGTGACGCTGATCGTGTCATTATTGGGTGGCAGGGCCTGAAGGCGAGGAACGTGATCCACGCTAAAATCGAGGAGAACATCAGGAAAAAGGTGGCTCGGCGGGAGGCAGCGGGCCAGTTCAAGGATGCACTGCAGCTTCTGATAGAGCACTCGGAGCAGAGCGACCAGCCCCTGCAGCTGCAGGTAAGGATGCAGCCCTCTGCAGCAGCTATGCCTGGCATAACCCCTCCAGTGCAGCCCCTCGCCTCTCTCTCTCTCTCTCTCTCATGGCGTTACCCGGCCTCAACACTCCCAGATTCACCCCCCATCATCCGCTTTTGCCCAACAGATCCCAGCCCAGCGACAACACAAACCCCAGCCCAACGCTCCCGGCTCGCTTCAGTGTGAACTATCCTCTCTCCTAGTCCTACTGCGGCAGACGGTCGCCCCAAACCCAGCCTCCCCACCCCACATGCTCCTCCAACCCGTACCCCCCACCCCGCTCCTCAGTTGAACCCACAAAGATGCGAGAGCTGCAGGGATAACCTTTCCCGCAGCGATCACACCAACCAACAGTACGATTCTTCCACCCTCACCTGCAAATTTTGCCATTTAAAAAAAAACTGCAGCCGCTGGAAATATATTTTAAAAATCCAGAAAATGCTGACAACGAATCGCGGGTCTAAAATATTAACTGTTTCTCTTACAATTGATGCTGTCTGACTCGCCGAGCGGTTCCAGCATTTAATTCCACCAGAATAAAAACTGTATCCCCGATCCACCTGCCCGGACCACGCTCTTGTAAACTCTCACCCTCTTGTTCCAGTAATCCAAGAACGGTCTTTATACCTTAAACCAAGCTGGGGTAAATGTCGCCTACCCAGGGGGTACATTTGTTGATTTTGGATTAGCACATATATTTTTCTCATTGGCTGACTGTGTTTGGTTCTGATATACCTGTTCATCAATAGTTGTTCATGAATAAGTGAAATTACATTGTTATGTGCTGTTAAAGTTGCCAGGGGTAAACGGGACGAACAAGGTTGTGAACATGCATCCGCAAGACAACACCGGCCGGGGTTTGTGTTGTTGAAATATTAACTTCCAAGCGAAGAACCTTTTTGCTTGACCCAGTGGCAACATGTAAACGGGGCCATGCAGTGTAAAAGGCGGTGGTGGGTGCATGAGGCAAACCGAGCGGATCAGTCGCGATCAAGTGGAGATGTGGAACCCCCACCCCCACCCTCATCCCCGCTTCTGCTTTGTGTTGAAGGAGCTGAAGGAATCTGCCACCGAGCTCCTGTTCGGAGGGCATGAGACGACAGCGAGCACGGCCACCTCGCTGGTGGCTTTCCTGGCCTTGCACCCCGAAGTGGTGCAGAAAGTCCGGCGGGAATTACATGAGCAGGTAATGAATGAATGAATGAATGCATCGCCGACAGTGGCTCTAACCCAGCGCAGACCCACCGCCCGCCCGCCCTCAGCTGCTGTCAGACCAACGCTGTAACTAACCCACCTCCATTAGTTGCACATGGAATGTAATTGAAGGCTCAGTCCCGGGTTTTGTTGTGGGTTTTTAAATGCGGCTTCTCAATGGCTTTGCAGGGATTACTGTGCAGCGACCAAAGAGAGAACAAACAAATCACCATTGAAGTCCTTGAGCAACTGAAGTACACCGGAAGCGTCATCAAAGAAACTCTTCGACTTCGTCCTCCGGTCCCCGGCGGCTTCCGTGTGGCCCTAAAGACCTTCGTGATAAACGTGAGCTGTTATTTTAACAGTTAACAATAATAAGCTTTCGTGCCAAAGACGTATTGCAATGACGAGCTGGTATTGAGCTCTTCAGAACACATGTTTCAAAATATTCCAGTCTAGGGGGTTTATTGTCATGTGTCCCAGATAGGACAATGACATTCTTACTATTCGATGTCGGTTTAAAACTATCTGTAAATATTCAACGGGTGTCAAACAAATTAAAATCTATCGCTAGGCGTATAGAATATGAGGGTAATATATTGAAGTGGCATGAGGTAAAAGATATGCAAAAATATGAAATTTGAGGCCCTTCTCTACAAAAAAATTGGGTAAAAAATGATAAAATAAAAATATATTTCAAAAAATGAGGCCCCCGAGGGTGTGTGGCCCTAAGCTATAGCTTATTTAGCTTATAGGTAAGTTCAGCACTGGACTTCCCCCCCCCCCCCCTCCACAACTATCCCAAGTAAAACAGAAAAAAAGTTAGCAATAACTCATTGGCTAGCATTTGGAAACAAAGACAAGTTATGATGCAGGAGCATGCATACCAGCACAGCAAATACAAACTCACGTCGAAGAGGAAAGGTGGGAGAGATTTCAAAGCTGAATTGAGAAAGCAGAATGAGGGCAGGATATGAAACAAATAAATGAAGCAGGAAGTTACAGAATGCTAGAGCAATTGTTGAGCTTTGTGTTCAACCCCACCACCACCACCCCACACACAGGCAATCCCACATTTGTTTTGTGCGGACAAATGGAAATTTGTAGTTCAGATACTGGAGGTAACAGCAATTGACTAGGAGGAATCACTTCAGGGTCTCCCAGCCTACACCAATTCTTCTCTTGAGCTTTCCAGCCTTTTCCTAGGAGAGGGAAGATGTCTGCAAATATTTTTAAAATTTTAACCTATTTCCATTTAAACCATGAACTAAATAATTGCAAACAGGTCGACTGTGAACTGTTGGGAGTTCTAAATGAAGTATATATTTAGGGAGTGATGATACTGGAAAACCAACAATGAATTTCACACCAAAGACCTTCAGCCTTTTAATTTGTGTCGTTCAGGTTTCAGAGGGAAAGCGTAGGTAGCGACGACAAATGTTGTAAATTTCAGAGATTTTACAGCAATGATATGTAGTGTACTGCATCAATAATGGGGAGAAGGCAGGCGATGATTGGAGATGATCAGCCATGATCACAATGAATGGCGGTGCTGGTTCGAAGGGCCGAATGGCCTCCTCCTGCACCTATTTTCTATGTTTCTAATAAGATGTGTAACAATATGCATATTATCACCAGATTATCTTCACAATGCTGATTGCAGGTTTTATATTGCACAAACTATTAAACTTTTAAATTATGAAATAAATTTCATTTGCAGGGATATCAGATACCAAAAGGCTGGAATGTTATTTACAGCATCTGTGATACTCATGATGTTGCAACCAACTTCTCAAATAAGGATGAATTTAATCCTGATCGCTTCATGGAAGGCTGCCCAGAAAAAGATGCATGCAGATTCAGCTACATCCCCTTCGGTGGAGGCTCAAGGAGCTGTGTAGGTAAAGAGTTTGCCAAGATCCTCCTCAAAATCTTCACAGTGGAGCTAGTCAGGAGTTGTGACTGGCAGCTTTTAAATGGACCTCCTATGATGAAAACCAACCCCACAGTATACCCAGTGGACAATCTGCCGACAAGATTTACACCATTCCCATGCAAAATATGACTTATTAACAACAAACTAGAACCCTGCAGATACAGTCTTAATATGAACGGATCCTGGTCTAATATTCCATCCATTTACCAATGTGTATGCAATTGGAGTAATATCTTTCAGGCTGTCATGAAACTGGCAAAAGCTCAAATATTTGAAATATAGTTCTGTCTGTTTAGATTGGTGAAAATATTTCTTCCACAATTTTCTTTATCTGTTTGACACTTCTTCTTTCCTGTGGCGTGCACAGCCCAAAGTTGTTGGACAACCTGTTCTATTTGATCTTCCGTATGTGCATGTCGAGTTGATTGCATTAGTCGAAACACGTGAAGGTTGCAATCCTCCACCCCTGTTTGACACTGATAAAGTTGAACTGTTCATTAATTATGTAAATAAGCTATTTTATACCACTTGTAATCTATTCAACCGCGGCTTTTAGATTCTGAATTATTTAAATGCTTTGTATCTTTGTTTATGTGACTGCTAATTTATGTCAAAGCCTTGGCATGTAAATATTATAACTTAAACTGCCTGGCATGCATTGCAAGAACATGCCGAGCATTGAGCCATGAATTAAGAGGGAGGCTCATGAAGAGGAATTTTTAACAAAGCTATATGTAATAAAAAAAATGAGACACGAACCACAAAGTTGATGAAATGATTTATAAGCAACTAACAGAATACAGAAGGTGCATATTGACTTATCCGCATTTAAATTACACATTTGGTTCAAATTCATATGCAGTACGTAGGCAAATTCATGTCGCACTGGAGGTTTTGACTAGTACAATATTCGACACTACCAGTTTCCTCCATTCCTGCGGGGCACATGCATTGTGGAAGCATTTGCGCTTGTGAATTAAAGGTTATTTCATAAAATATTCTATAGAAGTCCCATAAATCTGCACATTTTTAAATCTATACTGTAACAGATTAGCAAACCAACCACCTTGAATAGTTATTGTTTTATAACACTTCAACTTAGGTCATCGTTCAAAACAAACAGAAAAAAATCATCCCTGGTATTTCATAACTAGAGAGGCACCTGCTAAACAAACAGTCAAATGCAGAAAGGCTGGGATTAAACCAGCAGGATCTTGCTCATCAGGGGCAGCACATTAACATGGAATCACTTGATAAATGGCCCAGTCATGACCCCATGAACCTTGGCTAACCTTGGTAGATGTAGATCTTGTCGCCTTCCTATCCTCAATTCCTTTCTATCCTTTAGGCCACGAGGTTGTAGACATATGAAGTGAATGTTCCTGGACCAGCTATTTAATAGCGGGACCAGACAGTCGTAACTCCTTAGACCGGACTCACAATTCGCATGGAAAGATAGTTCTGTGGGACACAAAACATTATTTTAAAAGTAGATTTTGCCAAAGGACTGTCTAAATTTAAATGTAAACATCACCACTTATAATTTCTCAACTTACAACTTCCAGCAAATCTGTAGGTCATCAGTTAATCTGACAGGTTTAAATAAGAATCACATTCAAGACCTGGGTCACAAATTACACATCTGAACAAGATCAGCTGTAGATTGTTATCCAACACGCTCTCAGTGGAACATTTTCTTAAAAAAGCAATGATTAATAGAAATTAAAGGAGGTAGACATGTCTTTACTTGCAACAAGGTGATGTAGGTTCTGGATTCAATTTCATTGTTTCCTGCATTGTTGTGGTGACCAACAGCAAGCAACTCCCATACCACATAACTCTGCAGACCTACCTGCACAATGATTTAATCTGCAGCACACGTATCGTATTAAACATGCATTTACACACCACTACATTTTCCGAATACCACCCATGCATGATTATTTCTGCAGCAGAGAAACTGGGACAGAATTAGTTTGCATCTGATTACTTGCTGAGATTAATACATATTCTGGGATCAAATTGGTGTTTCCCTTAGATTTAAATAAGCATTTCTATTTAAATATTATTTTTTGCGCAAAGGCTTCATATTAGCATACGAGGTGTAGAAAATAAATAAAATTAATCAAGGAATTTCTCATCTCCTGAGGTCATCATGAGGCCATCACACCAGCCTCAGTATTTACGTTGCACATTTTCACTTACCAAGGTATCCCTGTCACATAATCTTGTTCATCTGTTCACCTACCTACCCCAGGCAACTGTACTTGTTCACTCAATTTCTCTTCACCCATACACAGGACCCTAAACACTAATATTACTTCCTTGAAACCAGTATTCACTGTTCTTTACCCTCAACCTTTCTACATATTTTTGAAATTATGGCCTTTCCATTGGATGCCAAAATCCTGGCAAGTGTATCCTAAGGTTCTTGTGAAATTAGTTTTCTGCCAGAGAATCTTTGAGTTCCTCCTCTTCCACGCCAACATTATTTCAAGGGAAACAAGGCCATTCACAACCCCCCAGCACTACCAGAGTATTGTCTAGCCATGAATTTATGGTGTTGTTTGATTCCTTAAAAGAAACATCCACCTGGACCCCAGAATGAATTGCCTCGTGCTATTACTATTTAAATCCTCCTCCCAGGCCAGTTAGGCTGAAGAACACTCTCTAAAACCTCTGACGTTCTTTGCAAGGGCTATCTGCATCCAACTCTTAACATTACACTCCTGCCTTTCACTAATTTGTATTGCCCAAACCTTCACTCTTACTTTAAAGGGCCTGTCCCACTGTACAAGGTAATGCAAGAGCTCTCCCGAGTTAAAAAAAATAATCAAACTCGTGGTAAGCACGTAGAATGTACGTTGCGGGTACGTCGGAGCTCGGGGACATCTCTTAGCGGCTCGTAATGCTAACGGCAGGTACTCGGGAAACACGGTAAGCTCGGGAAGACTCGAGAAGATTTTTCAACATGTTGAAAAATGTCCATGAGAGCCCCGAGTACCTACAAGCGGCCATTACCGTAATTGTCCAAGTTTGACTCAGGGGAAATTCGGGGATTTCTTGAATTAGCTTGTACAGAGGGACAGGCCCTTAACTCTTACTCCAATGGTCTCCCGACTGGCCTCGTAAGCAGCTTTGAATAAACTGCCTTGTAATCAGTCTGAAGGAAGGTCTCAACCTGAAACATCACCTGTCCATGTTCTCCAGAGATGCTGCCTGACTCTCTGAGTTACTCCAGCACTGTGTGTCCTTTTCAAATTCTGAAGCAAGTTCCACTCACCCGTCATTGTCTGCTGACCCACACAAATCCTGTTCTGCCAACTCCAAGTCAGCGAGGCAGTGGAGGGAATGGACACATGGTGTTTTGGGTCGAGACCCTTCTACTGACTCATGGAGGAAGGGGGAGAAAGCTGGGCAAAGTCTGGTAAGCGAAAGGGGTGTTGATCAGCAGATGGGTGGAGTCAGTGACAAAGGCCAGAAGTGACAAGGAAGTAAAAGGCTGTCAGATATGGAAAGGTGTGAAATTTAAAGCCAAAGGGAGGAATATGGGTGGAAATGGAAGGGGGAGGGCGAGGGGAAAGAGGGGGCTCAGGGATGGGAGATGAGTGCATGGAGGAAGGGAATAGGGCAGGGTGACCAGGGTGGTGTTAGACGTGTTTCTGCCTGGGTAGCTTACAACCCAATGATATGAACATTATATTCTCCAATTTCAAACAGTACACCCCCGTCCCTCACCCGCTCCCCCCATTCATTGACCAGCCGAGTCAGCCTGCTCCTTTCCCCTCTGCAGTATGCTCTTCATACTTCCCAACTTTCTCCCCTCTACTCCACGAGTCTGAAGAAGAGTTCTCACCATTCACTGCCTATCCATTCCCTCCATAGATATTTCCTGATCTGCTGAGTTCCTCCAGCCTTTTGTTTGTTTGTTCATGATTCCAGCATCCCTCTTTTTTTGTCCCCTCTGGCAATGCTTATCCCGGAGTTCAAATCCCAACAAAGCCACGATTTCAGGAAAGAAAGTTCTGACCACGGGAGGACAACAGGGGAGGATGACTGAAGTTTGGAGCCTTCCCTCAAAGTGGGAAACTTTGATCCTGCTGTGTGGGGATGTCTGTGTTAAAGACTATCGTGTTCTGTGCTCTTTATTTTTCGTATGGCTGTATGGCGACCACACATTTCACTGTACCAATTGGTACATGTGATAAATAAATGTATCTTGTAAATTAAATCTCAGTCCCACACAACCTGATCTCTTGTGTATGGTAGCGTTCTTTCTCGCGACCATTTACAGCCATTTCTCTACTCCCATTGTCACACTGCACTACAAATATTAACTGGTTATTGAGTCAAGGGAGGTGCAGCAAATGGCATGGATAAATGACTTCATAAATGCTATTGACTATTTCAATATATCAACTGAAACAATACATAATTAACACTTGCCATTTTACTCCCAAAGATTTCTCCAATCTCAAACTGATTCTGTAAAAATCAGAGTGATATTTTTCTGCAGGAAGTGAATTCTGCTCTATATGTGTTTCAATCTGCCTTGAACAGCACAGAGCTCTATCTAGTGGGCATTCTGAGAACTAGGCACACTTTCAAACAAACTAGACAAGCTTGAATGTGATTCAAGACCCTGACTGCCGCATTCTCTCTTTAGACGTGGGCAAAAATAATATCCCTGGCATCAGAACTGGAAAAAAGAATAATGTTTGGAGAAAGAAGTGTGAGAGTGGAATAGGGTGGAGGGGAGGAGAGAGCGAGCAGCAAAAAAACAAACAATGGTACAGACGGGAAAGGGAAGATAAGGAAACAGGTGAGAAAAAACAAAGAACAGTGTAACGGGAAGATGGAGGACAATTATTGTGATTACCAGGTGAAAAGTTGGTCACTGCAAATCCCAAAATAAAACTGCTGGATATTCTCAATATTGAAACAAAATGTTGAGTTTATGTGTCAAGTTTGGATAATTTCTACTGGGAAAATTTGGTGCAGTTCTTTGATCTTGCTAAGGGGAGTGATAGGCAACCGGAGGCCCCAAAATTGAAAAGGTTCAAATGAAAAGTCATCATCGTGACGCAATAAGCATTTCTTGCTCCACGGATGCTCCTTGACCTATTGATTATTTGTAACAGTTTCTTTGTAATTATAAAAAAATGGATGCATTTGGCAATCTAAGTTGGATTTGGTCTCCCCGATCTAAAGATGATTAAATTATGATCAGAAATTGCAGCATAAGCCGATAAATGTGGATATATCCCATTTTATGCCTTAAGGGCCTGTCCCACCAGCATGCAACTCTATGCGATGAGCGCGACCTAATGTGGTCGCTTGAGCCGTCCGGCGTCGCGGGGCCGGTCCCACTTGGATCGCCGGAGCCGTGCGGAATTGTGTGGAGTTCGTCCCGAGTTCGTCACGACACCGCGCGGGGCTCCGAAAAACTGACTATGTCCAAAAATTCCGCGTGGCAACGTCTTGTCGGCTCACAGTCGCCTCGATGCATTACACACCGCCCCGACATCGTGCCTCCGTGAACCTATCTGTAGGTGCCTCCGTGACCCTCTATGTGTGTGGCTCCGTGGCCCTCTCTGTGTGTACCCCTGTGCCCCTCTCTGGGTGCCCCTCTCTGTCCTGGCGAACTTACCTTAGACTTCGCTCCAAGTTCGCCTCACTTTGCGCCGCGTTTCGCCACTCACCCGACCTCTGCACGGCCCCTACTGCCGGTTTGGTTGCGCTTGCCGCATGTAGGCGCATACTGGTGGGAACGGCCCTGTACAGGGGATCACCCGAACTCCGCGCGGCCCCCGCTTCTAGTTTGATCGCGTTCATCGCATAGAGTTGCATGCTTGTAGGACAGGCCCTTTATGCTAGCAGCAATTGTATCATACAATGCCCATGATGAAGCTAGAGGAATTCTTCTTCTTTCATGTAGTAGTTTAATTCTGATTCACACACATTATTACTGTTAGGGAAGAGGGGAACATCTAATATTTCTGGATGATTCAAGATGAAATGGTTAAGATGGGCAAGGAAGCCAAAAAAAAGGGGGCTAACTTGGATGTGGATGAGAAGTATTGATCTTTGGAAGTTTGCTTAATACTAGAGGCTAAAAGCTGCTTCTGAGAAGTGGATTCTTTTTCACCTTTGGATCATTTCTTGTATTTCCTAATATTTGCATTCATCATTGTTTTGAAAAAGGATTTTCATCATATATCCAATTTAGCAATCTTTCTTAATTATTGGGTTACATAAAAAGCTGGAGAAACTCAGCGGGTGCAGCAGCTTCTAAGGAGCGAAGGAGATAGGCGACGTTTCGGGTCGAGACCCTTCTGGATTCTAGGGTCGAGACCCTTCTTCAGACTTCAGACAGAATTAATTTCTTAATTATTGGTCCTTGTTAATCAGCTCTTAGTTAGAATGTGAATAGATTGACGGCCAACACCAATTCAACAAGATGGCTCTACAAGGTTTGCTGTGTTTATACTGGCTGCCTGATTAGCCCCATCACAGGGCAAATGATTTGATCAAATCAAGTGAGTTTACTCAGGAGTTGCTGCCAAGCATATGGGTTGAAAATATCTACCCTAATGGTTCCAAATTAATACAAGATATTCTCTCTTCCTCTCAGGATGTTGGTATCTAAATCTGTCAAAATTCTATGCCAGCAATTAATCTCTTGTCACCAAGTGAACTTCTTTCCCAACATTACAACAATTCTGAAGTGGACTCTGCAGTAGAGTTTGGAAAAGTCAAATGACTCATTCTCCGCAGTTTGAGATTTTTGGACAAGTTGCTGTAGAGATGCCACATTTAACACACCAGCTACCTCCAATGCCTAGAATCTGCAACAGGGTCATCATTCTGATAAGTGGTCTGTCTAATAGCTTTATTTCGTCCAAATGTGTACATCCAGAAGAGTCTTTAAATTGGAAGAAAGGACTGAATAGACTTCGTACAAGGACAATAAGCATTCTGTGCTAAATTGAAGCTGTTGCTATGCCTTCAAATACTGGTTTAGTTTATGCACTACACAGCCGTGTGCCTTTCGATTACAACTGGAGTTATAGACCTCACTGATTTCATATTTAAAACTTGCACAAACACCATGAAATTCTATGCTTCCATGGATCATGCTATATTATATAAGATTGTTAAGGGTTTGGACACGCTCGAGGCAGGAAACGTGGTCCCGATTTTGGGTGAGTCCAGAACTAGGGGACCACAGTTTAAGAATAAGGTGCAAGCCATTTAGAACGGAGACGAGGAAACGCTTTTTCTCACAGAGAGTGGTGAGTCTGTGGAATTCTCTGCTTCAGAGGGCGGTGGAGGCCATTTCTCTGGATACTTTCAAGAGAGAGCTAGATAGGGCTCTTAAAAATAGCAGAGTCAGGGGATTTGGGGAGAAGGCAGGAACGGAGTACTGATTGGGGATGATCAGCCATGATCACATTGAATGGCGGTGCTGGCTCGAAGGGCCGAATGGCCTACTCCTGCACCTATTGTCTATTGTATCTATTGTATTTTAGCAAATTTCACATTCTATTACTTGATCTGCTTTTCTCCAATAGGGGATAATCCAGGAAATCTTCTGGTTGTCAATGATGGATTCCAATGAAAAGCATACTGGTCTTTCCCATTAAGGGGGACTGAATCTGTCAAATCTCTCATCTCTGCATCAAAATTGGGTTTAGAAAGTGACTTTTTAAAATAAAACATGAGTAGTTGGTTTCTTTAATTTCCAACTGAGCCACACATAGAAACATAGAAACATAGAAATTAGGTGCAGGAGTAGGCCATTCGGCCCGTCGAGCCTGCACCGCCATTCAATATGATCATGGCTGATCATCCAACTCAGTATCCCGTACCTGCCTTCTCTCCATACCCTCTGATCCCCTTAGCCACAAGGGCCACATCTAACTCCCTCTTAAATATAGCCAATGAACTGGCCTCAACTACCCTCTGTGGCAGAGAGTTCCAGAGACCCACCCTCTCTGTGTGTAAAAAGTCCTTCTCATCTCGGTGCTAAAGGATTTCCCCCTTATCCTTAAGCTGTGACCCCTTGTCCTGGACCTCCCTAACATCGGGAACAATCTTCCTGCATCTAGCCTGTCCAACCCCTTAAGAATTTTTAAAGTTTCTATAAGATCCCCTCTCAATCTCCTAAATTCTAGAGAGTATAAACCGAGTCTATCCAGTCTTTCTTCAGAAGACAGTCCTGACATCCCAGGAATCAGTCTGGTACACATGAGTGCCCTTTATGATTAGCTTTTCTATAATTTCTCCTAGTTTAACCAGCTTTACACTTCTATATTCAAGGCAAGCTGATTTCACCCCCAAGATACATTTGGTCATGTTAAATCTGGGATGGGGCACCATTCTGCAGACAGCTGTGCACTTATCATTCAATATGACATTTACTGTGGGTGTGCCACTTGTGACATCAGTGGCATCCCAAAGTGCAATGTCTCAAATAGAGGCATTGGATATTGGCACCAAGTATGACATTTCACAGGCCCCCCCGTTTTATTGGGCTATAGTTTTTAATCAGTCCAAGTGCAGGAGGCCACCTCCACTTTACAACTGCTATAAAGTTCCTTGAACTCAGGCAAGAGCTTAATATTTAGCAGCTTGTCATAACCTCCCGACTCAAATGGCAGGGGCCTCACTTACTGTATTGACCAAAATTGGAGTGGCTTTACACTTAATGTGAAGGCCCAGACATTGGTCAGGGCTTTTCACTGTACCTCAGTACACGTGACAATAAACTAAACTGAAACCGGGGGAGGTTCGCTTTCAAAATTAATTTTGCTCACTGCCTACTTGCTGAAGTGCACATAGTGATGTTGGGTTGGCAATGTTTAACTTTAAGCAAATCCTGCCATCCTACCACATGACCGCTCACTTGTGGTGCAGCCCCAGGTCATGATCCCAGCCACAATTGTAACATGCTCTAGTCTGGTTTCATTTAAGATGGTTCATATCTACCACATCCAGTCCTACATCAGTCCTAATTGACGAGGCCATCCTCGTTCACAATTTGAGATTCAACTTGTTAAAGAACACAGTGCAAAACGTGCACTGCTTTTCGAGTTCAGGAGAGCAGAGGGAAAAATGTGGAAACATCTTTTTTTAGTTCTTTTCTTTATCATTCTTAGTTATCTTCCCATTTTTGGTTATTTTCTTTATCATTCAGCATGTCGTTTACTTGAGGAAGGCAAGTACTATTTCCATTTCCCCAGTCATCAATGCCGCTGGTGGTCTGGTTACACTGAAGCCCATCCCCGTGTGGGATGCCCACCGGAGCACAAACGTGAATGTTGGAGAAGCCGGGTGACAAATGCCGGATTACCATCAATGGGCATTTCTGCATTACCAGTGCCAATTCAACAAGATGGATCCACACAGTTTGCAGTGTTTATACTGGCAGCCCCAAGATTAGCCCCATCATAGGGCAAAGGATTTCTCCAATTCAAGCGAGTTTACCATTCCCATTAATTACCATTTCTACAAACCCATGACATGCACTTTGTACAATTCTAAAATGAAGGTAACATACCCAAGTTATGTTTAGGTTCTTTTTCAGAGACACAGCATGGAAACTGGCCATTCGGCCCGCTGAGTCAATGTCGATCATTGATCACCCGTTCACACTATTTCTATGTTATCCCACTTTCTCTACACACTAGGGGCAATTTTTATGGAGGCCAATTAAGCTACTAACATGTCTTTGGGATGTGTGAGGAAACCAGAGCAATGGTGGAAACCCATGTGTACTTATCACAGGCGAACTCCACACAGATAGCTCCAAATCAAACTTGTGTCTCTGGCGTGTGAGCAGCTCTACCAGCTGTGCCACTGCGCTGCACTTGGGTTGTATGAGTTATTAATCCAATTCTCTGGAACGACTAAATTGAAAGTGGGACACTATACTCTTCGGCCTCCTTCGGTCGTGGCTGACCATGGGTGTCTCCTGGGTGCTATTCCCTATATAGAGTACGCCTGTGCATGACTATGTTTAACATGGGGAGACTGGTGCACAGACAGCCACCCCACTGTCCTTGACAGATCTGGGTCAGGATCCAGTGGCATGGAATCCAAGACGACCGGAGACCCTTTTCTGCTGCAGCCTTCATCCGCCTTCCCAGCCGTCGTGACGCTCCACTAAGGTCAGCCATCGTCCTCCGCCTGTTCCACCATTGAGGTCTTGGGGACACAATAGTCCCTAAATACCCGATGGGTTTGCTAGTTATAAGACTAACCAAGAAAGCAGAGTCTTTCAATATTTAATAATGGTTTGTATTCAATTGCATGATTCTGTGGCTTTAAATTAATCTTAGCACCTATATCACCTTATGAAACCTCCAAAATTAACTCTCTTCACAAATGCTGCCTGACCTATTCAGAGCTTCCAGCAATTTGGCTTTTGTATTTAAAATTTTGCTTTACCGCGATATTGTTCACAGTTAAATATAGTGCTTTTGCAGTGGGCAATCATGATCGCTGCTTTCTTTCAGAGCTATTCAAAGCTCAAAATTCATCAAATGTAGCAAGGCTCCTGAGTTCTGCTTGCTAATTCCACATGGTACACTCCGGGAGAAGTGAAATATATATTCTCATCTATACACGGGGCTCCAGCACACCACTAGACACTTTACATCTAACAATTCAGATCCAAGTTACTTTCTATTTTGCCATACACATGACATTTAGTAATCAAACTCGGCAAACCACGAAATGCATTACATTTCACATTTGATCTAACAGATCAAAAATCAGAAAACGTTTTAAATTTAGCTTAATTTGAAACAGGATCTCAACTGCTTATTGTTGACAGCTAACAATATCGGGATCAATTTTCAAGTTTTAAACACTTTCCTTCTTTCCTTCAATTATAGGCAAAAAGATTGTCTGTTATAAACCTTTTAAACTGGTAAAAAACAATTCAGATTCTCAAGCATCAGCACCATGCTTGCAGTTATGAAACACAAAAATACAACTTAAATTAATCTAACGTGGATGAAAAATAATATAGATGAGAATTCGACCACAGACAGTTAAAGTAGCCCAACAATTGAAAAATTCAGCCCATAATAATAGAACCATTAAAACATCCTGACAGGCTGCATCTACATTTTCTCAGCTTTATCAGCTGCGGTTAAAAAAAAAAATCAGCCAGCTAAGGTCACGAGGCTAAGGAGGGATATGATGGTGGTGCACAAACAGCAATGGAAAGCAAGGTCATGAGAAGGGGACTTGCCTTAACACAACATTGAGAGATCCAGCACTGCACAACTAACAGCTGCCTTGGTTTGCCATTCCTGTGCTAGCTCCACTAACTGTGATTTACTACTGTACCAGCTCTGGTGTTGACACCTTTATGTCCCTCCCTCCTATCCCAGCAAGCCTGGAGGCCATGATGGATGCTGCTGAACTTTTCCTCCTATCACCTTAAAAAGAACTTTCCCGAAATCTTTTGTTTCCCATCAAAGTGGAAGACAGAGGGGTTTTTATTTAATTTTAAATTAACAGCCTTGTTGCTCTAACTTGGTAGCAATATACAGAATTTATTACTCCAATGAATTTCTTAAACACCAATCTCTTTTTTTTCTACCCAATGAACTGAACATAGTCCAGAGTAAATCAAATGTAATTGCTGGTCGTCCAACATCATTGGAGCAATACTTTATACTAACTGCCATTGGTAATTTGGTGTATTTAATTGAAAATGCTAAGATAATGGGGAACTTGGCCACCGACATTAACCCCTCGGTAGCTGATGGTTCATGAATAGATGAAATGCAAAGGCAGCTTCAGGATACAGTCAATTAAATAAACCGACTTAGCCCAGAATTTAAAATATATTTAACAAAAAAAGCATACTCACATTTTCATCCTGTGGTTATGCAGTTTATTTTTCTTAATACATCTAATTCTAATTTAGCCCTTGCTTTTTAAGGTTAAGTTAACATTTGGAATAAAGCCCTGCATTTTCATTTGGGGCTCTCTAACTCTAATTGTAGCTTTAACTAGCATTGCTGCCTCCAGTTGCTCTTTTTACTGGGAGGATCATAAACTCTCTCAGGGACATATCCTGTCTTGTAAAGTAGCTAACTTGTTAGTCAATACGGCACATCGATATGATGGTGGTTGTTGTGGGGGGAGGGGGTTGGGGTGAGAAGCCCGTACTCTTAAAGGACAGCAAACTGTGTTGGGGGGGGGGGGGGGGGGGGGAAGGAGTAAAAGTACACTTGTTTTACAACAAAATCCTGGCTTGCTCATCAACTTTCAGCAATATCTTTGAGAAGGCGACAAATGTCCCTGAAGTAACCACACCAGCAGTGTGAGAAAGCAGTGAATGAATCATGCACTTGTACTGAAGAACTGGCTGGAAAGAAATATGTTAAAAAGTTACAGCGAGTGGCAGAAATACCGAGCTAACTCCCTTTGAGAATATTGCTTTGTGCCTTTAGACTTAAGTGCCGAAAGTGGCAAGTGTAAACAGTAGCCAATTGTAGCATTCAGGTCATGCGCTCCATTTTAGATCAACCTCAGCTGCATTTGACAAAATACTTTTCAATAGACTCTATCTAGTGAAAGGCAAAACCCCAAACCTACAAATAAGCGATGACCCAAATCAGAATGGGAATTAAATAAGAAAAGCCAAGTTTATTTCTTGAAAGCAGGACTTGTTTGCGTGCAATCTCACCTTGACAACAGTGTTATTAATAACCTCGCACTTACCGGCAATGAGTAGAAGAAGATCCCGAGGAACAAAACTACAAACAGCAGTATTAAGATCCCGAGAAATATCCATTTGAATCGGCGCCAGATGATGTATTTCATCGTCTTACAAGGACTGGTGAACCACAGGAAAGACGTTTCTGGACGGCTGGTTGTAAAGAATTAAATACAGTTAATTTTCCATTCCAAACGGATAGTGTACACAATTTACATTAAGCACTCATTTACAGAATTAAGAAACCATTGTTCAATGAAACCACGGGCATGTTTATTACCCATTTTAAAAACCATAGTTAGCTCCTAACCTAACCAACTGCTCAGTGGGTGTATGGAGAAGGACACGATCACTCTGAAGGACTGTGTGGGTTTTGACTTCTTGTCAAGGAATGGTGCTGTTACTACTTTATTGTGACGGGATGGTGCAAAGTGCCAAGATGAACAAGGTGTCAAAAACACATTTACAGTTGGAAGTGCGGCTCCTGGAATGAGGTCCCATGCAGCAGCCATATACTGTCCTCCAAGACAATTATTATCTTTGGAGAAGAAACAAAACATGGGATTTCTCTTGTGCTCTCAGAAAGGAAACAAAACTTGTTAGTGAAAGCAACAGTTGTATGGAACACAGACGAGACCATTCAGCCCTCTGTGCCTATTCCATTATTCAATATGTCCATGGCTGATATCTTTCCACAGTCCCACCTTCCTGTGCTAAAATCATAACCCCCTCTACTCTCTTCATAGCCAACGGCCTTTCTTTTTGTCTAAACTATCTCAGCAATTGACCCCCCCCCCACAGCTCTCCTGGGTGGAGAATATTCCAAGTGATTCAATGCAGTATTCGATCAGCCTACACCATTGACTCATTATTTTTAATTGGCGTTCCCCATTTCTACATACATGAGACAGATTGTGCTATGCTGTCACTCTAAGGGGAATGGTCTTCCGATGCTTAATATCTGGCTTAAAGCCACAAGGAATATACACGAGGCATATTGGTCTCTAGAAATCCAAGAATCTATACACCCCATTTGTAGGGAGGTCATTTTGATTCTGCCCTTGGAGACTAAGAATGTTTTTTGGCTTCAGTATGATCACATACATTCTTCTACATTTTAGGAGAACATAAACCAGATACGAGATGAGAGCGAATAACACACTGAAGCAAATACAGATGTTGGAGATTTGAAGCAAGAACAATGCTACAAACATCCAGTAGGTCAGGAAACATCTGTCAAAAGCCAACAACTTGCAGACATTGAACGCTTTCCTCTGATTCTGCCAACTCATAACATATAGCAAGCGGCTGCTCATAATGAGCTATGTTCAAAGGATCAGATTATTTCAGTAGACAATTGCTAGTTCAAGTCCCACTTCAAGACTTTGGTGCAAAATGTAGGCGGACACTTGAACATCACCTTCAGATGAACCTTCTTAAGCTGCATGATTAAACCAGGGTCCGCAGATCACGGTAAAGGATTCTGTGGCAATATGCCAGATAGCGTTCCTCCTTCGACCAAACATGAAAAAAAGCACCACAACACACTTGTCCTTGTGGGATCGTGCCAAGTACTAAGAAACCACAACTGTCAATATTTATTGAGGCTCAAAGCAGTTTATGGTGGACGGGGAACCACAACATATTTTTAAACTTTGTACTTTAAACACAATCTTCAAGATAAAAAAAGTTTACAAAACTGGAATGAATCATTAAAAGCAAGGAATGATGAAAGATGGTGACATCTTTTCATAAAGTGAAGCCGTCAATAGCTGTCAGCAGACCGCACAAGTGCACAGCAGAGCAGCAAGCTGTCAGAGCTCTTGGAGTGACATTCCTTTCTGTTGTCTGTGCTTGAGAATATGCAAAGTGCAAATTCTGCTACATTTCTACAGGTTTAAATACACCCATCAATCTTCTCCACTTTTCCTGAACAATACCAAGGATCTTTGAATTTCTGGACACCAATAGGCCTCTTGTATATTGCTCATGATGCCTTAAGCCCAGATATTCAGTATCAGTAGACCATTCACTTACAGAGTGATGGTATAACTGATTTAGACGTAGACCAACCCTGCCAAACACATTATCCATCTGTTGAAAAGACCCTGACAATGGGAGCCCATTACCCTTCCACCTTCAACCCCAGGTATTGGCTTAGTCTTGTTTCATGACCCATCCACTCAGAAAAGCAGCTGCCTTGCTTGTCCTCGTTCTTTTATTAGCCCGTTGACTGAAACGTACAAGGGACGTGCCTTCCACTTTGCATCCACAAAACCGTGATCATTTACTAAACTAACCCTGCGGCACCATACTGTCCTCCAAAACAAACATTAATGACAAGACAGTGGAAACTGAATCAGAGGACCCACTGCTTAGCAAAGAAAGCACCACCTTCCTAGCTTTTCATCAACTGAGGGAAAAAATCAAGACATCTCGAATAACATCTCATCAACAGTTAAGAGAGCGCAGCAGCGGTTGCACATTCTGCGCCGGATGAGAAGAGCTCACCTCCCCCATCCCATCCTCACTACTTTCTACAGGGGCACCATAGAGAGTATTTTGATCAGCTGTATCTCTGTCTGGTTTGGGGACTGTAAAGCCTCCGACTGGAAGCCCGTGCAGAGAGTAGCGAGGACAGCGGAAAAAATCATCGGGACTTCTCTCCCCTCAATCGGGGATATTGCGACCAAACGTTGCGTGTCTAAGGCCAGCAGTATTATAAAAGACCCCACACATCTCCATCACGGACTGTTCACTCTGCTGCTCTGGGGAAAAAGATATCGCAGCATAAGGAGCAGAACATCAAGGTTCTGCAACAGCTTCTTCCCACGAGCCATCAGACTCCTGAATGCCATGTAATGGGCTGCCACCATTGTCTATTTATCCTTTTATCCTTTTTATCCATTTTATCCATGTCTATCCTTCTGTTAATTTATCGTGTTGCACAGGGAGCCAAATGCAACATAATTTTGTTTGGAACTGCATATATCAATGTATTTCAAAATGAAAATAAAGTTTGTTTGACTTGACTCGACTTGACTTGACATTAGACTTGGCATCAAACTCAGTGTCTACTGGGCAGCAGAGATTCCGGCCCTCTTATATGTTCTGAGACGGGCAATCCACGATACTGGAAAAATATCATAAGTGGCGACGCTCAAAATCCTTCAAATTCACTGGATGGATAAGTGAACCAATGTTGGCCATCTTTCTCGGGCCCACTTAACGGGCCAGTGTTAAGGTGTTAAGGCCTTGGCAATGCTTGGACTGGCTACATGGTTTACATACCTGACAATAGGCCCGCAAAGCAAATGTGCTAATCCATGGTCTGACGGGGGGGGGAGAAAAACATTCAATGACTAACTCAATTCTTCCTCGATGGAACATCGCCACCAATTCCTGGGAATCCTAACCCACAACCGCCCAAAGTGGGGGGGGGGGGGGGGGGGTTGGGAATAGTGTCTAGAACTCCCATCTTGGCCTCAGTAAACACTGGTCGTCCATGACACTGAAATGGAAACAACTCATGCTCCATCCTGAGAGGTAGCCAAGACAACAGCGACAGCTATTGCTGGCAATCAAAGGGACTGGGTCGGTTGCAAAAGCTTCTTCCTCATCAATTCACTTATTATCCATGTCCTGGGACAATCAACAAGCTCCTTGAGAGAAGGCAGGATGTACAGACTGACCCCCAACATTGAATCGATGGTCAGAGTTGAAGTGGGAAGTGAAGCAGCAGGAGAATATTTATAAACCACGTCATTAGCTACAGCATCATGAAAGTTCATGATAGTTAGAGTGGAAAGTGCCAGAAATGCCTTCTCCAGTCGAAATTCAATTTAAACAAATCCCAGCACTAACTATTGGTTGAAATGTTCTTTTTTTAAAAAAAGCAATTGAAAGAACAAACATGACTCTCAACTGCATCCACCACAGTGGTCTCAATAGAACACTTGAATGTAAACCGTAAGTGCATGAAATATGAGGAGATAAAAAATCTCTGCTTATAAAGAATGGTTAAAACCCATCCATTCTGTTCAAATAGTCAGCATTCAATGTTTAAAACACAAAAAAAAAACATTGCTTTTAAATGTGATGTCCCATATAGGCCCCTGTCCTTTCAAAATGCAAGATACAAACATACAAAAACAAATCAAGAAAAAAAAAAGGTTACTTTGGAGGATCTAGTTTTGGGTTCATGTTGGGTTCATCTCTTGCTTTGGCAGCAGGTTTTTCGTCAGCCTCTTGTTCAGTGACAATCTCCAATGTCATTTCAACTTTACCCTGGAAAACAAAAGGAAAACTTTCAGCAATACGTCTAATGAGAACAGACATTCACAGATAAGTGATATGGTTACCTCCGAATACAAAACTTATAGGATTACGTCAACCTTTTAAAAACAGTACTTCATGCAATCCTTTTCAGGCCAACGGGCCCATCTCAAAAGCCAGTATGCGATCCATGAATCGGGGGCAGAGTTATTTTGTGATTATCTATCCAAACAGTTGACCTAAAAAAAGTTTCCTTGGTATTCAAGCAAAACTTAACAATTAAAAAGATGTCCATCATGGTTTTTCTATTGGAGTTTAAAATTCTATCAACATGTCATCATTGACTGTGACTAATGACCCTGGTATGAAATAGCTCACTGCTTGTTGTAGCTCCTGGCTGCTGAATCATTCATCAGATAACCTTTCATATTCTTTGTGGCTTCAAATGATTGTCATTTTTCTTCAAGATAGTTCACCCAGGAGTGAAAAACGTGGTGCAGCTTAAGCGCACAATTGTTTCCATATAGGTTTGCTCATGATGTATGTGGTGCAAAAACTTTGTTGCGTATGCATTATTTCATAAGTCACAATTACTCCTTCATTCTATCCTGCCCGAGCTTCTTAATACTTAAGGGCAAAACTCCAGTGATCAAGAATTTAGCTTTAGGTTATGATCCAGGAATAAATTGCATATTTTCTTTTGTTCAAACTGATTTTCAAACTGGCTCATGTAAAAAAAAAACCCAGCAAAACCATGGAAGAGCTACAGAATGCAATTGTTTAACATTAAAATAGCATTAAAAGCATTCCTTGATATATTTAAGAATTGTGACCTGATGCAGTTTGTTAATATAGGTGGAAAGGGGGTGGCCACAAATATGAAAAAGGTCTGGCTGATTTTTTAATACAATTTTGTTAAAGAAATCATTCAACCATTAGTCACGTCAGTGCAGAGCAGACAGATTCTCGGTAAATTATTGTTTTTTAAAAAAGGTTTAAAATTCACCTTGAGGCATCCCAGCAGCAAAAATTACTGAAAGACCCTCATTAATGGCCCACAAAGGAGTGTAATTGTCAGAAATTCCCAAGTGTTTAATTCATTCTTGGCAAGAAAGAAGGCCATGTGTACATATTCTGTCGCTCACACAATACAGTATAAGCTCACACCAAAGGTTTAGAGAATTCAATTTGCAATGTGGGCAAAATACAAAGTCACATAGCTACTGTCGAGAGAAAAGCAGGTGACATTACAGGCTAAGGATCTTCAAAAACTAAATCGCCTTGAATATCAAACATGTCCCCCACTTTCCAGATGCCACATAACCTAGCAAGCATCTCCAAGAGTCTTCCACTTGTAGTTTGGATTCCCAGTCTTGCAATAGTTTGCTTTTGCATGTAACAATTTGCCCCAGGATACAAAGATCTCTGTCAAGGTCCCAGTTCTATAGTCTCCCTCGATAACCTGGCAGGACCCATCGTAATCTCAAACACTTGAAATGCCCATCTAGGTTTCTCCGAGTTAAAAACAAGAAAAGTTATTGATGATATTCTTCACTAAAACAAATGATAATAACCCCAAACTTGCAAGGCGGAATATGATAACAGTGAAAATAAAATTCTATTGATGTATAGGATGATCCTTACAGCCAAAATACGCTCATCATCTTTCTCTTGGACACATGGCCACCAACCATTTAACGACTTCTGAGAAAAAAGTGAAGTCAGTTTAGGAGCTTTAGCGCCAGGATTCTTCGTATCTGGCAGCATGTCCAGGTCACATCCTTTGGCTGTTTTCGTTGGGCTTATTGTTGAGTTCAGGTCCAACTCAAGATAACCTGCAAATTGGAGACAAAAGCACGAATAGAATTACGTGATGAGAATCAAACAAGAGAAGTTGTCGCGTAGTAACAATCTGCCCCTCTCCTTGTTTTATTGGGCCGAGGTCAAACGTGAAAATTAACAACCAGAATTATCCATTATTTCCAATGTACAAATTGTGCCACTTTCATTAGATAACCAAAATTCAGCAGATTAAAGAGGCATCACGATTCTGGTGTCTTACAAACTAATGATTCACTGGAGATTGCTGCAATGCAGCAAAAAACTATTTTGACCATTTTCACTGATAATGCATCTAGTTCACATACACATATGCTCGTTGTTCATTGGATGGCCTAACAGCAACATTGTATGATGGTGGTGTCTGGTTGTTGCCAGCATCTGTTCCATAACTTTAAGTTATTTTTGCAGATAATGACACTGGGATAATGAAAATCACACTGAACTGAGACTCAATATTTTGAGCGCCTGCCTCATGCCATAATCAAGGACTATGACGAAGAGAAAGGGTGCCAGCGAGTCTCCCTGTAAGACCCCCGCGAGGATCTTAAACACTTTGCTCTTGCCATCCGGGCTGACAACCTTGGCCGTGGAGCCCAAGGTCATATCCTCAATGGTTCTCAGGAGACGACGAGGGATACCGTAAGCCTTCAAAATCCTCATCATTTTGCATCAATGACTCGAGTCTTGGAGTCAATGAAGTCAATGAAGGTTAGGACAGCTGGCAGATTATTATTCTTCACCTCCTCAATAGATACGGAGATATAATACATAATGAATACATTAATAACCCCAATAAATTAATGACCCCAATACTGGCACAAAAATAAATTAATGTCAATGCAACCAAAGACAGTCTACAGCATTCAAGAACATGATGGTTGTTGGGAAGAAACTATTCTTGAATCTGCTAGTTTTCAGATTCCTCTGCCTTCTTCCCAATGGTTGGAATAAAATGAGAGTGTGGCCAGGTTGCGTTGGATTCTTGATGATGCTGGCTACCATTTTGATGCAGTGTCTCCCATGGATTGCTTTGATGGTGGGGAGGCCAATGCCCATGATGCACCGGGCAATGATCACCACTCTTTGTAATCTCCTTTGCTCCTTTGAATATCTACCTTCTAAGGTAGCAGAGGCATTGACGGGCTTTCTTTATGATTGCATCAATGTGCTGGACCCAGGCCAGATCTTCAGAGATATGCTTGCCCGCAAAAATTAAAGTTATTTAATTAGAGTTATAAAATGAAACTCTCCCAGTACACTCCAAACTCTCCAAGTTGACTGTGCCTGAACCCCTCTGTCGGTGGATCACCAGCTTCCTGACAGACAGGAAGCAGCATGTGAGGCTGGGAAAGCACATCTCGGACACGCAGACCCTCAGCATAGGAGCACCGCAAGGCTGCGTACTCTCTCCTCTCCTCTACTCTCTCTACACCAACGACTGTACCTCCACAGACACATCTGTCTAGCTTCTCAATTTTGCGGACAACACAACCTGGATTGGACTGATCCAGGATGGGGAGGAATCTGCCGACAGACAGGAAGTGACACAGCTGGCGTCCTGGTGCCATCGCAACAACCTAGAGCTCAATGCTCTTAAGACAGTGGAATTGATTGTAGACTTTAGGAGAGCTCCCCCTCCCCTCACCCCACTCACCATCAACAACACCACAGTCATATATGTGGAGTAATTTAAGTTCCTTGGAACCATCATCTCCAAGGACCTTAAATGGGAGGCCACCATTGACACAACAGTCAAAAAGGCACAACTGAGGATGTACTTCCTGCGGCAACTGAGGAAACACAATCTGCCGCAGGCAATGATGGTCCAGTTCTATACTGCCATCGTAGAGTCTGTTCTCACCTTCTCCATCATGGTCTGGTTTGACTCAGCCACCAAGCACGACACCTGGAGGTTGCAGCGAATTGTCCGATCAGCAGAGAAGGTTATTGGCTGCAACCTTCCCTCCATTGATGAACTGTACACTGCAAGGGCCAGGAAGCGAGCGGGTAAGATCATCTCTGACCCCTCTCACCCTGGCCACAATCTCTTTGAATCACTTCCCTCTGGAAGGCAACTCTGGACTGTCAAAGCTGTTACAGCTAGATATAAAAACAGTTTTTTTCAATGAGCAGTAGCTCTACTCAATAACCAAAAGTCTGCAGCCTCCTTTTGTTCTGGCATTTTATTTCATTCTTCACATGTTAAAATTATAATGTCTTATTCTTAATAGTTTACTGTATATTGTGTTGTTACTTGTGAGCAAAGCACCAAGACAAATTCCTTGTATGTATACATACTTGGCTAATAACATTTATTCGATTCAATTCCATTACCAACCCATCGATGAGGACAAGATTGTGGATGCTTGGCTTTCCCCTTCTAAAGTCAACAGTCAGCTACTTGGCCATGCTGACACGAAGAACAAGGTTGTCGTTCTGGCACAATTCAATCACAGTTTCAATCTCCCTTCTCTACCCTGAAGGGCCTGTCCTACCAGCATCCGACACCATGCGATGAGCGCGATCAAACTAGAAGCGGGGGCCGCGCGGAGGTCGGGTGATCCCCAGTACAGGGCCGTTCCCACCAGCATGCGCCTGCATGCGGCAAGCGTGACCAAAACGGCAGCGAGGGCCGCGCGGAGGTCGGGTGAGTGGCGCAACGCGGCGCAAAGTGAGGCGAACTTGGAGCGAAGTCTTAAAGGTAAGTTCGCCAGGACAGAGAGGGGCACACAGAGAGGGGCACAGAGGCACACACACAGAGGGCCACGGAGCCACACACATAGAGGGTCACGGAGGCACCTACAGATAGGTTCATGGAGGCACGACGTCGAGACGGTGTGTAATGCGTCGAGGCAACTGCGAGCCGACAAGCTGTTGCCGCGTGGAATTTTTGAACATAGCCAGTTTTTCGGAGTACCGCGCGATGTCAGGACGAACTACGCACAATTCCGGCGATCGAAGTGGGACCGGCCCCGTGACGCCGGACGGCTCAAGCGACCACGTTAGGTCGCGCTCATCGCATGGAGTTGCATGCTGGTGGGACAGGCCCTTTATTCATCTGCCATTCATCCAACAACAGTTGAGTCAGTAGCAAGTTTAAAAATTGAGTTGGAACTGTGTCTGGCTACACAATGGTGGGTATAGAGCGAGTAGAGCAGGGTACAGAGCACGCATCCCTGAGGTGCTCCTATGTTGATGGCTATTGAATAGGATATACAGTTGCCAATTCTTACTGACTGCAGTCTGCCAATGAGGAAGTTGAAATTCCAGTTGCATCGAGAAGTGCATTGACACAGTTCCCAGGGTTTGGTGGTGTTGAATGCTGAACTGTAGTCCATGAACAGCCTGATGTACGTGACCTATTGCCCAAGAGGTCCAGTGCAAAAGTGGAGAGCCTGTAGTTTTGGGAAGAGCTGTTCCCAAACCAATATGCAATGCCAACTAGAAACTTGATTGTCTCAGCCATTTCTACTTCGGTATCATTGATGCTGATTGGGGCATATATTCCTTGATGTTTCCTGAAGTTGATAACCATCTCCTTTGTCTTGCTGATATTGAGGGAGATGTTTTCCTGACACCATGTTACTAATTTTCTTGCTGATATTATTCCTGGAGCAACATTTTGCTGTACAAATTTTCTATACCGGTGCTTCTGGTTCTGCTGAATTAACTGACAACCACAGGATGCTGCCCACATGGCAAATTGTTCATGCTGAAGAAATGTTTACATCAGACAACTGAACCATCCGACCACAACTAGAGAGCTGTCCTGAACTACTATCTACCTCATTGGCGACCCTCGGTCTATCTTTGATCAGACGTTACTAGTATTATCTTGCACCAAACGTTATTCCCTTATCATTCCATTACCCAGACCCTCTGGATAAACAGGATCTGATCAAGAACAGTCAACATGGATTTGTGCGTGGAAGGTCATGTTTGACAAACCTGCTTGAATTTTTTGAAGAGGTTACTAGGGAAATGGATGAGGGTAAAGCAGTGGATGTTGTCTATATGGATTTCAGTAAGGCCTTTGGCAAGGTTCCCCATGGAAGGTTGGTTAAGAAGGTTCAATCTTTGGGTGTTAATGGCGGAGTAGCAAGATGGATTCAACAGTGGCTGAATGGGAGATGCCAGAGAGTAATGGTGGATGGCTGTTTGTCAGGTTGGAAGCCGGTGACCAGTGGGGTGCCTCGGGGATCTGTGTTGGGTCCACTGTTGTTTGTCATGTACATCAATGATCTAGATGATGGGGTGGAAAATTAGATCAGTAAGTATGCAGATGATACTAAGATAGGGGGTGCTGTGGATAATGAAGTAGATTTTCAAAGTCTACAGAGAAATTTGGGCCATTTGGAAGAGTGGGCTGAAAGATGGCAGATGGAGTTTAATGCTGATAAGTGTGAGGTGCTACATCTTGGCAGGAGAAATCAAAATAGGACGTACATGGTAAATGGTAGGGAATTGAGGAATGCTGTGGAACAGAGGGATCTAGGAATAACTGTGGATAGTTCCCTGAAGGTGGAATCGCATGTAGATAGGGTGGTAAAGAAAGCTTTTGGTGTGCTGGCCTTTATAAATCAGAGCATTGAATATAGGAGTAGGGAAGGATGTCAACAAAATAGAGAGAGTACAGAGGAGATTTACTAGAATGTTGCCTGGGTTCCAGCAACTAAGTTACAGAGAAAGGTTGAACAAGTTAGGTATTTATTCTTTGGAGCGCAGAAGGTTAAAGGGGGACTTGATTGAGTTCTTTAAAATGATGAAAGGGATAGACAGAGTTGACGTGGATAAGCTTTTCCCATTGAGGGTAGGGAAGATTCAAACAAGAGGGCATGACATGAGAATTAAGGGACAGAAGTTTAGGGGTAACATGAGGGGGAACTTGTTTACTCAGGGAGTGGTGGCTGTGTGGAATGATCTTCCTGCAGAAGTGGTGGAGGCAGGATCGATTTTAACATTTAAAAGTAAAGTGGATAGGTATATGAATGGGAAGGGAATGGAGGGGTATGGTCTGAGTGCAGGTAGATGGGACTAGGGGAAAATAAATGGTCGGCACGGACTGGAAAGGCCGAGAAGGCCCGTTTCCGTGCTGTAATTGTTATATGGTTATATATGGTTATGAATCTGTACACTATAATTGGTTCGATTGTAATCATATATTGTCTTTCCGCTGACTGGTTAGCACACAACAAAAGCTTTTGACTGTACCTCGGTACACGTGACAATAAACTAAAACTGAAACAAAGTTACAATCAAGCATTTCAATATTGGAGGACAATTCCGTGCGCCAGTCTACCAGAGATTTATTATTTTACTTCGGAGTCACGTGAGTGACTTCGTGAAGACCCCGCCAGGCACGCATGCGCGACATATCGTCGACCGCATGCGAGCGACAGGCAGGGAGGAGCGTTGCTCCTCTACTGCTGGGACCTGCAGGTAAGTAAAACACTAACCTGCGGTCTTTTTCTTCTAGGTGGCCCTGTCGCAGGGTCTCGCAGCCGCCTCGGATCTGACTGCTGCGGCAGTCAGCGGCGGCTCCAATAGTTGGAGTCGGGAAGCCCGTTGACCCAGGGGGGTCCGGGCTCATACACTCGCCGGCGGAGGACGGCAGAGGCAGCCCGACTCCACACCGCAGCCCGCAGGGGACGCCGCGGGCGAAAAGGAATGGGGCTTGCCGGCTCGCTGTCAAAAGTTCGCGACGGCAGCGCGGCAGCCCCGACTCTACACCTCAGCCCGCGGGGAACACCACGGGTTGGCGGTGTACATGTAGGCGTGGGGCTTGCAGGCTCGCCGTTCAAAGTAGGAACGGTAGAGCGGCAGCCCCGACTCTACACTGCAGCCGCGGGGGATACTGCGGGCTGGCGGTGTGCATGCAGGAGTCGGGCTTGCAGGCTCGCCGTCAGAAGTTTCAACGGCGGAGCGGCAGCCCCGACTCTACACCACAGCCCGCGGGGGTGATACTGCGGGCTGGCGGTGTGCATGTGGTGTAGGGCTTGCTGTGCTTGCAATGGGCAGCAGCCCGACTCTACACCGCAGCCTGCAGGGGTTCTGCGGGTTGCTGGCATTCAGGGAGAAGCAGGCTTGCAAGCAAAGGCAGCCTGACTCCACACTGCAACTGCAGGGATTCTGTGGCCTGGCTACATTAAAGTGCCCTGCTACTCTAGGGTATGCATTGTCTTCAAGAAGTTCCGACTGCCAACATATAAAAGTTATTAAAGCATGAGAGGCTGGTCACCATACTTCTTAAAGACCCTCAGGTAAGATACTAACTTTGAATAGCTAAGCGTCTGTATTCGAGTTTGCTTACAGAGGGATGGAGACCAGAATGAAGGCAGCGAAGCAGGTCTCCAAGGGCCGTGCGACTTCAGATGGGAGTCAGCGGCCACCATTCCAGAAGAACGCGGAGGTCGGGGAGCCCTGCGCAGCCAGGACCCGTCTCTCCACCACGGCTGACCATGGGGCCGCAAAATGGTGGAGCACCGCGTGGGAGCAGGATGGGCAAGACCTGGACTCCCTACCACTCTCACCTATGCATAGTGACTGTGGGGCAAAGGTGCGTAAACATGTGACCCGCTCGGCGGCTCGTTTTGTCTCTCCTACTATGCAGGTATCAGAGATGGGGAGAGCTGCGCACAGGTCATGCCCCGCTGCAGTGGGAGGCATCGACATACCGCCGGGGGTAACCTGCTAGACTGCAGGCCGGTGATGGACCTGCTGGAAATCGGGGAGCCCTGCAGGAGCAGGAGGTACCGGTGTCCACCGGAACAGGCTGCCGGAGCGCAGACCGGTGGCAGCAGTTTACGGCTAGGCAACCCCATTGCTACGGGTAACGCCGGCTATGCGCCCTCATGGACCCGTGTGGTTAAGGGTGACGGCAAGCCTGCACGGACAGCGGAGCCGGTATTGGGGACCGGTACCGATCCTTCCCTCTGCCTTCCCACCAGGCAGAGGTGCCGCTTAGGTCCAAACGACGGCGGACTAGCGGTATGTCCGTGCAGGAGTCGTACAGCCTGCGGGAGCAGGAGGTACCGGCACTGCACCGGAACAGGCTGCCGGAGCGCAGACCGGTGGCAGCAGAATACGGTTAGGCAATCCCGTTGCTGCGGGTAAAGCCAGCCAAGCGCCGTCACAGACCCCTGGGGGTGAGGGTGACGGTGTGCCTGCACGGACCACGGACCGGTATTGGGGACCGGTTCCGACTCCTTTCCTCTGCCTGCTCGTCAGGTAGAGAGGCCGCTAAGGTCCGAGGGATGCCGGGCTAGCGGGTTGTCCGTGCGGAAGTCGTTCAGCCCCGCAGGAGCGGGTGCTGACGAGTACCTGTCAGCCACTTCGTTGAGGTGTGACCTACTGGCAGAAGCCCCAGCGACTCATCAGGGCCTGGGGAAGTCGACCTGTTGTCCGTGTGTAGCGGCAGCGGTCGCATGGCTAGGATGGAGCTAATGGTGGAGCAACTATATCAGCAGGACCTGGGTCGGCAAGAGCAGGAGTCTCAGCGGTCTGGGAGTTCGGATCATGACCACCACCTTCAATCTCACCTTCGTCCATCGGGAGTGCTAGCATTCAACAGATGGCCGATTTGACAAAGAAGCGGCAGCAGAAGAGCCCACTGCTCTCGATCCAGAAGAAGAAGTTGGAGGTGTCGAAAATCCTAAACCTGTTTTCAGGGGTACCGCTGCACTCTACATTGGCAGTAAGTATTAATTCTTGACGACACACCAGTTCCTAGACCAGGTGCTTTCAGAAACACGGAGAAGTACAAGGATCCTGGAAACTGTGTTACCCTGAACGTCCCGAGGGTCGACTCAGCCATCTGAGGGAACATAATTTCCAATGCGAGGGAACAAGAGATGAAGAGGCAGAAAATTCTGAAGCTATTGGCGTCGGGCATCACGGCGCTCATCAGGACCCTCGATGGGGCAGGTGCATCCGCAGAGCAGCAGGATGCTCTAGCCCTCCTGTGTAGCACACTTCGGGAAACTGTTTTAGTCAGAGCTCCATCCGGCCCGACATTAACCCTGAATTCGCTGGGTTGGGTCGTACCTCCACCACACCTCCAAGACAGCTGTTTGGGGAGGACCTGCCCAAGCCGGTCAAAGACGAGGCCATCAAGAACACATCCGCACCAGCTCCCCAACAGCAGAAGCCTTGTTAGGGCAGAGCCAGCATAGACTACCTCACCACACACCAGCTGCAGGAACAAGGATTTACCGAGGCGATCGAGCAGCACCCAGCAAAGAAGGAATACTAGAAACCAGAACGTCAGGCTCGCCGGTAACCATGGAGGTAAGGGGGCCTGGTTCTCTTGGAAGTGCTGCATGCATAACCTCACAAGTAGGAGGGAGGTACATACATTCTGCGGCTTTGTTTGTCACTATCCAGGGAACAGAGCTATAGCCATAATAGATTCATGTAACAGCCTTGCTTGCGCCAGGGAACTGACTTTCGACATGCTGCTAAGCTATGGGTAAATTGGAGCTACATTCCACCCACATAATTGGGTCGTTACGCTATCAAAGCTTGGGTGAATAAGCAAAATCTCGGCATGTATAGCGAATGCTTACAATTACGAGCTTAAGCAGCTGCCAATCCAAGCATAATTGAGGTACAACGGTGGATTAGCAATGGTTGTGATTGTTAAATCCCATCATTACATCAAACCTAGTAGTCGCGTTACAAACCGACGCAAGCGCCGAGGGCTGGGGAACTACTGACACCATTCCAGGTGGGGCGGTAAATGGGATTGCATGAGTCTACTTTCTTCAATCACAAGGTATAAACTGTTTAGAAATGCTGGGAGCATGTCCAGGGCTGCGCATTAATGTACTAATCTGCAGCATACGTATGTTCGTCTTCAAAATAATACCACTGAGGAGGCATATTAAACCTTATGGGTGGCGTCAAGTTAATATCTTGGGATGAATTGGAAACATTAATTTGGCTCTGGTGGATTGAAAGAAATTTGAGTTCAGCTATGTACCTTCTGGATAAGCTCAATATAGTGGCGGACACCAGGTCACAAGTATTAATAACGACATCAAGTAGATTGAACCTCCAAATATCTGCTAAAATTATAGCCTAATATGGAATACCAGATTTCGACCTCTTTGCGTCCAGGTTGAGCCATTGGATACTAACATATGTCTTGAGAACTAGATCCTGGGGCAGTGGCGATGGACGCGTTTTCGCTACGTTGGGGGGAAATGCGGGGTTTCTATGTTTTCCCCATTCTGCTTCATCAGACAGGTGCTGCAGGATACGCAACCAGGCTCTGCAACATAAAGGACCATGGATGTCAAACAGCATCGTGCAGAGAGAGTCCAGTAGGAAGCAGTACCTCGCCTACATAAGGATATGGGAGGTTTCTGTAGTCGGACCTAGACCATCTACATATCTGCTATACTCTCCAAGGTGCTGGAATACTCATGGGTCGTCATTATGACGAGTCCCTCAGTTACAGTGCTGTATACAGTGCCAGGAGTGCATTGTCGTCCTATCGCTAGATTGGACTGGGATGAGGTAGTGTTGACCCTCCTCAGGAGCTGGTCGCCTATGATGGACTTACTCACCTTCAAAGTGCTTATGATAATGGCACTGAACACAGCTCAACAGGTCATGACTTTACAGGAATTAAACCTGGATAGAATGATCGGACCATACTAAGGTAACTTCTTTACAGAAGAATTACTTACACTACACAGACCTGGGACTACACGTCTGCAAATGGGCATCAGATGTATGGAGACGGGTCTGTTTCAGCCATGGTAACCCACGTCACAGGGTGATTGTGCAGACTATCTCCAGATGACACGAGGTGGTATTCGGTGCAGCAGGTAAGACACTAATATTTTAAATGTCATTCTATCAGGGCTGCATCCACATCAGTGGCAAGGACTATGGCGGTGTTCATGGATTATGGCCTCGCAATAGCGAGCTGGGCCAGTGAATCTACACTTCAGCGGTTTTATAACTGATTTATAACCGCTCCCGCAACGTTGGCGGATTCAGTTTTAAGTGCTGTTCCCTAAACGTTTGTCCCCGAGTTCAGGGGGTTATTGTTGTATTAACAAATGTTATTATTTTTTCAGCTTGTTCAAGTCTGAAATACGTTAACATACTTCCTCCATCAGAATTACGGCAGTGTGTGAGCATGGGCGTGGTCCAGGGCATGTAATCACAGAGCTTTGAAATCTTCACGAAGTCACTCACGTGACTCCGAAGTAAAATAGTAAGATTAAACAAGAACTTACCAGTTTGAAGTTTGATCTTTATTTTATGAGGAGTTGCGATGAGGGATTTCGTGCCCTCCGCTCCCAACCCTCTATTATATATTCAACTGGTATGGTCAAGTTTTAATCTTACTATCTTCGGTTTGTGATCTGTGATTCCACACCGCTGCTTTGAAGAATGTCGCGCATGCGTGCCTGGCGGGGTCTTCACGAAATCCCTCATCGCAACTCCTCATAAAATAAAGATCAAACTTCAAACTGGTAAGTTCTTGTTTAATCTTACTATTAATGAGCAAACAAAAAGTTTACTTAAGACTAGTCTTCAAAATGGCAGAACAAAGCAGCGCTTATATTCGTTGCTGCCAACATTTTATTTGGATGCAGCATAGACAATTGTCAAGACTTTGCATGCCGGCAAAATATTGACCTAGAAGGTGCAGTTGACCTTCTAATAGGATATGAAATATTCAGAACTTTATTCAAGATGATTTTGCTTTACAGAACACATCACGGGCTGCCTAAAGGCGCCAGCTACTGCCTTAAGGCGCCAGAGACCCAGGTTCAATCCTGACTATGGGTGCTGTCTGTATGGCGTTTGTACGTTCTCTGCGTGAGTTTTCTCCGAGATATTTGGTTTCCTTCCATGCTCCAAAAACGTTTGTAGGTTAATTGGCTTAGTATCAATGTAAATTGTCCCCAGTGTGTGTAGGATAGTGTAAGTGTGCGGGGATCGCTGGTTGGTGTGGACTTAATGGGCCTAAGGGACTGTTTCCGCACTGTATCACTAAACAGATAAAAAGTGGAAGGGTCTCGACCCGAAACGTCGCCTATCTCCTTCGCTCCATAGATGCTGCTGCACCCGCTGAGTTTCTCCAGCATTTTGTGTGCCCCAGGTAAAAGGTTAGTTCAGTTTGGGGTTATGTGGATATGAGGAGTTGACTTATTTGTATTCTTCAATTATGTTTGTGGCAAATGTGGCAAAGGCTTATAAGAGATTTAAAAAAAAATTGGAATACAACTGTATGAGATGCAATTTAGTATCTACCATGAATGGGTTACGGCAAAGCTCTAAATCACATTTTCAATCAATAGAGCCACTGTTCAAATCACATTCACAGGCAATAGAAGCACTGTTGTTGGAATCCAAGTTTGATCTATGCTGAGAACAGAAGGATGATGACAATGGCCTCGTTTCAGACTGCTCTCGTAGCAATCGTGGCTGATCCCCTTACTTCAAAATCACATTCCATCCTTCACTTTTACTCATTGATGCCCTGTGTTTAAAAAAAAATCTACCACCTTCTTAAACATACTCAGCAACTTGGGTCTCCACAGCTTTCTGCTGCATGGAATTCCACAGGTTCACCACCCTCTGAGCGACAAATCTTTCATCTCCACCCTGTAGTTCACCCCGTAACCCGAGACTTTGAACCTGGATCGAGACAGTTTTATCTTTTCTCCCTGCACCCTGCCAGAGGAAACATCCTCCCTGCATCCAGCATGTTATGTCCCCTCAGAATTGTGCATGCTTCAATGAAATCTCCTCCCCATTCTTCTAAACTAGTAAATAAAGTCCTACTCTCAGGGTGATTTATCTTGCTCGTGGGTTTTTGCTAAATATTCTTTGCCCAGTTAGGGCCCAAATTCAGACTCATTAATTACAAAAGATAACATTTCTCAAGAAAGGGAGATGGAAGTGATGCCTCTTCAGGGATTCAATTGGCTGCAAAATAACAAGTTTGACCTCGGAGTTTGGAACAGTATCAATCCTTTGACGAGCCAGTTTGACTCACCAATGGAATTCGGAGAAATAATGAGAACTCTTTTTGCTTGGCTTCAGTCTTCGGCAATAGATCTCATACCATAAAGCTCATGGACAATCTGAGGTCTGGAGATCAGTGGTCGCTTCATCTTAATACTTAATTAAGTCCATTCCTTTCCGACCACATTTAACCTATCCTCTGGGGAAATAGTCTAAATATGCATATCCCAAGGCCAATTGGAAGATACAGTTGCCAAAGCGAGCGTCTCTAGTTTGGCAGATGATTGAAATTCCCTGCTCCTTGACCCCGAGGGGACATTTTACATTGAAGATTAGAAGCTAATAGGAAATGACAAGCCTATTTTAAAAGGGAAAGCCACATCTGCTAAATCTCAAGTAATTCCCTCCAATATCAGCAATAGAAAAAAACTGCAGGACATGCATAGGTCAGGCAGCATCTGTGGAGACAGTAACAGAGTATTTTGGATCAATGATCCAAGTCATCTGGATCTTAATGAAATAAGTCTTTAAACTGCAGAAAAAATTAGCATGAGGTCTTTGAGAACCACAGCACTAGATTAGCAGCAGGAGAGACGTTGATTTCTAATAGAACTTTTAACCCTATAAATGTGAACTGCTATTTGATTGTATCTTTAGTCTTAGAATTAAGTGTCTCAATGTTTCATCAAAATTGAAAATCTCATTTCATTAAAAGCCAAGGGGAGTAAATTGTGAAATTTTATTCTACAGCAAACAAATAAATTCCATCCGAGGCAGCCTCGAATACTGCACATATGTTGATCATAAATCAGAACCCCATCAGGTATGTTACATAAGAAATTGATTTTTTGGCTGGAAATATCAATTCACCATTATGCATTACAGTCAGCGAGAGTCCAACTATTAGTAGTATTTCATTTTCCTATCCAACCAGTTCAGATGTCACACCCATTTACACACATTTCAGAATACATGCAATCTGCTAACTCAAATGGAGACTTCATCTTCCAATGCATATTTCAGGCAAAGTATTAAAGCAACCATGGAAACTGTGACCAAGTAAACTTTCTATCTTATGATTACTTGGTAAGAAGTAAAAGGAATACCCGTACGAACCTTAACACGTTTTTGTATGAACACCATTTTCAGGCACATGGTTGATGTCAAAGCAGTTGGCACGCATTAAAGTGTCAGAGAGAATTTTCTGAATTTGTCCAATCGAGTACAAAATAATAGGCACAAAGCAGATTTATTCAAAATAATTTCAAATACACCTGCATTAAGCAATACAACTTAATTTGCTGGTGGAATTGTACCAATTTGGCACAGTAAACAACTTGGAACTTGCGTTGGTCTGTGGTCCTCTCCTGAGAACTGCTCATTCCAATCATTTTGGCCACAGTCTGCATGCCTGCTGCAACTCTCCAGTTTTTTTTTCTTGGTCATGCCCGACTTACTCTATTCTTGGCCCATCCTGACCATTTTCTACCTTCCAACTCTCTTGGATTCGACAAGATATGAAGCAAGCAATCGATTTTTATTCAATTGTGTGGGAAGGAACTGCAGATGCTGGTTTGGACCGAAGATAGACACAAGATGCTGGAGTAACTCAACGGGTCAGGCGGCATCGCTGGATAGAAGTTTCGGGTAGAAGATAGACGAAGATAGATGTCGAAGATAGACTTTTCGGGTCCAAACCTTTCTTCTCGACCCAAAACGAGGGTCGAGAAGAAAGGTTTCGACCCAAAACATCACCCATTCCTTCTATCCAGAGATGCTGCCTGACCCGCTGAGTTACTCCTGCATTTTGCATCTTTTTTTTTTAATTGAATGTTGACACTCTGCTACATGCACTGCTGCATTTAAGGAAACTAAATATTGGCCTTCATGGGCCATATAAATGGAATATTAAAGGAGACGTTCCAGGAATATTGAACAAATTGCATGGCCCTTAAAGATTGCTTTGGACACCTTCCAGTCATTTCTACACCATGCAACTTCCAAAAAGACGCTGGGGTTAACAGCAGGCCAGAACTCAAACAATGATCGTGGTAGGATTACATTTAGAACAAAACACAACCAACAATTCATTGCTGCACCTTAAAAGAAAATATTTTGACAGTACATGTGCTGTCTGATTAAAGCAGCATTCATATCATCACTTCAGTTTAGCCAGAGTAAGTTAAGCAGTAAAAGAGAAACTTCCATACCCAAATAGTCGTCCATGGTAAATTTATCATTGTCCCAGATTTGAATGAATAGTTTAGGAGGTGTCCTGAACTCTGTTTTGTCAAGACTCCAAAAGTTTTCCTGGAACAGAAAAAGCAAGCCAATATGGATGACCCATTTCACATTAATCTTGTCCCTTTCACCTTTTACATGAAGCCATCTGTGATGGCTTATGTGTTGTGAAAGGGTAAAGAGAATCAGATTTGGTTGCAGATGTCAAGCCTTGCTAACGTCTTGCTGATTTATCAAAATACTCTCCTAAAGCATGCAACTTAATTCTGTCATGTGTGCGAGTGCTTTTCCACATTCATAAATGCTGCAGTGAAACAATTTGGTTCTCTTTTCCTTTTACAAATATGGCATGCACACCGTAAATCTAAACACCTGGTTGAAGCACATACAACCAGCTGTACAGTGTCAAATTAGAGGGAGCAGGGAAGATCGCTGACATGAAGACAAAAGTGGAAGGCTGCAAGGTTACTCTAATGATGCATTTTTTTGGATCCAAAGAAAAAGAGAGGTCAGTTAGATACGACCCTTGCTAGCCTCAACCATTTCTTCATGCAGTCGTATTCCCACAGAATACTGCATAAATAACTGCTCACAGCAAGGGTTGCACTCGCATGGCTGTTAGCATGAATAGAAAGAATGCACACTTACAAACAAGAGGAAATGGTGCAGAGCAGAGGACAATGGACCTCCCTATGGGAACTTCTGTTCCATAAGGAGCACTGGTTACAAACCAACGCAACTGCCCTGTGGGGGTAGCAGCACATAGCAATTATTACACTTGAACCTGAACATTCCAGAGAATGCTCAGCCAAGTCCACGGGTTTGACTCTGCCCTCCTTTCAGCAGTGTTGACAAAGTTAAGAACTATTGCCCCAAGTCAGACTATGAGCCGCACCAAATTTTCAGCTCCATGACAAAATGTTGTTAACAGCTTTGCACGATATTGTCGAAAAGAGTGTGTCTAAAATTCTTCAGGCTGCTATCTTTGCCCTTTCAGTGACTTTACAGAGGATGTGAAATCCAGAAACTCACCTTCTTGGATACAACACAAAGCTGCTCGGATGGGAGGTACTCAAATGGGAAAACAAATCTCCAATTGAAGTTTCCTTCTCCTCCTAGGGACCTGTAGTGCACATCTGTCTTCTGCTTTTCATCTTCAAGCCCACCAATCCAGCTAAAAAAATGTTCAAAAGACGAGAAAATACAATCAGGCACTATAAATTCTAAGTCAAATAAAAACATCATCCATAAACTACATATGCCAAGTAGTAATGATTCTGGCAGAGGATGTTTGGAACGATGCACAACTGGCAAAGTCAATGTAAAGTATGCAGACTTCCCATGTATCCTCCCACTTGCATCCCAAAAATTGCAAATGCAGATGATCTTGGGAAAATAGGATGCAGTAGAACAAAGGCCGACGAGGATCAAAAGCACAGCTTGGCCCCAGCTTATGACCGTGTTCTTAACCTGAACTGGAGTTAGACACAAAAAGCTGGAGTAACTCAGCGGATCAGGCAGCATTGCTGGAGAGAAGGAATGGGTGGCGTTTCGGGTCGAGACCCTTCTTCAGACTGAGAGTGTGAGGGGAGAGGAAAGCAGGGGTGAAAAGGGAAAGGGAAAGGCAAGCCTGAACTGTTCGCGTCAAAAAATGACCAACAACAGTGTGTGGAAGAGGATGACAGAAACAGCTGTGAGAGGAGAGCGTGCATGTGTGGGAAGATTGGCTGGCAGCTATCCTCACTGAGTCTGAGGGAGTAAGCATGCTCAGTGCTCTCAGCTCAACCAAATAGTGGAGGCCAATTCTCCGGATGCTTTCAGGAGAGAGTTAGATAGAGCTCTCAAAGATAGCGTAGCCAGGAGATATGGGAAGAAGGCAGGAACAGGGTACTGATTGGGGATGATCAGCCATGATCAGCCATGATCATAGTGAATGGCAGTGCTGGACCGAAGGGCCGAATGGCCCACTCCTGCACCTATTGTCCATAAAGCAGTTGCTGTGGTTGGGGGAGGGTGGGAGACAAAAGAGGCAAATATGATGGAAGTGCCTGAATCCTTGTAGCAGCTGGCAAATTCATCCCCATCCTTCCTGCTGGCTCATAAGTACAGGGTGTCCATAAGTCAGGCATTCATAACCTTGGACAAGAGACTAGGTCTGGTTTGAGCAGAATATCTCTGGGTGTGTTGGGATATCTCTGGGCCCCCTCCCTCCTACTTGCCCAAGTTCCCCCTCGCCCTTGTTTAAATTGCAGAAATCAGCAAGAGGACACACTGAACCTCCAACAACGGGAACCAGAGTAGCTCCTTCACAGAAAATAATTGACATTGCAATATTCAACAGGCTAATAAAATGCATTTCTGCTAACGGTTCTGCTCGGATTTCACATGCCTTTAATGTACAGCAAAAATGAAAATTAAGATTAAAAATATTGGTCCAGATGCTGTTTTATGGGCCGTGGCTGTTCAACAAACTGCTGCCAATCCACTTCGCAGTGTCTTTCAGATCTTCAGCTTTTGCATCTGTTCACGGCAGCAGAGGTACACAACATGTCAGAGGTCAAGTGCTAACACATCCGCCCTTTCATCTGCTGCTAAACTCATCACAAACTGGCAGTCACTCTGACACACAAGTGGCAACTCCATTCATTTGAACAGGGGTCTCCACTTGTGTTAATATCAAGCTTCTAGTTCACTTTATTTGCACTCCAAATCTACTGTTGTTTCTCCCCCCCCCCTCAAAACCTTTTTGTTTTTGTTTTTAAATGAACATGAGGCACTTTGACAGCACTAAGCCCTGGTTGCTACTCACGGAGTGTTTTAGTTTATTTTATTTTATTTATTGTCACGTGTACCGAGGTACAGTGCAAAGCATTTGTTGCGTGAAATCAGTCAGCGGAAATACAACACGAGCCATTCACGGTGGACAGATACATGAAAAGGGAATAGTGTTTAGTGCAAGATAAAATAAGTAAAGTCCGATCAGAAATAGTCCGAAGGCCTCCAATGAGGTAGATAATAGTTCAGGACTGTTTTCTAATTGTGGTAGGGTGATTCAGATGTCTGCTAACAGCCGGGAAGAAACAGTCCCTGAATCTGGAGATGTGCATTTTTACACTTCTATCATTTTTGCCTGATGAGAGAGGGGAGAAGAGGGAGTGGCCAGGGTGTGACTCGTCCATGATTATGCTGCTGGCCTTGCCGAGGCAGCGTGAGGTATAAATGGAGTCAATGCAAGGGAGGTTGGTTTGTGTGATGGTCCGGGCTGCATCCACAATTCACTGCAATTTCTTGCTGTCTTCCTGGGATGTCAGGACTTATGAAGAAAGACTGGATAGACTCGGTTTATACTCTCTAGAATTTAGGAGATTGAGAGGGGATCTTATAGAAACTTACAAAATTCTTAAGGGGTTGGACAGGCTAGATGCAGGAAGATTGTTCCCGATGTTGGGGAGGTCCAGGACAAGTGGTCACAGCTTAAGGATAAGGGGGAAATCCTTTTGGACCGAGATGAGGAGGACTTTTTTCACACAGAGAGTGGTGGGTCTCTGGAACTCTCTGCCACAGAGGGTAGTTGAGGCCAGTTCATTGGCTATATTTAAGAGGGAGTTAGATGTGGCCCTTGTAACTAAGGGGATCAGAGGGTATGGAGAGAAGGCAGGTACGGGATACTGAGTTGGATGATCAGCCATGATCATATTGAATGGCGGTGCAGGCTCGACGGGCCAAATGGCCTACTCCTGCACCTAATTTCTATGTTTCTATGTCTTGGATGGAGCTGTTCCCAAACCATGCCGTGATATATCCAGGAGGCTGCAACATCGCCTGTCCTGCTGGTAAGGGTGGCACGTTTGTTGAAGCAAAATAGCACAGGAACTGAGCATAGGGGGCATGCAGAGGATGTAGGAGGAGAGGGCCTCATAAACATGTTAAAACCAAGATGCTGGCTCAGTTATGCCAACAGCAGAATGGCACAGATCAATCACTGTGAATATGTGCCTCTATCTTACAATGCCAAGGCTCAGTTCAAGTCCCCACTAATCCGGTATACTTTGCACACATTTATCAACTTTACCCTTCAACGTTACCAAATGATTCAAAGACAGTGTACTTCTAAAATGCATGGTTGCCTGAGAGACAGAAAAGGGCTGAAGGTGGCCAATGTGGAGAGAATGTGAAGGGACCAGGATGCAATGAGACACGAGCTGATAGACAAACCAGTGGCACACACAGACAGGCTTGAAGCACGCACAAGAGTAACATCAAAACCAGCGGACACACTCACCCAACTATGTAAGATGAAAATCTCAAAGAGATGAGCCACAGGGTTAAACAACGTTCCGTTCTCCAAAACTGCTCATAACCCGAACGCCTCACGTCAGAAATGAACAAATGCAGCGTGGGTAGGCCACAGAACCAGGGGTGGCACAGTGGAAGAACTGTTCCCTTACAGCGCCAGAGACCCAGGTTCAATCCTCACTACGGGTGCGGTTGGAAAGGAATTTGTACGTTCTTCCTGTGACCACGTGGGTTTTCTCCGGGTGCTCCGGTTTCCTCGCACACTCCAAAGACGCACAGGTTTGTAGGTTACTTGGCTTCTGCAAAGTGCAAATTGTCCCTAGTGGGTAGCATGTGCTAGTGTACAGGGTGGTCGCTGGTCGGCGTGGACTCAGGTGGGCCGGAGGGCCTGTTACCGAGCTGTACCTTTAAAGTCTAAAGAAACAGCTGTCACCGGAATGTGAGCAGGCACGGAAAGAGTGGCCGCCGGCCGGCCTCACTGACTCAGTGAACGAGACGCTGAGACGGGTCAATGCTCCCAGCCCTACTTGGTGCTTGGCAAGTGTGACACAGGGAGGGATATGGTGGCAGTACAAGAAGCCCCATTCCCACCTGGCAGAAGATGCCTGCAACCCCATTCACTAGTCTCCCAAACACTCGCTCCTATGTACCGGTTATCCATATGTCAGCCGTTTATTACATGGGGAGTACCTTGCCTTTATGTCCCAACCTCCTCAAACAGATCTACTGTTATATATAAAAAATGGGTTGCTGATTAAGATAAAGCCATTTCAGATAACTGCTGTAGCCCTACAGGAACTGAGTTACTTTTAAATCCAGACAAGGCTTACTATCCAACGCAAGGCAAAAATCAGGCACGCCACATCCTCACCACTATCCCAGCTTTCTCCCCTCCACTGCAATCAGTCTGAAGAAGAGTCATGACCCAAAGCATCGTCTGTGTATTCCCTTCATAGATGCTGCCTGGCCCACTGAATTCTTCCAGCACTTTGCTTTACGCTCAAGTTTCCTGCATCCGCAGTCTCTAGTGTTATCAAGTTATCAATGTCTGTTTTGAAATGTTTTGCTGAACTCATAAAAACAGTTCGGAGGGCACATTTCCCAAGATTTCAGTTACCTTTTGCATCAAATGTTTTCTCACATCGTCCTGTTTTTAACCCAGCTACAAACTTTAGGGTTATGCCCTCTTGTCCTGGACTCTCAAAACAGAGGAAATAGTTGCTCTACCAAATCCTTTAATCATCTTAAAAACACCTCAATTAGATCACTTCCTAAGTCAAAGGAATACAAGCAGTCTTTGTAATTGGTTCTCAAAATAATCCTTTTAGTCCCGGTAATGTTACTCGGATACTCAAAATGTGCGTGGACAGCAGTATTGATGTTTTATTGAATTAAATGCACAAAAATAGTCAGCTTCGAGCAAAGCCAATTACACAGAATTTTACCATTTTATATACGGGGAGCGCAGTGTACGAAAAACATCATAGAAATTACATATTGCAACATTTGCTTCACTAATTTGAATTAATAGGTAGATTTTGCTTGCTAATTTATCAAATCTTTCTGATTTTGCATGGTTAAACTATGCATTTGTCTGCATGCTTAATCCCGATTTCTTTAATACCTATAACATAACCATATAACAGTTACAGCACAGAAACAGGCCTTCTCGGCCCTTCCAGTCCGTGCCGACCATTTATTTTCCCCTAGTCCCAACTACCTGCACTCAGACCATACCCCTCCATTCCCTTCCCGTCCATATACCTATCCACTTTACTTTTAAATGTTAAAATCGATCCTGCCTCCACCACTTCTGCAGGAAGATCATTCCACACAGCCACCACTCTCTAAGTTCCCCGTCATGTTACCCCTAAACTTCTGTCCCTTAATTCTCATGTCATGCCCTCTTGTTTGAATCTTCCCTACCCTCAATGGGAAAAGCTTATCCACGTCAACTCTGTCTATCCCTTTCATCATTTTAAAGACCTCAATCAAGTCCCCCCTTAACCTTCTGTGCTCCAAAGAATAAAGACCTAACTTGTTCAACCTTTCTCTGTAACTTAGTTGCTGGAACCCAGGCAACATTCTAGTAAATCTCCTCTGTACTCTCTCTATTTTGTTGACATCCTTCCTATAAATAGGCGACCAAAATTGTACACCATACTCCAGAATTGGTCTTATCAATGCCTTGTACAATTTTAACATTACTTCCCTACTCCTATATTCAATGCTCTGATTTATAAAGGCCAACACACCAAAAGCTTTCTTTACCACCCTATCTACATGCGATTCCACCTTCAGGGAACTATACACAGTTATTCCTTGATCCCTCTGTTCCACAGCATTCCTCAATTCCCTACCATTTACCATGTACTTGTGACCCTAGAACATGGCAAACCCTGACAAAAGACAAACGTGGCATAGGCACGCTGAGTTACAGATTACTGCTGTTTTTTTACAATTTTACAAGCATCAGTAATTTAACGTTCCCTCTCTCCCCCCCCCCCCCCCCATCCAAGCTATTACATCCAGTACCAGATGGGATGCACAATGAATCTGTTGCTGTCAAATAGCTTAAAGATTGCACGTCACCTTGTTATATTACATGCCAGAATCTCAGTTTCAAACATTTTCAAAGATGAATTTACAATGGAATTCTCTTTCCTTTCAAATAAAAGCTGAAATGTAATTCTGGATATGGGGATAAAGTATATGTGGACAGAATGAAGTCATTCAATGATTTCCAAATATAGCTTGAATTTCAATTTATTTTTTGCATTTAGTTCAGTTCAGAGTCACCCGCCCGTCCGCCCCTCCCCTTCCCCTCATCCACAACCATTCAGTAAATAACCAGGCATTTTTCATTACAATAATGATGAAATGCAATGGAATTGGTAATTAAAATAAATAATACCTATTGTTCACTATTGATCACTACTGCCTACATTGAAAAAAAATGAGTTTCCACTCACTGACTGAGCCACCCACACCTTGTCCACCCCCAAAATGCACTCACGAACAGAACAGTTGTCAGTAACAAATAAGTCACTCTCCCCCCCCCCTCCCCACCCACCCCCCCCAGTTGCTATCTGTAAAAGACTGACATTTCAAACTTCTAGCAGAGCCACCAATTAATCACATTTGTAAATCAGTTTTTAAACATTCACTTTGTGATAAATCTTTTGTACCTAAAGGTTATTGTAATAAAATTCAATTATGTATTGCATCCAATTAATGCATTTACATCGTGGCAGATTTGACAAGGATTGTAAAAATAAAAAGACGTGATTGTTCTTATCACATAATTGCTTCTCAATAAAATGTTCAGAAGAAAGGGAACTATGGTATTGACATAATATACAAGTGGCCCTGTGGTGTAATAAATAGCTGTGTGTTACGGCCATCATCCATAACAAGGTACCAGAGGTACCATTAGCACTCTTAAGTGTTATATAAATCAAATAGGGCATAAAACGCTGTCCAGGGCATTCTCTGTGGCATGCAAACTGCATGAAGATTCCATCTGCTCGGCTGACACTATACAAGTTGAAGGCTTTGGCTACCATGTAAGAAGAAGATTAAACCTACATCCATCAAGATGAAAGATAATTATTGTCTTTGTCAGCCACCACCTGTTTCTGCAGCATTCTTGAACTCCAAAGGACAAGCTGAAACTTTCCTCTGAAGTTCATGTTTGACACTAGCTCCAGGCATTTCTTTCATACCTACAGTGCAGCCTCCCAGTGCACTCCAGCATCTTGCAGGATTCATATGGTGAGCACACTACATATCTGCTCACTCACATACCTCATGGCAACACAATCAGATGTCATGCCATCTCCGGAACATTATTAGGTCAGGTGTTGGTTTGTCACTTAAAAAGTAATTTTAGCTTTAAAATTCCTTCCAATATACAAACATGTACCATGTGAACAAGGCAAGTTACATATTCATCAACACAACATTGAAATTTAGATAACAGGAACAGCAGTAAAACACAAGTGATGGAGTAACTCAATGAGTCGGGCAGAATCACTGGAGGGAATGGAGGTGACATTTTGGGTCAGCACCTGACTGATTGTAGTGGGGGGGGGGGATAAAGCTGGTTAAAAAGGTGGGGAGTGATACGTGGGCACAGGTGAGGTGGGCTGTTTTTATTGGGAGATGACACTAGACAATAGGTGCAGGAGTAGGCCATTCGGGCCAGCACCACCATTCAATGTGATCATGGCTGATCATCCACAATCAGTACCCCGTTCCTGCCTTCTCCCCATATCCCTTGACTCCATTATCTTTAAGAGCTTTGTCTAGCTCTCTTGAAAGTATCCAGAGAACCGGCCTCCATCGCCCTCAGAGGCAGAGAATTCCACAGACTCACAATTCTGTGTGAAAACGTTTTTCCTCATCTCCGTTCTAAATGGGTTACCCCTTATTCTTAAACTGTGGCCCCTGGTTCTGGACTCCCCCAACATCGGGCACATGTTTCCTGCCTCTAGCGTGTCCAAACCCTTAATAATCATATGTTTCAAGAAGATCCACTCTCATCCTTCTATATTCCAGAGTATACAAGTCCAGACGCTCCATTCTATCAACATATGTCAGTCCCGCCATCCCGGGAATTAACCTTGTGAACCTACGCTGCACTCCCTCAATAGCAAGAACTTCTTTCCTCAAATTGGGAGCCCAAAACTGCACACAATACTCCAGGTGTGGTCTCACCAGGGTCCTGTACAACTGCACAAGGACCTCTTTATTCCTATACTCAACTACTCTAGTTATAAAGGCCAACATGCCATTTGCTTTCTTCACTGCCTGCTGTACCTGCATGCTTACTTTCATTGACTGATGAACAAGGACCCCCAGATCCCGTTGTACAACCCTTTTCCTAACTTGGCACCATTTAGATAATAATCTGCCTTCCTGTTTTTGTTACCAGCGTGAATAACCTCATATTTATCCACATTAAACTTCATCTGCCATGCATCTGCCCACTCACCCAACCTGTCCAAATCACCCTGCATCCTCATAGCATCCTCCTCACAGTTCACACTGCCACCCAGCTTTGTGCCATCTGCAAATTTGCTAATGTTACTTTTAATCCCTTCATCCAAATCATTAATGTATATTGTAAATAACTGCGGTCCCAGCACCGAGCCTTGCAGTACCCCACTAGTCACTGCCTGCCATTCTAAAAGGGACCTGTTAATCCCTACTCTTTGTTTCCTGTCTGCCAACCAATGTTCTATCCATGTCAGCACCCTTCCCCCAATACCATGTGCTCTAATTTTGGCCACTAATATGGGACCTTTACCATATTAGTGTCCTATATGGGACCTTTACCAAATGCTTTCTGAAAGTCCAGGTACACTACATCCACTGGCTCTCCCTTGTCCATTTTCCTAGTTACATCCACAAAAAATTCCAGAGGATTAGTCAAGCATGAGTTCACCTTTGTAAATCTATGTCAGCTTGGACCGATCCTGTTACTGCTATCCAAATGTGCCACTATTTCATCTTTTATAATTTACTTCAGCATCTTCCTCACCACTGATGTCAGGATAACTGGTCTATAATTCCCTGTTTTCTCTCTCCCGCCTTTCTTAAAAAGTTCGATAACATTAGCTACCCTCCAATCCCCAGGAACTGATCCTGAATCTATAGAACATTGGAAAATGATCACCAATTTGTCTACAACTTCTAGAGCCACTTTCTTAAGTACCCTGGGATGCAGACCAGGCCCTGGGATTTATCAGCCTTCAGTCCCATCAGTCTATCCATTTCCTGCCTAATGTGAATTTCGTACAGTTCCTCCGTCACCCCAGATCCACTGGCCACTAGTACATCAGGAAGATTGTTTGTGTCCTCCTTAGTGAAGACAGATCCAAAGTACCTCTTCAACTCATCTTCCATTTCCTTGTTCTCCATAATAAATTCACCTTTTTCAGTCTTCAAGGGTCCAACTTTGGTCTTAACTATTTTTTTCCTCTTCACATACCCAAAGAAGCTTTTACTCTCCTCCTTTATATTCTTGGTTAGTTCACCTTCGTACCCCATCTTTTCGCCCTGTATTGCCTTTTTAGTTATCTTCTGTTGCTCTTTAAAAGTTGCCCAATCCTCTGGCTTCCCGCTCATCGTTGCTATGTTGTACTTCTCTTTTATTTTTATACTGTTCCTGACTTCCCTTGTCAGCCACGGTCGCCCCTTACTCCCCGTTGAATCTTTCTTCCTCTTTGGAATGAACTGATCCTGCACCTTCTGTATTATTCCCAGAAATACCTGCCATTGTTGCTCCACTGTCATCCCAGATGGGTGGACAGAGATCAAAAAGAGACAAAAGGATAGCAGATAGATGATAAATTAAATGTGGAGTGAGAGGGCCAGATATAGAGTCATGGAGCATGGAAATAGGCCCCTCGGCCTAACTTGCCCACACCAGTGGCGGGAGTTGAAAAAAGGGGGGCAGGATAGTTAAATAAATGGGTACACATCTGGGTTTGGGGTGGGGGGTGGGGGCTGTACAGGAAAGAGAGGAGGAAAGGAGGGAAGGGAGAAGGGTCTGATATCTAAAATTAGAGAATTCAATGTTCACAACATTGGATTGTAAGCTATCCAAGCGGAACATTTGAGGTGCTGTTCCTCCAGCTTGCATGTGGCCTCACTCGGGCAATAAAGATAGCCCAGGGTAGAAGAGTCGGGATGGGAAGGGGAGTTAAAATGGTTAGTAGCTGGGAGATCCAACAGTCCTTGGCAAGCCAACACATACTCAGTGTAGACAAAAGGCTGGAGAAACTCAGCGGGTGCAGCAGCACCTAAGGAGCGAAGGAGATAGGCGACGTTTCGGCCTGAAACGTCGCCTATCTCCTTCGCTCCTTAGATGCTGCTGCACCCGCTGAGTTTCTCCAGCCTTTTGTGTACCCTCAATTCTCCAGCATCTGCAGTTCCTTCATTAACACATACTCAGTGTAGGTTGCTTAGTCTACACTTGGTCTTGTTGATGTAAATGAGACTGCATCAGGAGCTCTGAATGCAGCAAATAAGGTTCAAAGAGGTCCATGTGAATCACTGTCTCACCTGAATGAGCTGCTGCGGTTGGTGGATGGATGCAAGGGAAAAGGTGTTACATGTCTGGTGGAGGTAGGGGAAAGCACCAGGGGAGGAGATGGTTTGGGTGGGATGGGATGGATGAGTGAACCAAGGAGTTGCAGAGGAAATGGTCACAACGGAAAGCGGAAAGGTTGATGGGAAAATGTAAGTGGTGGTGGGATCACATTGCACTTTAGGAATTTTTGGAACTTTGTGGAATTTTTCGAGAATGTAACTAGTAGCGTGGATAGGGGAGAACCAGTGGATGTGGTGTATCTGGACTTCCAGAAGGTTTTCAACAAGGTCACACATAAGAGATTAGTATATAAACTTAAAGCATACGGCATTGGGGGTTCAGTATTGATGTGGATAGAGAACTGGCTGGCAAACAGGAAGCAAAGAGTAGGAGTAAACGGGTCATTTTCACAATGGCAGGCAGTGACTAGTGGGGTACCGCAAGGCTCAGTGCTGGGACCCCAGCTATTTACAATATACATTAATGATCTGGATGAGGGAATTGAAGGCAATATCTCCAAGTTTGCAGATGACACTAAGCTGGGGGGAAGTGTTATCTGTGAGGAGGATGCTAGGAGACTGCAAGATGACTTGGATAGGCTGGGCAAATGTTTGGCTGATGCAGTATAATGTGGATAAATGTGAGGTTATCCACTTTGGTTGGAAAAATAGGAAAGCAGACTATTATCTAAATGGTGGACGATTAGGAAAAGGGGAGATGCAGCGCGACCTGGGTGTCATGGTACACCAGTCATTGAAAGTAGGCATGCAGGTGCAGCAGGCAGTGAAGAAAGCGAATGGTATGTTAGCTTTCATAGCAAAAGGATTTGAGTATAGGAGCAGGGAGGTTCTACTTCAGTTGTATAGGGTCTTGGTGAGACCACACCTGGAGTATTGCGTACAGTTCTGGTCTCCAAATCTGAGGAAGGACATTATTGCCATAGAGGGAGTGCAGAGAAGGTACTTAAAGCACACGGTATTGGGGGTTCAGTATTGATGTGGATAGAGAACTGGCTAGCAGACAGGAGGCAAAGGGTAGGAGTAAACGGGTCCTTTTCAGAATGGCAGGCAGTGACTAGTGGGGTGCCGCAAGGCTCAGTGCTGGGACCCCAGCTATTTACAATATATATTAATGATTTGGACGAGGGAATTCAATGCAACATCTCCAAATTTGCAGATGATACCAAGCTGGGGGGTATAGTTAGGTGTGAGGAGGATGCTTGGAGGCTGCAGGGTGATTTGGATAGGCTGAGTGAATGGGCAGATGCATGGCAGATGCAGTACAATGTGGATAAATGTGAGGTTATCCACTTTGGTGGCAAAAACATGAGGGTAGACTATTATCTGAATGGTGGCAGATTAGGTAAGGGGGAGATGCAACGAGACCTGGGTGTCATGGTACACCAGTCATTGAAAGTAGGCATGCAGGTGCAGCAGGCAGTGAAGAAAGCAAATGGTATGTTAGCATTCATAGCGAAAGGATTTGAGTATAGGAGCAGGGAGGTTCTACTGCAGTTGTACAGGGTTTTGGTGAGGCCACACCTGGAGTACTGCGTACAGTTTTGGTCTCCAAATCTGAGGAAAGACATCCTTGCCATAGAGGGGGTACAGAGAAGATTCACCAGACTGATTCCTGGGATGTCAGGACTTTCATATGAGGAAAGATTGGATAGACTCGGTTTGTACTCAATGGAATTTAGAAGATTGAGGGGGGATCTTATAGAAACCTACAAAATTCTTAAGGGGTTGGACAAGCTAGATGCTGGAAGATTGTTCCCGATGTTGGGGGAGTCCAGAACAAGGGGTCACAGTCTAAGGATAAGGGGGAATTCCTTTAGGACCGAAATGAGGAAAACATTCTTTACACAGAGAGTGGTGAGTCTCTGGAATTCTCTGCCACAGAAGGTAGTTGAGGCCAGTTCATTGGCTATATTTAAGAGGGCGTTAGATGTGGCACTTGTGGCTAAAGGGATCAGGGGGTATGGAGAGAAGGCAGGTACGGGATACTGAGTTGGATGATCAGCCATGATCACATTGAATGGCGGTGCAGGCTCGAAGGGCCGAATGGCCTACTCCTGCACCTATTTTCTATGTTTCTATGTTCACCAGACTGATTCCTGGGATGTCAGGACTGTCTTATGAACAAAGACTGCATAGACTCGGTTTATACTCTCTAGAATTTAGGAGATTGAGAGGGGATCTTATAGAAACTTACAAAATTCTTATGGGGTTGGACAGGCTAGATGCAGGAAGATTGTTCCCGATGTTGGGGAGGTCCAGGACAAGTGGTCACAGCTTAAGGATAAGGGGGAAATCCTTTAGGACCGAGATGAGAAGGACTTTTTTCACACAGAGAGTGGTGGGTCTCTGGAACTCCCTGCCACAGAGGGTAGTTGAGGCCAGTTCATTGGCTATATTTAAGAGGGAGTTAGATGTGGCCCTTGTGGCTAAGGGGATCAGAGGGTATGGAGAGAAGGCAGGTACGGGATACTGAGTTGGATGATCAGCCATGATCATATCGAATGGCGGTGCAGGCTCGAAGGGCCGAATGGCCTACTCCTGCACCTAATTTCTATGTTTAGGTAGTTATTCCAGGTTTTGTTCACTTATCGCATCATAAGCTCCTAGATCCACATTGGATCTGGATCAAGCAATGACTCTATTTCAAACCTTGCATATTCTCTTCCAATACAGTGGTCAAAGTCCCAAGCTCAGGATTAAACATTTTACATCTCCAACTCATGCCAAAGGAGCAACATTAGGCCATTCGGCCCATCACGTCTACTCCACCATTTAATCATGGCTGATCTATCTTTCCTGCTCAACTTCATTCTCCTGCCTTCTTCCCGTAACCTTTCATACCCTCACTAATCAAGAACCGGTCAATCTCTGCTTTAAAAGTACCCATTGACTTGGCCTCCACAGCCGTCTGTGGCAATCAATTACACAGATTCACCACCCTCTGACTAAAAAAAACCCTCCTCATATCCTCAGCTAGTATAGCTATGTCCTTTTATTCTGAGGCTATGCCCTCTGGTCCTAGACTCTTCCATTAGACTCTCTTACCTCTCCACTGGCTTCTAAAAAAAAAACATTGTTGCTTTTGAGGAAGTCTCGGATCATTCGCCACCATATCCAGTGGAGGTTTGATGTCAAACATTTGTTTTATATTACTGCGGTGAAATGGAAGTGGGATGTGTTCTAACTGAGCAGCTTTCACAAGCTGAGGTTAAGCACCAACCAATGTCATTGCACAGTATCAGTAGAAAATACTGCCCACACTGGAGTTAATGTCAGCCAGAGCTAATCCTAGAACATTTAACCTAAAAGTTGCAGATATGGGCCTGGCTTGGGGCTGGGCCTCCTGTATGACGTTACCATCTTTACCCAAAACAACACGGGGCAGATTCAGTCTATCTATTTTGCTGTTATTTTAGAACGCACCACCCTTCCCTCCACCCAGGTCAAGCCTGCCAGTGCTGTGGCATTGTTTTCAGGACAGCATATTGGCACAGCTGGTAGATCTGCTGCCTCATAGTACCAGGGACCCAGGTTTGAGCTTGACCTCGGCTGTTGGCTCTGTGGAGTTTGCACGTTCTCCCCGTGACCATGTGGCTTTCTTCCAGGTGCTCCGGCTTCCTCCCAGATTCCAAGGACCTGTGGGTTTGCAGGTTAATTGGCCTCTGTAAAGTGCCCCGAGCATGTGGGGGGGGGGGGGGGGGGCAGATGCGAATGTGGGATAATGGAGAATTAATATAAATGGGTGATCGAAGGTCGGTGTGGACTTGCTGGGCTAAAGGAGCAGTTTCCATGCTGGCTAAAGTACACTAAATTAAACTAGCACCAGGACCTCAAACAGTACAGCACCGACTCCCCTCCCCTCTGCCCAGAAGGACAAGGCTGGGGCTGGGGTTTGCCACTTCCAGATGCCATCATTGATTCACACTTTTAAACAACCTGTTCTTCAGGGATAATAAAATGGAAGTGAAGAAAATAATCTTCCAAATAATTACAATCTTTAACCAGAGGCAAACTTATACAGAAGAAACTTATCATCTGGTTTGCCTGCACTTGGTCTGCATTGCACCTTTGAAAGTAATGGGATCTTGGATCCTGCATCAGGCCGATCATGGCAAAACATGCTAGAGACGTTATTTTATATTATAGAGTATTCAGTGACGTAATGAGATTCTCCTCAATCCTCGAAGGAAGCAGAGGTGTTGATGAGCCTTCTTGGTGATCGCATCAGTGTGTGGGCCCAGGACTGATCTTCACAGGCATGTACACCCAGGAACTTGAAGGCGTTTACTCTCTCCCGTCAAGGACCACCGGCTTTCTCTTCTCAAAGTCAACAACCAGCTAATATTGAGAGCAAGATTGTTGGTCTGGCACCCTTCCATCAGATTATCCACCTCCCTGGTATGGTACTCCGGATTCACCATGAGCCGTTATTCACCCAACGATACTGGTATCATTGGTGAATTTAAAGTGTGCTGGGGTTATCACTCAAGAGTCAATGTCCCACATAGAACAATGACATTCTTACTTGCAGCAGCACAACAGAATATGTAAACATTGTACACTGCAAACAATATGAGAAAAAAAAATTCAGTGTATATGCACACACACACACACACATGCACGCACACATATATACATTAAAAACATACAATAACAGTGCAAAAATAACAATAATAGTCTATGTAGTCCAGAGCTTATTTGATGTTGTCATGTTTAGTAGCCTGATGGCTGTAGGGAAGAAGCTGTTCCTGAACCTGGACGTAACAGTTTTCAGGCTTGTGTACTTTCTTCCCGATGGCAGGGGTGAAACGAATGTGTGGCCAGGGTGGTGTGGGCCTCTGATGATGCTGGCTGCCTTTTTGAGCCGGTAAATCCCTTCGATGGTGGGGAGGTCAGAACCCGTGATGGACTGGGCAGTGTTCACAACCTTTTGCGGTCTTCTTCGCTCCTGGGCGTTCAAGTTGCTGAACCAGGCCGTGATGCAACCAGTCAATATGCTCTCTACCGTACACCTGTAGAAGTTCAAGAGAATCCTCTCTGACTTACCGAAGCTCTGTAATCTTCTCAGGAAGTAGAGGCGTGGATGGGCTTTCTTTATAACTGCATCAGTGTCCTGGGTCCAGGAAAGATCTTCAGAAATATGCACGCCCACGAAGCCTTAGAATCTCTACACCATCGTCCCGTCGATTTAGACAGGTTTATGGTTCCTCATCCTTCCTCTTCCAAAGCTCACAATCAGTTCCTTGGTCTTACTGACATTGAGAGCCAGGTTGTTGTGCTGGCACCATTTGGTCAGTTGATCAATCTAACTTCTATACTCTAACTCATCACCATCTATAATTCGTCCAACAACAGTGGTGTCATCAGCGAAATTGAGAATGGAGTTTGCACTATGACCGGCTACACAGTCATGAGTATAGAGTGAGTAGAGCAGGGGGCTGAGCACGCAGCCTTGAGGTGCTCCCGTACTGATTGTTATTGAGGAAGAAGTGTTTTTGCTCATTCGAACAGACTCTGGTCTGTTGATGAGGAAGTTGAGGATCCAGTTGCAGAGAGATGCACAGAGCCCCAGTTCCGTGAGCTTGGTAACCAGCTTGGAGGGGATGATGGTATTGAACCCCTAGCTGTAGTAAATAAACAACAGCCTGTGTTTGTTGTTCAAGTGGTCCAATGCAGAGTGGAGAGCCAGTGAGATCGCATCCTCCGTTCAGCTGTAGTGGCGGTAGGCAAACTGTAGTGGGTCGAGGTTCTTGTTGAGGTAAGAGTTGATATGTGCCATAACCAACCTTCATCACCGCGGATGTTACTTCCACCGGTCAATAGTCGTTGAGGCACGTCGCCTTATCCCAGTCAAGGGTATAGAGTGCAGCAGGGGAATGAGCTCACAGGACTGAAGTGGTGCTATTTTGATGGTTGTCAAGGAGGAATTGGATGGTTCCAATTGTGGACTATTGACAAGAAAGCGAAGGATCCAATTATTTAGGATGAGCAGAGATGCAGTTCTCTGAGTTTGATGATAAGTTTGGAGGGGCCACTGGTGTTGAACACAAGGAACAACAGTCTAACGTATGTGTTCTCATTGAAGACAGACAAAAAGCTGGAGTAACTCAGCAGGGTCAGGCAGCATCTCTGGAGTAAAGGAATAGGTGACGTTTCGGGTTGCGGCCCTTCTTCAGACTGAGCGTCATGGGAACATGAGGCAGCATCTCCTGTAGATCACGTTGATGGTGGGGAGGTCAGTATCCGTGGTGGTTTCGTTTAGAGAAACAGGCCCTTTGGCCCACACATTAACACTACCGACACACACTAGGGATAATTTACACTTATACCAAGTAAATTTACCTACAACCCTGTACATCTTTGGAGTGTGGGAGGAAACCAAAGATCTTGGAGAAAACCTACGCAGTCACGGGGAAAACGTACCAACTCCGTACAGACAGCACCCGCAGTCGGGATCGAACCCGGGTCTCCAGTGCTGCAAGCGCTGTAAGGCAACACCTCTACCGTTGTGCCACCGTGCCGTCCTATTATGCTGTGCCTACCACTCTCTCTAGCCTCTGTTCCTGGGCAGATGAATTGTCGAAGCAGGTAGTACTTTCCCTTTCCCCTGACTCTCAGTCTGAAGAAGGGTCTCAACCCGAGACGTCACCTCTTCCTTTTCTCCAGGGATGCTGCCTGACCCGCTGAGTTACTCCAGCTTTTTGTCTGTCTTTGGTTTAAACCAACATCATTGAAATCAGTTCCTTCCTACACATACGTGTTTCTTGTTATTCATTCCGGCTCAATCCACAGTGCCACCCTGCTCAGCAACATCAGCAAATTGGAGCAAGTTGCTCCTGATTCCCCCGTCTAAATCATTTTTCCAGGAGGCTGCCCCCAAAACAATTCCTGGGGCAGCCCATTGGTTCCAACGTCCCAGCCCATCATCGACTCGCTTATTCCTGTTGTTTTCTGTTTTTTTAAACCAGAGAGTGTAAATAGAGTATGTGTAGGAAGGAACTGTAGATGCAGGATTAAACTTAAGATAGACACAAATGGCTGTAGTAACTCAGCGTGACAGGCAGCATCTCTGGTGACATTTCCGGTCGAGACCCTTCTTCAGTCTGTGTAAATAGAGTAGATGCACATAGTCTTTTACACAGTTTTGACAATAAACTGACCTTGAAACCTTGAAGTCGGGGAAATCAAGAACCAGGGGACACGGGTTTAAGGTGAAAGGCGAAAGATTTAATAGGAACCTGTGGAGCATTTTTTTCCCCCCACACAGAGGGTAGTGGGTGTATGGAATGAGCTGCCAGAAGTCGTAGTTGAGGCAGGTACTACAGCAGCATTTCAAAGACATTTGGACAGGCACATGAAAAGGAAAGGTTTAGAGGGATATGGTCCAAATGTGAGTAGACACTGGCATAGAAGGGACATGTTGGTCGGCATGAGCAAGTTGGCCAGGCCTGTTTCGGTACTGTAGTACTCCGAGTCCAAGACTATCCCCAAGATTTTCCAGTATTTTTCTGCGTACTCGAAATTGTGCATTTCTTAATCTTCCGAAGATTCAATCTTCAACGACTCTGCTAGTTACAACTTCAAATTCAAAATAGTTTGCCAGACATGATTCATAAATCCAGCCCAGTGGAGCAGAGAAAGCAGACCACATCCTCCTCCTCCAGAAATATATTAGCAAGTATTTTCCACTCATTTAATTTACTTGTGGCAAATAATTTTCATTTTCTATCATCATGCATCCATCAGTGAATCACTAACACCATTGGGGGGGACTTTTACTGATCAAACATCACTAGTGCAGGGCTTAAAGAAAATAATTTAAAAATAAGAATATTTTACCCAAGGATGGATTCATTTTGTCTACAGAAATATCAAGTGTTTAAATATCACAGCGTTTAAAAATGGGGCTTCAACATAGACTGTCTCACCAAACTGGAGTACATTACTCAGAATACAGAATCTGATCTGTGTTGAGTAATGTCCACAAATAAAGACAGCTGCGTGTAACATTTTTACGCATTATAAAACATCCTAACTGGACTAGCTGGAATTTTTGCCAAAGTTCACAGAGGACAAATTTTAACTTCCAAATGAATGCAAAAAAAAAACCGAGGTTCACAATTGAATGTTCTGATTCTTAATTTAGAAATATTCCAGCCATTTCCTGAAGCAAATGTTTTCTTGGAGCATTTTCACCTCCTTTATTTTCCAGTGAAGTGGCTGGTTTTCAAAGCACGTTGCAATGCAGAGAAGGTGGCCAATCATAACAGACAGGAGGTTGTGTGCACAGGTGCACGCTGGAATCTGCCCAGAGTGTGATAATGGCCAAGATGTGCCTTGTCCACTACATACATGACAGTCCAACCAGGTGAATCCATTCTACACTAAAGGCACACAAGAAAGAACAGTGCAGTCAGGCAGCATTTAAAGAGCAATAACTTACTCCATGATCCAAGTTTTGGGTTTTGTTGTGGCCACCAGCATACACACAGCCTTGGTTCAAAGAAGGAGCAAGCAGCTGGGATAAGGATAACTGCCCTCGACTTTGAAACAGAACTGTGGAATTCTCTGCCTCAGAGGGCGGTGGAAGCAGGTTCTCTGGATGCTTTCAAGAGAGAGCTAGATAGGGCTCTTAAAAATAGTGGAGTCAGGGGATATGGGGAGAAGGCAGGAACGGGGTACTGATTGTGGATGATCAGCCATGATCACAGTGAATGGCGGTGCTGGCTCGAAGGGCCAAATGGCCTACTCCTGCACTGGAACTATTGAACTGGACTGGGAGTGGTAGTAAGGTGTCCCTTTAAAACTAGCCAGTTGGAGTGAGATGGAAAGCAGCTGGAGTCATATCTTGGACATAAGCAGAGGAATTCAAGGCCCAACTACTCCAGCTGCTGTATCCATGATCTTCACTCCATCCCATTGGGATTTGGTAGGGTTGCTTGCTCAAGGCTGCATGGTGTTTAGTTCCTTCTGCAATATCCGCCACGAGGAGAGAGACTTGGGTTGCATTGGCAACCTCTCGATAAAAGCATATTGTACTGATAGCTGGCCAGTAATATTTGTACCTGATGGGGTTTTCAGATATCAAAACCTGCCCACCGCAAAGCAAAAAATGTATTAAAAGATAGTGAACAACTACAAAGATTCTTTATTTATTACTCTCCATGGGTTTTTTTTTATTGTCACTTGTACCAGGTACAGTGAAATATATATTTTTTTCCTACAGCTCAGCAAGACAATCTCCGTACAAATACAATTACTCCAGTAAGTACAGAATGCACAGAACAGCCCACTGAGTCCATACGCAAGAGGTGCCATTTTGGCACCATTTAAAGATGAAAGGAATGCTGATCTTTATCAAGACACTGAAGACCTGTGCTCTGTTAATGGCCTTATCAGTCACCTCAGAACCCATGAAACTAGACTCAAAGCCAATCACTCTCAGATCCGAGAGGCTGCCTAAAAAGATTCCACAACAGTCTGTAGTATTGTGTACAGTTTTGGTCTCCAAATTTGAGGAAGGACATTCTTGCTATTGAGGGGGTGCAGCGTAGGTTCAAGAGGTTAATTCCCGGGATGGCGGGACTGTCATATGCTGAGAGAATGGAGCAGCTGGGCTTGTATACTCTGGAATTTAGAAGGATGAGAGGAGATCTTATTGAAACATGTAAGATTATTAAGGGTTTGGACACGCTAGAGGCAGGAAACATGTTCCCGATGTTGGGGGAGTCCAGAACAAGGGGCCACAGTTTAAGAATAAGGAGTAAGCCATTTAGACCGAGATGAGGAAAAACCTTTTCACACAGAGGGTTGTGAATCTGTGGAATTCTCTGCCTCAGAAGGCAGTGGAGGCCAATTATCTGGATGCTTTCAAGAGAGTTAGATAGCGGAGATAAAGATAAAGATAACGGAGTCAGGGAATATGGGGAGAAGGCAGGAACGGGGTACTGATTGTGGATGATCAGCCACGATCACATTGAATGGCGGTGCTGGTTCGAAGGGCCAAATGGCCTACTCCTGCACCTATTGTCTATTCAGGCCATGACTCATTGGCCATCAGAGACTATTCTTGGATGTGGGGCAGCTTTCAAATATAATGATGAGATGGAGTACAGGAAGGAGATCGAGAAACTTGTGTCCAGGTGTAGAGGCAACAACCTTTCTCTCAATGTCAGCAACTCAAAGAAAATAGTGATTGACTTCAGGAAACGAACATACTCCAGTTTGCATTGATGGCACTGAAGTAGAGATGGTTGAAAACTTCAAATTCCTAGGAGTTAATATCACCAACAATTTCTCCTGGAGTCTTGTATTGTCTTTCCGCTGACTGGTTAGCACGCAACAAAAGCTTTTCACTGTACCTCGGTACACGTGACAATAAACTAAACTGCAATGAGCTTCATTAAGGGTATATGACTGCATTTGTGACTGCAGAAGAACATGCCTGGAGCAAATACGTTTTTCCGGAAAATGAGGTGCAATCGTAGTGAAGCTCAAGGCATGCGGAACCTAGGAGCAATGTGCTATAGAAACAGCAATTTAAAAAAATCAGTGGCAACTGGAGCAAAAGGAACACTGATGATGTTAGAAATCCAAAACAAAACACTTGACAAACAACAGAGGGGAGGGAAAGAAAATCAAGACTTCCAGTCAAGGTCATCAAACTGGAATGTGAGAAGATATCCATGTCTTAAATTGCAGGGAGGGTGGTGGGCTGGAGGGGACAGAGGGAATGTCTGTGAGAGTGCAAACCAACATTGTTAAGGTAAAGGGCCTGTCCCACTTTCACAAGGTAATTCATGAATTCCCCCGATTCAAACTCGCAGAATGTTCGTAACGAGTCCGTAGGAGGTCGTAGGAGTCTGTAGATATATCGTAGTGGCTCGTTATGCCAGCCGTAGGTACTCGTGGCATCACGCAAGTTGGGACGTTTTTTCCAGCCCGATAGAAAATGGCCACGAGTAAAAATAAATGGTTGGGATGAAAGAATTAAGTCGTGAAAGTGGGACAGGCCCTTAACTTTAAAAGCTGCCAGCTGAAGATGGTAAAGAAAAATTATAACAGAGAGCACAGGAAGATTCAGAAGAAATTGAAGTGATGTTGCAAGTCTACGTTGAACATCCCTGGATTAACACAGAAGGCTGAGGATAGATTGGAATGGGAAAGAGATGGAAAATTAACACGAGGAGAGATCAAAAGCTAAGGGTCCTCCACATGGACTTAACAGGGATGTTTTGCAAAGCAGTCACACAGTCTGCATTTGGTTTCTACAATGTGGAGGAGATCACATTTTAAGCATCAAAGAGATAGTCAATTGGAACAGTTCTGTTACAACCAGTCAAGTGAGGCCAGGAGAGTTGTCAGAACCAGCAATAAGCCCATGAAAGAAAGTAGCTCCATGAGCCAGCTCACACTCAATGACAGACCAGCATGTGTCTGGAACTACTTTCACAAAGCTTCACTTGGCTGACACCTGCCATCACAAAGACACCACCTTTCGAATACTTCACAATGACATGGATAGTCATTTGGCTCAGGATCTGTGGCAGTGCTCAGTCTTCCTGTTTCCTCTCAACCCTTTCCCTCATTCATGGCTATAACCTCCCAACAATCACCATACCTTTGGGATGTGGGAGGAAACCAGTGCACCAGAGAATCTTTACCGGAGACGCACTCCTCATGACCGTCCAGTGACATTGTACATCCAACCTGCAAGACCTCAACGGCGGACCAGGTGGACAAGGTTATCTTGAACTCAACGGCTGTGAAGGCGGATGAAGGCTGCAACAGATCTATCAGCTCCAATCGTCTTGGTTCCCTTGCCATTGGAATGAGTTGATTGATTTGTGAAGGACCGTGTGCTTCTTGGAGCGCAACATCAAGTACACGTTAAACAAACAAACGCACAGGCATCTTCATTCTGTGAGCAGCACAAAACTTCGCCACTTTCGCCGATCAGGGAAGGGCGACGGGAGCCGTCCACGTGATGGCGGGAAGCCCCTAGTCAAGAACCGGCACGGAAACGGTGAATACCCAATTCAATCGCTCAACTTTGGGCAGAAGCAGGAAAATTTTTCGGTAGCAGTATTAAATCAATGCCAAGGACAGGAAACTCTGGCGAAGCATCATCCAAGTAGGAACAGCGACCTTCGAAGCCAACAGATGCGCAGAATTAGAGGCAGCACCAATCAAAGCCTGATCTGCCGTCTAGAATTACCTGTCCTGAATGCCGAAGAACTTTCAATGACAGGATTGGACTCGTAAGCCACCTGAGAGTCCATAAAAACAACGGAACATATACCATCATCCTCAACCTCGAGGGATAGCCACGACAATGACAACATAGAACAGTAATGCACAGGAATAGCTCTTAGGCCCATGATGTCCGTGTCAAACGGGATGGTAAGTTAAACCCAATATTCTCTGCCTGCACATTATCTATATCCGCTCCTTGCACATACATGTGCCTATCCAAAAGCCTTGTAAATGGCATATTGTATCTGCCTCCACCACTACCCCTCTCAGTGTAAAAATACTTGACCTGGACGTCTCTATTGCTCCTCAAAGAGCCGCACCTCTGGCCAACTTGTTGCCACTTTGGTGTCTGCTTGACAGTGGAGAATGGACAGTGTGTTGACAGATGCTTTCAAGTAGCACTAGCACAAAACCTCATTATGGTTATGCCTCAACATGGATGAAGGAACTGAATGCTGGAGGCAAGCAGAAGTCATTCTCAATTGACATCAAAGGGAGCATTTGATCAGACGAGGCATCAAAGGGCACTGATAAATATAAATCAAAAGGAAAATTAAAAGGCTTAAACTCGAATCATAAAGAGCAAAGAGGAAAATGACTTGGCCAGTGGAAACTATTGTTAGCACCAGGTCCTTTGTAAAGGAGTTCTTCGGGCCAGTGTCTAAGGACCTAATAACTTCAGCTGCTTGACTAAAGGTCCATCAAAAGACCAGATTTTTTTCACATTTTTATTACAATTCATTAGATTCACAAATTATCAACTAATGAAGGAAACCCTGGCCTCAAACACCAAGTCCCGACAATATTCAGGCCAGAGCTGATGTGAAGTAACATTGGAGGAATGATCATTCTAACCTCATCTCATTGACACTTATTACCAAAACCAAACCCACCAGTCTGAAGAAGGGTCTCGACCCGACATGCCATCTACTCCTTTTCTCCAGAGATGCTCTCTGACCCGCTGAGTTACTCCAGCTTTGTGCCCACCATAACCAGCCTATTCCTCCTGGCCCTGTCTCAATTGCAATGGCTACAAAAGTATACAGTCAAAATGCTCTGTGGTGTTACCAGCTCTGAACTCCTCAAAGATACACATCCTTGATATGAGACACATTGGAAATGGTGGAACAATAAGCCTAGCAGGATTTGTGCACCAATACTTGAGCAGCTCAACATCATCTCGTTCCATGGAGTGCCCTCATATGACACTCTAGCTCCCAATACCTATACACAGCAGGTGTACATTGCATGGCACTGCTCACAAATGCATTTGCAAGCTCACAGCCTCTTCCACCCAGGGGGACAACAAGGCAGCACCACCCCCATGTTTTCCCCTCTTGTGACACACACCTTGGCTTGGAAGTAAATGGCTGATCCTTATCAACTCAAGGTCCAACTCCTGTGACCCTCTACCTAACAGCACAGACTGCCTCTTAGATAGACTACTGAGGTTCAAGCTACATCTTATTTCTTGAGGGCAAATGGGGAAGAGGTAACTAATAGCTTTGCCAGAAACTAAATCACTTTATAAATGAGACAAATTGTGAGCGCAAATTGCCTCACAGACCAGTTTAAAATTCTGAAATTACACATCAATCCACTGGATGCATTTAATAGATTTGGAAACTAGTTTAATACTAATTAACTGTGGCAGAGGAATCCTGTAAAGGTGCGGTGCAGAGGGGGGAGAGGAAAGGTCTGTAATGACAGCATACAATGAAATATAGAGCCAGGCAGTTCTGGAATTATGTAAGGAAGACATTCCTCACATTGAAGTTGATTGAATCTGGAACACAATTAAAAGGTTTTGGCATAAAGAGTGTTTGACTTCACTGGGCCTGTACTCTCTGGAGTTTAGAAGAATGAGGGGGTACCTCATAGAAATGTGAAAGGCTTGGATAGAGTGGTTGTGAAGAGGATGTTTCCACCAGTGGGAGAGTCCAGGACTAGAGGTCATAGCCTCAGAATTAAAGGATGTTCTTTTAGGAGGGAGATGAGGAGGAATTTATTTAGTCAAAGGGTGGCAAATCTGTGGAATTCTTTGCCACAGAAGGTTGTGGAAACCAACTCAATGGATATTTTTAAGGCAGAGATATAGATAGATTCCCGATTCGTACAGGGTTATGGGGAGAAGGCAGGAGAATGGGGTTAGGAGTGATAGATCAGCCACGATTGAATGGTGGAGTAGACTTGATGGGCTGAATGGCCTAATTCTGCTCCAATCACATATGACCTTTTGACCCAAAGTTGAGGCCAGGCCAATTCAAAATTCTGAAACAGATTGATAGATTGTTTTTGTTTGGCAAGAGTTCTCTGGGTTACCTAAAGGGCCTGTCCCACTAATGTGACTTTTCAGCGACTGTCATCGATTTTCTAGCTCGTGGGCACTCGCCTGAAAAACCTCCAGCTGGATCGACCGTCAGCGATGAAACCGCGAGCCAGATCGACCGTCTGCGCACACACACACACACAAACACCTCGCAAGGGCAGGGGCCAGGGAAAGCGGGGGAGCGCTGTCTGGAATTCACACCCGCGATGGACAGGTAGGTAAAAGACAGCTGGCACAGTTATGGTAAGTCCTTTAGAGAGCGCGGAGAGGGGTGGGAGGTGAAGGGGAGCAAGGTGGAGAAAAGGGGAGGGGGGGGTGGGGAGAAGGAGTGAAGACACTTTTAAGAAGCCATGCAACTTTTAATAAAGTTTAGCAGGCATTTAACATTACCGGTCGGTTTACTTACTTTTTTTTCTCAACGAGCTTTACCTTCGACTACCCTCGATTACCTACAACTAACACGCAACCTACTATGACCTACGTCGACTAAACCTACGAGTAAAAAAAGTATTGTTTTTTTCCACGGCAACCTTTTTTTACTCGCGGGCAGTTTTCAGCATGTTGAAAAATACACCGCGACCTAGCTGAGGCCTCGAGTACGCGGGGACTACTCTCGAGCATGAAGGAGAGTTACAAAGATCTCCTAGGACGCTGGGTCGACCAAGCTGCGAGTACGAGTCGAGGTCAAACTCTTCTAAAGTCCCGAATTAAGCCCCCGCAGTGGGACAGGCCCTTAACAAAAACAAATAGATGGTATCAAGATATAGATTTGCTGTGATCAAAATGTGTGGCGGAACAGATGGGCCGAATAGCCTATTCCCTTCCCTATGGACAAGAGTCAGCGATTACCTCAAGGGGCAGAGAGCCTTCCATGACACAGTGATATCACCAGAGGAGTGGCCATTTACCACCCATTTCACTGCTGCAGCTGAACCGATAGTGACTGCAATGGTCAAAGATAGTGAAGCTTACTAACACTATCAAAAACAACCGAGAATAGCAGGAATAAACAGTGTCCCTGTTAACACCATGCACATACTGGGAAAAAAACCATTCCCAATTTAGCAAAGTTAAGGGCCTGTCCTACAAGCATGCAATTCCATGCGATGAGCACGACCTAACGTGGTCGCTCGAGCCGTCCGGCGTCGCGGGGCCGGTCCCACTTCGATCGCCGGAGCCGTGCGGAATTGTGCGGAATTCGTCCCGACATCGCGCGGGGCTCCGAAAAACTGACTATGTTCAAAAATTCCGCGCGGAAACGGCTTGTCGGCTTGCAGTCGCCTCGACGCATTACACACTGCCTCGACGTCGTGCCTCCGTGAACCTATCTGTAGGTGCCTCTGTGACTCTCTATGTGTGTGGCTTCGTGGCCCTCTTTATGGGTGCCTCTCTGCCCCTCTCTGTGTGCCCCTCTCTGTCCTGGCGAACTTACCTTTAGACTTCGCCCCAAGTTCGCCTCACTTTGCGCCGCGTTGCGCCACTCACCCGACCTCCGCGCGGCCCTCGCTGCCAGTTTGGTCGCACTTGCTGCATGCAGGCGCATGCTGGTGGGAACGGCCCTGTACAGGGGATCACCCGACCTCCGCGCGGCCCCCGCTTCTAGTTTGATCGCGCTCATCGCATGGAGTCGGATGCTGGTAGGACAGGCCCTTTAGTTTCTGAATAAATGGCACCTAATGTGCATACTCTTAATGAGCGACATCTTGCTAGAAGACAGTTAACTCCAATATAAAAATGATATTTATTCTTCAGGACAAAGCCATACTTTGCTACACTTCTAGATTAGCACCCAGCAGGGCAGGAGAACAAGCAGTGGATGCCAATTAGTCCCTGCAGCAATTAACTCTCCATCACAGCCCAGATACGGTCTTGTCTCATTACGGCATTTTTCTTTCTTCCTTCCTTTCACTGCTCCAAACCCAATCTCAGGTTGATCTTTTTCAAAAAATAGTGCCTGCTCAAGATTTAGTCTACCTTCACATTATTCTCATGAACTTGGGAGCTTAGCTTCTTCATTTCTCCCCAATTCTCTGCAATATGTACTTTTGCTCCACAATTTCAAGCTAAGATTCTTTAAAATAGTGCAGCTAACATTTTTCCAACAAAACACAATTTGTGGAAATCCGTGCAAAGCATCTTTATTTGATAGTATGAGTTTATGCGTTTTTCCTTCACATTTCCTCGTATTCCTCCACTAATTTTATTTTTCCATTCTCTCTTTTCATTGATTAGACAAAATCCGATTGAGATAGCTAGCGGTGAAGCAGCAATCAGAGGGAAGAGGAAGCACGACACATCATTGTCAGGCAGTTTCACAACCGCGCCAAATAATACAAGTAGCAGATATTTTAGAACAAATATCAAAATTAAGCCTCTCCTCTTTAAAGGCTTATTGATCTGTGGATACATGGGTTAAAGTATTTACAAATGGTCAGATTGAGAGTAAATCATGCAACCTGCAGCAAACCGTGGCTTATTCCAGTGAACTCCCAGCCCTGCAGCATGTGAAACTGGATAGGAAGCTTTGACTGTCAATGCTGCTGTGACTTGTCCTGGAGAAACCTCCAATATGGAGGGTCAAACAGAGTTCAGTAAACTGATGAACCAACACAATATCAGCTTTCTCAAGGTACTCCTTTCACTTATCTCAAATCCCTGCTCGTTATTAAACTGATGGCTTACACTAAGTAAATAAAAGAAAATTTTCCCCTGCCAAATGACCCAGACGAGGCATATGCAGAATTCTGCCGACAGAGAACTGTGTTGGGTTGATTTAGACTGTTGCACTGCGACGAAACACGAACAGGAGTTCAAAAGTTCAGATGAACCATGAACTTTGCCATTTCACAGCAGGCTATTCCAGAAATATAGCCCAAAAGAAATAGAGTGGATAAAGTCCCAGAGGAACCGATGACATTTTTTTTTTGTGGGCTTTAGGGAAAGTATGTTTGTCAATAAAATAATTTTAATTCCTACTGGGAATTTGGGGAGAAGGAATTAGTGGACAAATGTGCATTGGAGGGTAACGTTTGCTTTTAACCCTTGCTTTGATAACCACATTTTCTTGCCACATGCTCAGTAAATCCGCATGCATTAGCCGCAAAATAGAAAACTCTGTGAGGTTTAGTTTAGGCTGCTGGATTCATGTGGCTGTGGCAGTATTTGTCCTGCACAGGAAATCAGTGGAAAAATCAAAACAAATGGGTCATGACTTATTTTATTTATTTAAGACGGGGCTGCATGTCATCCTGTGATGTGGCCTTGGCCCTTACTATACAAAACAGCGCTAAGGATAACTGGGCTGGGAACGATAACAAACACATGTTGTATGTGCCTTTAACATAATGCACTTTCAAGGAAATTACTCATTTGGATTTCAAAGGAATGATAACACATATGCATCGTGATGCCAAGTGGGCGGCAAGAGTAAAATTCTGCAAGACAAGCAGGCTACATCCAATTTGTCAGTTAGCAGATATATTTTACCACACTGGCGCACTCACTCACCCACCCCCCCCCCCCCCACACACACACACACGCACCAAAAAAACATTTACTTAGCAAAAACCTAACAAGGCTTCAGGGAATATGTAATAGTCCATATACAGGCAGCAAGGGCATTTTTCAATTACATCTGAATCAGAAGAGAGAATAAGGTTTTCACACAACCATACACTTGAAGCAGAGCATTACAAAATAACTCAAAGACTGGACATATGAAAGAGCACACACCGATCGGCAAATATTTGAGCGCCTTGGAAAGGAGCAACTATATGCACCCTACATTTCGGAAGAAAATGTGGAGAAGATAGTGGTTAGATCGTGGTTGGGAAGAAAAGAGAGCTTTTAGAATTGCATAAACAATGACAATAAAGTGCATTTATTAATAACTGTACCCGATGAGTAGATATTGGATTTGAGCGTAACATTCATATTTGCATAGTTTTTGCAAACTGAAACCACTGGAAGTGCCATTTTCAGAAGCAAACATTAAATTGTGGGTGTGCAAGTGCTAGTCATGACTACCTTTGTGAAGGGGGCTGAGAAGCTGGCTCAGACAGTTAGGACTGACCTTCACCTGACTGGGGCTGAGAGAATAGCTCGTTCATCACTCGTAAATTACCATGAAATATAAACTTTGCTAACCTTTGTTTAGTAATTGGTTCCGAAGATAGTCGTACCAAGGGTAAACTTAAGTGCTTTCTACATGGTAGTGGAGAGTCCCTCCTCACATGGAACACAATAGATCTGACATTCCATTAAAGAAAGGAGAGGAAGTAGACAAACTGAACTATTAATAGGGCGTGACAAATGTTATTCTGATTCATTTTTTGGAGGGGGGGGGGGGGGGGGAAAGAAATTACTGGCAAAATAATTCCATCATTGTACCTTGTATTGAAAAGGACGTTGCAAGCCTTTTTCTAACCTAAATGTCAAATCACAATAATATTTTGAAACTCTTCACTCCACAAAATAACAATTCAAAAAAATTGAGCAGGTCTGCCTGTGTAGAAATGTCAAGGTGCAATGACGATGATAGAGAGACAGTATAGAACCAATTGAAGGATCAAGAAATATATCCGCTGTGCCTACTTATAGTCCAGAAAATAATGTGTTTTTGGAAACAAGCAAACCCGTGCAATAATGAACCTCTACAGTGGCTGGCAAAAGTTTTCATACCCCTTGAACTTTTCCACATTTTGTCACGTTACAACCACAAACGTATATGTATTTTATTGGGATTTTATGTGATAGACCAACACAAAGTGGCGCATAACTGTGAAGTGGAAGGAAAATGGTACATGGTTTTCAAATTTTTTTACAAATAAAAAACTGAAAAGTGTGGAGTCCAAAAGTACCCCCCCCCCCCCCCCATTGCCTGCCCTTCCTTGCCCCCCCCAACCAATGGCGCGTTTCTTCCCCCCCCAATCTCGGTTATTGCCAGTAATCAGCAATAATGCACTCCAACCCCCTCCTCCTGTTATAGCGAGGGTTTACTGTATGATATGTTCTGCTAAAGACCAACTAGAGTTGAAAGTAGAATCGTACAGACCAGGAACAGGCCCTTTAGCCAGAATGTCCATGCTTAACATAGTAACCAAGTGAACTGACTCTCCCCTGCCTGCTCGTGATCCTTACCTCTCCATTCCCTGCATATCCAGGTGCCTATGTATCCTTCAATGCCTCTGTCGTGTCTGCCTCCACTACCATCCCTGGCAGCTCATTCCAGGCACCCACCAGTCTGCAAATACCTTGCGCTGCACATCTCCTTTAGGTTTTGCTCCTCTCGCCTTAAAGCAATTAAGTAGTGGCATGGGGGCGCAGCGGTAGAGTTGCTGCCTTACAGACCCGGGTTCGATAAAGTATAACGTATCCCTTATTGTCATTCAAGCTTTTAGTTTGAACGAAATTACGTGCCTTGCAGTCATGACAGAGAATAAAATAACAGAACACACAATGAACACAGTTTAACATCCACCACAGTGAGTCTCACTACAGGTGCTCGTCTGGAGCGAGCTTGTACATTCTCCCCGTGACCTGCGTGGGTTTTCTCCGGTTTCCCCTCACACTCCAAAGACGTACAGGTTGTAGGCTAATTTTCTAGGTACAATTGTAAATAGTCCAATGTGTGTGTGTAGGATAGTGTTAATGTCGGCATGGACATCACGGGCCGAAGGGCCTGTTTCTGTGCTGTACCTCTGAACTAAATAATGCTGTACCTCTGAACTAATCCAATGCAACCACGCCGACCATCGATCACCTACTTACACGAGCACAATGTAATCCCACTGTTGCATCCACCCCCGACACACTAAATGATAATGTACAGAGGTCAATAATCCTGTAATTCCATTCACCATTATAGGACTTGCATCATCTAATCTTCTCTTCAAATGAGCTCATTGCATCAAATGACCTTGGTTCAAAGACAAATTAATCTGGAGTTGTCTCAAAATAATATTGAAGAGACTTTCACCTCATTTCAACCATAAAAGGCAGAGTGTAAACTACTATTTACCTACCAAGGGGAGCAGTGGCTCATGATAGCTCATCGGTACTTTGAAAGATAACACTCCTCTCCCCAAAGAAAGAATCAACCTCACTACTAATTCACTAGTTATGACACTGTTAAAACATTGGGTGTATCCAAAACAAAATTCTTAAATTATTAATCAGTCCCTTGGACTATTGGCACATTATGGCAACTCAAGTGCGTAAATATTTATCCAGCTGCATCCCAGACTCAAGTACTATTATTTCCGCCTTCCATTACAAGTCTAATTCTTGCAACTTCAACATGCAAGGATGTAGAACCATTTGATTTTGTTTACCCCCTCGCATTTTCCAGGTGGTTTATTCAACAATATTTGCCCATTCACTGCTTTGGGGAAACGGGGGGAGGAGGAGCAAGCAGAAGGTAGCAGGTTGAAAACAAACTTTATTCATCTTGTAGACAGACACAAAATACTGGAGTAACTCGGCGGGACAGGCAGCATCTCTCGATTAAAAGGAATGGGTGACAAAATAGCAATCATATTATATTTCTAGATTGCTGCATGATTCTTGATGGACCATTGTGAAATTTTATTTAATTCTCTGCATTAAAGTATCTCAAAAACTGATTCATTGGTTGTAAATACTTTGATATTCAGAGGTTGAAAAAAGTTGTTTCTAAAATAAAATCCTTTCTTATTGTGAAGGCAAATTGTCAACCTTTCCAGTGTTCTCTTTTCCACTTGTCATTGATAAACAGGTACAGTAGGAGTGATCTTACGCACACCTAACAGAACAGATCTTCCAGTCGATATTTCCAGTTTAATTGGTTGTGTATTGAAGTAGTTGTACGAACAAAGAGATGAATGTACCAGGCTTTTCTTATTCTGCATGCAAGTTGTAGCTGGCTGCTCTGTCCCTGGTCTGGTGAGAACTGGATGCCATCCCTCCCTGTGCCTGTCACTTCCTGTCCGCTATGCCCATATATATATATATATACACATATACACCACTCTGTGCATCTAATGACCGCCGCCAAGTGTCCAAAATCATACTGCAAGATATAGCTAGACAAAATAACATGATGTGCCAACAATAAACATAAATGGCCCCTACACTTATCTTCCATCAAATCATGCCATCTTCACACCATTAGGAACAGATTATTCTGGTATTTAAATTCAAATTGTGAGGAACCTGCCTGTTCTTGTTCGATGCATCCTGCTGTTGGACACTATAATCAGGGATACTGGCAGGTTTTAGTGATGCCACTGAACATTTACATCTGGATTATTTAGCAAAGGCATGGATTCAAAGTCACATTCTGCATGTTTTTTGGAAGGTTGATTATCATGTGTTTTTACTACCATTAGCGTCTACATTGGCCAAAGTATTATTGATCATCTGGTAGCTTTTTAGTTTTGAGATACAGCGCGGAATCAGGCCCTTCGGCCCACCGAGTCCGCACCGACCAGCGATCCGCGCTCATTAACACTATCCTACACCAGGGACAATTTTTACATTTTATACCAAGCCAATTAAATTACAAACCTGTACGTCTTTGGAGTGCGGGAGGAAACCAAAGTTCTCAGAGAAATTCCACATAGGTCACGGGGCGAACGTACAAACTCCATACAGACAAGCCCCCATAGCCGGGATTGAACGCGCTGCAAGGCAGCAACTCTACCGCTGCGCCACTGCACGGCCCATGCTACACATCAATATCGTGTTGGCATCTTACAACTATTTGTAGGTGAAATGGGAATCTGAAAGCTGCCAGAGTAAACATAATTTGAAGAGAGTCGTGGGTATCAACTTTCCTTTCCACATTTGGAGTTTCAGTGGAGGGGGAAAAAATGCATTGAACAAAAATAATTTGATGCAATCTTCCAAATAACAAGGAGGTTGTTAAACATCCAAATCCACTTGGATGATCATCTGTCCAGATGTTTCTAATGTTCAATAGAGAAAGGAAATCTATTCCGTTTATTAACCTGATCAGTGCACCCCCCCACCCACCCCGCCCCCAGTATACTCGGGTCATGACCTACAATAGTGGGGGAAAAATGGCAGTGAACAGGTTAAGACTGAAAAATAAAAATTGAAGTCACTTTTGGTCATCTGATCATATTTGCTCAAGGCCACACGGCATTCAGTCCATGAAATGACTATTTTGCCACCTGGTTGCAAGACTCTTATCCCATTAATCAGATTGTTCTTTTCGCAACAACAGCCACTTGCAATACACACCATTGTCCCAATTCAGTGAAGGAATAAGGAGCGGTGCGGCACTGCATGTACATGGATGGTATCCCATCACCAGGATCAAATTAAGCCTGCCATTTAGATGCTGTTTTCACATCCTGCTAAGTCAGTTAGAAGAGATATAATTGTTCCAATGGCAAGCAACTTGCATAGTGCAAATATGTGCGTAGTGCCAGTCTGAAGAAGGGTCTGAAATGTCAACCATTCCTTCTCTCTGGAGATACTGTCCATCCTGCTGAGTTACACCAGCATTTTGTGTCTATCTTTAGTGCAAATATTAGTGGCCTAGACGTGAAAGCAGAATGAAAGAAAGTATCTTGACCCACGGCAGCGTTGGTCCACGATGATTTGCTTTGAACATATCCAATGTTAATGAGTACGCATTCCAATGTCATTGAGTCAGACTCACCGAACAAATCATTCTTGGACTAAAACCACAAAAACCGATGTTACCAGATGTTCAAAACGGCAGAGAAATCAATTAGTATGGTTGAGGCTGGATCAACTGGAACACATTTTATTCACTAGAACGTAACTGTGTGTCCACCATTGTGGCAAATCAATGTACAATGGAATGAAGATTTCTCAGTTCCAAGCGTATGGCAATATTTTTCATTGGATATCTAGACTTGAGGATGCAAGGCTTCTTGTCATGGTTCACCCTGAACAGCTCCGTAACAGAGTACTTTTTAATTTATGGGTTGCTCCCAGGGACAGATTCGGAGATACAGCGCGGAAATAGGCCATTCGGCCCACCGAGTCCACGCCGACCAGCGATCCCCGTATATTAACACTATCCTACACACACTATGGACAATTTTTTGTTTAACATTTACCAAGCTAATTTAACTACATACCAGTACGTCTTTGGAGCATGGGGGGAAACCGAAGATCTCGGAGAAAACCCGCACAGGTCAAACTCCGTACAGATTCCTGGGTCTCCGGCACTGCAAGACCGCAATTCTACCGCTGAGCCACAGTGCCGCCCAGTGCTGCTGGAAGATCGTCAACTCGGTGAAAGATGCTCTTTCGTTTACACAAAACGTGTTTGTCTTGCAGAACAGCAAGATGTCATCATGAAATGGCCTATGCTGGAGTCCAGAAGTACGTGCTGAGGGACTCAGTGAAGCTTGGTGCAGCAAAAGCTCTGTGGGGGAGGACCACTGTCCAGAGTCCTTCCGCTGCTGTCCACCAGGGTGCAGTGGAGATACCCCTCAAACAAGGGAAGAGATATCATCCTAGAGGGGCAATGAGTGGCAAGGGTGTTTTGTTCAAAGATCGGTGTGAACACTACTGAGTGTCACACATTGAAGTATTGACATTGACGAAAGTGGGAAGAGATTTTGCACAGTTTTGGTTTCGTATGTATCTTTCATTCTCAATAAAGTTTATAAAAAAATCTAGACTTGAAACTGGATGATATCTGGAGTATTGCGTACAGGTATGGTCTTCTTATCCATTGATATACTTACAATGGAAATAGTGCCACCTACGTTTACCAGAATGATTCCTAGGTTTGTCACACAAGGAGATTACGTTACACTCTGGGGGAGAAGAATGAGATGGTCTCATTATATCCAACCCATCACGTCCACCAAGATTTTTTTCAAAAGAGACGTTTAGCCTTTCAGGACAGACATGGAAAAGATTTCTTCATACAGAGGATAAAGAAATGTCACTATTCACAGCCCAACAGGACCAGAAGTCTCAGTCTTTCAACAAACTCATGAATGATGGATACATTTTTGATGAGTGGGAAATATGGGGAAGGTTCAGGAGAGTGTGAAGGCTCACCTATGATCTTATTGAATGGTGGATTCTCATGGACTAATGACCAACTCACGTTGTTGTTACGATACGATAGAACTTTATTTATCTCAGGAGGGAAATTGGTTTGCCAACAGTCATAAAACACAGGATACACGAAACATGAAATTAAAGTGACGTGTGGAAAGTCCAGGATTTGGGATGTGTAAAGATTGGGTAGGGAGAAGGGGAGTTGGTCTACCCCACGACAGCTACAGTTAGATAGCCACAGGGAAAAAGGGTCTCCTGTGACGTTCTGTGCTGCATCTTGGTGGAACCAGTCTGTTCCTCAGGTTGACCAGTGTGTCATGGAGGGGGTGAGCTGTATTGTCCAAGATGCTCCGCAGTTTGAGGAGCATCGTCCCCTCCAAGACCAGTGATCCTGGGAATCCATCTGTTCTCAAGATTCAGATTCAGATTCAGATTCAATTTTAATTGTCATTGTCAGTGTACAGTACAGAGACAACGAAATGCATTTAGCATCTCCCTGGAAGAGCGACACAGCAAATGTTTAAGATTTATTTTGAATAATATCCGTTCAAAATTTTGTCACAGGCTTAACACAATTACTTCTGTTTCCTCTGGTACCAACCGCGCAGATGTTGCCCATTATTCCAATGAGCACAATGGACAAGGTATTATTTACGCGCACAGCACATGACATCCTTTAAGCAATCATGGGTTGACAGGAAATTTATTGTCACAAGAACTGGAATAATTCTATTGCATTCTTATGCTGAGATCACTACTGTTGATGCATTATCTTTCCAGTCCAGCTGTCTGTGGAGTACATTCATGAAACCAGGACTCCAGGAAAAATCTTACCACAAGAATTCAGATGGCTGTGTGTGATAATTCCTCGATTAAGTGTATACCTTGTAACTGGAGCTCCAGGTCGGTGGTGGCCAGTCGGTAACGACAATGGCGGGTTGTGCAGCCCCAAGAGTGCACAAAAACCTGTGCGTGCATGAGTTTAAGGTGGAGAAGCTGTTGCACTGTAACAACCCCCACACTGTCGGCCGCAGAGGTCAGAGTCCAGTGGTATGGACTGAAAAAATCATCACGGCTGGAGACCTCTTGGCTGCAGTGGGTGGCCATGTCGTCGTTCCTGCTCTGACTAGCGCTTTGCGTTCCACTGCGTCGCCTTTCCAGCTGTTGGTTCATAAAGATCTCTTCCGCCTGGTCCGCCAAAGCAGACTCTCCATGAAGGACGAGCATGTCCCACGGGTTGAACTGGTCTACATGCTACCAGTTGCAAGGCTATGCCTTGACCTGACACGGTGCATTTCCTCCAACAGCCATCTTGATAACTTTAGACAATTAATATTCATTTAAACTGAATGATGAATTCTAAGATTTGTCCCCCCCCCCCCCCCCCCCATTTAAAAGAACTTTCAAAAACATTCATTGCCATACAGTTATGATTCTAATACTATTTCCCAACGAAAGAGATAATTTTACTGCCTCGATTTTGCCCCAAATAGAAGAGGTGTTCATCACCTTACTCAGCAGGCAGAGGCAACAAAAGAGCGACAGGGATGCAATAAAAGGAAACTGGATACAATATTTTATTGTCAAATAAAAAGACATTTTATCGGTGATGCTCAACAAAATGCCCATTTATTCAAAGATAGTTAAAAGGATATGAAAATATCATTGAACACATGCCCACAACTCCCACCTGCACGACTTCTGAACTTGTGACTGCATGGAAATTTTCAGCAAGGTCACAGGCCTCTCAAGGCCTAAGTTCCATAGGTCTTTGGCAAATGTAATACTCCAAATACCAGCAAGTCCCCTGGGGTGTCGACTGGCCTGCACATGAACTCCACTTTACTTTCACTGCTGGTATGATAGAGAGCAGGGCTGCAGCAGATAGCAAGCAAGACTAACAATTCAAATGTTGAGGTCACGTCTGGACTTTGGAAACAAGCACAGCTATTTTTTTTAACACCAGTTAGGGAATTACTTACTTACCCTTTAACATAGATATCACTCATCTCTTCTCCAGTAATACTTTTTTCATCCAGAAGGACATCACTAGTATTCCATATTACACAGCGAAGGTAATGCCTGGATAAAACACACACACAGTGACAATGCATTGAAAATCCAAAGTACAAACACAAGATTTAGCATTGGTCATAGTCCCTTCAAATAGTCATTAAAAACACTGTTTAAACAACTTGAGAAGCAGGTTGAAATGGAAAGCCATAAGGAAAACAGCAAAGATGCTTAACATGTTTATGTGTAGGAAGGAACTGCAGATGCCAGTTTAAACCAAAGATAGGCACAAAATGCTGAATTTGACGGGACAGGCAGCATCTCTGGAGAGAAGTCATTTTTATGACTAACTTATGCAGATATATTGTCATTTAAAACACATAGGTAATAACATCTCCAAAGATACAATGTACAATTTGACATAATGTGAATTCATTAATATGTCAGTAAATAGGCTTCACTATTCCATTCTTGAAGGCAATTTCTCGATGCACTCTCATGCCGTGGACAGCGTTCAACGTCTATAAAAAGAGCAGCAAGCATTTTAACAGGGGCAGTGGGAAGAATCACCCGACAATCATGTGGGGGTAAAAACGTTGACATCATTTATCAACTGAAAGCCAATGACAAATATATTATTTTAGTGAATGATTGTAAGAGTCAGATCAGACCCTGATTCCAAGCAAATGGTCACATGCAGGAAAATTAGTAACATTTGATAATCAGATTATAAACCAGTCCTGTCCTAAACTACAATCTACCTCATTGGTGACTCTCGGACTATCCTTAATCGGACTCTGCTGGCTTTATCCTGCACTAAACGTTATTCTTTTATCGTGGTGCTGTGCGATGGCAGCCTCACCAACATTCTGTCTCACCCTTTTCGTCTTTTGTTGTTTTTAGTCTGCTGTTAAATGTATGTTTTAGTGTATCGTTAGTTCTGGATTATGTGGTGGGGGAACTTTTTAAAATCCCTTTCCTCGACGGAGATGCAACTTTTTCCGTGTTGTATCTCTGTCCGCGCTGCGGCCTAACATCGTGGAGCTGGCGGTATCTTCTAAGGCATCGACTTCAGGAGCTCCAACTGTGGGAGCCTGCGGCCTAACATCGTGGAGTTGGCAGTCCCTTTGTCAGGGATCAACTTCGGGAACTCCAACTACAGGAGCCAGTGGGCCTAACATCGTGGAGCTCGCTATCTCCTGGTTAGAGACCGACTTCTGGAGCTCCAACCGCAGGAGCTTTGACCGCTCCGATCGCGGGAGTTCCAATCGCCCCGACACGGGAACTCCGGTTGCCGGCGGCGGGAGCTTTGCTCGCCCCGACTGCGGATGGTTCGACTGCCTCGTCCACGAGAGGATAAGGAGGAAAGAAGATAAGACTTTATTACCTTCCATCACAGTGAGGAATGTGGGGAATCCGCTGTGGTGGATTTATGGTAACTTTTATGTAGTTGTGTGTCTTGTTGCTTTTTTGATATGACTGCATGGCAAATTCCTGTTATGTTTTTACATACTTGGCTAATAAAATAATTACAATACAATCACAATATATCTATACACTGTGAATACTCGACTGTAATCATGTATTGTCTTTCTGATGACTGGATAGCATCCCATAAAAGCTTTTCACTGTACCAGTGACAATAAACTAAACTGATAAAAACCAATCTTGTAGAAAAGGAAACTGGGACTTTCGTTGTTTCTAACAGATACAACTGTATCCATTTTCTTGGTCGTCATATAATTCTAACTGACCATTCCTTAAAAAAAGATTCCGTCAGTTTCAGCCAACATCTCCCATCTGTACAGATCACACACTTAAACAGGTGTTGTATATACACACACACACACACTATGACATATCTGGACGTATGCTGACACATACGTAATGCTGAGGCTCTATAAGGTGCTGGTAAGGTCACATTTGGAATATGGGGGCTGCACGTAAGGTAATTGGGTCAAAGGGCGTGACGCACGGAGCAGCTCAATCCTTCTGGAGGACATGGCAGCCTTCGGCATACACTGTTAACATACAAAAGTTACAGAGATAGGTTGAATAAGTTAGGTCTTTATTCTCTGGAACGCAGAAGGTTAAAGGGGGACTTGATAGAGGTCTTTAAAATGATGAGAGGGATAGACAGAGTTGATGTGGACAAGCTTTTCCCTTTGAGAATAGGGAAGATTCAAACAAGAGGACATGACTTTAGAATGAAGGGACAGAGGTTTAGGGGTAACATGAGGGGGAACTTCTTTACTCAGAGAGTGGTAGCTGTGTGGAATGAGCTTCCAGTGGAAGTGGTGGCGGCAGGTCAGTTGGTATCATTTAAAAATAAATTGGATAGGCATATGGATGAGAAGGGTATGGAGGGTTATGGTATGAGTGCAGGCAGGTGGGACTAAGGGAAAAAAGTTGTTCGGCACGGACTTGAAGGGCCGAGATGGCCTGTTTCCATGCTGTAATTGTTATATGGTTATATGGAAATGCGTACTTTCTTTTGCCCAAATAGTCAATTTTTGCGCTGTAAATAGGTAGTCACCTATCGCTCTGAACCAAATGCTCTCATATCTTTGTTCTGAACCTGAGCACCAAGGTGTAAGCAGCCGAAGGAGCGCATCCCTCGGGACATCCCCCACTCTCCCCCCGGGGTCAGCGTTGTCCCCCGCCCCGTCTCCCCCTGTGCGGCCGCACTGTCACGGGCTGCGGGTCGGCAGCGCCCACACACGGGGCCGGGTGGAGCGGGGCCGCGGCTCCGGGCAGTGGACACACGGGGACGAAAACTCGGCAACGTCCCCGTCAGCTGCAGCAGAGTTGGGGACGGTCTGGTCCCTCCGCCCACCCACAGTCACTGACCGCGATGCACCGGCATAAAGAATAGTAAAAGACTTGGATAGAGCAGATGTGAAGAGGATGTTTCCACTAGTGGGAGAGTCTCGGACTAGCAAGCAAGCAAGTTTATTCATATAGCACATTTCAGCAACAAGGTAATTCAAAGTGCGTTACACAAAGCATTAACGAGCAATCAAAAGCAATTAAAAACATTAATTAAAAAGAGTAGAAAATAAAAACAAGCTAAAATAGAATAAGACATGTATAAAATACAAGAATAAAACTTACAATGCAGTGTAAGAAATGAATAATTATTTAATTTAATTAAAGGTAGCGTCAAACAGGAAAGTCTTCAGCCCCGATTTAAAAGAACTGAGAGTTGGAGCAGACCTGCGTTTGTCTGGAAGTTTGTTCCATATATGTGGTGCATAAAAACTAAACGCTGCTTCTCCATGTTTAGTTCTGACTCTGGGGACAGAAAGCAGACCTGTCCCAGACCACCTCAGAGACATCCTGGGATGTCAGGACTTTCATATGAGGAAAGTTTGGGTAGACTCGGCTTGTACTCACTGGAATTTAGAAGATTGAGGGGGGATCTTATAGAAACTTACAAAATTCTTAAGGGGTTGGACAAGCTAGATGCTGGAAGATTATTCCCGATGTTGGGGGAGTCCAGAACAAGGGGTCACAGTCTAAGGGTAAGGGGGAATTCCTTTAGGACCGAGATGAGGAAAACATTCTTTACACAGAGAGTGGTGAGTCTCTGGAATTCTCTACCACAGAAGGTAGTTGAGGCCAATTCATTGGCTATATTTAAGAGGGCGTTAGATGTGGCACTTGTGGCTAAAGGGATCAGGGGGTTATGGAGAGAAGGCAGGTACGGGATACTGAGTTGGATGATCAGCCATGATCATATTGAATGGCGGTGCAGGCTCGAAGGGCTGAATGGCCTACTCCTGCACCTATTTTTCTATGTTTCTATGTTTGGATGGATCATAATGTAGCAGAAGATCAGAGATGTATTTTGGCCCTAGGCCATTCTGTGCTTTATAAACCAACAGTAATATTTTGAAATCAATTCTTTGACAGACTGGAAGCCAGTGTAAAGACCTCAAAACTGGAGTGGTGTGATCCACTGTCTTGGTGTTAGAGAGGACTCGAGCAGCAGCGTTCTGAATCAGCTGCAGCTCTCTAATCGATGTTTTAGGCAGACCTGTGAAGACAGCATTACAGTAGTCAAGTCTACTGAAGATTAATGCACGGACTAGAGGTCAACAATTAAGGGATGTTGTTTTGCGAAGGAGATGAGGAGAAATTCATTTAGTCAGAGGGTGGTGAATCTGTGGAATTCTTTGCCACAGAAGGCTGTGGAGGCCAAGTCAGTGGATACTTTTTAAGGCGGAGATAGATTCTTGATTAGTACAGGTGTCAGACGTTATGGGGAGAAGGTAGGAGAATGGGGTTAGGAGGGAGAGATCGATCAGCCATGATTGAATGGCAGCGTAGACTTGATGGGATGAATGGCCTAATTCTACTCCCTTATGTTGGCACTTCTTACTAATATTACCCTGTATGGATGCCAACAAAAAATACAATAATCATAAGATATTTAGCTTATGCTCCTTAAGCTAATACAAATGATTTGTTCGTTAAATGACTACACACAAATAGTTATTAAGAATGCCAAAAAATGTATCACACAGCCCAATCACTACCATGTCTTGAAAGTAAAAGAACAGATTTTGGAAATCAGGAATAAGAGCAGAAAAAGCTAGTATCAGCAAGCAGCATTGCATGGCTTTATATTGTGATTGCACCAAATAACATCTTCATGAATGCAATGTCAGACAGCATCTGGAAAGAGAGAAATGGAGATTATGAAGTAATAATTGCTGTGTTAAAGAAGGAACTGCAGATGCTGGAAGATCGAGGGTATACAAAATGCTGGAGAAACTCAGCGGGTGCAGCAGCATCTATGGAGCGAAGGAAATAAGCAACGTTTCGGGCCGAAACCCTTCTTCAGACTGTCTGAAGAAGGGTTCTGCAATTATTACCCAAGTAATAATTGCTTCTCTTTTCACTGATGCTGTGTGACCTTTGGAGCAATCCCATCAACACAAGTAAAAAAAGCTGAAATAATATAATCCTCACTTACTTTTTGGGCTTCCGGGGTGTAATGTCAAATGGAGGTCCAGGTGGGCCGAGACTCTTTGGGAAAATGTCCACCCACATCTGTAGTTTTCCCTAACGCAAGAGATAAAAAGGTGTGAGACAATTAATGCCCAGCCGCCCAGAAGAAACAAACACTTGATGACCATTTGGGAAAAGCAAACATTATGCAGCTACTTATCACAAAAAAAGCTAAATAAAACACACCATTACAAATGCAAGATCAGCGGGTGCTAATCTGACAGTGCATAAATTAGATCATGCATTCATTAGATCATATCTCATTCAAGTATTCAATTGCAGAGGGGAGAAACCATTTGGGCCTTTTAACTGCAATGGCCAAAATTACACAAATTCGCTTTCATCCAATTTACAAATTTATCTCCCTCTGTGATGTATGGATGAATGAATTGGAACCAAAGACATCATAAGCTATTTGCACATATTGTGGGTGACATTAGGAAGGCAGAATAACATTCCTAAAGGTGCTGTCCCACTTGGGCGACCTAATCCGCGAGTTCTGGCGAGTTTGCCCTCGACTCACACTCGCAGCATGGTCGACATGAGGTCTTTGTAACTCTCCTTCATGATCGAGAGTGGTCTCCGCGTACTCGAGGCCTCAGCTAGGTTGTGGCGTATTTTTCAACATGTTGAAAAATGCCCGCGAGTAAAAAAATGTCGCCATGGAAAAATTTGATATTTTTTTTACTCATAGGTTAAGTCGAAGTAGCTCGGCATGTTAGTCATAGGTAATCGAGGGTAGTGAAGGCAGTTGAATGAAGGTAGTCTTCATCATAGTCGAAGGGAGGTCGAAGGAGATTGTCTTCACTCTCCACTATTCAGTGTCCAATTTTCCTGAAGTTAGTTGTAGCTAGTCGCAGTTGGTCTTCAACATAGTCAAAGGAGGTTGAAGGAGGTCTTCTACATAGTCGACGGATGTCTTCAACATGACATTTTTTCAAACTCTCCTAAACTCGTCAAATTAGGTTGCCAAATTGGACAGCCGCTAAACTCTCAGGGCATGAAAAGATAGACTACTGACTAATGTCTATTATACACCTCTCCTCAACTGTTTTCCTGTTGTATATTTGTATGACCATAACTATTGTGGGTGGCAGATTCCCTATCTAAGATAGTAGCAAGATTTTTGTCAGGTTATTTACCTGGTTTGTGCAAATCTTGCATCTTCCCAGCTGCTAGTCCATCACTACAACAGCTTGGTTAATGATTTGCCGCAAACCAGCATCTGCAGTTCCTTCCCACACAATTTGCCACCACATGCTTTTGTTTTATCTGGCATTGCGGCTTAAAAATAGTGCTCCTTATTTTCTGTTCAGAACTCTCATTCACCTCCGAAGGCTGCAGGATTTCCTTGATATCCAAGTCTACAGGACCCTTCGCTGCAGAGCCTTCAAGGATTGAATGTTTCTCAGTGCCACATGTGACAAGGCTGAAGGTGTAGCCTGACTAAGAGCTGGTCAGTTTCAGCACAACAGTCCTAGAGTTTCAGTCCACTGATTTGGTAACAGCTCATCATTCTATTAGCTTTATTAATAGCATGCCGTTTGCTGCAAGGGGTTTAGTCACTTCCAGATGACTTTCTGGCTTCTCGCTACTTGGTTCAGCACAGTTCATTCCAGAACCTGTCCCAGTACCTTTACCTCATTCCCATACGCATCTTTCCAACCGGTCTTACTTTTGGGTTTTAATAAGTGGTTGATCAACAACTTCTCAAATCGGTACACTACTGTTTGTCACCGTGTTTCCTTCCTCAGAAAGTGTACAATCTTCAACTAACCTTCAAGAGTAAAACTACTTCACAATTTTCTCCCTCACTTTTTGCTGCAGCTCATGCATGTTTTCCTTATCCCCAAATTTGCACAGGATAAACCAGATAACAACTTCTTCCATCAGCTTGCCCAAATTGAGAATCCATCCCCAGTAATTCGGAATTGTTGGGAAGGGTGGCACAGCAGCAGAGTGGCTGCCTCACAGAACCAGAGACCCGGGTTCGATCCTGACGACGGATGCTATCCGCATGGAGTTTGTACGTTCTTCCCTGTGAGCACATGGGTTTTCTCCAGGTGCTCTGGTATCCTCCCACTGCCCAAAGACGTGCAGGTTTGTAGGTTAAGGCCAGAGTTAAGGTCTGAAGAAGGGTCTCGACCCGAAACGTCGCCTATCTCCTTCGCTCCTTAGATGCTGCTGCACCCGCTGAGTTTCTCCAGCCTTTTGTGTACCCCAGGTTTGTAGGTTAATTGGCTTCTAGAAATTGCCCCGAGTAGGATGTGAAACTGGGATAAAAATACCGAGTGTACGAGTAATTGTTGGTCAGAGAAGACTCGGTGGGCCAAAGACCCTGGCTCCACACTGTATCTCTAAACTAACGTTTCAGGATCAGATGACAACAGCATCAGCAGTTCCTGCCTACACATCAGAAGACAACAATATCCTTTCTGTTGGTTGCAAACTTGTCAAATCAATGATTGGGCAACCCCCCCCCCCCCCCGCCCCCACTCGTCAAATGTGGAAAAACTAATGTATTCACATTTCTAACCTATCAAAGTGTGCTGCCTGAACACTATCAGTACGTCTCCTGCTTAACCAGAGACTTAAACATCCTCCACTTGCTACATGATGATCAAACCAAAGACAGCTCTGTTTGCAGACTACATGTTGGTAAATCTGATCACCTTGTTGTGCTTCTACTCTCAGTTTACAAACGGAAACTGGAACAGGAGGGTCTGGTACAGAAAGCCGTGCAGTGCTGTTCTGAGGAAATAGATGAGATGCATTGAGTTGGACTGGTCCACATTCAACTGAGATTTATACGCCATTGCTATCATAGATAGACACAAAACGTTGGAGTAACTCAGCGGGACAGGCAGCATCTCCAGAGAGAAGGAATGGGTGATGTTTCAGGTCGAGACCCTTCTTCAGACTCGGAAGCTTTATGTGTCTATCTTTGGTTTAAACCAGCAACTGCAGTTCCTTCCTGCAGACTGCTATCACAGACTTCATCAACAAGTGTGTCGAGGATGTTGTTCTCAAAGAAGACAACAAGTGTTCCCCAATTGGAAACGATGGATGAACTGTGAGGTCCACTCCCATATGAAGTCCAAGTCTGCAGCATTCAAGTCAGACGATCCCAAGCGGTACAAAAAGTCTATCTACAATCTTTGCAGAGCTATTAAGAATGCTAAAATGGAATTCCTGATTAAGCTGGGGGCGTGATGTAATGATATGGATACTCGCAGATTGTGGCAAGGCTTATACACTATAACAGGCTACAATGCAAAGGCGGGTAGTACTGCTGGCAACTATGGGTTCATCCCTCCTGAACTCAATGAGATTCTACTCCCTCTTTGAACAGAAGGATGGTGAAGGAATGCCAAAGATAGGCGCAAATGCGAGAGTAACTGAACAGGCCAGGCAGCATCTCTGGAAGGAATGGGTGACATTTCGGGTCGAAACCCTTCTTCAGACTGAGAGACTGGAGGAGTGCCATTTTTCTGGAGACTGCCACCCCTCCTGCTAGTTTCACCTGTGTCTGTACTAACAGTTACAGTGGCAGATGCAAGATCGGCCGAGCTGAGAGCTAATCTGCAGAAAGCAACTGGTCGCTGGACACCTTCTCAAGACCTGTGCGGATCAGCTGGCAGAGATATTCACAAACATCGTTAACCTCTCACTACTCCATTCTGAGGTCTCCATCTGCTTCAATAGGACTGCTATTATCCTAGAAAAAAAAGTAGCGTGCCTCATTAACTATTGTTCAGTGGCTCTGACATCCACTATCACAAAGTGCCTCCAATGATTGGTGATGACATGCATTAACGCCAGCCTCCCAGCCAGCCTGGATCTGTCCTGCACCAACCTCGACGTGACAGCCTTGCCGGCACATCAACGATTCTACTTACTGAGGACGCTGAAGACACTTGGTGACTTTACCTTCCCCAATATTGACTGGGACTTGCTCAATGCCAGAGGGTTAAAAGGGGCAACATTTGTGAGATGTACCAAGAGGTGCTTGGAAACAGTACGTGGATAGTCCAACACAAGAAATGGGCCTGGCAGGTGACTGTGTTACAATGGAAGATCATTTTGAGGACAGAAATCACAAATTCATGACTTTATTTTCAAGAGGGAGCAGTTTTGAACAGGGAGCAGGCTGGACCTTGTAGGAAGATACTAAATTGGCTTAAGGCAAATTACAACGTTCGTAGTTAGGAGCCCAGGAGGGGACACTGGGAGCAATTGTTACTGTGTGAGACCACGTCTGACATGTGGGACTCATTAAAAGGCCAATCGATGCAAGTTCAGAACCAGTATGTTGCTGTGAAGAGGAGGAATAAAGGCGGCAAAGTAAGGGAACTAGGAATTAAATATGGTTTAAAAAAAGTGCTTGCAAGCATTTAAGAGGATGGAATCAGACAGGGCCTTTGAAGAATATAACAAAAGGAGGAAAGAACTCAAGCAGGCGATTAGAAAGACAAAATGGGGCCATGAAATGCTTTTGGCGAGTGGAGGAAACCCCAAAGCTTTTTAAAAGAACATTTAAAATAAGAGAGTAACGAGAGAGAGAAGGTAGGACTGCTACAAGGATCAAGAAGGGAATTTGAGCTTGGAGTCTGTGGCTAAACAAGCACTTTGCACCTATTTTCACCAAGGAGCAGGATGTGGAGCACAGTGCGATCAATGTGGAGAATACCAAAATGAAAGGGCTGTTTGAGATGAAGGAGGTGGTGGTGCTGGGGCTCTTGAATAGCATTAAGGTGGATAAGTCCCCAGGACCTGATGGGATCTATCCTAGGTTATTACCAGCAAAGATCCTAGAGCAAGCAAGATAGATCACTCGACGAAAAAGACGTAGTACGGTCATGGGCAGATTCATGGGTAATTTTCGGCCTCATTTCCGTAACCGGCTTCCGTCTCCGCACCAAATATCCCATAGCAGAGCAAAGATACTAGTGCGGAGACGGAAGCCAGTTATGGAAACATCCTCGTAAAAATGAAAGTTCTTTGGTAAAAATCTTCTCCTCATTTTCAGAATTATAATTTATTAACACAAACTGTTCCCCCGCAACGTTGATTACACTGCGAGTTGGGTCGGGTTACTGAAATGGATGAAAAAAAGGCCCACGTTCCGCTCCGTTGCGTACTACACGTCAGCCCATTGCATTTAGCAGGAGTGGTCCATCTTGCTCCGCTATAGGATCTTTGATTAACAGAGGCAAAAGCGGAGATTGTGGGAGCCTTGGCAAAGATGTCCACATCTTCTCTAGCCACAAGTAAGGTCCCAGAGGACCGGACACTATCTAATGCTGTTCCTTTATTTAAGGAGGAATGTAGAGAAAATCCAGTGAATTACAGGCTGACGAGCCACTTGCCAGTGGTAGAGAAGCTATTGCTCAGGATTTGTCTGGATAGTATTTGCTCCTTTCGGAAGAGATTCTGACGAGTCAGAATGGCTTTGTACAGACCAGACGGTGTCTTGCTAACTTCATTGAGTTTTTGAGGAGGTGACACAGATCATTGATAAGGGTTGGGTGGTGGATGTTGTCTGCTTAGAATTTAGTGAAGCATTTGATAATGTCCCCCATGGTAGCTGACCCAGAATATTAAGATGCACAGGAACAGTGACTTAATCATATGGATTCAGACTGGCTTACTGATAGAAAACAGGCGGTTGTGTAGGAAGAAACTGCAAATGCTGTTTTAAACCAAAGATAGATACAAAAAGCTGGAGTAACTCAACGGGTCAGGCAGCATCTCTGAAGAAAAGGAATAGGTGATGTTTCGGGTCGAGACCCTTCTTCAGACAGAGGCAGGGAAAAGGGAAATGAGAGATATTGGCGGTGGTATAGAAATATTTTAAGCAAATGAATGAAAGATATGCAGAAATGTAACGATGATAAAGGAAACAGGCCATTGTTAGCTGTGGACGGGGTGAAAATGAGTTACTGCCAATGAGACTCAACAAGACGACTTTGAAGCTACTATGATGATGGGCGGGTGAGGGATGGAGAGAGAGGGGGTACGAGGGTTACTTGAAGTTAGATAAGTCAAGAATCATTCATTTGGGTTGTAAGCTGATCAAGCAAAATATGAGAAAATATGTTCCTCCAATTTACGTTTGGCCTCACTCTGACAATGGAGGAGGCCCAGGACAGAAAGGCCAGCGTGGGAATGGGAAGTGGAATGAAAGTGTTTGGCAACTGGGAGATGAGGTAGGTTGTAGGGGACAATATTTAGGCTGGAGGTCTGTGACCAGTGGAGATCTGCAGGGATCTGTGCTGGGACCTCTGTTGTTCAAGGTGTATACAACTGACTTAGATTCAAATGTAGACGGATGGGTTAGTAACTTTGCAGATGACGCCAAGATTGCTGGGATTGCGAGGAAGGCTGTCAAAGTCCACAGCGAGATACAGATCAGCTACAGAAATGGGCCAAGAAAGGTCAGATAGAGTTTAATCCATGCTAGTGGGACGTGTTGCACTTTGGGAAATTGAATGCAAAGGGAAAATATATAACTAATGGCATTGATGTGCAGAGGGATCTTAGGGTCCAAGTTCCCAACTCCCTGAAAGTGGCAACACAAGTAGATAGAGTGGTAAAGAAGGCATGTGGTATGCTTGCTTTCATTGCTCGGGGCATTGAGAACAAGAGTCAGGAAATCATGATGCAGCTTTAAAGGCTGTATTTGGAGTTTGCCCCCCAACAGGAAGGCTGTGGTGGCTTTAAAAAGGGTACAGAGGTGGTTTACCAGAACGATGCCTGGATATGGGGGTATTAGCTACAGGGACAGGTCGGACAGACTTGGATCGCTTTCTCTGGAGGTTGCGGGGTGACCTGATAAAAGTATATAACATTTTAGAGAAGCATGATAGGGTGGACAGTCGGAACCTTTATTTAAAGAGGCGGTGAGTGTCTAGAAGTCGCTGCCAAGGCCAGTGGTTGATGTAGACATATAGTGACATTTCAGCGACTTTTGGATAGGTACATGGATATGCAGCTACAGAGGGGTGTGGATTATGTGTGGGCAGATACGTAAAAGTTGGTCTTGGCATCATGTTCAGCACAGACATTGTGGGCTGAAGGGCCTGTTCTTGTGCTGTACTGTTATATGCTCCATCTCTCCATAACCTCCAAAGTTCTACAGATGCAGCGTAGAGAGTATAACTGTGGGGCTGCGTCACAGCTTGGTTTGGGGACAGCTCTGCCCAAGACCACAAGAAAGTGCAGAGTTATAGCCCTGTCCCACCGTACGAGTTCATTCCAAGAGCTCTCCCGAGTTTAAAAAAAATCAAACTCGTGGTTAGCACAGAGAATGAACGTAGCGGGTACGTCGGAGCTCGGGGACGTCACTTAGCGCTAACGGCAGGTACTCGGGAAGACTCGCTAACGGCAGGTAAGCACGGGAAGACTCGTGAAGATTTTTCAACATGATGAAAAATGTCCACGAGAGCCCCGAGTACCGACGAGCGGCCATTACCGTAAATCTCCGAGTTCGAATCAGGGCAAACTCGGGAGAGAGAGCTCTTGGAATGAACTCGCACCGTGGGACTGGGGTTTTACAGATGAGCCCAGTCATCACAGACTAGACTCCCCACTATTGACTCCAACTACACCTCACGCTGCCTCAGAAAAGCAGCCAACATAATCAACCGCTTGTCCCGCCCCTGTCATTACTCCTTCTCCCTTCACCCATTAGGCATAAGTTAGAGAAGTTAGCTTTAAATTGTTAGGCTTCTATGGACTCATGGGCATCAGCTCAGCACGCAACAGAGTAGGATAGTTTGCGGCTTCACGGCAGACGCTGACAGTGGAATCATGCTGCATTCTGACCATTTCCTTTCTCTCTCTTTGTACCAAGAAAGATATTTGGTGGGCCAAAGTACCAAAATGTCCATTGATCAATTATGTCCATCTCCACTATGCTAATCTGCTCATAAACTCAAGTCCATTGTTTCTTGTACCCTCCAGCTAATCCTTCTCTGTGCTGATATATGTCTTCTGAAGGGTAGTGTTCAGAACTGTACACAACAATCAACTGATTATGTGTAGGGAGAAACTGCAGATGCTGGTTTATACCGAAGGTAGACACAAAATGCTGGAGTAACTCAGCGGGTCAGGCAGCATCTCTGGAGAGAAGGACTGGGTGACTTCTCGGATCGAGACGCTCCTTTATCTAGAGATGCTGCCTGTCCCGCTGTGTTACTCCAGCACTGTGTCTCTAATCAACTGATTGTGATTTACAGTGACTTGTTAAGGTTTCACATGACATTCTGGTTCCTTTACTCAATGTACGCAGGGGCACATGACACAGGTTCCACTTCAAACAGTACAATTAAAATAGGATTCTTTCCAGTTTATTCTTTCCCGTGGTCATCACATGATACTTATCCGCCCTAAAATCCAACAGGTACGTATGTGAACATCAGTCCAACTAAATGCTCTTAAAAACTGAGAATGCTACCATCACTCAGTTTCAGGCAGCATCTGTGAAAGGAGAGAGTTATTATTCATGTCAAAAACCCTTTGCGATTCCAGCATTTTATGTTTTTATTTCGTATTTTCAACGGCTGCCTTGAAGCAGCAAACTATCCTGAAGAAGGGTCTCGACCCGAAACGTCGCCTATCTCCTTCGCTCCTAAGATGCTGCTGCACCCGCTGAGTTTCTCCAGCTTTTTGTGTAACCCCCAACTATCCTACTCTGTTGCTGAGCTCTGTAACTTCCACAAACTTCAACTGTACTTTCTATACTCATTAACTCAAATAGCCATTGATTAAAGGGTATTATTTATATTGGAAAAAGATTAAAAAGTACAGACAGGCAAAGAAAAATATCCAGGTCAAGCAGACTCAGCAATTCAATATGGAATAGGATTCTGCACTTCAACAACTGAAGGAACATCTACTCCCCCAGCAATGCCCAACTAACAGAACACCCTCTCCCTGAACTCTGCAAAATAATTTATTTAGAACATTATAAATCAATGTCCCTTTAGTGTCAGGACTCCCTCACCAGTAAAATGTTGCACCTACCCACCCAGTTTCTGAAGTTTTAGGAAATATTTTCTTGAGGTCTTCTGTCCCAATTAACTTTAGTTGAGTTTAAAGATAAAGCGCAGAAACAGGCCCTTCGGCCCACCGAGTCCGCACTGACCGGTGATCCCCGCACAGTAACATTACCCTGCACACTAGGGATCATTTTACTTTTACACCAAGCCTGTATCTGTTTGGAGTGTGGGAGGAAACTGAAGTTGGCAGGACCTACACAGTGAATGGTAGGCTTCTGGGGAGTGTTGTAGAGCAGAGGGATCTAGGAGTGTAGGTGCATAGTTCCTTGAAGGTCGAGTCGCAGGTAGATAACTCAGCGTGTGGTCAAAAAGGCTTTTGGGACAGTCAGAGTATTGAGTATAGAAGTTGCTGTTTTATAAGACGTGGGTGAGACTGCATTTAGAGTATTGTGTTCAGTTCTGGGCACCATGTTATAGGAAAGATTTTGTCAAGCTTGAAAGGGTTCAGAGGAGAGTTCCAAGGATGTTGCCAGTACTCGAGAGTGTGAAACATATAAGATTGTTAAGGGTTTGGACACGCTAGAGGCATGAAACATGTTCCCGATGTTGGGGGAGTCCAGAACCAGGGGCCACAGTTTAAGAATAAGGAGTAAGCCATTTAGAACGGAGACGAGGAAACATCTTTTCTCACAGTGAGTGGTGAGTCTGTGGAATTCTCTGCCTCAGAGGGTGGTGGAGGCGGGTTCTCTGGATGCTTTCAAGAGAGAGCTAGATAAGGCTCTTAAAAATAGCTGAGTCAGGGGATATGGGGAGAAGGCAGGAACGGGGTACTGATTGGGGATGATCAGCCATGATCACATTGAATGGCGGTGCTCGCTCGAAGGGCCGAATGGCCTACTCCTGCACCTATTGTCTATTGAGCAAGAGGGGGAGGTTGAGTAGGCTGGGTCTTTATTCCTTGGAGTGCAGGAGGATGAGGGGTGGTCTTATAGAGGTGTATAAAATCATGAGGGGAATAGATTGAGTAGATGCACAGAGTCTCTTGCCCAGAGTAGGGGAATCGAAGACCAGAGGACATAGGTTCAAGGTGAAAAGATTTAATAGGAATCCGAGGGGCAACTTTTTCACACAAAGGGTGGTGGGTATATGGAACAAGCTGCCATAGGAGGTAGTTGAGGCTGGGACTATCCCAACATTTACGAGACAGTTCGACAGGTACATGAATAGGACAGGTTTGGAGGGATATGGACCAAACGCAGGCAGGTGGGGCTAGTAGCCCAGACATGTTCGCCAGTGTGGACAAGTTGGGCTGAAGGGCTTGTTTCAACAACTGTTTCACTGTATAACTCTATCGAGGAGAAAACCCACGCAGGGCACAGGGAGAACGTACAAACTGTGCGCCCGTAATCAGGATCAAACTACTGCAAGGCAGTAGCTCTACCACTATGCCACCCAACTAATTTACTCACACTCTCCAAACTTGTCTTGGGTCAGAATTCAGACATCAACATTCAAGGGTTTACCTGTGTAAGGTTGGGTTGGAAGGTGCTGTACAAGGTCCTCATTTCCACATGCTCTGGTACAAGTCCTTGCTGTCGCAAAACATAAAGTGCCAGACGTTCCTCTGGAGGCCCAAGATGCTCATTTAGAGTTTTGTTATTTTCTGCGTCAAATATAAAAATTGCAACATCAATGGTAGGTCACACATAATAAGGTCAAAATGCAGTTTAAAATTAATTCTCAGCGCTAATTTATAATTTTTTTTCCTTAAATCTTATCATTAAAGGTCAAGTAACAAATTAAGAAAAGTTTAATTTTGAACAGTTCAGACACCTCTCTGCACAAATATGGACACATTTTTGTGAAATGTACCAACAATTAGTCACTAAATTAAGAAAAGATGTGACCAGTGTATTATGAAGCCTCAGACCCTACACAGATGCAGGGAATTATGTAACATCTAATTTCCACTAAATTGCTTACATTGGCACAAAATAGGTAAGCTACAAACCCTGTCACACCCTAAGAGTCCCCCCGCCCTCCATTCCAACTTTATACTTCTGTTGCACCTTGTTCATTTTTGCGACATGCAACATGTAACTTTGCATCTTGTGGAGTGGAGGGAAGCCTTTCAATTAAAAATAAACTGTTCATGTATGACTGATTCTTTATGGTCAACTTTGCTTCATCCAAGTCATTGACAGTGGGAAAATACTTTCTTTCGGCTTTGCACGGATCCTTCTTCTCACTCACACGGGCACTCCAAACAATCTTGTAAGGTCAAATTTTGGCACATGATCACCCATTGTTCCGTTTATGATCAAAGGTAAGAAGCCAGGTTAAAGGGGTTGTCCCACTGTACGAGCTAATTCAAGAGCTCTCCCGAGTTTTAAAAAAATCTAACTCGTGGTAAGCACGTAGAATGTACGTAGCGGGTACGTCGGAGCTCGGGGACGTCTCTTAGCGGCTCGTAACGCTAACGGTAGGTACCCTGGAAACACGGTAAGCTCGGGAAGATTTTTTAACATGTTGAAAAATGTCCATGAGAGCCCCGAGTACCTACAAGTGGCTATTACCGTAATTCTCTGAGATCGAATCAGGGGAAACTCGGGAGAACTCTTGAATTAGATCGTACAGTGGGACAGCCCCATAACATTTTCACCTCTCCTTGGCCCAGGGTCACAGAAGGGCGAGTGTGTCAACTAAAGTGAGCTAATACAGTTAAAGAGCCTGTCCCACTATACAATGGTCACGATGGGCTGAAAGGTGCGTTTCCAGGCTCTCTCACCAAAACAAAAAACAAAATTCATGTTATGCTGGGTGGTGTCTTTACCAACTAAGCCATCGGAAGAACCGAAAAGATCCCCTTAATCTTGATAGAAAGGAACTGGATAAACAGTCGTGATCTGTATCAAATAAGTGACTGAAATGAAAACTAATTATATCTGTCTATTCAATGCTCCACGCCCTCACCTTTTAAACCCATCAATGTCAGCTTTTCTATTGATATTCATGTGCAGTGTTCATGGCACATGAAAAATGATTGATGAGGTGAATAAATCAAATCAAAACAGCCTTATGCCAGTGATCTAAAATGCTTACAGGATTTGTTATTTATCAGATTACAAGTTAAATCTTATATCTGACAAGTACAAGCCTCTCTCTCCTATTTTATGCCCTGATTTAGTTAAATACACATTTCTCAGAAACCATCTTCAGATTTGAATAAGTTTCATGAAAATGGAAATCTTCACTTGCACTAAAATTATTTAATGATTCATTCAATATTGCCAACTACATTTTGTGTGGATAACTGCTCCACAAATGTGAACTAGCTTCATTGTTAATAAACTATCTTGTCTAAATTGAACAAATAGCATTCAGTTAGGCATGTCCACACTTGGAGTAGCAATGTTACAAAATTTTGAGATTTAAAAAATCAAGTCTGCAATTTATCCCATCAGATAAAGCATAAAAAGAAGTTTAATTTGACACCTAATTCACTTTCATATCTTCAGTATTAAGAAAGTTATGACCATTTTCATACTCGGAAATTAGCATCTTGTTCCCCATTGCCTTTCAATTGACTTAACTCAAAAGCTGTGATCTAGAACCGTTAAAAGCCCATAACTTTCTTAAAAATTAAGAGAACTCAATGACATTTTCAGTTATTATAGATTGAAGCATTCTGAAACAAATATGAAACAATCTTACTTGGATGACCTGAAATTAAAGCATATAATTAGTTAGTTATCTAATTGTAGCTAATTACAAAATTCAATGAGTAGATCTAAACATCTATCCATTTCTTAAGAAAAGATAAACTTTTTTTAAATTGCCTAAGTGTCCAAATAACATTCACACAATAATCCACAATATAACATAATTTTTAAATCTCATTTTCATGAATTTCTGGGCCAAATGGAAGGAATTTAGTGTTTAATGCCTGAAAATTAATGGCCATTTAAATCATCTAGCGAACGGGTTTTAGTGGAATGCGGTGGATTGGAACGTTGTGGTTTGCTGTGAAGTCGGGAGGAAAAATACTGTTGGTTCATACATTTTTTTGGACCCCATTTCGCAACATGAAAATATTATTAAAGCCTCCCTAAAAACCAACTTTTAATATAAAAATAAACTGTGTACCTTTTTTTCTCCCCTATGCAAAATCCTTCCCATTGTCGGTGCTCACGGCTTTTGAAGGTCATTTTTAAATTACTCTAGATAATAAATAATCTAGCGTAATTTTAAAATACCTTCATTCATGAAATGTCGGAGCGATTTTTCTTCCGCAACGAAATCGCCCGACATGGATCGATTTGCCCTGCCTGTGGAAAAACGGCACTTTAAGCCCGCCCCCCTCTGAAAGGCGCCAAAGTCGCACACACGGGGAGCGGCAGAACTGCAGCACTGCTAAAGGTAAGTTTTGTAACATACCTACTTGGAGCAGCACAGCAAATGTTGACCGTGGTATCTCTTGGCTTTGCCCCACCGGGGAAAAATTCTGAAGGTGGACGGCACGGTGGCACAGCAGTAGAGATGTTGATTTAAAGTGCCAAAGACCTGGGTTGGATCCTGATTACAGGGTGCTGTTTGTACGGAGTTTGTACGTTGTCCCCATGGCCTGCGTGGGTTTCCTCCCACACTCAGTAACATGGGCAGGACCTACACAGTGAATGGTAGGGATCGGGGGAGTATTGTAGATCAGAGGGATTATAGAGTGCTGGTGCATGATTCCCTGAAGGTGGAGTCGGAGGTAGATAAGGTTGTCAAAAGGCTTTTGGCACATTGGCCCTCATTAGTCAGAGTATCGAGCATACAAATTGGGAGGTCATGTTGCAGTTGTATAAGACGTTGGCGAGACTGCATGCACAGTATTGTGTTCAGTTCTGGGCACCATGTTATAGGAAAGATGTTGTCAAGCTGGAAAGAGTACAGAGAAAATTTCCGAGGATGTTGCCAGGACTAGAGGGTCTGAGCTACAGGGAGACGTTGTGTAAGCTGGGACTATTCCTTGGAATGCAGGAAGATAAGAGGTGATCTTATAGAGGTATAGAAAATCATGAGAGGAATAGATCGATAAGATGCACAGAGTCTCTTGCCCAGAGTAGGTGAATCGAGGATCAGAGGACATAGGTTTAAGGTGAAGGGGAAAATATTTAATAGGAATCTGAGGGGTAACGTTTTCCACACAAAGTGTGGTGGATGTTTGGAACCAGCTGCCAGAGGAGTTAGTTGAGGCTGGGACTATCCCATCGTTTAAGAAACAGTTAGACAGGTACATGGATATGACAGGTTTGGAGGGAAATGGACCAAACGCAGGCAGGTGGGACGAGTGTAGCTGGGACATGTTGGCCGTTGTGGGCAAGCTGTGCTGAAGGGCCCGTTTCCACACTGTGTCGCTCCATGACTCCAAAGACGTACAAGATTGGCTTTGGTAAAATTGTAGATCATCCCTAGTGCGTGTAGGATAGTGTTAATGTGCGGGGATCGCTGGTCGGGGCGGACTCGGTGGGCTGAGGGGCCTGATTCCGCGCTGTATCTCTAAACTAAAGGTGGAGCTCCAGCATGCCACGCAGCATGGAGCCCAAGGCACTGAGTGGTAGATCTTCCTTGATTTTGTTTCCTTGTGGACTTAAGTAAAGGAATAATGGCAATCCTGGGAGACGGGGAGGAATTTGATGAGTTACGAGTTTGAGGGAGGGTGGAAATAGTGCTGGAATGGAAGAGGGACAAGCAATGAATTGTTGACCAGATGATTGGGACGGCAGATTGGTGCGTCAATTGCAAGTGATGCAACCAGTCACAGAAGAACAAAATAAAGTATTCTACACAAAAGTAATAGCCCTGTCCCACTGCATGAGTTCATCCAAGAGTTCTCCCAAGTTTGCCCTGAGTCGAACTCGGAGATTTACGGTACTCGTCAGTACTCTCGTGGACATTTTTCAACATGTTGAAAAATCTTCACCAGTCTTCCCGAGCTTACCGCGTTTCCCGGGTACCTGCCATTAGCGTTACGAGCCACTAAGAGACGTCCCCGAGCTCAGACGTACCCGCTACGTACATTCTATGTGCTTCCACGAGTTTGATTATTTTTTAAACTTGGGAGAGCTCTTGAATGAGCTCGTACAGTGGGACAGGGCCATAAGAGTCCAGCCTCAAATCCCTTGACATAATTCACCTTGGACCAAGCCCTTTTACCCAGACCAATCGATCCTCACTCCTCTGGTCATTCTTCCCTCACTGCTCCTTGGGGTTGTGTACATTGGGTAAATTGAGCAGTGGAGGTATTCTATGCCATTTGACATCACCATGTATGTCTTACTACCTTCATGCATGCAGGCATGGACATTTCACCAAATAATCCTCTGCATGTTGTCCGAAGAATGGTCCTCCAGGCACTGGATGTGCATTTGTATGAAGTTAGTAAAAATATGGGTTAAAAAAAACCTACGTGGAAGAATTTCTTTAATAAAAAATGACTTCTAAGCATTAGTTTAAGGGCATTTCCCTTTCTGGATTTTTTTTCACCATTTGATTATGATACATTCTTATGTTTCCAATGGCTTTAGGGTTAGTAGCTATCAGACACGGATTTAGAATTTTGAGAAACATTCTGATGACAGGAGCAACCCTTAAGAAGTGAAAGGTTGAGATTTGTAACTTTCTGAGCAATATATTGAGCGAACTTGATTAGTACGGGTGTCAGGGGTTATGGGGAGAAGGCAGGAGAATGGGGTTAGGAGGGAGAGATAGATCAGCCATGATTGAATGACAGAGTAGACTTGATGGGCTGAATGGCCAAATTCTGCTCCTATCGTTTATGACCTTATAAATTGGAATACAAGGTAGAAAAATGGATTGGTGCTGTCCATGTTTGTCCTCAGAATCAGGTGGCAGGAATACTCATCTTACTTTAGGCAGCATGATTTACTAAGCAGAGTCTTGGTCTTGCATGGCATGACAACATGTCTCACAATCTTGCAATCGGCAGGAGAAGCTTCCTTTCAGCAACAATGGCCGGAACAGAGCGCTGAAAGTCGTGGCACAGAACACAGGATCTCCAGTGATGGCCTGTCAGAGGGAACACCTGAGAATTGTCTCACTTTTGTTCACGCTAGAAAGGGGAAACCAACTAATATCGTGTGGGCAGGAAAGAACTGCAGATGCTGGTTGAAATCGAAGGCCGACACAAAATGCTGGAGTAACTCAGCGGGTGAGGCAGCATCTCTGGAGAGAAGGAATGGGCGACGTTTCGGGTCGAGACCCTTCGTCAGACTGATCAAATATTGTATGGGACAGAACCAGAGATTAGACAGACAGGGACAGATATCGAGTCTAGACACTGAGATTGCTGGGGTGGTCTGTTGGAAGAAGCAAGGAAATATGTTGCAGATGAAATCGCAAAACTCAAAATTGTGTTCATGGACACGCAAAAATGGAGCAACTCAGCGGGTGGGACAGATCTCTGGAGAGAAGGAATAGGTGACGTTTCAGGCCGAGACCCTTCTTTAGGCGTCTGAAGAAGGGTCTTGTCCCTGAAAAGCCGCCTATTCCTTTTCTCCAGAGATGCTGCCTGTCCCGCTGAATTCCTCCAGCTTTTTGTGTCTATCTTCGGTTTAAACCAGTTCCTTCCTACAAATATGATATTTTGATATCTGATTTGACAGTTTACAAAGATCCAACTCCAATCAGAAGCTAAGTGCAGCACATCTCAGCAGCAGTAGCGGATACCAGAAGCCACAGCAGCGCGAGGACATAGGTTCTATTTTATACCCCATCTCAGTCTCCAACAGATTTCCCTCAAGGTCCCACCATCTTGGATTATGTGGTGCAATCCTAGGATGGTCACAGCCCGATTAGTACTGACAGAAACTCTCCTGCCAGTCCTTCACGGAAACATACCACATGTGGAACCTGTCCATCTTGCGTTATAAGCATCTACTTTCAGTCCACCAGCTTTGCCAAATCATTCTTTGAAATGCTTACAAATTTATTATTTACAGTCCAGAACTGGCCCAGATACATTCAGAAAGGTCCTGGCAGAAATATTCAAAGAATTAGGGCAGCACGGTAGCACAGTGGTAGAGTTGCTGGCTTACAGCGCAGGAGACCCGGGTTCGATCCTGACTACGGGTGCTGTCTGTATGGAGTTTTTACATTCTCCCCGTGACCTGCGTGGGTTTTCTCCGAGATCTTCGGTTTCCTCCCACACTCCAAAGACGTACAGGTTTTTAGGTTAATTGGCTTGGTGTATGTGTAAATTGTCCCTAGTGTGTGTAGGATAGTGTTAATGTGCGGGGATCGTTATTTGGTGCCGACTCGGTGGGTCGAAGGGCCTGTTTCCGCTCTGTATCTCTAAACTAAAATCATACGGGCAGAACTCAAAAAATATTTCCAACAGAAATATTGGCAAGACAAGCCTTCTTTGCAAAAAATGTGATGTCCTATCATTTTGAAAAGATTATCACCTGTTGCTGATCTGACCCATTGGGCAACAAAATTTCCCACAATTTGTCCCATTCTAGCAATGAGAAACATGATCAAAATTAAGATTACAATAGTTAATTCTCACAATTTAAAACATAAAATAGAAACATAGAAATTAGAAACATAGAAATTAGGTGCAGGAGTAGACCATTCGGCCCTTCGAGCCTGCACCGCCATTCAATATGATCATGGCTGATCATCCAACTCAGTATCCCGTACCTGCCTTCTCTCCATACCCTCTGGTCCCCTTAGCCACAAGGGCCACATCTAATTCCCTCTTAAATATAGCCAATGAACTGGCCTCAACTACCCTCTGAGTTCCAGAGACCCACCACTCTCTGTGTGAAAAAAAGTCCTTCTCATCTCGGTCCTAAAGGATTTCCCCCTTATCCTTAAGCTGTGACCCCTTGTCCTGGACCTCCCCAACATCGGGAACAATCTTCCTGCATCTAGCCTGTCCAACTCCTCAAGAATTTTGTAAGTTTCTATAAGATCCCCTCTCAATCTCCTAAATTCTAGAGAGTATAAACTGAGTCTATGCAGTCTTTGTTCATAAGAGAGTCCTGACATCCCAGGAATCAGTCTGGTGAACCTTCTCTGCACTCCCTCTATGGCAATAATGTCCTTCCTCAGATTTGGAGACCAGAACTGTACGCAAAATGAATTAGAGCAACCTGATAACATCATTAATAAACTGGCTGGTTATTTACTTTTAAGTCACATACTTTAAATTCCATAATGCCAACAACACCACATCTGGATTGTACGCGGTGAAATTAAGCTGCAATAATTGCAAAAACAAAGTCCCAAGAACACACCACCTTGTCTGGAACTGAACACACACCATCCCATTCCACTGCATCATAAATAGAACGCTAATGAAGATAGAGTAGATGTGGAGAGGACCTTTCCACTGGTGGAAGAGAGTCCAGGACCAGAGGTCAGAGCCTCAGAATTAAAGGGAGCTCTGGAGGTGAGGGGGAACTTCTTTAGTCCGAGGGTAGTTAATCTGTGGAACTCATTGCCACAGAGGGCTGCGGAGGCCAAGTCAGTGGATAGTTTTTAAGGCAGAGATAGACAAATTCTTGATTAGAACGGGTGTCAAGGGTTATGGGGAGAAGGCAGGAAAATGGGATTAGGAGGCAGAGATCAGTCCCGATTGAATGGCGGAATGGAATCGATGGGTCAAATGACCTAATTCTACTCCTATAACTTGTGAACTTATGAATATCACTTCTGAAGCAGTGGAACATATGTAAACCCTGTTGTTTATTTTCAGCAGCTTGCAAGCTGCTGTGCATATTTTGGTACCGATCATATTCACCATGCCATTTGGGTTTCATAGACTGATAGGCAACAGCTATTTGAATGAACAGAGATAAGATCCAGGAAACTGCTCCCTTGCGCGTGAAATACCAGCCAGTTACAGGGCTGAGAGCACAACCGGTTCAAACACAGAGTTATAACGATGCTTGCACAACACAAATAGTAGCACCCAATAAAAAAGGGCAAATAAATGCAAATTCAAAGCTCTCGTTATGAAGGCACCTCCAAGTTAATTGAAGCTTGGTGATAACTGACAAATTGCTTGGCTGCCAATTCTGAAAACATGTTAAAAGTGTAACAAGATGGACTGCCAGATCTGAAAACAAACTGCATCGTTGCGTGGTGCATAGGTTCAATTAGTTGCTGGATTTTGGAAGGAAATGGTTAACCTTCCAGTACTAGAGTACAGCTCTCTAAGGCAAGTAGCACATTTATTTATATGGAACATCTGCAGCATTCAGACAACTGCCAAAGCACAAGTTAAAATAAACTGGTGAAAGGAAGCTGCCCAGTTCATGGAGAGGGCAGAAAGGATATAGTGCAGCAAGTCCCTGACACTGCACACACACACACACACACACACAGGCAGAAAGAATCACCCCCAGCTGCCCGCTACAAATCTCCCCGCATCAGCAAAATGAAATGCTCTTCACAACATTTCACTCTCATTTTAGCACCTATTATCTTTACTTTTCATACTCCTTGGGTTCATTCCCATGTCAAACCGACCTGTCTGGCTCGAGCATCTGCCCCCTCTCATTACTGCACGAAAACACTGTTTTGCTCTGTTGAAATCTGATGTTAAAAGATTGAATCAATGTTTGAACTCAACACATTTTGAAAGCATCAGGATTTTTTTTTTGAATAACATTTTATGGGTCAAAGAGAATATCCGTGCCAACTCAGAAAATTTCCCCTCAATTGTGTATAATTTTCAAGATTCAGAAATCTAAAGTTACCCATTTTGAGGCAAATAAATCCCCACCACCATTCGTCCAGTTTTAAAATTTTAATGCGCTCGCAATGATTTCGCATTAGAGGCAAATTGTACTGTTCCTGTGGTTTAAATATAGAGATCCCAAGGATAGTTCCACAAACGCAGGATTAATGTCAAAATATTAACAAGTTCACCAGCGTTCAAAGTTCCCACAGTGGCCCCTGGTGCTTGGAATGTAGGTCTTGTGCACAGTGGCACCAAGATGAGGCATGTAAGTACAGCTATTAATCTCAATAGATGTTGTGGGATGTCCATTCAGCTTCACAAATTGTCACAAAAAAAAAAATCCTAAAGGATCGCTCTGGATTAAAATATAATGAGAAACTGAACTTTCGATGCACTTTTTTCTAAATTCCCAAACAAAGTTTAGCATGGATGGGGGGGCGGGGAGGGGGGGGGGGCGTGGGAGGGGGATTAGGAAAAGCAGCACAATACCATAGAATACAGTACAGAGAAGCTACGTAATGTGCAGAATGTGCTCGCCTCCCTGCAAGAGACATTTCACATAGAAACAGGTTTCATTGGTATTTTCAAGCAAGATATTTAAGGGAGTCTGAATCAAGTTGTACGATCAGGAGGTAGCAATACACACACTCAGCATCGGTGATAAAAGGAGACATTGCAACGTGCCATAAAGTTAGCAAATACATGGAGTCACACACTGCAAAGCAACAGCTTGCAGAGAGCACTGGGAATCAATAAAACTGGTAACGATTTAAACTTCCTTTGTATCTAGTACATTGCTCGTTAAGAATAACAATATTTACTCTTTAATCAATTAGCTGCTCCAAGCTCTTAAAGTACAATGTGGATCCTCTTCAACTGCTGCCCTGGTACAACAGTGTTACCTGGCAAGCTGCAACAATGAGTTGTCCGACTGCACAATCGCACATGGCTCAATGGACAAGTCCCCTGACATGGTATGATGCGTTATGGAGCAAGGGTTTTGCAGGGCATGAGGTTCAAGCACAATGATGGATAGAGCAGTTTTTGAAAAGTGCCTGGAGTAATGGAGATGGAGAGACAGCCAATGTTCCTACCTCATCTACTTCTCAAGGTCTTAGTCAGTACTTCTTTGCTTCTGGTCATCAGACAAGAACGTGCCAGGGATCATCCGTGACCAGTCCAAGTACGATTTGTGAGCCGATGAATAGCAGAAGCCATCTACTTAGTTTTGATGGAAGGAACATCCAAGTCCAGTTTAAACCATCAGGATCCCGACCCATCCTTTCCCAAGGCTGAATCTGTAATGCACCTTCCACAACCTCAGCTTTTCAAGTGATTCCCCATTTTAAAAAAATGGTGCCTTGGAATCAGCAAGGTTATGCATAAAGTCCAAGAAGGAAATAAGGACTAACAATGTGATATTTACTGAAGACTAGTTTTGTTCAATAGCAACCTTGTTGTTCTTCCAATAATATCATAGATCTGAAGAACCAAAACGTCACCCATTCCTTCTCTCCAGAGATGCTGCCTGTCCCGCTGAGTTACTGTGGCTTTTTGTGTATCTTTGGCTTAAACCAGCATCTGCAGTTCCTTCTTACACATTCTTACACAGGGGATCTGTTCTACCCATGATAGGGACAGGTAGCATTTAAATCTCATCCAATAAGTGCCAACCCAGTTTGCCCTCAAACCAACGGAATGGAAATTGAATCTTCAAATTTGGAATTGTGAGCAGTGGGCTGATGAATAAACATTTAAGCAGCCATTAATTGAAAATCATGTGGAATAACCTCTAAACATTGCAAAGTGGAAGAGGAGTCCTGGGTTGAAACGTCAATTATCATTCCTCGAACAAGGACCGTTCAGTCCATAAAATAACATTGGCACAGATATTTGCATACACACCAAGATGAATGACTACACTTCATAATGTGCTATCTAAATGTACCATTGCAGTATGAAACAGAATGTATTTGAATAGTTTGGAGCCGTTTAGGTTAAGCAAAAAGTCAAAATTTTAGCACTGGTGGCCATTTCAAAACTAAGACTATATTCTCCAAACTGACAAACTTAAACAAGCTGCAAAATTCAAGGATTTATCAGACCAGAGACAGCTGAATGATTTAGGTCACAGTGTTACCAAAATTTTTGAAGTGCATATCAAAATAAGGCAGTGAATAGAAGATTTGTTCCTGAAATTATTACTGTATTACCCTGAACTACCGATGAACTCTTCATGCTTATAAAAGCAGCTGCCTGGATGATAAAACCTTAGTTGACCTTGAATTAAAAAGCTAAGACTTCCTCTTGCTGCTACAACAATTCAGAGTCTAGAGATAAACAATAATTGAACTGTGGTGCAAACTGCACTGTAGAGGCTGACTATACGGCTTTGGCAGAATTATAGCATTGCTTGGAAGGCCAAGTGTGAAACAATATCAAATGAACTTAAAATATTCCCGTTCCCAAATGCAAGGACTTGGACTGCCAACTTTAGAACAAACAAAGGCTGATTGTCGCGACTCCTAAGCATATGAATATAGAAACATTAACCAACATAAATTTTGTACTTTCAAAGCTCCATGTCGGAACTCCGAGGTAGAGGATCTATTTAAATTCACTGCAGGTCCCCCATCAATTCAACAACACAGGAAGAAATTACTTTGGTTCATTTGAAGCTCCAGTTCTCTTTAATTGCGTACCCTTTGAATTGTTAAGTTACACGCAAAATTAGGTTTGGGATCACATCATATCATCCTATTTCTGCAACACTGACCCCTATCAGATGCCTTAAATGGCACTGCTTGAAATACACGGACAGATAACCGGGAAGCTCCATTCCATTCGCAAGAACATGCCGCCTAACACACAGAGGGAGGTTAAATTAGTTTAGTCAATCCAATAATAAATACAGTTTAACAACCAAAGTCAAAAGCAAAATATTGCAAGGGAAAAGTATGGAGAGTCTGGTATTGGCATGTTGGAGGTCTGAGAAATTAAAAGAATTCAATGCAGAGGCATTTGTTCTCAACTAGGATTCTCATCCATTCATCAGTGTCCGACAATTATGTCCACATCTTGGATGTGCTTTCAACCACATCCCACTACTGCTCATTTAGAGTAAGAGCGTAGCCTATCCATTGTCCACATCTTCCATTTCATGCATCAACCTCTGTAATTCTCCACTCCTCCAACATAATGCCACCATGAGACGCCATCTACAACCTTGGAGACACAAGAGACATGGGCGCTATAATCCAGAGCAAAACAAAACCTGCTGGGGCAATGCAGTGAGTTTGGCAGCATCTACGAAGGCAGAGGATTGTTGGTCGCTTATCTCAACACAAAGCTTCAACTGTTCCTCTACCTCCATAGGTGCTGCTTGAGTTTCTCCATGTGTTTGTTCCTTGCACCATCTCCTCCCATCCCCACAGCGTTCCATACAAGGCATTCCTTTCAGAATGCTTTGCTTCCTTCTTCCATTTCCATCATGGCGCTTCCTACATATGCAAGCACACAAGCAAGATTTGCCCTTTGCTCTGTGTCCTCCTAGTAGGGGCAGCAAGATTCATTCTGAATGGCTTACAACCCAATGGAATGAACATTGAATTATCCAATTCTGGGTAACCTCTACACCCTCCCCCTTCTCCCCTCCCCCACGTCTGCCTCTTTTCTCACTCTACCCATCTTTCTCCCCCAACACCTCCCTTCTCCACTCACCCCTCATCACCTTCTCTCCCTCTTCCCATCCATGAGCACAAACCTGGACTTCCACCTATCTCCCCCCCCCCCCCCCTCCCCTCCCACCGCTTCTCCCTCCTCTGGCCATAACTCTTTGAACATGTCTCACACCTTTCTTCCTTTCATATATCTGGTCTTTGTTCCAACACCCCCCCCCCCCCCCCCCCTCGCCTGTCAACCTATTACCTGCCACACTTTGTCCAGGTCTTCCCCCTTTCCCAGTGTTCTCCCTCCCCCCCCCCCCCCCAAAATCAATCTGAACAAGAGTTTCAATCCAAAAAGTCACCTATCCATGTTCTCCAGGGATGCTCCCTGACTTAGAAATACTCCAGCACTTGTGTCCTTTTCTTTCCAGGTGAAGTAATTTACATGGACTACATCCACACTCCTGATGCAGTCTCCTCTGTACCGGAGAAACTAAATGCAAATTGAGCAACTGATTTGCAGAATCTCCGTCTTGTCTGCAGGTCCAATCCTTTATTCATTTACCATAATCTTCAATTATTATCCCACTTTCTAGTGGCCTATGCCCAAAGATGCTCAACATTAGTTCAAGAGCACCACCTCATCGCTTGAGTCATCATATTACAGCCTTTCACAGTTATTGAATAGCACAATTTCAAATAAATCCAGCCTCAAAACTTAATTCCATCTAATTTTATTTATTTATTTGTGGCAGTTCTGAAATGTAATTGTTCTTCCATTTTAATCTTGTCCAGGTGTGTTTTCATTAATCAATTATATGTACCCACGTTCTTCAACCTGTCCTGCCCTCCATATGATTACGTGCTTTCTCCTTTGCTCCATTTGCACTTGTTCCCCTTATGCAATTTATAAATTTATTTTTACATAGAACAGCACACAGGAACAGGCCCTTCAGTGCACAATACTTGTGCCGAACATGATGCCAAGTTAAACTGATCTCACCTGCCTTTTTTTGTCCATATCCCGCTATTTCCTGCACATCCACGTGCCTATCTAAAAGCCACTTAAACACCACTACAATATCTGCCTCCACCAGCATCCCAGGCAATGCGTTCAATGCCCCGATCACTCTGTATAAATGAACTTGATCGCACATCTCCATTCAACTTTCCCCCTCTAACATTACCGCTATGCTCTCTAGCGCTGGACATTTCAACTCTGTGAAAAATGGTTCTGACCATCTACCCTATCTATGCCACATAATTTTACATATTTCTTCCAAGCCTCCCCTCAACCTCCAATGTTCCAGAGAAAACAATCCAAGGCTATCCAAACTCTCCCTGTAGCTGAAATCCTCTAATCCATGCAGCTTTGTGGTAAACCTCCTATGCACCTTCTCCAAAGTCACATCTTTTGTGTAATGGGGTGACCACAACTGCATGCAAATGCTCCAAATGCAGCCCAACCAAAGAGCTGCATCTTGACTTCCTGATTCTTGCATTCAATGCCCTCAGCAATGAAGGCTGGCGTACCATATTCCTTCTTTACCACCCTATCTATCTATCTTGTGCTGCCACCCATTTGTCCCCAGTTCTAATGACAGCTCATTACCCCAAAGCAAAAATTGTTTCTCTCTTTTGACGCTGCTTGATCTTTCTCACATTTTTGTTTGTTTTTAGATTGCAGAAAACTTGAATCTAGCAAAGAGGTATTAGGTGAAAGGAACAAAATCTCGGCCAGTGTTATTCTAAGCAAAATCATCCGGGGTTCAACATGAATATCACATGAAAAATGAATTAAAGACAAACATCTTTATATTTCTCAGATGCTGTCTGACCCGCTGAGTTACTCCAGCTTTTTGTGAAAATCGTTGATATAGACAGGATTTAAATTTGTGGTATAGTAAGGTGCAAGTGTTCCTCTTCTCTTTTTAAGGAAGTTTGTAAATTACAGGAGCACATCTTAACATGAGAATCAATTAGGCAAAGTATTGATTAATGATTTAAAAGGTGCACCGACCCCTCCACTCAATTTGAAAGGGCAGAGGAAGTCTAGCTTGAGCACCTCATCCAAATGAGGACATCTGCCTTAGATCCTAGAAGTGGGACTTGGCCGACTGACTCAACGGAATGAGTGTTATCTTTTTGTATTTGTATATATATCTAATTGGGTCAAGTCCCTAGGGTGCAAATTTGAATGTGCTCAGAGTTGCTCAAACAGAAAACTATGTGTGTAGGAAGGAACTGCAGATGCTGCTTTAAACCGAAGATGGACACAAAAAGCTGGAGTATCTCTGGAGAAAAGGAATAGGTGACGTTTCGGGACGGGACCATTCCTCAGACTATTTGTGATGTGGGAGATGAATGTCAAGAGATCCATTGAAACCCATTGGTCCGCAATGGATGAACAAGCAGCTGCCAACAAATGAGCATCAAAATTACATGGAATAATTAGATCAACCATGTTCCTTTCCAAAATGCACTCACGATTTTAATTGAGTTTCTCAAATAAATGAGATGGGTAAAATGTCATAACTACTTCAAGGGCCATCCATACTATAGAGGTAGGCACAAAGTAACTCAGCGGGACAGGCAGCATCACTGGCGAGAAGGAATGGGTGACGTTTCGGATCGAGACCCTTCTTCAGACTGAGAGTCAGCGGAGAGGGAGACACAGAGCTAGGGAAGGGTAAAGTGTGTGAAAGCGAGTCGTCAAAAGAGATGAAGTTCAAGAAAAATGTAAAATAGATCATTGTTAGCCAGGAGAAGGCGACAACAAAACAAACAGATAAAATGTAATCAGGGACAGTCAGACTGTTCAGAGAACAGGGAAGGGAGAGGGATGGAGAGGGAAACATCACCCATTTCTTCAATCCAAAGATGCTGCCTGTCCTGCTGAGTTACTCCAGCATTTGCGTCTATCTTGAGTGTAAACCAGTTCCTTCCTATACATTGTGGAGAGGTACTAGACACATATAGATGAAGCCATGATATGAACATCCTTCTTTGCACTCAGCATAAGCAGTGACCTCATCTGATAAAGAAAAAAATGCCAGAAGAACAAACTCTGGTGCATTTGGACAGTAAATTCAAAATGACTGTGCACTAATTGCATTCAGTGTAATGCTAGATGTATTTGGAAATGGAGTGCAGCTGTAGTGCTGTCGAGCTTGCCTGTGGCAGCAGAATGCTAACTGGAATTGGGCAGCTGTTACATTAGTTGCACTGGCAGTTGCTTAGAAATATGAAAAGGTATATCAATGTTGATAGCAATACAACATTAGCTTACAGTAGGGTCTGAAATAAATTAGGTAATAAACCAGGATTCAAAAAAAAAATGATTGAAAAGGTATACTGTGCCATTACAACAGCAGATTCCAGCAATTTCTAAAAACAAGGTATAACTGGAAGATTAATAAATGACAGACGGTGCTGGAGTATATTGGCAGGTCAGGCAGCATTTCTGGTGAACATGAACAGACAATTCTTTGGGACGGGACCTTTTTGCAGACTCCTGAAGGAATCCTTGTCAGACAGAGAGGCTGGCTGACCCGCTGAGTTACTCCAGCACGGAGTCTGTTTTTGTATAGCAGCATCCGCAGCTCCTTCCTTCTACATATATCTAGAAGATATTCAGTAGAACTGCACATTACCACAAATACTTCATTCTTGGTGTCAAATTGAAATGCAAAATGTATTTTAAATTGATTTGATTTCTGGGTGTTGCTGGCAAGGGCAGCATTTATCGCCAGACACTAATTGCCATCAAGAAAGTGGCAAGATGCCTTCTTGAAACGCCATTGTCCAGCATCAGAATGCCAGTGGACAGAGGATTCTGACCCAGTGAGAATGAAGGGCAGGTGATACATTTTCAAATCAGGATGATAGGGTCACAGAGTATCGGCTCAACCACCAAGCACGACATCCAGAGGCTGCAGCGAATTGTCCGATCAGCTGAGAAGGTTATTGGCTGCGACCTTCCCTTCATTGACGAACTGTACACTGCAAGGGCCAGGAAGCGAGCGGGCAAGATCATCTCTGACCACTCTCACCCTGGCCACCAACTCTTTGAATCACTTCCCTCTGGAAGGCGACTCCGGACTGTCAAAGCTGCCACAGCCAGACATAACAACAGCTTTTTCCACGAGCAGTAGCTCAATAACCAAAAATCTGCAGCCTCCTTTTGCTCTGGTATTTTATTTAATTCACATGTTTAATCGATAAATTTTTATTATTAATGTTTAATGTTATACGTGTCATTTCCAACTGACACTGTATGTCATGTTGTCACTTGCGGGCAGAGCACGTAGGCAAATTTCTAGTATGTGAATACTTGGCCAATAAGCCTTTTCATTCAAATAGGCCCTTCTCTGCCCAGTTTGCCCACTCTGACCAAGGTGCCCCATCTACACCAGTCCCACCTGCCAACAATTGACCTATATCCCAACCTTTCCAATCCGTGTACCTGTCCAAATATTTTTTAAATGTTGCTATAGTTTTTGTCTCAACTACCTCCTCTGGCACCACCACCATGTGCACAAACAAGTTTCCTATTATTCTTCAGATTAGTGTTAAATATTTTCCCTCTCACCTGAAACCCATGTCCTCTGGTTCTTGATTTCCTTACTCTGGGCAAAAGACTGTGCATCTGCCCTATTTATTCTCTTCATGATCTTAAACTCGTCAGGGATAGGCAATCCTGGCTGCCTACATCTGCACCATGCATCCTTCTTATTCTTGACCAGACCCTCAATTTCTCTCATCGTCCAAGCTTCCTTACGCCCACCTGCCTTACCCTTCACTCCAACAGGAGCTGGCAGGCCCTGAATTCTTGTCAACACACGTTTCAAACATCCCGCTTTCCGGACTTTCCTTTTCCATCAAACAACCTGCTCCAAACAACTTGAGCAAGTTCCTGCCTAATACCTTCAAAGTTGGCCTTGCCCCAAATTAGAAATCTAACCCGCCCTGTTTATATCCATAATTATCTTAAAACTAATAGAACTGGTCCCAAAAGGCTCGTCCACAAACACTTCAGTCACTTGCCCCTCCCAATTTGCCAAGACTAGATCAAGCATTGCCGTACCCTTGTAGGGCCCTCCACATATTGCCCGAGGAAACTTTCCTGAACACATCTGACAAATTTAGCCGCTACTGAACTTCTTGCACTAGTCAATATTAGGAAAGTTAAAATCCCCTTCGATGACAACTTTATTAATCCTGCAGCTGCCTGCGACCTCCTGTCATATTTGCTCTTCTAATTCCCATGAACTACCTGGGTGCCTGGAGAACACTCCCAAGAATGTGATCATTCCTTTTTGCATTTCTCAGCTACACCCAAAAAGCCTCACTGGATGAAGCATCAGTAATGTAATCTCGGACCACTACTACTGTGGTATCCTCCTCAATCAATGAAGCAATCCCCGTTCCTCGTTTACCCCCACCTCTCAGTTTAGTTTGGAGATACAGAGCGGAAACAGGCCCTTCGGCCCACTGGGTGCACGCGATCCCCACACATTAACACTATCAGTCTGAAGAAGGGTTTCAGCCCGAAACGTTGCCTATCTCCTTCGCTCCGTAGATGCAGCCGCACCCGCTGAGTTTCTCCAGCACTTTTGTCTACCTTCGATTTTCCAGCATCTTCTTGAACCCTATCCTACACCCACTAGGGACAATTTTTACATTTACCAAGCCAATTACCCTACAAACCGGTACGTCTTTGGAGTGTGGGAGGAAACCGAAGATCCCGGAGAAAGCCCACGCAGGTCACGGGGAGAACGTACAAACTCCGTAGAGACAGCACCCGTAGTCAGGATCGAACCCGGGTCTCCGGCGCTGCATTCGCTGTAAGGCAGCAACTCTACCGCTGTGCCACAGTGAGCTTCCTCTCACTCCTGTATCATCTCTACCCTGGAACATTAAAGCTGCCAGTCCTGCCCCTCTCTGAACCATGTTTCTGTAATTGCTTCAACGTCCAGGTACCTGTCCACACCCCGAGTTCACCTGCCTTACCCGTCAGGCCTCTCGTATTAAAACAAGTGCAATTCAATCCAACAGTCCTTCCTTGCTCCCCGTCATGCTTCTGTCTATTCTGTCCACTGAGCCTCCCTTCATCACCATCCATACCGACTTCCAGCCTCTCACCTGCTTCAGTCCTGCATAGAATCCCACCCCCTTGCCAATCTAGTTTAAACCCACCCGTGAGGCACTAGTGAATGAACCCATATTCCAGGACATTGGTTCGCCCAGTTCAGGTGCAACCCATCTCTCTTGTACAGGTCACCTCTGCCCCAGAAATCTGACTCCTTGCCCCCTGCACCAACTCCTCAGTCACACATTCACCTGCACTATCTTCCTGATCCTACCCTCACTAGCACGTGGCACTGGAAGTGATCCAGAGATCACTATTCTGCAGGTCCTGCTTTATAGCCTTTTGCCTGACGACCTTACTCATCTTTCAATACCTTATTCCCTTCCCTACCCATGTCAGTTGTGTCAACAAGCACAACCACTTCTGGCTGCTGCCCCTCCCCCTCAGGAATGCCATGTACCCACTCCGAGGCATCCCGAACCCTGGCACCAGGGGCACCACACACTATCCTGGAGTTTCCACTGTGGCCTGGTTTGCGTCACCGATCACTGTGGCTATACCTGACATTACCATTCCCTGGCTGCGATGCAGAGCCAGGTTTGGTACCACAGCCCTGATACAGATGCTCAATCCTCACGTCACCTACCCCACTCCTTCTGAAGGGGTCACCTTAAGTGCAGTACACTTTGTAGATGGCGTACACTGTAGTTTCCTGCACTCATTAAGGAGGGAATGTTTATTTTGGAGTGGTTGTCAGGGTCATACACAAGTAATTTGCTGATTTTGGACGGTGTCAAGCTTTGAGGTTTAGGTTATAGTGACCTGTACTGAGGGACAGTGAGAAGCTTTATTTTGCATGCTATCCAAATAGCTCAGATATACCATCCACAGATACAATTAGTTCAAACTCAACTACAATAGATAGAGCAAAGGGGAAGATGCAGATTGCAGAAGATTTGTCAGATCTGTATGTATTCAGGCAAGCAGACAGTATCCTGTCACATTCCTGCTTCATGCCTTCTGTTGGAAAGGCCTTGGAGCAACAGTGGTGAGTTACTCACCGCAAGACACGCAAATGCAGGCTTGTACTTGTAGCGGTTATCTAGACACGTCTCTGATTAATAACCACCTCCAGGAAGTTGATGGTGGTGGTTGGGGGGGGGGGGGTTGAGGAGTAGTTGGATGTGGCTATGTGAATGCCACTTAATGGCAAGTATAAGTGATTAGACCTTCTCTTGCTGTGCTTGTTCGTTACCTACCATTTTTGTAGCACAAGACATATCTACCACTGAGAGCCATGCCCAAACCTCCACTCAGTCCGCCTAGCCCTACACGATCTCCCTGTCGCTAAACACTTGAACTCCCCCTCCCATTCCTACACTGACCTTTCTGTCCAAGGCCTCCCCCATTGTCAGAATGAAGTGCAACAGAAATTGGAGGAACAGCACCTCAAATTTCGCTTGGGCAGCTTTCAACCCAGCAATATATATATTGATGTCTCTAACAAGTGACCCTTGCTTTCAGTCTCACCCCCACCCTAGTTCTCCGACTAGTTTCACTGTCCTTCTGATTAATTTTACTGCTTGCATGCCTCCTTGTCACCTTCCTCTCAGCCAACAATGAAGCATCCACATTTTCTTATCATCGTCTGCTTTGATCTGTTGTTTTTGCATCTTCCTCTTCCACACCTCTGGACTCTCTCTCCCCTAACTCTCAGTCTGAAGAAGGGTCTCGGCCCGAAATGCCACCCATTCCTTCTCTCCTCAGATGCTGCCTGTCCCGCTGAGTTACTCCAGCATTTTGTGTCTATCCAAATGTGAATTGGTATTTTGATAAGTAGGGGTGGCCTGCTTCATTTCTTGAGAAGTAACTAGAATGACCATCCCCACACCTGACCTTAAAGGAAGGTTTTTGATGAAGCAGCTGATGATGGTTGGTTATAGATCACTGCCAAACCATACTGAGTACGACTTAGCATGAAGATGGGAACTTTGTTATCACCAGGACCATGCAGCTGATACTTCTACCAATGCTATCATGCACCCATGAATGTTAGAACTTCTATTAAAAGGTATTCCAACTTAATGGTTGGATACCATTAAACAATGGTTTATAACAGGAATATAAACACTTCAATTCCCCTGAAGTCCAGTCTGAATTCAGTCTGAAGAAGGGTCTCAAACCAAAACATTACCCTTTCCTTCTCTCCCTGTCCGCCTGTCCCGCTGAATTACTCCAGCATTTTGTGTTACTCCAGCATTCTGCCCAATACCCCCATCTTAGTTGTACTGACAACAATTATACCAATTTAAAAAAAAATTAGCAATCAAGAAAGGATAGGACATAGATCTAACGTTCAAATGATAGAGTTTTCATCAAAAGCAGTGGAACTTGCTCAAGGCTGCAAAGAATTTCACATTGCTGCTGATGAAGATACAACTCCAAGTGCAACTGCAAAGACTTAATTTTGATGTTGACCATATTTTTATGGGACACATCTTGTCTAGTTAAAAATATGTTCATGCACTTGAGCTAATTGGTGACTTTAACTCATGCTTCATGTAGGTTGGGGTGGTGGGGGGAGGGGGGAGGTGGAGAGGGGTGGGGGAAGAGTACAGTGACCAGCAACCATGCAGCAATTTACAACTGATTCACATCTAAATTTTCTGTTTTCTTTGGTCCTGGTGCAGAGTAACCTCGGTCAACGCGATTACACATTTAACCATTAATCCCACGACATGTCACTCTGTGGTTGGTTGTGCTAGAAAAGTAAACAGTGCACCAAGACAGTTGTGTCAAGTTTTGTTTGGGTTAAGATCACAAACAGACCATAAACCTTTGGCTCCTACTACCAAAGTGTCAAACTGAGTGACTCTGTACAGAACCTTACTGCATTCCATGCAGTGAGGACCATTTTGGTCGCCATTTAATTTTATACCACCCAGGGGTCAAGAAGGGAAAGTATAGTAAATTTTGATTTTAAAATGTTAAGCTCTTTTAAATCTCAAACTGAATATTAAATTTTGCCTGTTCAGCTTTTAAAGATGTAATCGACAAAACAATGTATTTGTTAGAAGGGCCAGATCTCTCTTCCAGGCATTGATACATCAAATCACTCAAATTCAAACCCATCTAACAATATCCTTTTTATTGTTATGTTTTTTTCAGAAAGTGAAACTGCTATGATTTGTCAGGAACATATTTTAATTCCTGGGGCAAAAAATAATATAATAGCAGAAATTTTTAAAGTTCAAATTTTTCCAGCAGGGAATTTATTTCAGACAATTTAACGTTTAAGTATAATTATTGACAACTTGAATCATTCATCATTCTACTTTAACATCAAGCTGTTTGATTAGAAATACGCCATTTAAATCCATACGGGGTATTAAGTATCAATTTATGAGCACTATTTTCTCTAATGTAATCTTGCAAGTTGTGTAATTCAGTTGTGTAGAACCTTGCAACCAGTATTGTCGGTGAATATTTCGGCAACATTAATTTAAATGGAAAGTAATTTGGTAGTTTCGAATTGTACACCTGCGCGATGCTGGAAGCTGGATTTGACAGCATCAGGATGCATGTATTAGACTACAAGTTTCAATCGTGTCATATCTTTAGGTGTACAAGAACAAAAACATAAAAGGTTAAACAATGGATCAGCCTTCAGAATGAAAGTAAGGGCTTGTGCCTACAAGCAGAGATTTATAAAGTCTAACACGCATAAAAACTGACGTTCCAACTGAGCCAAGGAGTTTGATGGTGGCTCGACTTTCTGTGATCACGTCCATTTGCGTTTCATCTACTGCATTAATTATAGCAACACCTGCCGTCAAATGAATCGGCAAAGTGCAGGATTGTCCGGATAATTTTCAGTCTTTGTCACTCTGCTGCAGGACATGGATATACATTCAGCGAGAGACCCGCCACTCTGCCAATCAGACCACGTGCACTGTGTTGAATTGATGTCTCTCCAATGGCCTAATTACAACCAGAAAGTGCTCCGAGTGTTAAGGCAGAAGATAATATCAGGTCACACAGCGAGCAAAAGTTCATAGAGGAGCAATTGGGTAAATTATAGTTCACTGACATGTTTTTATTGCTGCAGGCCTGCTCCCTATTCCACTGAACACCTGACTCTGGCTACATATAAATTATAATGGGGTTGGATAACATTGGCACCAGTGGAAGCATTTGCCACGTGATTATCCTACACTGCAAAAGAAGCCCTGAAAAAAGAGTTGGCACCCACTCAGTGCAAGATTACAAGGCAATATATCGGACATTCAAGTCAGGGAGAATTTTTAAGCAATTTCCCAGAAATACAAAACCGGTTCCTTATTCCCTTCACCTCGGCTACTTACATAATAAGTCGATTCCATAATTAGGTCTCACCGTTTAGAGTTTTCAATGCAACCTTAAATCTTTTGAGATATTTAATTTCAGCACTGACAGACCTGGACAAAACTTACCAATGCCACTTACAATAAAGACAACTTCAATTTCTTTTAGGGTATTGTGTTCAATTTCGGTCACCCTGTTATAGGAAAGGGTAAGTTAGAAAGGGTGCAGAGATTTCAGAGGACTACAGTGAGAGGTTGAGCAGGCTGGGGCTTTAATCTGTGGAGTGCAGGATGATGAGGGGGTGATCTTTGTAGAGGAATCATGAGAGGAATAGATAAGGTAATGCACAGAGTCTTTAACCCAGGGTTGGCCAAACAAGAACAAGAGGACATGGTTTATGGTGAGTGAGAATGATTCAATAGGAACCTGAGGGGCAATCTCTTTACACACAAGCTACATGGAACAAGCTGCCGGATGAGGTAGTTGAGGCAGGAATTATCACAACGTATCAAAAAAACATCTGGACAAGTACATGGATAGGATAGATTTAGAGGGATATGGGCCAAATGCAGGTGGAGGGGACTAGTGTAGATGGGGCATGTTGGTCTGTGTGGGCACCAAGCAGAATGGTGCAAGTTGGGCCGAAAGGCCTGTTTCCACACTCTGTGACTCGACTCAAATAATAAAATGGGAGGAGTGGACATGGCGAGAGGCTTTGTGTGGAGGCTAATGAATTAACATTGAAATATGATCCAGTCAGGTTATTTTTCACATGCCATGCAATGTGCATGAGACTTGTCATGTCAGCCTGCCATTTGCTGGAGAGTAGAGGTAGGACTCGCTGTGGATTGTCACCTTGTCGTGGTGGAGAAGCCCGTGTGGTCCTGAGATCAATGCCGTCTGGAGCTATGCTCCTGGTAGGGCCACCCATGGCGGTAAGGTCAAGGGGGAGGTCTCTGACAAAGAGCAATCCAACCAAGACCTCAACGATGGAACAGGCGGAGGACGATGGCTGACCTTAGTGGAGCGTCACAACGGCTGGGAAGGCGGATGAAGGCTGCAGCAGAAAAGGGTCTCCGGTCGTCTTGGACTCCATGCCACTGGATCCAGACTCAGATCTGTCAAGGACAGTGGGATGGCTGTCTGTGCACCAGTCTCCCCACGTTAAAAAATGTCACGCACAGGCGTCCTCCATATAGGGAATAGCACCTTGGAGACACCCATGGTCAGCTATCACCGAAGGGGGCCTAAGAGAGGTAGGATATGATATTTCCAACATAAGCTTGCCCCAGGCAATGTTCTGGAGGACTGGAGGGTGGCCAGTGTTTTTAAGAAGGGCAACAAGGAGAAGCTGGGAACAACATGCTAATGAGTCTGACATCAGTTATGGGTAAGTTACTGGCGGTGATTATAATGGATAGGGATTACCAGCATTTGGATAGACAAGGAATGATTGGGGATAATCAGCATGGCTTTTGGCATTGTGGGAAATTGTGTCTCAATCATCTCTTAGTTTTTTGATGAGACAACCAAGAGGATTGATGAAGTCACGGTGATGGAAGTTGTCGATATTGACTTTAGCATGGCTTTGGACAAGGATCCGCATTGTGGAGCAGTCTGGAAGGTTGGCTTATGGACTGGAGGCCAGTGGCACCAGGAATAGGTGCTGTGGCCATTGTTGTTCATCAGTGATTTGGATTAGAACATACGAGGAATGGTGAGGTAAGTTTGCAGATGACACTAAAACAGGAGGCATCATAGACAGTGAAGGTTACCAACAAACACAGTGAGAACAGCGATTGGGACAAGGAATGGCAAAGGGCACTCAATTCACGCAAGGTGCAAGTTTTACATTTTGAGGAATCAAATCAGCGTAGGATACAGCCATGATCACAATGAATGACGGTGCTGGCTCGAAGGACCGAATGGCCTCCTCCTGCACCTATTTTTTATGTTTCCATGATATTCAGGGTGAACAAAAGGGCCCCGCGAAGTGTTGAAGTAGTGGGATCTAGAAGTAAACAATATATAGTTCCCTGAGAGTGCCATCACAGGTAGACAGAAGGTAGACACAGGTAGACAGAGTTGTGCTGCAGATGTTTGGCATCAGCCAGGACATTGGAGAATGAAGTTGGAACATTGTGTTGCAGTTAGACAAGGCATTGGTGTGGCTGCACTTGAAGAGGTGTATAGAGTCTTGGTTACCCTGCTATGTATGGGCAAATAAATGATTCACTTGGAAAGAGTGTAAAAAAAAATTGTGAACGTTTAGTGAACAGAATAGGCTGGAGCACGGCAGGGATCTAGGAATGACTGTTGGTTTCAATTGCACTTATTTTAATGCAAGAGGCCCGACGGGTAAGGCAGAAGAACATAGGGCATGGATAGGTATGTGTGACTGGGATGTTGTAGCCATTACGGAAACCTGGTTAAAATAGGGACAGAACTGGCAGCTTCACGTTCCAGGATAGAGATGCTACTGGGGGGGGAGAGGGAGGGGGGGGAGAGGGAGGGGAGGGGGGGAGAGGGGGAGAGAGAGGGAGAGGGGAGTAAAAGAGAAGGGGGTGTTGCTTTATTAAGGACAACACAGGGAAATAAGACTGGGTTACATGGGCGCCTTGGTCAGCATGGATCAGTTGGCCCGTTTTGTGTGGTATTACTCTAGATCTTCTCCAAATAATTTTTACCAAGATTACCCACTATAAACTAAACAATTTCCTTGTTTTAAAAAAAAATCAAAATAAGTAATGGAAGAAATCATTAGAGTATTCCCCAAAAGGTTCTCACCTACCGTATCCAGATTAAGTCTACAAACAGCTGAAAATTTGAAAGAGAGCCAGCAAATATGAAGACCACGTCGTCAAATTGGAGAAAAGTTGGTACAGATGACCAAGGATTGATCAAGAGTTTGGAGAAATTAATATACATACATATTTTGCGCTTGCAAAATGAGCAGAAAGGTAAGGGTGGAGTACTCAAAAGGATCAAGGTTAGATTTTTTTTCTTACCAAAACGTTTGGGGAGAATAAATACCTAATTTTCAAGCATACCCAAAGCATCTTCTGGCATCTGCAACCCACCAACTCTTGACTGCCAAGTTACATTTTTTGGAGCATGCAAATACAGCACACAAGTTTTAGACAAACTTTCTATGACCTTGAAACATCCCAAAGTACGCAGTCAATAACTACTGTAAAATGTAATGGAGTGTAATATAGCAGCCAACCTTCACATGGGAAAATCCCAGAGAATGATCTTGTTGTTTACGTTGCTATTTAAGCAATAATTGGTTTCACATAAATATTCAACTAGGCGGTCACGGTGGTGCAGCAGCAGAGTTGCTGCCTTACAACAAAAGCAGCGCCAGAGACCCGGGTTTGATCTTGACTACAGGTGCTGTCTGTACGGAATTTGTACATTCTGCCCGTGACCTGCGTGGGTTTTCTCAGAGATCTTCAGTTTCCTCCCACACTCCAAAGACGTACAGGTTTGTAGATTATTTGGTTTGGTACAAAAATTGTTTTAAAAAATTGTCGCTAGTGGATGTAGGATCGTGTTAATGCACGGAGATCGCTGGTCAGCATGGACCCGGTGGGCCGAAGGGCCTGTTTCTGTGCTGTATCTCTAAACTAGTCAGCAGAAAATCTCCCAGTTTTCAGGTAATGCTCTGGGATTCAATGGAAAATAGATGGGCTTCAAGGCCAACAGTGCATGAGGAGGACAAAGCATTCAACAAGGGTCTCGACCATCAGTCTGAAGACGGGTCTCGACCCGAAACATCACCCATTCTTTCTCTCCAGAGATGCTGCCTTCCTCGTTGAGTTACTCCAGCATTTTGTGTCCATCTTTAATACATTCAACAATGCAGCACAACGCCAGACCCCATGGTGTAACTGTTTAGTCACATCAATGGAATGGGTCTCAAATCCAGCTCAAACTCCAAATCAGATTGGCTCCAAGATTATAATTTAATCTCAGCTGGGGGACAAAGGATAAGTCCAAACATAAACTTGTTTTTTCCTCAACGCTGATTAATCTGCAGGAAATTTCATATCTTTATAAAACATTAAAAAAACACAGGAAGTTAGAAATGTTGGGCGATGATAGCATCAATAAATCCATTGGCTGTCAAAGTAAGTGTACACTGCTCGCAAACAGACATTCATCACTCATTTGTACTCCCAGCGGCGATTCTTTCGGCAGTGAAGAAAAGTAGAATCGAATCAAAGCAACCATTAAAAAATGTTCTGACACAGTTTTACAATACTGGGGATCAGGTCATAGCTGGGTGAGGTCATAAGTGATAGGAGCTGAATTAGGCCATTCGGCCCATCAAGTCTACTCTGCCATTCAATCATGGTTGATCTACCTCTCCCTCCTAACCTCATTTTCTGGTCGTGAAATTTCTCCACTCAAGAAACTCAGTTTAAAGTTTGAGCTGCTGCCCTTTGGGAGACTGAATGGAAAGTGTGCAGAATAATCTTGGGGGATCCAGGTCCATAGTTCCTTGAAAGTGACAACACAAGTAGACAGAGTGGAAAAGGTGGCGTGTGGTATGTTTGCCTTTGTTGGTCGGGACATTGAGAGTTAGAGAGAGGAAATCATGATGCAGTTGTACAAGACATTGGTTAGGCCGCATTTGGAGCCTTGCGTGCAGTTCAGGTCAATTGACATTCCGAACTTGCTGTTTATAAAAAAGGTTTTTATAAACATATGACATTTCCTGCAAATCAAACAGAATTGAGGAAAGGGCAAATTTATGTTTCAACTAATCCCATTGGCCCTAGGCCGAGATTAGGGTTGCCAATTTTCTCACTACCAAATAAGGGACAAAAGGTCAAAATACGGGACAAATTCCCCGATGGCAATTCGTTGACCGACTCGACCATGGTTGGGTGAATGATGAGTTGGCCCGGGTGCTGGGCTGCACACATAGCTCAGCCGGCAGGCCAGCGGAGGAGTTTTGGCCTGGCACCCCATCCAACTCATGAACCGATGATCGGCCATTAGGAGTGGTGGTGTCTGCAGTAAGTGAAGGTTTGACAGGGCCAGGGGTGAGGCACTGCTGGTGCACTCCATGGGCTGCACTACGTCGGGACAGGCGAGGCGGGGCTGGACGCGGCGCTCCGACCCGACAGTCCCCTTAACCTGAGTAGTAGCAATCATATACGGGACAAGGGCAGTCCAGAACGGGACAAACCAATTGAGCCCAATATATGGGATGTCCCAGCTAATACGGGACAGTTGGCAACTAACCGAGATCGAATTACGAGAAGGACGCGGAGGCTTTGGAGAGGGTGCTGAAGAGATGCAACCACAATGCTGCCTAGAATAGTCGTACTAGCTACAAGGAGAGGTTGGACAAACTGATTTTTTTTCTCTGGAACTTCATAGGTGAGGAGGGGTGGGAGATTGAAACCTTCACGTGGTCCGCCCTGTTTCGACGAATGCATTCAACCTGGCGCGCACAGTCAAGTAGAACAAGTTGTCATACAACTTTAGGCTGTGCACGCCATACGCAGGAAGAAGATGATAGGTGAGGAGAGACCTGATACTTTTTTACCCCCCGATTCTGCTTGCTACTGCACAACCGCCAACAGCTGGGCTATCGAACATAGATAGGGCCGGTCTGAACCTATTTCCCACACTTGGAAATGTCAAAGACTAGACATAACTTTCAGGTAGGAGGGGAAACATTGAAATGAGATGTGCGGGGCAGATTTTTTTTATATAGTGGGTGGTGCGTGCGTGGAATACACTCTCAAGAGTGGTGGTGGAGGCAGATACGACGGTGCTGTTTAACAGGCTTGTGGATAGGCACAGATAATGGAGGGCCATAGATCAAATGCAGGCAAAGGAGATCAGTTTATCTTGGGATTACATACGGACTGTCAAAGCTGCCACAGCCAGACAAAAAAAAAACAGTTTTTATCCACGAGTAGTTGCTCTACTCAACAGCCAAAAATCTGTAGCCTCCCTTTGATCTGGTATTTTGTTGGTTCACATGCTTGATCAATGGTGTTTTATCATTAATGTTTTATTATTATTAATGTTTAGTGTTTTCCGAGTCATTCATAACTGTCACTGTATGTCATGTTGTTACTTGTGGGCGGAGCACCAAGGCACATTCCTTGTATGTGACTACTTGGCCAATAAATGTACTTATTTATTCAGCACAGACATTGTGGGCCGAAGGGACTCTTCCAGTGCTGTACTGTTCAATGTTTTAAGTAATTTGCAGAACAAATCAATGATTCTTAAAGCCCTGTCCCATGGTACGAGTTCATTCCAAGAGCTTTCATGAGTTTAAAAAAAAATCAAACTCGTGGTAAGCACGGAGAATGAACGTAGCGGGTACGTCGGAGCTCGGGGGCGACTCTTAGCGCTAACGGCAGGTACTCGGGAAGACTTGCTAATGGCAGGTAAGCACGGGAAGACTTGTGAAGATTTTACAACATGATGAAAAATGTCCACGAGAACCCCAAGTAGCAATTACCGTAAATCTCCGAGTCCGAATCATGGCAAACTCGAGAGAGCACTTGGAATGAACTCGTACCGTGGGACAGGGGTTTTACAAAGTCAGTCATATACAATACAGTTGCTGCATACTGTGGAATGGATAGTATGCACTCTTCCAATCAAGCAAACACATAGTATCTCCACAAAAATGTCTCAACATGTTACAATTTCAAGGACACAAAAGAAAATGAGCATAACCGAGTACAACTTTAATTGCCGAGCCAAATCTGTTGCTTGAACCCAATCCTGTTTTGCATTTAAAGCCTCAAAAAACAAACATGAACTCATCTTAAAACTCTTCAGCTTCAATTTTATGCGCCATCAACAACAAAAAGAAAATATTGCAAGAAAAACAGGCTTAGACATGAAACATTCTTACATTATTCACAGACTATGATTGTAACTTAATTCAAACATTGACAGTCAGCTGAAATGACATCCTCATCTATGCAACTACCTACAGTATTCAAAAAAGTGTACTTTCCTTAGCAAAGGGCAATTCTATTCCACTCTAACAAAATGTGATAGTGTGTGCATGAACTTGTCCAAATTTACTGAAGTCACCTTTGCTCAATCAGAAGACCACATGAACATTGGGATGCACACAGCAGAGTTACCCGACCAGAACTATACCTGACTATCAAAGTGGACAACTGCTTCCCCTTCTGAAGAGGGGTAGACTGACCCCCCCCCCCACCAAAAAAAAATCTTTGACATCCCCAATCCTTTCCATTCGTCACTTTAATTTCACGTTTCATGTATTTTGTGTTTTATGACTGTCGGTAGATCAATTTCCCTCCTGGGATAAATAAAGCTCTATCGTATCAAGTCATATCGTAGAACTGGCCGGCAGGACAACCATTAATACTATCCTCTGCCCCAAACTTACAAAGAGTGGGGGTGGGGGGTGGGGTGCAGCTTGATGATGTTAGGGGGGACAAGAAAATACTTTGATACCAACTTAAAATCCATGAAAGGCACAAAGTAACACTTGATACAATTGCTGCTTATACAAGTTAGACTATAAGATCTAGTCAAATGCATCTTGGTCCTGTTTTCTCTTTACCTTCCAAGTTGCTTGCTGACATACTTGCAATTTCACAAGTACTGCTGAGCATTTTCTTGTCCCCGACAACAGAAATATTCACACTTTAAAAGTTGAGTCAGAAACCAACTTTATCAATAAAGGTCCCTGGTCCTTGCCATTCGCCCCACCGCCCCCTGCATCCACACATCCTCCTCTAACATTCACACCAAAGTGATTCTACCACCAGTCACACCTTCCCATCGCCATTCCATTCAGCTCACACCACTCCCTTCACAATTCTTGGTTTACACATCCCCTTCCCACCCTTCATAGAAAACATAGAAAATAGGTGCAGGAGTAGGCCAATCGACCCTTCGAGCCTGCACCGCCATTCAATATGATCATGGCTGATCATCCAACTCCGTATTGTGTACAATGGCTGTCTCTCCATACCCCCTGATCCCTTTAGCCACAAGAGCCACATCGAACTCCCTCTTAAATATAGCCAATGAACTGGCCTCAACTACCTTCTGTGGCAGAGAATTCCAGAGACTCACCACTCTCTGTGTGAAAAATGTTTTCCTCATCTCGGTCCTAAAGGAATTCCCCCTTATCCTTAGACTGTGGCCCCTTGTTCTGGACCTCCCCAACATCGGGAGGTCCAGAACAAATCTTCCTGCATCTAGCCTATCCAACCCCTTAAGAATTTTGTAAGTTTCTATAAGATCCCCCCTCAGTCTTCTAAATTCTAGCGAGTACAAGCCAAGTCTATCCAGTCTTTCCTCATATGAAAGTCCTGACATCCCAGGAATCAATCTGGTGAACCTTCTCTGTACCCCTCTATGGCAAGAATGTTATTCCTCAGATTTGGAGACCAAAACTGTACGCAATACTCCAGGTGTGGTCTCACCAAAACCCTGTACAACTGCAGTAGAACCTCCCTGCTCCTACACTCAAATCCTTTCGCTATGAATGCTAACATACCATTTGCTTTCTTCACTGCCTGCTGCACCTGCATGCCTACTTTCAATGATTGGTGTGCCATGGCACCCAGGTCTCGTTGCATCTCCCCTTTTCCTAATTTGCCACCATTCAGATAATAGTCTACCCCCCTGTTTTTGCCACCAAAGTGGATAACCTCACATTTACTAGAGTCAGTTATTAAAGATGGGATAGCAGCACATTTGGAAAGTGGTGAAATCATTGGACAAAGTCAGCATGGATTTATGAAAGGTAAATCATGTCTGACGAATCTTATAGAATTTTTCAAGGATGTAACTAGTAGAGTTACTAGTAGAGCCCACTCACCCAGCCTATCCAAGTCACCTTGCAGCCTCTTAGCATCCTCCTCACACCTAACACTGCCCCCCAGCTTCGTGTCATCCGCAAACTTCGAGATGTTGCATTCAATTCCCTCATCCAAATCATTAATATATATTGTAAATAGCTGGGGTCCCAGCACTGAGCCTTGCAGTACCCCACTAGTCACTGCCTGCCATTCTGAAAAGGACCCGTTTACTCCTACTCTTTGCTTCCTGTCTGCCAGCCAGTTCTCTATCCACATCAATACTGAACCCCCAATACCGTGTGCTTTAAGTTTGTATACTAATCTCTAATGTGGGACCTTGTCGAAAGCCTTCTGAGAGTCTAGATATAACATATCCACTGGTTCTCCCTTATCCACTCTACTAGTTACATCCTTGAAAAATTCTATAAGATTCGTCAGACACGATTTACCTTTCGTAAATCCATGCTGACTTTGTCCAATGATTTCACCACTTTCCAAATGTGCTGCTATCCCATCTTTAATAACTGACTCTAGCAGTTTCCCCACTACCGATGTTAGACGAACTGGTCTGTAATTCCCCATTTTCTCTCTCCCTCCCTTTTTAAAAAGTGGGGTTACGTTAGCTACCCTCCAATCCTCAGGAACTACTCCAGAATCTAAAGAGTTTTGAAAAATTATCACTAATGCATCCACTATTTCTGTGGCTACTTCCTTGATTACTCTGGGATGCAGACTATCTGGCCCTGGGGATTTATCGGCCTTTAATCCATTCAATTTACTCAACACCACTTCCTGGCTAACCAGTTCCTCCACCTTATTTGACCCCAGTCCCTTGCTATTTCCAGCAGATTATTTATGTCTTCCTTAGTGAAGACAGAACGAAAGTAGTTATTCAATTGGTCTGCCATGTCCTTGTTCCCCATGATCAATTCACCTGTTTCTGACTGCAAGGGACCTACATTTGTTTTAACTAATCTCTTTTTCACATATCTATAAAAACTTTTGCAGTCCAGTTTATATATACCTTGCCAGTTTTCTTTCATAATCTATTTTCTCCTTCTTAATTAAGCCCTTTGTCCTCCTCTGCTGGACTCTGAATTTCTCCCAGTCCACTGCTTTTTCTGGCTAATTTGTATGCTTCATCTTTTGTTTTTATACTATCCCTGATTTCCCTTGTTATCCACGGATGCACTACCTTCCCTGATTTATTCTTTTGCCAAACTGGGATCAACAATTGTTGTAGTTCATCCATGCAGTCTTTAAATATCTTCCATTGCACATCCACTGTCAACCCTTTAAGAATGACTTTCCAGTCTATCTTGGCCAATTCACGTCTCATACCTTCAAAGTTACCTTTGTTTAAGCTCAGAACCCTTGTTTCTGACTTAATTATGTCACTCTCCATCCTAATGAAGAACTCAACCATATTATGGTCACTCTTGCCCAAGGGGCCACGCACAACAAGACTGCTAACTAACCCTTCCTCATTACTCAATACTCAGTCTAGAATAGCCTGCTCCCTCGTTGGTTCTTTACATGTTGGTTTAGAAAACTATCCCGCATACATTCCAAGAAATCCTCTTCCTCAGCACCCCTGCCCATTTGATTCATAACAAGAGGAGTCGTGTATAGGAGCAAAGAGGTCCTTCTACAGTTGTACAGGGCCCTAGTGAGACCACACCTGGAGTATTGTGTGTAGTTTTGGCCTCCAAATTTGAGGAAGGACATTCTTGCTATTGAGGGAGTGCAGCGTAGGTTCACCAGGTTAATTCCCGTTATTGGCGGGACTGTCATATGTTGATAGAATGAAGCGACTGGGCTTGTATACACTGGAATTTAGAAGGATGAGAGTGGATCTTATTTAAACATAAGATTTTTAAGCGGATTGGACACGCTAGAGGCAGGGAACATGTTCCCAATGTTGGTAGAGTCCACAACTAGGGGCCACAGTTTAAGAATCAAGGGTAGGCCATTTAGAACGGAAATGAGGAAAACCTTTTCACCCAGAGAGTTGTGAATCTGTGGAATTCCCTGCCTCAGAAGGCAGTGGAGGCCAATTCCCTGGGTGCTTTCGCTTGAGTTAGACAGATCTCTTAAAGATAGCAGAGTCAAGGGATATGGGGAGAAGGCAGGAACGGGGAACTGATTGTGGATGATCATGATCACAGTGAAAGGCGAAGGCCAACTCCTGCACCTATTTTCTATGTTTTATGCTTCTGTCGTACGGTTCTTGCGTACAGTTCTGGTCTCCAAATCTGAGGAAGGACATTATTGCCATAGAGGGAGTGCAGAGAAGGTTCACCAGATTGATTCCTGGGATGTCAGGACTGTCTTATGAACAAAGACTGGATAGACTTGGTTTATACTCTCTAGAATTTAGGAGATTGAGAGGGGATCTTATAGAAACTTACAAAATTCTTAAGGGGTTGGACAGGCTAGATGCAGGAAGATTGTTCCCGATGTTGGGGAGGTCCAGGACATGGGGTCACAGCTTAAGGATAAGGGGGAAATCCTTTAGGACCGAGATGAGAAGGACTTTTTTCACACAGAGAGTGGTGGGTCTCTGGAACTCTCTGCCACAGAGGGTAGTTGAGGCCAGTTCATTGGCTATATTTAAGAGGGAGTTAGATGAGGCCCTTATGACTAAGGGGATCAGAGGGTATGGAGAGAAGGCAGGTACGGGATACTGAGTTGAATGATCAGCCATGATCATATTGAATGGCGGTGCAGGCTCGAATGGCCTACTCCTGCACCTAATTTCTATGTTTCTATGTCCATCACATGTCTGATGTTGTCCTGCCCCCACCTCTTTTCGAGGTTTGTATAACCCCACCCTCCCCCCAACACAAACAGTGTGAAGAAGGGACACGACACGAACACAAAGGGACACAATCAGTCTGAAGAAGGGATGTTAACCCTAACGTTGCCTATTTATGTTCTCCTGACACTTCATGTTACTCCAGCACCTCATGTCTTTATTTCAAAACCAAATCTACTGCTCCCTGGTTGCAGTTAACTAATGCACCGTGTGACATTACTATTCAATACCAAGTTTAGATTTCTAACTTGACATATCTTGCTGCTGCACTGGATAATTTTGGCTAAAGAACAGTGCAAACATTTTCCTTCGTACTAAGGGCACAATTCCTGTAGTTTAGAACACAGGCTTTCAGTAAAACAATGAATAAGCTTTGATTTGAATTGGTGCACATTTGATGCACATTAATTTCACTTTCCTCATTTGAGAATGATTATGATTGTTGTCTTTCTGCCACTTTTCTGTGGCAAAAGCACTTACCAATTTCACTTAGCACGTATTCCTGACCATTGTAGGAGAGGCTGGTGCTTGTGATCACAGGCTGAGAAAGATCCTTCATCTTGGCCAAATTATGTAGCAGCTGGGATGGCTTCAGCTGATCGCGCCAGGCATTTATTCCGGAACTGTTAAAAAAAAAATTAAAAAAAAAAAATTCAGTGACTCGCATCCAAATCAACCACACAAAAACAAAAATGTTTGATCCGACTAAAGGTCCTGTCCCACTTTCACGACCTATGCAGAGTTTGCCCTTGACTCATACTCGCAGCATGGTCGTCACAAGGTCGTAGGTAGGTCGTAGCAGGCCGTGATGCTAGTCGTAGCTACTCGTGGCATCAAGTAGGTCGGGGCGTTTTTCTAGCACGATGAAAAATGTCCACGAGTAAAAAAGGTCGTCAAAGTGGGACAGGCCCTTAAATATGAAAGATCCCATCAAAACACTTCACATGATAAATTTATTTCAGTAAAAACATGATGTCGACCAATAAGAACTCTTTACTTCAACTATTTAACAAGGCCAAAATAGGGAGACATATCTTTGTATTTTTATTGTCCAAATTATTGTCCAAGAATGGGTGTTTGTAATGTACAGATGGGAAGAACTGTGTTTTTATGAAACACCTGCTCGTGACCACAGCCAACATAAAACATTACATCTAATCCAAAAGATAGATGCTAAAAGCTCGAGTAAGTCAGCGGGTCAGACAGCAGCTCTGGAGCAAAGGAACAGGTGACGTTTCGGGTCTTGACCTATTCCTTTTCTCCAGAGATGCTGTCTGACCCATTGAGTTACTCCAGCTTTTTGTGTCTATCTTTGGTTTAAACTGCAGTTCCTTCCTACACTTCCATCCCAGAGACTGATTCGGGCCTCGGTAACCATATTCCAGGACCTAAATATCAGAGAGGAGAGAAACCATTTATAAATACACAAGTCTACAGTTAATACATCTTCAGTACTCACATGTAATATGATTGAGGCAGTCCAACACAAGCTCCAAAGCGTGATAAAAGTCTGTTTTCCAAATCAATAATGGTCTCCCCAACCTTCTCATCACGCGACAGCAAATCAAAATCGTAGAGTGCAATTTTGAGATCTTTCTCCGTCGGTAAATTGCAACTAATCTCAAACATTCTGAAAAATAATACAATGGTGATAATTTCTCCAACCAATGCTGTGTTTTTTTTCTAAAGTAAGGATTTGGACTTTTTAAACTCACAACATTGCTCATCACAACATTTGCTTTTAAAAAAAAAAGTTAGAATATGCATCCAGAAATTTTTAAGATAATTTCGAAGGTAGTTAATACAAATCTGTATCCAGATTCAAAATTAATTATATTAGGTATATTAGAAACTGATCAATCACTAACAACAAAACAACGAATTTTTATCGATTATAGTTTAATAATTGGTAAAAAATTGATATTAAGATTTTGGAAAGGTCCTACCTCCCCCACTATTAAAATGTGGATTACAGAAATGTCAGAGACACTTCATTTGGAAAGATTAAGACTTGTCCTCTCGGACAGGCTAGACCAGTTTAGAGGAACATGGTCTCCATTTATTGATTATCTAAAGGGACAAATGGGCTCGGTTCGAGGGCCTGACTGAAACCTGAACGAGGAATGGATGAAGAATCATATAATAGATCACTGATATATCTCCAATGAAGTACAGAATGTTTAAAACTCCACTCACATTATTGATTTTCTATTTTTATTCTTATTTTAATTTCCTTTATTATTTCTTTCTATTATTTCTCTCTGCATTCAAAATAATAATAAAAAATATAGAAGTACAAACAAGAATGACTGTAAATTTTTAAAAATATTAAGAATGTATGTGATGAATAGTATATTATTTTGTTTTTTTTTCTTACATTTTAAATTGTCTTAATATGTATTTACTTCTAATAAAAAATATTATATAAAAAAAGAATATGCATCCAGGAATATGGTTAGCCACAAAGTATTAGCTTTCATGCCTATTCAAGGATGAGATGAGTGATCTCAACTTGAATGACAAGAGACCTTCTTGACATTCAAACTAGGAAAATAAGACTGCTCGCAGCTCTGATAATTACTGGGCAATTTTCATTTGTGAAGAGCTTGTCAAAGACTAAGTAGGTCTGAAGAAGGGTCTCGACCTAAAACGTCACCCATTCCTTCACTCCAGAGATGCTGCCTGTCCTGCTGAGCTACTCCAGCATTTTGTGTTTATCTAAAGACAAAGTAGATCTTTCTATCCATTTTGTAGCTCAATAAGTATAATTTGCTTTCACTCAAACCATCGAACAAAGAGAAAAAAAAACCCACATGTTTGTCTCCCAAGTTATTTGGAACTGATCCTAATTTAAAAACTATACCCTTTGCCAGAAAACGATGACAAATGTTTTAATGCTATTTCTTAATATTCTTTTGATTACTTTGTATTAGATAAATCTCTGGGAAGTCACAGAAAGTCTCTTCAAATTTCTGTCCATGCTATTCTTTGGGCAGAGAGATTGGTAAAGCTGCTGTCTCACTGTACCAGAGACCCGGATTGAATCCCGACCTCCAGTGTCATTAGTCAGGAGATTGCATCTGCTGCCTGAGATAACGTGCTTTTCCGCAGGGTGCTTTGGTTTTCTTCCACCTCCCAAATGGGTGCAGGTTTGTAGGTTTATTGGCCTCTGTAAAATGCCCCCTAGTTTTTAGAGCATACATGTGAAAGTGTGAGATTATAAAACCAGTGTAAATGGGAGGCGGTTGGTCATGGTGAACTTGGTGGGCCGAAGGACTTGTTGCTATTGTTTTTAATGGTCGATGGAATTTCAGACATAGAAATGTGAGACGTTGCATTTTGGAAAGACAAAGATGGGCTGGCCCTACACATTCTCTGAGGAGTGTCGGAGAGCAGAGGGATCTAGGAGTGCAGATACATAATTTGTTGAAAGTGGCGCCACAGGGTAGATAGCATGGTCAAAGAAAGTTTTGGCACATTGGCCTCCATCAGTCAGAGTACCGAGCACAGAAGATGGGAGGTCATGTTGCAGTTAACTAAGACTTCTGTGAGGTCGCATTTGGAGCATTGTGTTCTGCCCGGGCACCATGTTATAGGAAAGATGGAAAGGGTGCAATCAAATCAATCAAAATCAATCAATGTTTTATTGTCATTCAGAAATACATCAATAAATGCAAGTCTGAACGAAATTTCGTTGCATCTGGCTCCCCGTGCAGCACAAAATAACAGAAGGATAAAATGGATAAAAAGATAAAATGGATAAAAAGATAAAATAGATAGATAATGGTGGCGGCACATTAGATGACATTCAAGAGACTGATGGCTTGGGGGAAGAAGCTGCTGCAAAACCTGGCCGTTCTGCTCCTTATGCTACGATATCTTTTTCCCCCCCGAGGGCAGCAGAGTGAACTTCATCAGTCCATGATGGAGATGTGTGGGGTCCTTTATAATACTGCTGGCCTTAGACACGCAACGTTTGGTCGCAATGTCCATGATTGAGGGGAGAGAGGTCCCAATGATTTTTTCCGCTGTCCTCACCACTCTCTGCACGGACTTCCAGTCGGAGGCTTTACAGTCCCCAAACCAGACAGAGATGCAGCTGGTCAAAATACTCTCTATGGTGCCCCTGTAGAAAGTGGTGAGGACGGGATGGAGGAGGTGAGCTCTTCTCATCCGGCGCAGAAAGTGCAACCGCTGCTGCGCTCTCATAACTAGTGATGCGATGTTTTTTGACCAGGTCAGACTGTTCGTGATCTGCACCCCCGGGAACTTAGTGCTACTGACCAAGTCCACATCAATGTCATTAATGTGAAGTGGTGTGTGACTGTGCCGGTTTCTCCTGAAGTCAACGATGACCTCCTTTGTTTTGTCGACATTCAGGATCAGATTGCAAAGAAGGCTTACGAGGATGTTGCCAAGACCCAAGGGCTTGGGGTAGAGGAGAGAGGTTGAGCAGGTTAGGGAGCGCAAGAGGATGAGTGTGATCTTATGGAGGTGTACACAATCATGAGCTGAATGGATCGGTAGATGCAGAATCTCTTTCCCAGAGTTGGAGTATCGAGGACCAGAGGATATAGATTTGCGGAGAGGGGGAAAAGATTTAATAGGAACCCGAGGGGTTACTTTTTCCACACAAAGGGAAGTAAGTGGGTGTCGGGAACGACCTGCCGGAGAAGGTCATTGAGGTAGGGTCTATCGCAACGTTCAAGAAGCATTCAGACAGATACATGGATCGGACAGGTTTAGAGATATATGGGCCGGTGGTGGGACTAGTGTAGGTGGAACATGATGGCTGGTGTGGGTAAGTTGGGCCAAAGGGCCTGTTTCCACGCTGTACGACCATGACTCTAAAAGACACTCATCGAACTTATCGAAGATAAGACTACTTCTATTGAACATGCACTAAACAGGAGATAATTTATATATGTATTACCTGCCGAACACTGGGTTCAATGTCTTGGGCACATAATTATCTCTATCTTCTATTGATTTTTTACCCAAGCTGATCTTCACAAATGGGTCACACTAAAAGAAAAATAATTTTAGACGAACGTTAATGTAATGGATCTGGCCAACATGATATACGTTACATGGGTAAAATTATATAGACAAGGAAGAGTAGAAGAACAACATTCATTTTGGCCATTGTGCACATCCAATCATGAGCAGCAGTCAAGGCAATGGCATTTGTATCGCCAAAAACTCCACCTAAAAATTGAAAGCAATTTATTGTTTTCAAACTTACATTGCCGAATAAGCTGAATGTTGAAAAAGTTGAATTTTGGTGAAAATCTTTTTCTGGCATCAGAAGCACTTTCACATATAAACAATGGAAATGTTGTACTAGTGACTGGGTATCTCTTAACTAAAACATCTTCATGGAGGGGGCGAGGGTTATTAAATAGGAAAAGTGACCCGAAAAGTTGAAATTCTTGCATTACAGACTTGTTAATCATTGCAATACTGTAGTTGCATTTGGTAGTACTACAGCTATTGGATTGTCCCAAGTACAGCTATTATAAGCTTAGATTTAATGCACATTAAATAACAGATTTAAGTTTCTTACCTTGCCGTTACTATCTTTCGGCTGCAAGTCAATAGCCCGAATGATGTAGATTCGTACCAAACATTCTTGCGTTCCACTGTCGGGAAGCTCTACAAATTGACGTGAAGGCATTTTAATACCTGGATCATCACTTAAAGGGTAAATTTTAAAGGAACCCTGCAAGGCAAATGAAATAGAACTTTAAGAACACCAGATCCATAAATAATTAATTGAAACAAATTTGTAGCATTTCCCGATCATCTTTACATAAAGGATTCCATTTATAAATAGCTGCAATTATTTTACTCCAAAGCTGGTGATGGCTGCCACAGCAATATGGCAATTTCAACAGCACTCCTGGACAAATGATACAGTTTATACTGTAAGTATTAACTGATGAATGGCATAACTCTTGCTGGCGTATTAGCCAGTTGCTTAAGAAAGTAAATGAAGCCAAATCTGGAGGAAGAGCACCTCATATTTCGCTTGGGCAGCTTCCAACCCACCGGTATGATTCTTGATTTCTCTAACTTCAAGTAACCCTTGCTTCCCCTCCCTCAAGTCAACTTTATTTGTCACATACTCATACAAGATGTACAGTGAAATGAAAGTGGCAATGCCTGCGGGATTGTGCAAAACAACAGGACAGAATAGAACCAGCATTTACATTAAAAAAAAGATGCAACAGTATTTACTGAGCCTGATGGCCTGTGGGAAGAAACTCCGTCTCAGCCTCTCTGTATTTGCTGCATGACAGCGGAGCAAAAGGGCCAGATATAATGGGCCAGCTATAATCTCTCCATCCCTCCCCACACCAAAGTCGTTGTACTTTTAAAGTCGTCTTGTTGAGTCTCATTGTCCGTAACTCATTCTCACCTTGCCCACAGCTAACAATGACCCGTTTACTTTATCATCGTTACGTTTTTGTTGCTTTCATTCGTTCTATGTCTCTCCACATCACTGTCCATAGGTCTCGTGTCCCCGTTCCCCTGACTCTCAGTCTGAAGATGGGTCTCGACCCAAAACGTCACCTATTCCTTTTCTCTAGAGATGCTGTCTTACCCGTTGAGTTATTCCAGCTTTTTGAGTCCATACTAAGACCACTTTTTAAAATCTATATTCAGACTACAACTGCTGGAGGAACTCAGCTATTCAGGCAGCAACTATAGAGGGAGTTGGACAGGCAATATTGAGTTTGGACCCTGTTTTTAGTTATCCCATTGGATTGTTTTTTGGAAGAAGAACACATTTTGGTCCATCTCGTATTAAATTCAGAGTTTTTGTTTGCTGAATAAAATTGCAGAATGAAGGGCATGTTCCACTTTCATGACCTCTGTCGAGTTTGCCCTTGACTCATACTCGCAGCATGGTCGTCATGAGGTAGTAGGTAGGTCGTAGCAGGCCGTGATGCTAGTCGTAGGTACTCGTGGCATCAAGTAGGTCGGGGCGTTTTTTCTAGCCTGATGGAAAATGTCCACGAGTAAAAAAGGTCGTGATTTAGGTTGTGAAAGTGGGACAGGCCCTTTAGACTCCCACCTGATAAATTGCAATTACAGAAGCAGAACATATTTAAAAACAGTGGATCATGGGACCACATGTGTCTTCATTTTATTTCTACCTTAAATTCGCCCACAACTGATGGGTCTTCATCATCCTCAGTTTTGCCCCTGTAGAGTTTAAAGGTCTGGCAGAAATCAGTCAGCTTCTTGAATTCAGGGACATTCTCCAGGTCTGTTTCATACACCTGTTGGGAGGGAAGTCGAGGAAGTCAAATTAAAAGAGAAAGACACAAGAAGCACTCTTATCACGAACCAGCCCCACTTCACTTTCTGCCTGCAGGGCTGAAATCATCTTATCTAGATGGAAGCTGGCTGGCGTGGGACTGGTTATTGGCAACAGACAGGGCCAGGTGTAATCTGAAAACGTCCAGGCTCTGACAGTTTCAAAATCATCTCTCTTAATTGCGTTGATAGCTGTATGTCTGCAGGCAATGCAAAACGTCAAACTCTCTCAATTTCAAGTGAAGGTGGAAAACAGACCTTTAGAATCCAACTGACAATAGCATATAAATAGCCTCTGTAACCGATATTAATCCTAATTAAAACATTTTACAGCTTTAAAGTGCCACTGCTAGATATCATATGCAAATAAGATCGAGGTGCAAAGGTCACAATAAGGTGGATTAGGAGTTGAGGACTACACTCTTAGCTTTCGAGAGTTTCATTCAATAGTCAGTGGGGAAGAAGCCTTTAGAGATGCAGCGTGGATACCGGACCTTGGGCCCATCAAGTCCGCGCCGACCAGCGATCACTCCACACACCAAGGACAATTTACAATTTTACCAAAGCCAATTCACCTACAAACCTGCACATCTTTGGAGTGTGGACTGGAACCGGTGGATCCGGTGAATACCCACATACTCACAGGGAGAACCTACAAACTCTGTACAGAGAGCACCCATATTCAGGATCGAATCCGGGTCCCTGGAGCTGCCAGGCAGCAACTTTACCACGACTCCACTGTGCCACCCTAAAGATTTGCCCCAAGCTGTTCTTGAATATGGTTGTATATGCTTTCATCTATTGTATTTTATGCTCGACAAGAGAGGAGACAAGAGGGAATGTTGAGGGTGATTTATATTGGCTGCTTTCCAGAGCTAAGGTTAAGTGTAGATGGTGTCGATGGGCAGGGGGAGCGGGTTATGTGATGGACTGGGCAACATCCACAACTGTGTCATTTGTTGCGGTCTTGGGCAGAGCTGTTGCCCAAGGAAGCTGTGATGCAACCTTCCGAGGCAGTAGAGATGTTGGGGCGATTTCTTGGCCAGAGCTTCATTGAGGTTGGTCCCAGGTAAAACTATACGTGATGTTTATGCCCAAATGTTGAAACTCTCGACCATTTCCACTGATGGTGACTGAGGAATACACCACTTTGCTTCTCAGCACCGGAATCACAGCTCACAATGTTGGAGCCGAACACGATGCCACGATAAACTGATCTCATCTGCAGTTCCATGATCAATATCCCTCCATTTCCCAAACCCCCACGTGTGAACTAAAGCCCCTTCCTAGTGGGAAGACAAGGATCTAGTGGCAGAGAGACGGGTGCCACCCGCCTAGTAGGTCCAGGAGTCTAGAGATGAGTTTTATTGGGATTATGTTGAAGGTGGAGCTATAGTCAAGCCAACATGGTTGTTAGAAATAATTACATTTAATTTGATACACTTGCAAAATATTTAATGCATGGAAATAACGTAAGTGTCTTCTGCTCAATATTAGTAAATCCATTCAAATTAGTGGCCTTGCCAGTCACTATTGGCTGTTCTTGAATATGGTTTACATTAATTAATCTCTAGTATCTTATGCCCAGTCGTGGGGGCAGGTGTGAAGTGTCCCCACTCTCCTCCCTTTAGCGTCTTGTGTCGGACCTCCAGCTCCCATCAGAGTTTGTCCACACACATGCAGTTGTCAGGTGGCTAAAAGGAAGCACGTTCTGTTCCATTAGAAGAATTAGGCCGCATCCACAAATTATTTTCATTAGAAAAAAACATTATTTAACCTGCCTAGAAATGAGATCACATGGAGCATTAGTTTTTGGTATAAAAACCCAATATGAATCAAATTTGTTCTTTCCTGGAATGGAACATATCAACCATTTTTGGATTGAACGGCTGCGTGGCACGTTTAGAGATAGGGCACTGAATCAGGCCCTTCAGCCCACAGTGACCAGCGATCCCTGATCACTAACACTAGGGACAACTTACAATGATACCAAAGCCAATTAACCTATATTAACTCATACGTCTTTGGACTGTGGGAGGAAAGCAAAGATCTCAGCGTAAACCCACGCATGTCACGGGGAGAACATAGAAACTCCGTACAGACAGCACCCCTAGTCGGGATTGAACCTGGGTCCCTGGCGCTGTAAGGCAGCAACTCTACCACCGTGCCACCCTAGGGTTGTGAACAGAATGGTGTTTTTTCACTTTTTGATAATCTATAATCTTTTTTCCTTGCTCTATTTTCTTCTTCTTTTCTACATAATCAAATTATTATTTAATCACTTTCTTATTGATTTCAAACTATTCTATTCTTTTCTTTATTTCCAAAAAAATAGAAGATGATAACTGTCAATGGGTTATTTAAAAAATGTGTAATTAAGTTGAGGTTTGTAAAGCTGTTTACATTATTGTAAATAGATTACTTCTAATAAAACAAAGTAAAAAAAAATGTTGTTTTTGTTGGATAATGTACTAGATATTGGCTCTACACAGGGCTGGATTCATAGATATCCAATTTGCTGTTATATTTGTCTAAAGTGGCTACCCAAGCCAATTTTAAACCCACTCCACATTGCAGATGGGTGTGTACACATTGCACGGTCACCTGAGCAGAAGCCATTGTTTCTTTGTGCTGCCACAGTTCAAGGCCAACAACCTTTTGCTAACAATTCTGTTACTGGTATCGAAAGTGCACGTCCACTTGAGGCAACAACTAGTAACAGTTCATCCGTATTTCAATAGATACATAGCATATGTATCAACATGGGAGCTGGATGTGGCTCTTGTGGCTAAAGGTATGGAGAGAAGGCAGGTACAGGATACTGAGTTGGATGATCAGGCATGATCATATTGAATGGTAGTGCAGGCTTGAAGGGCCGAATGGCCTACTCCTGCACCTATTTTTCTATGTTTCTATATATATTCTAATTAATTCTCATCTCAGAGATCATCAGGTCATAAGTAATAGGAGCAGAGTTAGGCCATTCAGCCTATCGTCTACTCCACCTGGGAACTCCAGCCTATCAAGTGTACTCCAATCATGGCTGATCTATCTCTCCATCCTAACCCCATTCTCCTGCTTTCTCGCCATAACACCTGACACCCGTACTAATAAAGAATCTAGATGATTTTGAGACGAGGGAACACTGTGAATTACTGCGCTAATATGGGTACCTTGGGCTTTCTCATCATCGGGGGTCACTTGAAACGAGTATGACTGTCCTCTCATGGAGGATGCCTGTGCGTGACTGTGTTTAACGTGGGGAGACTGGTGCACAGACAGCCACTCCTCAATCCTTGACATCTGGTTCAGGATCCAGTGGCATGGACTCCAAGACAACCGGAGACCCTTTTCTGCTGCAGCCTTCATCTGCCTTCCCTGCAATTGTGACGCACCACGAAAGTCAACCATCGTCCTCTACCTGTTCCACCGTTGAGGTCTTGGTTGCATTACTCTTGTCAGAGGCCTCCCCCTCGACCTTACCGCCATTGGTGGCCCTACCAGGAGCATAGCTCCAGACAGCATCGCTCTCGGGATCTCAGGACCACACAAAGCTTTTCCACCACGACAAGGTGACAATCCATGGGCTCTCTAAGCTTTCATTGACAAAACATCAGTGCAACATTCAACAAACAGGATGCAATTGTCGAATGAAGTATCTTTTTTCTAACTAGTCCACAAAGTTAGACTTACTTACCTTGGAGTACTGAGGGTCTGCTGTGTGCCCTGCTCACCCGACTCATCTGATTGTGCCATTCAACCCGAGGGCTTCTCACTACATGGGCCTTTTTAAGGGCAAGATTAAGGGTGTAAGGGTCTGTTTTCTAAATAACTCCGCTTGACATAAGTGTCCTTGCAAACTCCTACTGCCCAGAACTGGAATATCTTAGTGAAGTGTCAAACCGACTACCTGCTACAGGAATTCACTTCTGCTGTCGTGACTGTGGTCTACAACCCACCCCAGGCCAATGCTAAGCTTGCACTTGAGGAACTGCACACTATCTCCTTGAGAGGCAGTACCCCGAGACAGTGTCCGTCTGTAATAGCCAAAGATTTCTATCATTCCAACCTCAAGAACATGCTGCCAAAGTACTATCAGCTCATCTCCTGCCTAGAGGCCTAAACACCCTTGACCGCTGCTACACAGCCATCAACAATGCATACTGCTCCGTTCCTGCTCCGCACTTTGGTAAATCTGATCACCTGGCTCACAAGCAGAAACTGAAGCTCAAGGATCGAGTACAGAAAGTCTTGCAGTGCTAATTTGAGGAAATCGATGACACCCTTGGCGACTACTTTGAATCGGTAAACTGGTCCGTATTCAAGGAATCTGTGGCTAACCGAGATGAATATGCCCCTGCTGTCACAAACTATTTCAAAGACTGTGAACCAAAGCAGGCGATACCCGTCTTCTTTTACCATAAACTATGGATGAACTGCAAGGTCCACTCCAGGTGAAGTGTAAGTCTGCAGCATTCAAGTTAAATGATCCCCAGTGGTACAAGAAGTCTATCTACGACCATCGCTGAGCCACTAAAACTGCCAATTTTGAACTAAACTGGAGTCTCAAGGCGTTGACAAGGATATCTATAGATTGTGGTAAGGCTTGCACGCTACAAATGGGCGACAAAGCAAGGCGGGCAGCACCACTGGCAACAATGGGTCCATCAATGAACTAATTGTATTCTGTAATCTATATTACAAAAAGTAAGATCTTGACCACTTCCTGTTTTTCTGTTTCATGATTTTAGAAAAAATGCTGCCACTTACGGCTGTGACTTTTGGCCAGCTTACTCGGAGCCCCCCTCCGCTGCGCAGGACAAGAGCATTTTTCCCATCGATGAAACATAAAAGAGTTATTAATGTTTTAAAAACGTTGACATTCTTTCTGCTGCTCCTGCTGGTGGGAGGGGGTGGGACTTTGAAACCTGGAAGTGTTTTGTCACAGCCAGTCTTTGCAAGATTCGGGAAGTGAGAGCGTCATGTCTCTCAGTCTGAGCTGTGAATGACACTGAACACGTCTACTAAACTGTGAGTGTGGTTTTACTGACCTTGAGTGCCCTTAATGTGGTTTGAAAATGAAAATGTGGTTGGGTTGAAGTAAAAAGCACTGCAAATGGCTGGTGGGGTTTTGGGTTGAAGTAAAAAGCACTGTAAATGGCTGGTGGGGTTTTGGGTTGAAGTAGAAAACACTGCAAATGACTAGTGGTGTTTTGGGTTGAAGTAAAAAGCACTGCAAATGGCTGGTGGGGTTTTGGGTTGAAGTAACAAGCACTGTAAATGGCTGGTGGGGTTTTGAGTTGAAGTAACAAGCACTGTAAATGGCTGGTGGGGTTTTGGGTTAAAGAGGCCCTTAACCCAGCTCTCAGAAGAGTTTGCACAATTTAGTGTTGTTTGCATTCAAATAGGATGATCTGAACTCTTGGAACATCCCAAAAGGTAATGAAAGTTGAAATGAGCTAGGCACAAATTGTCAGATGGATTCCCACAAGTCTGCTTGTTTTGGTACTGGATTACAAATGTTATGCCACCAGTTATTTGTGCATCATGCTGGAAGCAATAGGCCACGACAACTTGGTAGGTTTGTAATCTTTGCCCTAAATTGGAGTTCATTCACCATTGAATCCTTTCACAATAAAACAAAAAGTTTCTATTTGGGTATTTGTCAGAAGGAGATCATGGAAACAGGCTGTTTGGCTCGTACTAATGCTATCCTACACATTAAGGACATTTTACATAAGCTAATTAATCTAGGAACCTGCTCATCTTTGGAGTGTGGGAGGAAACCGATGGTCTCGGGGTAAAATCCACGCAGGTCACGGGAGAACGTACAAACTCCATGCAGACAACACCCACAGTCAGGATTGAACCCAGGTCATTGGCGCTGCAAGGCAACAACTCAACCCCTGCGCCACTGTACCACCCTTTGTGATCTGAACCCAGCTGTATCTCCGGTTGCACAGTTTCTTCCAACTTAATCAATAAAGTAACATGGATTCAACAATTCACTCAAAGGAGAGCACGACGCAAAACAATTATATTACAAATCAACACTAGTCATGAGAAAGCATTGGGTGCAGATGTTCAACAAACTCTACAGGAACACCTTCTTCGTGATGCTGCTTAACATTTGGAACCAAAAAGTACAATCAGGGGCAAAAGAATTCAAATGTACCATTGTTTGTACACATGCTATAGACCCTAATACCATCACGTAATGGGTACACATGCATCCAAAACCATACTACATATACTCTGAAAGGCAATTGTGGTGAGATCTCTGCACTCCGACACATGTCCACATCATCCCCAGTCCTGCATCATGCTCCTGGGGATGATTAGAAATGTTTGTAGAATAATTCGGGGCGGCGCGGTGTTGCAGCGGTAGAGTTGCTGCCTTACAGCGCCAGAGACCCGGGTTCGATCCTGACTATGGGTGCTGGATGGAGTTTGTACGCTCTTATCGTGACCTGCGTGGGTTTTCTCCAGGAGCTTCGGTTTCCTCCCTCACTCCAAAGATGTACAGGTTTGTAGGATTAATTGGCTTGGTAAAAATTGGAAATTGCCTGAATGTGTGTAGGATGGCGGGAATCTCTGCTTGATGTGGATCGGTGGGCAGAAGGGCCCGTTTCCTTGCTGTATCTCAAAACTAAACTAAAAATATGAAGATATGGGCAACGTGGAAGAGTGGAATTTTAAACAATTCCTAAAGGAAGGAAACCAGATGATTTTGTTGAAGTGAAAGAAAGTTATACGGCAATTATTGAGCAATACCTCTATAAAGTTAACTCTCAGACTTTCCTTATCATTTTTGGTCTGAGCATTAAAGAAACTAGGTTGAAGCTACACTTTAAAAGGATTTAAGTTGTGGTTCTCTTCCGGCATTAGGTTTATGTGTTTATAGTGCAATTTATCAATCGGACTCATAAAGCACTTCAAAGGTCCGCGTAGGATTCTAGATTCTCAATGAAAGGACCAACCCACATTACCTTCAGTGTATCATAACCTTTCTGAAGGTATTTGCCGCATCGGTCATGCTCTCCGACAGATGCATAAAACTTGCTCCACCAGTCGATTGAATCATCCTCCTGTTTTAATTTAAAAAATAAAATCAGCTAGGACATAAATACGTAAAAAGACATGCAGCAACCATGAGATGCAGAACTCGAATGTTAACAGCAGCAAGCAGAGACATTTCAGGAAAGATAATCTTCAAATGAAGGCTCACAATAATAAATTGGGTCTTTTAAAACAAAAACTTGATGTCAAGTATGGTCCTATTTCAACTGTTAACTGATCACAAGGCTTGACTCTGCAAAGATGCCTTGAAATAGCCAAGCTAAATTGTACAAGGAACTCACTTATCAACTCACACCTCACCCAAACAGATTTTACACTTAAATACTTTGCAGGGCTCATTTTTCTCCTCTTTTATACGAATTAGTCTCAGAAAAAAATCCTCCACTTTCCTTGTCTATGGTGTTCTGAAGGCGATTCGCAGGTGAATTCACACGTCAAGGATGATGGACAAAGAGATGGAGATTGTGCTCAACACTGTCACCCAATATGATCATAAAATCACACGGAGTAGAATTAGGCCATTCGGCCCATCAAGTCTACTCCGCCATTCAGTCACGTCTGATCTATCTCTCCCTCCTAACCCCATTCTCCTGCCTTCTCCCTTAACCTCCGACACCCACACTAATCAAGAATCTCTGCCTTAAATCTCTGCCTTAAAATATCCACTGTCTTTGCCTCCACAGCCTTCTGTGGCAAAGAATTCCACCCTCTGACTAAATAAATTCCTCTTCATCTCCCTCCTAAATGAACTTCCTTTAATTCTGAGTCAAAGTCGAAAAGCCATGACTTTTACTCTCCCACTAATGGAAACATCCACTCGATCCAAGCCTTTCACTATTCGGTGTGCTTCATTGAGGTTCCCCCCTCATTCTTCTAAAATAAAGGAAAAGGGAAGATATAGCAGCAGTTAGATTTAGCTCTTGGGGCGAAGGGAATCAAGGAATGTGGGGAAAAAGCTGGAACGGGGTACTGATTTGGATAATCAGCCATGATCATATTGAATTGTGGCCTACTCCTGTACCTATTTTCTATGTTTCTAATAGAAAAAATGGAAATAGCAGGTGCCACAATTATTTATATTACTGTAGTGTACAAAGTGTCCTCTTCAATACAGCTTAAAGGTGAAGATGACCCAGTGCCTCTCTAGATACACCTGGATGGCAATAAACAGGGCCATCAGGCCAACTCGTCCCACAAACCTGACCCACCACTCAATACAACCCCTTAGTGTAGAGTTAAAGGTACAAAATGTGACTTACCTTAACAACCTGTTCACAGCATCAAGTCATTAATGCCGGAGTTGGGAAATAAAACATGAAAGAAAATTAAGTGATGAGAATTTTCCAGAAATTCAAATAGATAACAAGTCAAACAAAATATTAAGAGAAGAATAATCAAAATTTCCTGTTCCAGGAGAGAGGGCATCATTATGAATAAATGCAACATTCCCACCAAGAGATTCCTAAACCTTTGTTTATTCCATACCTTGTCAGGAAGACAAATTACCAAACAATCATTTACACTCTTTTCATGTAAAAGGCAATAGATGAATATTTCTGGTGTTGGTTAATACCATTCTTCCTGCATATATTAGATTCAAGTGGGTGCAGGGACCAAGAAAAAAGTCAGGTTGAATAGACCATGTAAATCTCCGCATGAAGGTATGTAATAAACAAGTACTTGTTAGTACAACCACTAATGAACTGAAATGAATTCTCTGCAAATTCAACCGTGTGTACGTTCATGCATGAATTTAGCAAAGCTGCTTAATTTCAGGAAATGCTCAGAAATTAATCACCCAATTCATTGTTCTGTTATAAATCCAACAATTAAATTCCCTCCATGGTATTTAGAGACACTATCCCTTTACGGAAAAAAAAAATCAGCCTACACAGTAGTCTTCATTTACTTTAAACTCTCAGCATTATTAGTGTGTTTTCATACCATTTGCTGTTTCAATAAGCAGCACAATAGCACCACACATAATATATACCTGAGAAAAGCACAAGTAATCCTGCAGAATTTTTCGTATCAATGGCTACGATCTTTGATATTTTTTCAATGAAAAGGTTTTAACAATGCTGTACACTTTAAGACAGACCTTGTTAGACTACTATTCCAATAGGCTGAATCTGCTGACTGTGTAGGCTTAAATAGGAAATATTGTGTCTTTGAATAATTTTACTGTATGCAAATGAGATTTGGGAATAGATTTAGACTGTTGTAGTAGAAAAACCCTTCAAAAAGATTATTTACTGCAAAGGTGCAACATCTGCCAATAGCTAACTTTCTGTAGACGCCCAATTTGATTTCAGAGCAAATTGATGATGGATCAAATTCTTGAGCACAATATGCAAAAATTGAGGTTTGTTTTCACAAACTTAAATAAAATTGGAATTTCCACTAGAACCACACATCATGAGAAGAACGCAAATAAAATTATACCATGTTATTCTTTACATCTTCAAAGCTTGCTCAGTATTTCTTAAAAATATATAGAATTCAAGTATGTGTGGGAAAGTATCTCTACCTTAGATTTTATGTATGTTGGGCTTGGACATTAATGTATGCAATCTGTGGGCTGCCGTGGTGGCGGCACTTCACCAGGGGGATGGTAGCGAGATCGGACGTTTAGCCCGATCTCGGATAGACTTTGTCTTCACGACGAAGGCTGTCACGGTGAGACACACTGACCTCACGCCAGTGTTCTTCTCCGACCACTGCCTCCTTCAGGCTTCCTGTCACCTACAGGAGGACCGGAAGGCAGGCAGAGGGACGTGGAAGTTAAACATGAAGCTGTTGACCCCAGAGAACATGGAGGAGCTAAAGAGGGACTGCGCATGTTGGAGAACGGCGAGGCCCCTCTTTGACTCCCCCACACTCTGGTGGGAAGCAACCAAGGAGAATATTAAGAGGTTCTTCATAATTACAAGGGTTCAGAGAGCAAGACCAGAGTCAGAGGGAATTGTGCCAACTCCAATCTGTGATGGCGCAAAATACATGCCCAGAATCAGAGTGATACAGCGTGGAACCAGGCACTTCAGTCCAGCATGTCCCAGCTGCACAAGTCCCACCTGCCCACGTTTGGTCCATATCCCTCCAAACCTGCCCAATCCATGTACCCGTCAAACTGTTTCCATACACCCACCACCCTTTGTGCGAAAAAGTTGCTCCTATTAAATGTTTTTACCTTAACCCTCTGTCCTCTGGTCCTCGTTTCACCTACTCTGGGCTGGAGACTGTGCATCTATTCCCCTCATGATTTTAGACACTTCTATAAGATCAATTGAGATGGCATAGAGATAGCATTCTCAGCCATGATTACAATAAGAGTACCTGTGGTTTAATATCCTCAGGCCAGCGAAGAAATCAGGCAGCCATGTCCCTTCCCAATAATCTGCTGGAAATGCACTGTTTTCACTGGACATTGACATAGAACCAAGCTCAGTTGCTAAATCTTCTACGGCGCAATTGCTGCCAAAAATCATTCAGATCAAGATACAGCCAACTCTCTTTTTCCCCACCTAGAACCATGTCAAACAACTGGCATCTTCAGAGGAGAGGAAGGGGACAATGTGCATGCAGTTAGAGTGGAAAGAACTGAGAAGTCAAACTAGAGAGATGCAGTTGTACCTCAATAGCAAGTCCTATCAAGCAATAAAAAATCCATAATCTTAACCTGTAATTAGTTTCCTCTCAAGGAGAAAAAGATTAGTTATCTTATTAGTTAAGTGACAAAGACTGGGATTAGAACATGTAATGACTCTGGGACACTGAAGACTAAAGGGCCTGCCCTACAAGCATGCAACTCTATGCGATTAGCGCGACCTAACGTGGTTGCTTGAGCCGTCCGGCGTCGCGGGGCCGGTCCCACTTCAATCGCCGGAATTGTGCGGAGTTCGTCCCGACATCGCGCGGGGGTCTGAAAAACTGACTATGTTCAACAATTCTGCGCGGCAACAGCTTGTCGGCTCGCAGTCGCCTCGATGCATGACACACCGCCCCGACATCGTGCCTCCGTGACCCTCTCTGTAGGTGCCTCCGTGGCCCTCTATATGTGTGGCTCCGTGGCCCTCTGTGTGTGTGTGCCTCTGTGCCCCTCTCTGTGTGCCCCTCTCTGTCCTGGCGAACTTACCTTAGACTTCGCTCCACGTTCGCCTCACTTTGCGCCGCATTGTGCCACTCACCCGACCTCCGCGCGGCCCTCGCTGCCGGTTTGGTCGTGCTTGCCGCATGCAGGCGCATGCTGGTGGGAACGGCCCTGTACAGGGGATCACCCGACCTCCGCGCGGCCCCCGCTTCTAGTTTGATCGCGCTCATCGCATAGAGTTGCATGCTTGTAGGACAGGCCCTTACCGATCTTTATTTGTGGCAAGATAATGATCTTTGGCAGAATTTAAACCTTTTGAACATGTATGTTAAATCTCAGTGTGGGGATAAAAGGTGAAGCTACCCTGTATGCTATTGGCAGGCACAACATTTTGATTCCCAAGTCATGCCCATTGATCTGGAATATTGAGTAAACTTTGAAGTCACATGGAAACAAAAATGTTTAAAAAGCTTATGAATATTTCAATTTAGAGCTGAAATATTTGCAGCAGAACATGTTAGCTACTGGCAGACTGCACAATTATCAGATAAATGTGAGTAGGTAATGACTCCCTCCCACACAGTATACAGTGACAGAAAAAAAATCCAGTGTAAGCCTCCTCAACCCTGAGTATTACTAACTCGAGGTATATTCCATACATACATGCTGGGCTGATGAAGTAGTCATTTTGACGACTGCTTTGGTCAAACTGTCTACAAACTGAAAGTTAGAATGCAGGTTGTGAGTTCCGCCTAGAGTTCTTTAAAAATGTACTCCTCTCCACCATCAACTTTCCCCAAGTTCTTTGGACCTATTCTTACAGGTTGCATGGATTATATACAGGCCGAATAATGCAGCAAAAACAGAATTTAGAAAAAAAATACAATACCTTATCGATCTACCGCACACAAAAAATAAAATATTCTCCAGGCCACAACATCAAAACATAAAAAAATAAATCAGACAGGAATTTGTATTTAATGCAGAACTGGTATTCCAAATTATTCTAGTTTGTCAACCAATTGCATACATTGCACTTGTTTTAGCATCTTAATAAACATGGATTATGTAGAATTATTAAACATAAGCAAATCATATCCAGTTTCTTTAAGGTAATGGATGTGGCTTCCTTACATTCAACAATCAATGTAGTTCTGTGTAATGCTGATGACACTTGTTCAATCCACAAACAAATTTAATACTCAGCTTTAAAACAAAGTGCTGGAGGAACTCAGTGGCGTTAGGCTGCATCTGTGGAAGGAATGGACGGATGAATTTTTTGGTGGGGACCCTTCTTCAGAAAGATGGAGTAGGGGGCATAAAGCTGGGAAAAAGGTTGTGCTGGGGCAAAGCCTGGCAAGTGGTAAGTGAATACAGGAGAGGGGGGTTAATTGTAGATGGCTGGAATAAGTGGCAAAGGTGAGAGGTGTAAAGGAAGCAAAAGGGTGTCAGATAAGGAAAGAGAGTGAAATGTAACGTTGGAGAGAAGGATATCGGTGGAAAGGGAAAGAGCGTGAATAAAGGGGAAATGTGGGCCTCGGGGATGGGAGATAAACGTATAGAGGATGGGAAAGGAGCAGGGTGACTAGTGCGATGGGAGATGGCAAAACAAATGTGTGTGCACCAGGGTGGGGCATTACTTGAAATTGGAAATCTATACTCCACCCATTTACGAATCACCCTCTTCCCTAATCTGCATCCACTGATCATTTTCCAGGCTGTGTCCCACCTTTGTTTTCCAGCTTTCTCCCCCATTCTCCAGCAGCTTGAAGAAGATTCCCGACCCAAACCATTGTGTCCATTCCCTCCAATGATGATGCCTGACCTGCTGAGGTCCGTCAGCACTGTGTGTTTTGCTCAAGATTCCAGCATCCACAAATTCTTGTGTCTCCATTTTAATGCTGAGCAAGTCATCACTTGACAGAGTACTCAAGTTACTACTTGGGATTGTGGGGAAAGAAATATTATTTGACGCTATTCGCTTAAAAAAACAAAATGTTGATTATTTTCATAAATAAGGGATGTTACCTGCGATTCCAGGAGGGGCTTCTGGTTGTCTTCCACATCAATAACACAATCACGAGCACTTGAAAGAATAGACGCTGTACACATTTTTATTTAAAAATCAGTTTGTTTTAGAAAATGACAATGCCATGAAATTCAAATATTTGCACAAATTTTCTAATTATTATTAATTTGATTAATGATTAAGACACTTGTTTGCATGACAATATTTAACAAAAGTAACCCATATATTTTAAACTGCATTGGATATAACGTTATAGAAATCCAGATTTGGTCTTTACTTTGATGATACAAAAGTGAGTGGTTTTGCAGGTTGTGAACGGTTGCAGCAGGATCTGGATCGATTGGCCAGCTGGGCAGAGGAACGGTTGATTTAATACAGAGAAGTGTGAGGTGTTGCATTTTGGGGCGTCGAACAAGGGCAGGACCGACACAGTAAATGGTGGGCCCCTGGGTAGTGTTGTAGAGCAGGGGGATATAGGAGTGCAGGTGCATGGTTCCTTGAAGGTGGAGTCGCAGGTAGGTAAGGTCCGGTTGGCAGGTAGGTAAGGTGGTCAAAAAGGCTTTTGCCACTTTGGCCATCATCTCATATGTAGTATTGCATATAGGTGTTGGGAGGTCATGTTGCAGTTGTATAAGGCGTTGGTGAGACCGCATTTAGAATATTGTGTTTAGTTCTGGGCACCATGTTAAAGGAAAGATGTTGTCAAGCTTGAAAGGGTTTAGTACAGATTTACGAGGATGTTGCCAGGACTAGAGGGTGTGAGCTATAGGGTTAGGATGAGAAGGCTGGGTCTCTAGCCACAGTGAGCAGGAGGACGAGGGGAGATCTTATAGAGGTGTACAAAATTATGAGAGGAATAGATCGAGTAGATGCATAGAGTCTGTTGCCCAGAGTAGGGGAATCGAGGACCAGTGGACATAGGTTCAAGGTGAAAGGGAAAAGATTTAATAGGAATCTGAGGGGTAACCTTTTCACACAAAGGGTGGTGAGTGTATGGAACAAGCTGCCAGAGGAAATAGTTGAGGCTTGGACTATCCCATCGTTTAAGAAACAATTAGACAGGTACATGGATAGGACAGGTTTGGAGGGATATGGACCAAGCGCTTGGGCTAGTGTAGCTGGGACATTGTTGGCCAGTGTGGGAAAGTTGGGCCGAAGGGCCAGTTTCCACACTGTATCACTCTATGACTCTATGACTAATTTTTCCCACATTGCAATATCTTCAACAGAGGCTTTTGGAAAATACCTTTTGAGCGCTTTCCAACAGATTCTTTTTCACTATAGGCGTCAATCCGAAATTCATTCAAAGTATGAATTGTGCATTGTCCAACCACAGGTTTACGTCCAAATGGCCTGTGGTCAATGACCTTGATGACAATAGGCGGTGTGTACATTTCTTCTTTCGGAAGATACTAGACCAGACAACAGATCCATTCACTTCAATATTCAATATTGGTTGATTAATACACATAATTTGTTACAGCCTAAATTCACTCTCTCCCTGTATCATATTGCCTCCCTCAATTACCTGGGATCGATCCCATCAGGCCCTGGGGACTTCCACCTAGTCTGAAGAAGGGCCTCGACCCGAAACGTCACCCATTCCTTCTCTCCAGAGATGCTGCCTGTAATTCCAGCATTGTTTGTCTATCCACCTTAATGTTCTTCAAGAGCCTCAACATCACCTCCCTCTCCATATTAAACTGCATTGATATGCCAGCGGTGCTGGCTACTCCTACACCTATTGTCTATTGCATTGGCACATTTGCATTTTCCACACTAAGGCTCATAATGGTTCATTCATGTAATGTTGCAAGTTTAACGGATCAATAATGCCTCCGTTTATTTTAATCGAGTTCAGAAGATTGAAATGTTGAGCACTTAAAATGTACATATTTAATTTTAGCACAAATGATGATTTACAAATTACGTGCCTTGATATTGCTTGATAATGGTGATTACAAAATTGGCAACAGAAAAGAAAAGGTTAAGCTCCGTCCCACTTTCACGACCTCTGCCGAGTTTGCCTCGACTCATACTCGCAGCATGGTCGTCACAAGGTCGTGGGAGGTCGTAGGTAGGTCGTAGCAGGCCGTGATGCTAGTTGTAGGTACTCGTGGCATCAAGTAGGTCGGGAAATGATGAAATGTCCACGAGTAAAAATGGTCGTGAATTGGGTCGTGAAAGTGGGACAGGCCCTTTAGATCTATGTAGTTAACCCTGTACAGCTGGTACATTGAACTAAACCAGTAAGGTATCCAATTCATTCTGCAAACTCTGGATTGATTGCAGAATTAAGTAATGTCATGTGCAATTAAATATCTAACAAATTTTGTCCGACACATTGAACTAACTGGCTCACTACTGTTGACTCATTAAATAAACGATCAAACCATATTAATTCATTAATTTTGAAACACCAACTGCATGGCATTCTTGAAATGCACGTACATACCACTTTCATGAAGAGGACAGAGCAGGGAAAATTGGGACATCTTTTAAGGCTCTTGATCACAGCAGATTCCAAATATTTGTCGCCACATTCTACAACGAGGCTTGGAGAAGACACGGCTGCCAGCTGGTAGGTCTTCATGTTCCGTAACCCCCACGTCAGGATCTGCAACAACATTCCTGTTAAATAATCGACCTTACAATGATTAGTGAACTCACGCAGACTTTGGTTTGAGTGAAAAGTGCCATTTTTCGTATATTAAAAAAAGAATAGGATGCACAGCCATGTATTTTATAATAAAGAGATAATCACCGGTTAAAAATGTGCAAAAGTTATCGCAAGTATTTGGTCTGAATTTGTGCAATGTAATAACCAGCTGTTGCACATGAAGGCAACCAGCGCGCTATGCGATGGAACATGCCTTGTGATGTCACTTGCCCAAGTGATTGACTATTATCCACTATCTTTTCTACTAGAAGTCACTTGAGAGGAAGAAAGGCATCCTTATTCAGGAGTACTAAATGGTGAAATACATCATAATCCATGAAAAAGTGTGATCGCATTCCCTAAAAAATTATTAAAATACATTTTATTATTTTGTTTGTGTATATTTCCTTTACTTACTTGTCAATGCAGAGTAACTGCAATGAGGATTCTTCATATGGATTGTTTTCTAAATACATTTCTGCCCTTGGGACATCAAGGATGCCTTGAGGGCACCGAATTCCAACTAATGCCGCAAGAGATGAAGTATCTGGTAACAAGTCTATTAAAAATTTGGGGCTCACTCTAAACAGGCAAATAAAATCAGGCCACAAGTAATTGTAATAGAAAAAACTCTGATCAAAAGTGTACCATGTGTTGTAAAAGATGCTCTGGGGGTGGGATAACACTCATAATATTCGCTGAGATCTACCTTTTGGAAACATAAAGCAGATACAACCTTACTCAAAGTAAAAGTAACCAAGCAATGGGACCTACTTCAATTGCAGTAAGCTGCACAACTGGCCTGATTCCTTGTGGCACCATGTACAGTGTACCTGACCGGATTGGAGGCAGTAGCGGCAAATTGGACCCATCTGGCTGTTGAAGTGAAATGGGAAACGAGGTTCACAAACCATTTTTTTTTAAAGATAAAGGTGAGAAAAGAACTTCAGCAGAGCAAAAAGACATCAGCGTTAAAAAAAAATCACTATTTGCAGGACAGTCAACAAATTATTTTAACTAGAATATTAGATTCTATTCATCTGTCCCATTCCGCCCATCGGCTGATTGCTTTTACCACATTAATTGCCAGAAGATCTATTTTATTTAAATGGAAAGACTCTAATCTTCTGACCACACTCCATTGGTACTCTGAAACAATATCTTGTTTACATTTAGAAAAAATTAGGAGTGACATTGTTGAACCCTTGAATAAATTTGATAAGGACTTGGGGAAGATTTATTCAATATTTTCATACAACATAAATTGTCCCTCTCCAACCGTTATAATAAATATTTAACCTTTATACGGTGGAACGGACTTGACGACAAACAGGGACTTAAATTGTTGAAACTCTTTGCAGCCCAGATTCTCTTTTGCTTTTTTTAAAAAAAAGTTTACGGTGGTTTTGTTTTTTAATTTTTTCTCTTTTGTTCTTTTCTTTTTCCTTTTTATCCTTTTGTTTTTATACATACAAGTTCTCTTTTAAACATTTAACTATATTTACATAGAGACCGGGAGTTCTATATTCAATGTGTATTTTGACACTGGACTCATATTTAGGCTATACCTGCCATTAATGTAACCCTGATCCCTATGAATCAGTATCGTTGTTATCTTTATCATTTTTTTTTGTTGTCTTGTTTTTGCTTTTGAAAAAATACTAATAAAAATATATATATTTTAAAAGAAAGCATATTTCTCATGATGAAGGAACGGGAACTTCATAGCCTACAAAAATCCAAAAAGCAGGGGGAAGACCTTAAAATGTGGCAAAATGGAGAGATATTGGGTATTCCCAGATAGATTTATTTCTCAGCCTTGGCATGTTTGTCGACATTTAACGGCTGGAGCTTGGAAGGATGAGGGGACCCTCATTGAAACTTACCGAATAGTGAAAGGCATGGATAGAGTGGATGTGGAGAGGATGTTTCCACGAATTAAAAAGTCGAGGACTAGTGGTCATGGCCTCAGACTTAAGGACATTACTTTAGGAGGGAGACAAGGAGGAATTTATTTAGTCAGAGGGTGGTGAATCTGTGGAATTCTTTGCAACAGAAGGTTGTGGAGGCCAAGTCAATTGATATTTTAAAGGCAGAGGTAGATGGATTCTTGATTAGTACGGGTGTGCGGGGTTACGGGGAGAAGGCAGGAGAATAGGGATAGATCAGCCATGATTGAATGGTGGAGTAGACTTAATGGGCTGAATGGCCTAATTCTGCTCCTATCACCTTATGTTCACACAGAAAGGTTATGCCGGAGAGCTTTGGAACTTTTCCCTTGTATCTAGTTCCCAATCAAATAGTATTAATATTAAACCGGAGCCCATACACACATTTGCAGAATTTCAAAAAGCAAATAAGCTATCTCTGTTTAACAAGCTCTCTTTAAAATTAGTGCTGCAAAGTTTAAAGCTCTTTATCCAATTTAGACATCACAGAAAATTACTTTAAAATTGCACAGGCAAAGTGTAAAGATATCCCAATATATTTACTTTATCTTTCAACATCAGTTCGGCAGCTACGAGGAGCTCCCCAGATTTCTTGTCGCCCATCTTCACAGGATACCAGAGAAGCTTGGGTGTCACGTCTGTGTTTGGATCCAGCTTCACAATTGGGGGACAAAGGCACCTGCCCAAAAATTCATCTTTTCCCTGCACAGAAGATAAGTTGAACATGTTCCAATTTGGTTCCATTGACAAACAGGAACACAGTGCAGTGACACCAAATCAAAAGCCCTTACCACTTGGTCTTCGTCATATATTTCAATGACCACATTTGGTGGACTATGAATCAAATTTAAGGGATCACCGTAGATGTCGATATCATTGAAAATTAGGGACTGGTCCCAGGTTGGGTTGAGGGTCGATTTGATAACCTCAGTTGTCTTGCTTTGATGAAGAAATGAAACATGAGCATATGGGTCTAAAAAAAAGGGAAGCAAAAGAGTTTAGAAACCCCCAAAAATTCCACAGGCCATATTTCCTTGCAAAAGTCTGAAATATCTCCACATTATCCAACAACAGATAAACAGCATACCAGCTAGGGCATAGAACTTTGCTAAATTGGAGTGGTTCAGAATGTGAATTTTAGTTAGAAAACAAATCACAGTTCACATCTCCACTATTTTCAAAGTCAGATTCAAGTGAGGGACTAGAGAATAATTCCCAACGAAGGAAAGCTGCAATAACGAGTATTTTATATGACTTCAAATGGAGAAAGAGTCACAGTTCATAACTGGACTGACTCTCAGTCTGAAGAAGAGTCTCGACCCAGTCTGAAGAAGAGTCTCGACCAAAAGAGTCACCTATTCCTTTTCTCCAGAGAGGCTGTCTGACTCACTTGGTTACTCCAGCGCTTTGTGTCTATCTTTGAATGAATGAACACTTTATTGTCATGTGACAAGTCACAGTAATATTCTTTGTTTTGCATACCCAAGGTATGCAAATTGTCAGCACATAAAGGGCAATGACAAAGTTAAAAGATCCTGTGCCAGGTCTTCCTTTGTCTTCCCCCAAACCCCCTCACAGTGGTCCCCCCATGCCAAGTGTTCCTTTGTTCTCCACGTTCCCCCCCCCCCCCCCCCCCCCCCCCATCCCCCACCCCAGTTCCTCCTTCGATTTACAAGCACCATAATTATCACCCAGAATCATCCTCAAACTCAGGGCGTACACGTTGCAAAAATGCTCCGCGCACCTACACATTGTGCACCTCACCCAAGGAAGAATTCCCAATGACAACTGAAGCACAACTGGTCTAAATTGCTGGACAATGAAGACGGTGCTGAAGGGCAAGTAAGAAGATAGTGGCAGCCGTCCACTGACTCATGATCAACAACTGGTTTATTGACAGGAATATCGGCTCACATCACCTCAGCAGTAAGAACGTAGAACTGTACAGCACAGGACCAGGCCCTTCAACCCACAAGGTCTGTGCCAAACATGATGCCAAGTCAAACTAAACTCCTCTGCCAGCACGCCGTCCTCCATCCCCTGCAGATTCCCGTGCCCATCTAAAAGCCTCTTCAATGCCACTATCGGATGGATCTGCTTCCACCACTCCCTCGGCAGCAAGTTCCAGGCACAAAGCATTCTGTAAAAAAACAGCGTGTCCTGCATATCTCCTTTCAACTTTTCCCCTCCCAAGTTAAAGTTAAGCCCTCCAATCTTTGACATTCCCACCCAGGGGAAAATGGTTCTGACGGTCAACTCTACCTTGGCTTCCTGTTTGTCAAATGTCCATGAATGATGCTCATTGAGCTACAACATCAGACTAAACCCACCTCCAGTTTAAATTCCAGTTGGAATATTTTGGAGGACCAAGTAACCAAGAACCAAAAGCTTAGAACTCAAAACATTAGGCATATACCTGCAAGGTACAGTGAAGCATGGGCTTTTAATAACTTCAACTGTAGGTACATGCATTTATGTCATGCAAGATCAAGAAAAGTGCAAAAGAGCATTTCTGAAAAAAAGTGTTCATTGTTTAAAAATATGACCCGAGGCACTCTTCCGCTCCCTGCATCCCAGGGCCTGGTATTGCACACCTTTGAGAATTCCCACCTACTGCACCAGCACACTCAATCATGGAATGCAATGTTGGATAGAGCCTTATGTACTACCATTGTTTGCTGCGTAGAAAAAAGGCTTTTCCCCACAAAAGCTGGTAAAATTCGGAAAAAATATTTTCCAATAATTTCAACTATCCCATTCCTCTCCCCAATGGATGTTAGAATAGAAAGAGGGAGAGAATTGGGAACTACCATTATAATATTTCTCCTCAGAAACAACCCAGGCAGGAAATATGTTCCCGATGTTGGGGGGAGCCCAGAACCAGGGGCCACAGTTTAAGAATAAGGGGTAAGCCATTTAGAACGGAGACGAGGAAACACTTCTTCACACAGAGTTGCGAGTCTGTGGAATTCTTTGCCTCAGAGGGCGGTGGAGGCCGGTTATCTGGATACTTTCAAGAGAGAGCTAGATAGGGCTCTTAAAAATAGCGGAGTCAGGGGATATGGGGAGAAGGCAGGAACGGGGTACTGATTGGGGATGATCAGCCATGATCACATTGAATGGCGTTGCTGGCACGAAGGGCCGAATGGCCTACTCCTGCACCTATTGTCTATTTTCTATAACAAACAGTTATAGCTATGCAGCTGCAAGATGTACAGTTGACAAGCATCTGGTGAGCTTCATTTACTACAAGATTCTTGGATGCAGCTCAAAACTTTCATTCACACACTTGCGTCACACGTCACTGAAACTTTATATGAACAAGTCAGTTTCTACCTGTTGATAGTTATGGTTGCTTCCATCTCCGACATTAAAGAGCAAGCATCCTTGGACTCTGACATTATCTGTAGCTCTTAATCACCTTTATCTGTACAGCAACTCCTTGCTCAACATCACCACTTCCTATACAAGCTCTTGTAACCCAATTCCGGTTATTCTTTAGGTCATCTGCAGGTCAACTTTCAATAACTGACCGAGTTCAAAAAAGTTAACTCTTCTTTTGCCAACTGTTTTTTATGCAACAAAAATGTGTGAAAATTAAAAGTTTTAAATTGACATGAAAGCCCCAAGTAAATTAAAAAAAACACCTAATTGCTTAGAAACTATAATTTACTTCACTACAGGGAACTGCAGCTTCAGAAGAGCTGCAAGTGTCAGTTGAAGCTACATATTTAAAATCGCCCCCAAAATCAGATTTAAAACTCTAACTATACCAGTATCTCAATGTGTGAGGATTGGTTGATGAAATTTAATATAGCGAAATATGGCGTTGCATTTGGGGAAGACTGTCACGGGCAGGAACTACACAGTGAATGGTAGGGCTCTGGGAAGAGTTGTAGAGCAGAGGGATCTTGGAGTGCAGGTACATAGCTCCTTGAAAGTGGCATCAAAGGTAGACAGGGTGGTCAAGTAGGCTTTTGACACATTATCCTTCATCAGTCAGCGTATTGAGTACTGAAGTTGCAGTTATACGAGACATTCTTGAGTCTGCATTTAGAGTATTGTGTCCAGTTCTGGCCAGCATGTTTTACGAAAGATGTTGTCAAGCTGGAAAGGGTGCCAAGAAGATTTACGAGGATGTTGCCAGGACTTGAGGGCCTGAACTATAGGATTGGGACTCAATTCCTTGGAGCACAGGAGGAAGATGGGTGATCTTCGAGAGGTGTCCAAAATCATGAGAGGAATAGATCGGGTAGATGCACAGAGTCTCTTGCCCAGAGTTGGAGAATAGAGAACCAGAGTGAGAGTTTAAAGTGAGGGGGCAAAGATTTAATTGGAATCTGAAGGGTAACCTTTTCACACAAAGGGGGGTGGGTATATGGAACAAGCTGCCAGAGGAAGTAGTTGTTATACCATCGCAACGTTTTAGACACATACAGGCAGGTAGATGGATAGATCAGGTTTAGAGTATGTCAGGGGTTGTGGGGAGAAGGAGAATGGGGTTAGGAGGGAGAGATAGATCAGTCATGATTGAATGGTGGAGAAAGCTTGATGGGCCAAATGGCCTAATTCTGCTCCTATCACTTATGACCTTAGAGAGATATGGGCCCAACGCAGACTGGTGGGACTAGTGTAGATGGGACATGTTGGTAGGTGTGGGCAAGTTGGGCCGAAGGGCCTGTTTCCTCACTGAAAGATCTATGACTACGTGCACCTTGGTGATGAATAATGTTTGAAGTCTGGCTCAGCCAGTGGCACCTAGGAATAGACTGGGTGACAACCAAGAATAGTTTGGTGACGACTGGAGAGACAGTTGACGGCACCCGGGAAAGGCTGGGTTAGCGCCCCAGTCTGTGTCTTTCGTGAGAAAGACACCCAACAAAGCTACGGAAAGGCCTAATGAACCATCGTGGCCTAAACATCCATCAGGCGAGAATGAAATGCTTGGAGAAGGAGAAAGAGGTGCAGCGCACAGGCCTTGAACCTGGTGAGACGCAGGAGGAGCCCGGCCGGGAGTCACCCCCCAGAGCCCAGTCCCTCCATGCACTAGAGTCTCCAAACCCCTGCAGAGTAGTTATTCAGATGGCTGATCCGTGGGCGGTTGCTGCTGGAACACAAGTCGGGGCCTGATGAACCCCGGCTGGGTCGCCTGGGCGAGGGTGTCTGATGTTGTGAGACCTGAAACACCCGATGGCCCCAGGTCACATCACTGAGGATGCGTCCCAGCGCATCTGGAAGATGTATATTTTTCACGATGTTTCCTCAAATGTTGTGCTATATTAAAAGCGCATAGTAAATACAAATTGTTATTGCTAGCAATGGTCTATTCGGTTATGAGCCTTGTCTGTAGAGCAGTCGAAGAAAGAATAAATCAGCCCAGAAAGTTTGTTAGCCAAGGAGAAATAATTATAATGTTTGGCCCCAAAATACAAAACATGACTATTATTTCTAATAGCTCAGTAAGCAAACTTCACCAGATGAAATCTTACAACAAGCACGTACCGGAAAAGCTGTCTTTGTCCATTGCAGTCATACTTCGTGCTTGAAAAATATAGCAACGGAGATGATAGATCGAGGGCCCTGGAGTGGAACAAGTTGGTCAACAAAAAGGCAACAACAAGTACAAGCAGAAGACATACCCACTATTCAACGAGCTTCTACCTCAATCCCCTCTCCATCCCCCACACCTCTCCTGACAATCCAGACCTTTCATGCCCAAAAGCAAGGCCAGCATTTAACGCTTATCACCAATTGTCTTACAAAGAAACTGTAAAGGGCCTGTCCCACCAGCATGCAACCCTATGCGATGAACGCGATCAAACCGGCAGCGGGGGCTGCGCGGAGGTCGGGTGATCCCCTGTACAGGGCGGTTCCCACCAGCATGCGCCTGCATGCGGCAAGCGCGACCAAACCGGCAGCAGGGGCCGCGCGGAGGTTGGGTGAGTGGCGCAACGCGGCGCAAAGTGAGGCGAACTTGGAGCAAGTCCAAGGTAAGTTTGCCAGGACAGAGAGGGGCACACAGAGAGGGGCACCGAGACACACACACACACACAGAGAGGACCACGGAACCACACACATAGAGGGTCACGGAGGCACCTACAGATAGGTTCACGGAGGCACGATGACCGGGTGGTGTGTAAATGTCGAGGCGACTGCGAGCCGACAAGCCGTTGCCGTGCGGAATTTTTGAACATAGCCAGTTTTTCGGAGCCCCGCGCGGTGTCGGGACGAACTCCGCACAATTCCGCACGGCTCCGGCGATCGAAGTGGGACCGGCCCCGCGACGCCGGACGGCTCAAGCGACCACGTTAGGTCGCGCTAATCGCATAGAGTTGCATGCTGGTGGGACAGGCCCTTAATGCATCTGAATTGCTCCCACCTCATTATTTAAGTGATCTATATATTAAATGGAAGGCCTGCATTCCCTATGTTCCCACAAATATGTGTAGTCGGCAAATATCTATATGTCACGGGTTCCCAACCTTTTTCATCCTGTTTACCCCTGGCAACTTTAATAGCACATAACATTGTTATTTCACATATTTATGAACAACTAATGATGAACAGAACCAAACCCAGTCGTGTCAATGAGAAAATATATGTACAAATCCGGAATCAACAAATTTACCCCCTGGGGAGGCAAAATTTACCCCAGGTTGGGAGCCCTTGCTATATATGAACACAGCCTGCCACCTAAATCAAGGATTTGCATTGTAAAGTCAAGGTCAAGGGCCAGATTCTATTCAAGACAACCACTGCTGAAAGATTGATTGATGAGTCCTCCATTGACCAAACAAATAAATTGGAATAGCAGAGTAAATGGGGTTAGATTAACACTGTTCCTTGTCCACGAGGGTAAATACAGTAGCTTCAACATGTTGTTACAAATTGGGAAAACAGCAAGATGGATTGCTGGCCACTGGTTCACAGGCCTCAGGGGAAGAAGAGATAAACACACACTAACGCCTGTATAATTTGTTAAACATTAGTTTTTGTGATTAATTTCGCAAAAAAGACACGCCTGCATTCCCCTTGGCAGTCCATGCCCCCATGACGGGGCATTCAGAGCTAGAGAGATTTACTTACGATCAAACACACAGGAGATCGTAGGAGTACTTGCTCCAAATATAGAGTCTGTTGGTGATTTATCACCATCCTCGCCAGAAGGTGGAGCCTTAAAGAGATGAAAACAAACCATGACACATACATTTAGGGTCACTTATTTGCCCCGAGAGTCCCACTTTACAGCCACAACCACAAAAGCAGCAGTGTAAATTTCACATCAAATTGCATATAAGGATACAAAAAGCCCACAGATGCTGGCAAATCCTACACTAGCAGTTATGGCCAGAAATATTTGCACTGAGTACATGTAGGAAGGAACTGCAGATGTTGGTTTGCATCGAAGATAGACACAAAATGCTGGAGTAACTCCAGGCAGCATCTCTGGAGAGAAGAAATAGGTGACGTTTCGGATCGAGACCCAAAACGTGACAATTTCCTTCAATTCAGAGATGCTGAGTTACTCCAGCATTTTGTGCAATATTTACACCTAGATGGCTGTAATGCTGCTTAAGAAGGAACTGCAAATGCTGGAAAATCAAAGGTAGACAAAAATGCTGGAGAAACTTAGCGGGTGAGGCGGCATCTAAGGAGCGAAGGAAATAGATGGGTTTCGACCCGAAACTTTGCCTATTTCCTTCGCTCCATTGATGCTGCCTCACCCGCTGAGTTTCTCCAGCATTTGTATCTACCTTGGCTGTAATGCTGTGTTTTTTTCCCCTCTCGAGCTCATAAAAGTATGGAAAATTAATGCTTTAAAAAAAAACCCTCACACAATTCGATAGAATAAATCATACATCTCTTAATGAGGAATTGCTAGCTGCACAATTAAATTCCGTAGAAAGAGGCAGCAATACCCGGTGTAAAAGCGTATTATTTTACTTACAAGAGCACCTTCCAATCGGAAGATTGCAGCATCCTTCAATTGCCCAGATGGTGCCATTTTCCTCCTCCATCTTCTACGTCTGTAAGTGTCAGATTTCCGCTTCTTCATGTGAAAGTTCCAGCCAATTAGAGATGCATATTCCCATCCTTCTGAATCCTGGTCAGGTGACTTGCTCTGAAGGCCCAAAGCAAATACAAGCCGTCACAACATGGCTTCTACGGATGTGGAGTGGATGTTTCCACCTGTGAGAGAGTCTAGGACAAGAGGTCATAGCCTCAAAATTAAAGGGCTTTCCTTTAGGAAGGAGATGAGGAGGAATTTCTTTTGTCAGATGGTGGTGAGTTTGTGGAATTCTTTGCCACAGAAGGCTGTGGAGGCCAATTCAATGGATATTTTTAAGGCAGAGATAGATAGATTCTTCATTAGTATGGGTGTCAGAGGTTATGGGGAGAAGGCAGGGGAATGTGGTCAGGAGGGAGAGACAGATCAGCCATGATTGAATGGTGGAGAAGAATTATTGGGCTGAATGGCCTAATTCTGCTCCGATCACTTACAAAAATGTTAAATATCAGCATCAGGCTGCGATATTTTGTTTCTATACCCCTACAAATAAATGGTTGGTTTCTGCAATAAAGCATTTGATATAATTATTGAACCTGCTTGGCAATCAGTGTTATTACTGCCAAGACAGTGCGGAACAACTAGAGATTTTGCATAGATTAAGGGAATATCTATACAATTTATGTTCAGGAATTTGGGAAATGCAAGCGATTTTTTTTTGAATGCACAATTCAGGAATATCAGTATCTTCCCCAAATATGATACAACTCCATTGCTGTGCTTGCAACGTTCAAGTCGTTTCCGTCAGAATATACCTTCGAGGAATGCAGACTTTGCTGATTGTCCTTTTTGCGCCTTCGCACCCAGCGTCGGCGCTTCTGGGTGTGATACATTTTCTCTGTTGAAACCCAGGATTTAGGTTTGTCATCTGGGGGAATGGTTAGTCCATATTCCCAACCTGCAATATGCAGAAGAGACCAAATAAGAGGTGGCAAAGTAAATACAAAAAAAAAAAAAAAAATGTCCTTATAAAACCTTGTTACACAAGTCACACACTCCAGAAAACAGATCTATTAAATCTACTGGTAATCCCAATAAAGTGTAGCATTACGACACTGGTAAAGGACAGAATATGTTCCTCATTGTCTTCAATTAAAAATGACATGTAGAATTTGTTTAAGTATTTCACTATTTTAACACAAATACCACAGATTATTCACAGTACAGTTTTGAGCAATTTCCATTTCCCTTAATAAGCAGAATGATATTTTTTAAATCCAATATGTTTTTTCTAGCATCCTGAAGACTCTGCAAGTTGGTCATTCAATTCCAAGTGAACCAAAAATGCACAGAAAGCAAGCATTCAGTCTAGAGTCCGCACCAGCTAATGACCAAAACGCAAAGACCCATGCAATACATATCTGAATTCATAATATCACAAGTGATAGGAGCAGAATTAGGCCATTCAGCCCATCAAGTCTGCTCTGCCATGGCTGAACTATCTCTCCCTCGTAACCCCACTCTCCCGCTTTCTCCCCATAAAACCCTGACACTGTACTAATCTATCTATCGCTCCCTGAGAAATATCCATTGACTTGGCCTCCTCAGCCTTCTGTGGCAAAGAAGTTCACAAAGTCACCACCCTCAACTAAAGAAATTCCCCTTCATCTACTTCCTAAGCAAACGCCCTTAAATTCTGAGGTTACGACCTCACTGGTCCACTAATGGAAACATCCTCTCCACATCCACTCGATCCAAGCCTTTCACTATTCAGGAAGTTTCAATGAGGTCCTCCCTTATCCTTCTAAGCTCCAGCAAATGCTTCCTGAAGCCTGTTGTTGATTTTTACATCCACCTGATTAGATAGCGTTCCAGATCTTTACTCACTACATCTACAAGTTTTTCATAATATAGTTTCCAGTAATTGAGCCATCTGCAGATTTCAGAATTAAGCCCTGCATCCTCAAGTCATCAATGCCAAAGAATAGTGATGAACACTGAACCCCCTGAGAAACTAAGGAGCCAAAGAAGCAATTTCAAAACTTAGACCAACTTCGTATTAGTCAAGAATCAAGAGAGTTTTATTGTCATGTGTCCCAGATAGGACAATGACATTCTTGCTTGCTGCAGCACAACAGAATATGTATCAGAATAGTGTAAAGTCTTGCTTTACTTCATCAAATACCTTTTGAACATCTCACCAACTGCACTGCTCACATCTAATACCCTGTAAAGTTAAATAAAATGCCAAACAAAAATGGTAGAAGAATGTGTCAAATTTGCCAGCATCAAACCAGATTTTCAGCAGTGTATAAGGTGCAACAGAATTCATTAAATCAAGTTAAGGACCCGTGTGGAACTAACGGCCAAGATCTTTAGTGCGTGCGCCAAATCATACCCAAAGTGATAGAAACATAGAAAATAGGTGCAGGAGTAGGCCATTCGGCCCTTCGAGCCTGCACCGCCATTCAATATGATCATGGCTGATCATCCAACTCAGTATCCTGTACCTGCCTTCTCTCCATACCCCCGATCCCTTTAGCCACAAGGGCCACATCTAACTCCCTCTTAAATATAGCCAATGAACTGGCCTCAACTACTTTCTGTGGCAGAGAATTCCACAGATTCACCACTCTTGTGTGAACATTTTTTTTCTCGTCTCGGTCCTAAAAGACTTCCCCCTTATCCTTAAACTGTGACCCCTTGTTCTGGACTTCCCCAACATCGGGAACAATCTTCCTGCATCAAGCCTGTCCAACCCCTTAAGAATTTTGTGTTAAAGAAGGAAGTGCAGATGCTGGAGAAACCAGGGTTACACAAAAAGCTGGAGAAACTCAGCGGGTGCAGCAGCATCTAAGGAGCGAAGGAGATAGGCGACGTTTCGGGTCGAGACCCTTCTTCTCGACCCGAAACGTCACCTATCTCCTTCGCTCTTAGATGCTGCTGCACCCGCTGAGTTTCTCCAGCTTTTTGTGTAACCCTAAAGGATTTTGTAAGTTTCTATAAGATCCCCCCTCAATCTTCTAAATTCTAGCGAGTACAAGCCGAGTCTATCCAGTCTTTCTTCATATGAAAGTCCTGCCATCCCAGGAATCAGTCTGGTGAACCTTCTCTGTACTCCCTCTATGGCAAGAATATCTTTCCTCAGATTAGGAGACCAAAACTGTACGCAATACTCCAGGTGTGGTCTCACCAAGACCCTGTACATCTGCAGTAGAACCTCCCTGCTCCTATACTCAAATCCTTTTGCTATGAATGCTAACATGCCATTCACTTTCTTCACTGCCTGCTGCACCTGCATGCCTACTTTCAATGACTGGTGTACCATGACACCCAGGTCTCGTTGCATCTCCCCTTTTCCTAATCGGCCACCATTCAGATAATAGTCTACTTTCCTGTTCTTGCTACCATAGCGGATAACCTCACATTTATCCACATTATACTGCATCTGCCATGCATTTGCCCACTCCCCAACCTATCCAAGTCACCTTGCAGCCTCCTAGCATCCTCCTCACAGCTAACACTGCCCCCCAGCTTAGTGTCATCCACAAACTTGGAGATGTTGTATTCAATTCCCTCGTCCAAATCATTAATATATATTGTAAATAGCTGGGGTCCCAGCACTGAGCCTTGCGGTACCCCACTAGTCACTGCCTGCCATTTTGAAAAGGACACGTTTACTCCTACTCTTTGCTTCCTGTTTGCCAGCCAGTTCTCTATCCACATCAATACTGAACCCCCAATACCGTGTGCGTTAAGTTTGCATACTAATCTCTTATGTGAGACCTTGTCGAAAGCCTTCTGAAAGTCCAGATATAACACATCCACTGGTTCTCCCTTATCCACTCTACCAGTTACATCCTCGAAAAATTCTATAAGATTCGTCAGACATGATTTACCTTTCATAAATCCATGCTGACTTTGTCCAATGATTTCACCACTTTCCAAATGTGCTGCTATCCCATCTTTAATAACTGACTCTAGCATTTTCCCCACTACCGATGTTAGACTAACTGGTCTGTAATTCCCCATTTTCTCTCTCCCTCCCTTTTTAAAAAGTGGGGTTACATTAGCTACCCTCCAATCCTCAGGAATTACTCCAGAATCTAAAGAGTTTTGAAAAATTATCACTAATGCATCCACTATTTCTGGGGCTACTTCCTTAAGCACTCTGGGATGCAGCCTATCTGGCCCTGGGGATTTATCGGCCTTTAATCCATTCAATTTACCTAACACCACTTCCCGGCTAACCTGGATTTCACTCAGTTCCTCCATCTCATTTGACCCCCAGTTCCCTGCTATTTCCGGCAGATTATTTATGTCTTCCTTAGAGAAGACAGAACCAAAGTAGTTATTCAATTGGTCTGCCATGTTCTTGTTCCCCATGATCAATTCACCTGTTTATGACTGCAAGGGACCTACATTTGTTTTAACTAATCTTTTTCTCTTCACATATCTATAAATTTCTCTTCACATATCTATAAATTCTCTTCACATATCTATAAATGGGTAATATCTATATTATTGAATTTGAAATACAGAATATTCCACGAAAGCCTTCAATCTAGGTCCAGTGCAGTTATCCAAAAGTAAATGTATACTTAGATGTAACTATCCAATTAAGAGATTATGGAGTTTTACATTATTTTGTAAACAGGTGGGCACAGTGGCAGACACTGCCACAGCCTTGCTTCACCAGAGATCCAGGTTCAATGCCAACCTCCAGCAGTACACCTACTCCTGGGGGTTCCCCATGGTCCTTGCTTCCACCCACATTCCTATCGTGCAAGAGTGATGGGAAAGGGTGGAGAAAACTGGTTGCGTGGGAAATTACATTGAAGCATGTGAAATGTTGTTATGGAACTGCTGCCTCACTGTGCCAGCGCCGGGTTCGATCCCGACCTCGGGTGCTGTCTGTATGGAGTTTGCATGTTCTCTCTGTGACCGTGTGGGATTCCTACAGGTGATCCGGTTTCCTCTCACATCCCAAAGATATCCGGGTTTGTAGGCTAATTGGCCTCTGTAAATTGCCCCTAGTGTGTGGAGCGCCTTTGCTGTTGCAGCTCCTGGACTATGGAACAGCATCCCTCTTCCCATCAGAACTGTCCCCTCCATCGACTCCTTTAAGCCTAGACTAAAAACTCATCTCTACTCCCAAGCCTTTCTTGACATCCTCCGAGTAGGGCGATATGTATGTAGTGATGTTTGTATTTAATCTCTAAACCATCGTTGTTTGTTATACTATTCTTATACCAATGTAAAGCACTTTGGCCAACGAGAGTTGTTTTTTAAATGTGCTATATAAATAAAAGTGACGACTTGACTAGTGTAGAGTGGATGAGAAAGTGGGATAACATAGAACTAGTGATCGATGGTCGGTGTCGACTCTGTGTGCCAAAGGGTCAGTTTCCATGTTGTATCTCTAAACTAAAAATGTAAGAAAGAAATGTAAATTGCTGGTGTCTTCGCCAGCACCTCTCCAATAATTCCTCACTGACAGCAACTTCCCACTCATTGGTTACATCATACTAGTTCTGCTCAATTGCAACGAATAACAGAGAAAACATGTTCAACCCAGAATATGTTCTATCAGCATTTATTAAGTTATCATCTCGGGCACACATCAAAGTCTCTGGCCAGTACATCAAAGCATAAAGCATTACTTTTTAATTTTTTCTGCAGAGTTAACAAGGAATACACCAACTGCGGGTCATATTTATTCAGCTGATCTTTGAAATCTTTTCACGGTCATGCTTTCTTTCAGTCCGTTTGCAATGAACAGTTTTGAACCTTTGCTGCAAGTTACCTGAAGAGAATTAATGCATGCCGAATAGATTGCAACGGCATATCAATACCATTTACTGATTAACTGAAGGATCAAATTCATTTTGAAAGGAAACCTATTGCTTTATTAATTACCCATTTATTACAAATTAACTGGAACTGCGGAAACTGTGAAAACTGCTGAAAGAATAAAACCTTCTCTCCCTCCACCCAAACATATAAAAAATAAATGTGAACAGCAAAAATTACCATTCTCATCAACGGCTCGGTTGACATCATACTCCCACTCATCCATCCAGTTCCACCCTGCTGGAGGTTCAAATTCTTCTCTCGATGAACTCTTTTCTCCGTTCTATTAAAAATAAATTACAAGCCATCTCCAAGGAACAGTTATAGAATCAGGATTAGAAACAGCTTTAGTTTAATCAGTTGGAGCAGATTTCAAATTGCCAATGTGTTCATTAATTGTAAACAATTCAAGACAACTTTCCTGCAGAAAAAAACACAGAGAAAGATTTACAGATTTTGCATCTGGCAACAACAAATAGTGTAGTGGTTCTCATCTGGCAATTCAAAATGCAGCTCGCAAGTAGTCGGACTGCAAGAGGCATTGTTGCCTGCAAGCATGAAGCAAGGTGGTATTAGTGGTGTTCAGTGCAAGCTTTCAGGTTATAGCTGAAAATAATTTAGTTCTGCATGGAAATACCTCATCTGTCCTAGTGACACAGCTCGTGGGAGCTCGGTATGTTGTATGGTTATAATAACGCATGTGTGTATTTTGAGTCCGTTTCAAATCGCTGCAAGTTGAAGAGTTCATGGGATTTGAGTCATTAAAATTACGCAAGTGACACAGGAGCCAAATGAGCTTTGTTTGCTTATTTTCTGCAGTGTAGGAGCTTGCACTATGCTGGAACTTGTGCCAAACCAGCAGGATTTCCATGTATCCTACTTATAATGCGAGACCCAAAATTGAACTCAACATAAGCTCATTAAAGCAGTGCTCAGAGGTCACAAATGTTACCATGTGTTATTTGGCTGTGGATGGAGGGCACACTATACTGTACAAAGGGACTCTCAAACTGTGCTCAATTAGTTTTTCTAATTGGATAATCAATGTCACATTTGAAACACATATCACAATACACACCACATCAGTGTAAGGCTCCTTTGCTATTTTCCATTCAGCCCCAGGATAGCGTTCCTTATTTTCATAGACTTCATCAATAAATTCCGTGTGGCCAGCATCAGCTTCTGTTAGCAAACTAGCAAAAATAAAATAGGCCACGTTAAATTGTGTACATTGTTTAAATTGTATACACTGAAATACAAATATTTGTCTTTGCTTCTCCCGCATTGGATCATAGTAATGAAATGAAGGGGGAAACCTCAGAGTTTAAACAATTACATGATCTCAGGCCCCTCGTTAGTGGTGGAGAATTCTCCCTTCGCCTCTTCTTGAACAGATAGCCCAGGAGGTAAAGGAAAATGAGGACAGATACAAAAAGCTGGAGCAACTCAGCGGGTCAGGAAGCATCTCTGGAGAAAAGGAATAGGTGATGTTTCGAGTCGAGACCCTTCTTCAGACTGAAAGTCAGGGGAAAGGGAGACGAGAGATATAGACGGTGATGTAGAGAGAGATATGGAACAAATGAGGGAAAGATAAGCTGAAAACTGACAATGATAAAGGAAAACGGCCATTGTTACATGCGTTCTGGGTGAAAACACGTTACAATGAGACAACAAGGAGAGAGCGAGAGAGTGAGAGCGTTGTCGGCGCTCACGGCTTTTGAAGTTGATTTTTAAATTACTCTAGTTAATAAATAATCTAGCGTAATAGAAGAGAGAGAATAGAAGGGTTACTTGAAGTTAAAGAAATCAAAATTCATACCGCTGGGGCGTAAGCTGCCCAAGTGAAATATGAGGCACTGTTCCTCCAATTTGTATTTGGCCTCACCAACAATGCAGGAGGCCCGGGACATAAAGGTCAGTGTGGGAATGGGAAGTGTTTGGCAACCGGGAGATCGGGAAGGACCAGGCGGACTAAGTGAAGGTGTTCAGCAAAATGATGGCCCAGTTTGACATGAAATATAAATATTTGTCTTCGCCCGCATTGGGTCTTAGCAATGGGATTAATTGGGAAGGAGAGGCGGGGGAGGGGATCAGGAATTTATCTAGGCGTGTAGATAGGAACTGCAGATGCCGGTTTATACCATGGACACAAAATGCTGGAGACAACCAGAGTGACAGGCAGCATCTCTGGAGTGAAGGAATGGGTGACGCTTCAGGTCAACACCTTTCTTCAGACTGGTTTAGCTAAATAATAGATGAAGACGTTTCCCCTCCCATTTAGGATTGACACAAACCAATGCGACCGAGAGGTTAGAAACCTACCAAATATAACGAGATTCCTCAAGTCCCAGGGAAAAAATCTGATTCTGCCAAAAGGGAATTGCTTCAGATCAAATGCAGCATTAGATTTCTTAAAGATTGGAAGGGGGCAGCATATGCTTGGCACCAGATACTGGAAGGGAATCTCACCTTTCAGTCCAAGGTGAAGAGCAGGTCAGCTCCCAACACGATGAGTGCACAATCTTCCACTCACCACGGAAGTGAAATGATCCAATGATTAACATGTTGATCTTAGTAAGCTCAGTTATTGTTTGGTTTATTCTTTTTTTTCCCCAATAATCAATTGTTATTTTTGTAATCTTTGGCAGAATAGATGATCAGTTTAGTTTTAGCAGAGACTGTACATACAATAGGTTCAAAGTCTTTTCCAAAGTAAGTGTGAGAGTGATGTAGGTGAGGCAGAAGAGGAAGTAAAGGCTGCATGTGGTGCAGATCTGTAACGGATTCATTATTATTGCATCCTTTGAAATTAAAATTATTTACCATCAAAATCTATGAAGCTCTTGTTAATTGGGAAGAGTAGCAATGAAGCCACAATTTCTGTTCTATGCTGCCATATTCTGCCTCAGAGCAATTCCTCTTTGGCCATCATCCCAGTTCTCTTACATCCTTATCAGATTCCTACAATCCATTATGCATGCAATTCACAAGCTGAATTGATTAATCTACGCTCAGCTGACCTCAAAACTCTTCCACGTGCTCTATTTCTTCTTCCTTCTGCTGCATTAGATTGTTAGCCACACTGTCCAGGATTCTAGCAAGGCAGCGTCAACCATTCACTGCCTGAAAACGTATTCAAACCGCTCTTCAGTTCTAACGCAAGTCAACTTCCACCACAATCCCTGTGGGAGCATCACACCATGGGAAGAGGACATTCAGGATTACAACCACTCACTACCAAAGCAGCCCATTTAGTTCAAGTTCCTCAATCTTAATAGTCCTGTAACATCAGGCCTGCCCCCCTCCTCCTTCTTCAATTATCTTATACAACAAAGGAGACCAAATCTGCTCCACCACCCTCTCTGGCATTTAGACTACGACTCCTCACTGCTCAAGAGAAGATTTCTCCCCGTGATACTCTGGATCTTTTGCCAGTGACTCAAAATATATCACCACGAGCTCTTGACTCTTACCAATGTCAAGGGTACTCCACAATTTGTGATTTGTAATAGAATAAATCACATGTGGTTAAAATGCACATTGTCAGATTTTAATAAAGGCCATTTTTATACAATTTGGTTTCACCATGTAGAAATTACAGCAGTGTTTATACATAGTCTCCCCATTTCAGGGCACCATAATGTTTGGGACACTTGGCTTCACAGGTGTTTGTAATTGCTCAGGTGTGTATTTAAATGCCTCCTTAATGCAGGTATAAGAGAGCTCTCAGCACCTAGTCTTTCCTCACGTCTTTCCATCACCTTTGGAAACTTTTATTGCTGTTTATCAACATGAGGACCAAGGTTGTGCCAATGAAAGTCAAAGAAGCCATTATGAGACTGAGAAACAAGAATAAAACTGTTAGAGACATCAGCCAAACCTTAGGCTTACCAAAATCAACTGTTTGGAACATCATTAAGAAGAAAGAGAGCACTGGTGAGCTTACTAGTCACAAAGGGACTGGCTGGCCAAGGAAGACCTCCACAGCTGATGACAGAAGAATTATTTCTACTATAAAGAAAAATCCCCAAACACCTGTCCGACAGATCAGAAACACTCTTCAGGAGTCAGGTGTGGATTTGTCAATGACCACTGTCTGCAGAAGACTTCATGAACAGAAATACAGAGGCTACACTGCAAGATGCAAACCACTGGTTAGCCGCAAAAATAGGATGGCCAGGTTACAGTTTGCCAAGAAATACTTAAAACAGCAACCACAGTTCTGGAAAAAGGTTTTGTGGACAGATGAGACGAAGATTAACTTATATCAGAGGAATGGTAAGAACAAAGTGTGGAGGGGAGAAGGAACTGCCCAAGATCCAAAGCATACCACCTCATCTGTGAAATATGGGGGTGTTATGGCCTGGGTATGTATGGCTGCTGAAGGTACTGGCTCACTTATCTTCATTGATGATACAACTGCTGATGGTAGTAGCATAATGAATTCTGCAGTGTATAGACACATTCTATCTGCTCAAGTTCAAACAAATGCCTCAAAACTCATTGGCTGGCGGTTCATTCTACAGCAAGACAATGATCCCAAACATACTGCTAAAGCAACAAAGGGGTTTTTCAAAGCTACAAATGGTAAATTCTTGAGTGGCCAAGTCAACCCCTCAATCTGAACCCAATTGAGCATGCCTTTTATATGCTGAAGAGAAAACTGATGCGGACTAGCCCCCAAAACAAGCATAAGCTAAAGATGGCTGCAATACAGGCCTGGCAGAGCATCACCAGAGAAGACACCCAGCAACTGGTGATGTCCATGAATCGCAGACTTCAAGCAGTCATTGTATGCAAAGGATAATGGTCTCCCAATTTGAGGAAGGACATCTTTGTGATTGAGGCAGTGCAGCGTAGGTTCACGAGATTGATCCCTGGGATGGAGGGACTGTCATATGAGGAAAGATTGAAAAGACTAGGCTTGTATTCACTGAGTTTAGAAACATAAGGGGGGATCTTATAGAAACATATAAAATTATAAAAGGACTGGACAAGCTAGATGCAGGTAAAATGTTGGATGAGTGCAGAACCAGGGGCCACACTTAGAATAAAGGGGAGGTCATTTAAGACTGAGGTGAGAAAAAACATTTTCACCCAGAGAGTTGTGAATTTATGGAATTCCCTGCCACAGAGGGCAGTGGAGGCCAAATCACTGGATGGATTTAAGAGAGAGTTAGATAGAGCTCTAGGGGCTAGTGGAATCAAGGGATATGTGGAGAAGGCAGGCACGGGTTATTGATAGGGGACGACCAGCCATGATCACAATGAATGGCCGTGCTGGCTCGAAGGGCCGAATGGCCTCCTCCTGCACCTATTTTCTATGTTTCTATATGCAACAAAATACTAAACATGACTACTTTCATTTACATGACATTGCTGTGTCCCAAACATTATGGTGCCCTGAAATGGGGGGGGGGACTGTGTATAAACACCGCTGTAATTTCTACATGGTGAAACCAAAATGTATAAAAATGGCCTTTATTAAAATCTGACAATGTGCACTTTAACCACATGTGATTTTTTCTATTACAAATCTCAAATTGTGAGGCAAAGAAATACATGATGGGTCTTTGTCCCAAACATTATGGAGGGCACTGTATATGATCTTTAAATCACCTCCCACCTTTCCCTGGTCCACTTCACCCCACCTACCCCACTTCTCCCAATCGATCCCTGGAAAACAAGCTCTTCACCCACAGGACTATTTTACACAAAGGTTCAACACAACCTTTTGCTTTTACACTCCATATGTTTACTTATTAAGCTCTGGTTCCACAATCTGCTTTTATTTTGAAAGATATATATATATATTTTTTAAACCAGTCATATTCAGATTTTCACATATGCACCCAGTTCACACTAAAACACACGCATTCCAGAACCTTCTTTAACATTACAGTACCATTATTTACCAACTTTCCTTATTCTTCCATTTAAAATGCAGTATTTCCCATTTGAGATCACTCATCTGTTACATGCTCTCCCAGTCCAGATTACATCGGCTTGGATCGCGGTAGACTCCCTCCTCACCATCTACCACACTTCTAAGTCATGCATCACTTATACATGTGTAGGAAGGAACTGCTAATGCTGGTTCAAACCGAAGATAGACACAAAAAGCTGGAGTAACTCAGCGGGTCAGACAGCATCTCTGGAGAAAAGGAATTGGTGACGTTTCCGGTCGAGATCCTTCTTCAGAAACGTCACCTACTCCTTTTCTCCAGAAATACAGTCTGACCTGCTGAGTTACTCCAGCTTTTTGTGTTTCGTTTGTAAATTTGTTGTGCAGCTCCGTTTCCCAAGGCATTCATATATAAGCAGTCCTAGTACCAATATTCGGGGAACTCAACTGTCCAGCTCAACTCATCCAGCAGCCCAAAATAATAATTTAGCATATTTATTTCCTATTCTAAAGCCACGTTTATATCATTCGCTACTTTTTCTATGGGCTGCAATTGTATTAATGAGTTTATTTCAAGGCATTTAATAAAACATCTTTGCAAAGTCCATGCACACATCAATTGCATTACAGTAAAAAAAAAGTTAGTTTAGCATGGTTGGCCTGCAACATATTCCTAGGTTTTTTTTATTAATCCACGTTTTACAAAACTTGCATGCTGACATTTATATAATTTTTATTAAACGGAGCAGAGATAACTCCTGACTCTCAGACACCATTGGCAAACCTGGTGAGGATTCAAAACTCACGCAGCCAAATCAGCTCGGCATATTTTATATCTTAAAACACAAGATACACGCAGGCAATTGTGCAGAGGTTACCAGAGAAATCCTAGTGCCTCTGATGTATTTGATCGTGTGTGGTTTGCTGCCACCAGCTGGCAGCGCACTGGCATTGACCGCATTGTTTCAAACTGCACATGATCCCAGCTTACTAGCAAGTAAATCTTGGTGAGAGAGTGCCCTCTTCTGGGCAAAAATTAAGTGCAGTCAGCAAAGTTGGAAAAATGGCACAACCGGAAAAGGTGCTAAAGGGAATTAATACGACCGTCAGTCGGCAAAGCAATGCCATTGACTTAAAAACTTTTAATGGATGAGGGGGGAAAGGGGAAAAAGGATGTCAAGACATCCTTATCTAACAACCTCTGTGCCAAGCTTCATGATGCTTTTTTAAAGGAGGACGTTCGGTTCATAGACTATGTACAGGAAGGAACTGCAGATGCTGGTTTAAACTGAAGACAGACACAAAATGCTGGAGTAACTCAGTGGGACAGGCAGCATCTCAGGAGCGAAGGAGTTGGGGATGTTTTGGGTGGAGACCCTTCTTTAGACTGCTCAATCCTTCTCTCCACAGATGCTGCCTGACCCGTGCTGAGTTACTCCAGCATTTTGTGTCTATCTTCGGTTGAAAGACAATGCCAACTTTCAGATGAATCCTCCACTTATTTCATAGGAGCCTATGTTCATTGACATGCCCCTCAACTCCACACTTACTTTCCACTACATACTCTCTCCCTCGAACCCACCTGTACCAATCCACGTACAAGGCAACGTACATAAGTTAATTGCTCTAGCAAGAGGCATGTTTGTGGACACAAGAAACTGCAGATGCTGGAATCTTGAGCAAAAAAAGGTGCGGGATTAAATCAGTGGGTCAGGCAACATCAGCGAAGGGAATGGACAGGCGACATTTTGGGTTTTGTTCCGACTGATTACAGTAGAGGGTGAAAGCTGGAAAACAGATTCACCAGCATGTTTGTGGATATGCTAAATCATACCAGGAAGGAACTAAATAGGGGTTTTGCCAGTGTTGGCTGCCGAGATAGAGGAAGCATAATCGTAATCTTCCTCATTCAAAGAGGGAGACAAAAGTGAGCAACGAAAGGTCACTTAGCCAAACATCGTTTTAGAATGAATTATTAATCGCAGTACAATTGGAAAGTCAAAGGTCAGCGTGGCTTTACGAAGGGGAGATCACATCTGAGAAAGTTATTGCAGTCTAAAGAATTCTCAACCAAATTGCATAAATGGGAACTAATTGTAATTGGACTCAGAAGCATCCAACAAGGTTCCTCATAATAGGACACCTCTCGCCCTTCTGCATTCAGCCCAGCCCATGCAATTGCTCCCCATAACTAGTCCTTAAAAACCAGCCGAGATCTTCGATTTCCTCCCACACTCCAAAGACATACAGGCTTGTAGGTTAATTGGCTTGGTGTAAATGTAAACTGTGTAGGATCGTGTTAGTGTGCGGGGATCGCTGGTCGGCGAGGACGATGGGGTGAAGGGCCTGTTAATGCACAGTATCTCGAAACTAAACTAAACTTAGGAATACAAATCCTGTTCTAAAGGGATGCAGGAGCAGATGCAGAATGCATGAGCACAATTAGTGAAACCAAAAGGACGGGATGATAAAGTGATCAAAGCAGATGGTATTCTGGTCAAGAAGAAACTGCAGATGCTGGAAAATCCAAGGTAGACAAAAGTGCTGGAGAAACTCAGCGGGTGCGGCAGCATCTATGGAGCGAAGGAAATAGGTAACGTTTCGGGCTGAAACCCTTCCTATTTCCTTCGCTCCATAGATGCTGCCGGACCAGATGGTATTCTGGGCTTTAGGAGGCAGAGTATTAAACCAGGGATGTTCCACCTTGATACAACATTGGTTAGCTTTGCCTGAAGTGTCCCGTTTCTGGTCGCCACAATTATAAGTGTGTTAGAGGGTTCAGAAAAGATTCATGGTTCTTGGGATGAAACGATATAGTTACAAAGATAGACGAGAGTGGCTCGGACTTTGTTTTTGTGCAGAGAAGGCTGAAGGGGCATTAGATAGACAATAGGTGCAGGAGTAGGCCATTCAGCCCTTCGAGCCAGCACCGCCATTCACTGTGATCATGGCTGATCATCCACAATCAGTACCCCGTTCCTGCCTTCTCCCCATATCCCTATCCCTCCACTATCTTTAAGAGCTCTATCTAACTCTCTTTTGAAAGCATCCAGAGAATCGGCGTCCACCGCCTTCTGAGGCAGAGAATTCCACAGATTCACAACTATCTGGATGAAAACGTTTTTCCTCATCTCCGTTCTAAATGGTTTACCCCTTATTCTTAACCCATGGCCTCTGGCTCTGGACTCCCCCAACATCGGGTACACGTTTCCTGCCTCCAGCGTGTCCAATCCCTTAATAATCTTATATGTTTCAATAAGATGGAAGTAAATGAAATATTGGTGGATCTGGAACAGACCAGATAGAGGGAGGTCATTCCTTTTAGTGGCAAGGAGGACTGGACATCACAGGTATAAATTCAAAGGGGAGGGAATGGAGAGTGATACGAGGAAAAGGTCTGAAAATGAACCGAGTGTGGTTGCAATCTCAAATATTCCAGCTAATGCAGAAACAGGAGATTCCACTCTGGCCTTCAAGATGAAATTGAATAAATATGTTGGAAAATAAAATTTGCAAGGCTACAAAAAAAAAGGCAGGCCAGTAATACTAGAGACATAACACAAAGAGCTGGCGTAACTCAGTGGGTTCAGACAGCATCTCTGTAGAGAAGGATTAGGTAACGCTTTGGGTCAAGGCCCTTCTTCAGACAGAGTCAGGGGACAGGGAACCGAGAGATATTGATGCCACTTTGTTGTAAGTTGCCACTCACAATCCGAGTGTTTCTCTCAAAGAGCGGCACAAACACAAGGGGCCGAATGGTCTCCGACTGTATTAATCGTTCTTTGATCCTCGACCAAACACAAACCTTGGGTTGCTGTTTGTTTTGATCTTATTGGGTTTGAATAGATAGCCTGCTTTTCCACGAGGAGGGGAAGAAAATAACAAATTAAAAAAATTAAACTAGCGCAAATATTTTAGCAAAAGATGCAGGTTCACGAGCAAAATATTTCAGTCTTTCTTATTAAACTATATTGGGAACAACATGATGTACAATTGTTTCGAGTTAATTTAGATGGACAAGGGTCTGACCTTCTTTCAGGATCGATGAACCAGTCACCTTCCCACTCCCAGCTTTTCGGGGGCATGAAGCTCTCTTTCTTCAGCTTTATTTTACCTGTCACATCAGAAAACTTGTGGCGTCCCACAAGCCCACCGGTGCCCCATTTGCCCATAAGCTGGATTTGGTTTTCGTACTGCACACAAGAAAAAAAAAAAAAAGTTAAAAAAGGACTAGCAGTAACACAAAACAAATACTTCGAAAGTTCGACAAAAAGCCACGTGGAAATCTAGAGCACTTTTTATAGGTGACACTCATCAGCTGAGAGCGATTTAGAAAATTAAACATTTAAAAAAAAATTTAAAAAGTGTTGGCCTCTGGTTAAGCACAAGCATATCAAACAAAAAAACCTCAACTCCAGATCTTATAGAAACTTACAAAATTCTTAAGGGGTTGGACAGGCTAGATGCAGGAAGATTGTTCCCGATGTTGGGGAGGTCCAGGACAAGAGGTCACAGCTTAAGGATAAGGGGGAAATCCTTTAGGACCGAGATGAGAAGGACTTTTTTCACACAGAGAGTGGTGGGTCTCTGGAACTCTCTGCCACAGAGGGTAGTTGAGGCCAGTTCATTGGCTATATTTAAGAGGGAGTTAGATGTGGCCCTTGTGGCTAAGGGGATCAGTGGGTATGGAGAGAAGGCAGGTATGGGATACTGAGTTGGATGATCAGCCATGATCATATTGAATGGCGGTGCAGGCTCGAAGGGCCGAATGGCCTACTTACTCCTGCACCTAATTTCTATGTTTCTATGTTTCTATCTATCAAAGGCTAAGACTGTTGAGGAAAATGTATTAAAATAAGCAGCGTTTCAGTGGGGTTCACCCAGACCTCCATCACCAAAGCACCACTTTGATTTTCCTGCCCTATGCTGAGAGGAAGCGACATCTTTACGAACTGATACAGAAGTGGTAAAAAACATCAAATATGGGGTTGAACATGAGGGGGGAAACACATTAGCAATGGAAGCATAATCACAACTTGGAATAAATCATACACCACATCATCTGCTAACATGTTAAAGAAAATGGATGTTACACAAATCTTGACAATTATTGAGGCATCATTGGGATTCCTGCTGGAATCTTCCAACGTCAACTGTGCCTCCCTTGCATAGGGAATGCTTCCAGAGTCCCACAGTGGCTTCAGGACACCACGACCACCAACACAATGTCTGTATCCTGAGAGAGGCAAGAAGTGTCAAGAGTTCCAGGAGATGTACATGGTCTCCATCCAGCTGATCACAGTCTTCAACAGTCAACCATGCAGCCATGACAATCTTGCCAAAGACATCTGATCTATTCCTTGGAGTGCAGGAGGATGAGGGAATGGTCTTATAGAGGTGTATCAAATCATAGATCGGGTAGATGCACAGAATCACTTGCCCAGAGTAGGAGAATCGAGGACCAGAGGACATAGGTTTGCGGTGAAGGGGAAAATAATTTAATATCATTTTTTCTACACAGAAGGTGGTGGGTATATGGAACAAGCTGCCAGAGGAAGTAGTTGAGGCTGGGACTATCCCAACATTTAAGAAACAGTTAGACTGTTTCATGGATAGTACATGGATAGGACAGGTTTGGAGGGATATGGACCAAACAAAGGCAGGTAGGTCTGGCGTAGCTGGAACATGTTGGCTGGCGTAGGCAAGTTGGGCCAAAGGGCCTGTTTCCACACTCTATGACTAAAGTAATTACAGTGTTGCCAGAGGATTCAGTGATGGCCTGCAATGTGCAGCAGATCCACCCATGTCATTGACTTCCCTAACTGGCACAAAACACTTTTGTTCTGACATTTACTCTTCCTGGCAACTGTGAAAACAAAGTGCCTGCCACGGGCCAACAGTATCCATTAGTTCATCTGTGTTAGAAATTAAAGCAACAACAGTAACATCAGAATCCAGTACACTGATTGAGCTCCTGACACAGATTCAGATACAGGTACACAGACAAAACAGGGTCCAACAACAGCCCACATCCATATATCCAAATCTTACAATGGCCCAACAGAAACAAAGCTCTCTGTCAACCTGCTTCCATTCCATTGCAGACCCAGCAAAGATAGATATTGACATCAAGGTACTCTGCTACCTTAACAAACCCTTTCCCAGGTGGGAGAAACACAAGGTGTTGAGATACACCACAGAACCCTGAGTGCCAACCTTGACTTCAGTAGATTGACCATCTATTACCATTGGGGTCTCAACATTACAATCAGCATACAGCAGACTTCTAATTTACCAAGCAATGGTAATCCCAATTTTCCACTTGGGTGATTTACAGAAAAAACCTTAAATAACCAAGAATGCTAGCATCAAGTGTAAGAAGGAAGAAGTGCCAATGCAGCTTTGTACTGAAGAGAGACATAAAATACTGGAATCACTTAAAAAATGAATAGGTAATGTTTCGGGTCGGAAACCTTCTTCGGACTGAAACATCACCTATTCTTTTTCTCCAGAGATTCTACCCGACTAGTTGAGTTACTCCAGCATTTTGTGTCCATCTTTCTTAATGCCAGCATCAAATGCTTCTCTGCCAGATCCACAAAGTAAACTGGGGGAACTGCTGCACTAAAACCCAATGTCCTTCTAGTGGCCAGATTGGGCGCTTCTTCAACATCAGTTGAGGTGGAGTATGTACTGCATGCCCAGTCACCAACACTGAAGAGAAAAATCAGAAAACCTACAACACTTTCAAGAGAAACCAAGCTGAGAATCAATAACCCAGAACAAAGCCTCTTGCCATCGACTTGTCAGGGTGGAGCTTCCATCTCAACAATCAAGAGTAAAATGCCAGATGAGAATGGATAACCATCTCATGGGATGAGTAGCCTACCCCTGCCTCCTCCCACCATCTGTATCCTTTGCCATTGAGTCTATGGCTCAAGGATCAGATGTTACAGGCCCCATCCAACAAAACCTAGAAAAGTGACTATCATTCAGCTCAAACCACAGAACAATTTCCACCAGGCCCAGCAAATTGTTCTTATAGATCAGGCAGGAACACAAAATCCCACCATTTGTTTATGTGTATGGGGGGCAATAGCCAAACAGCAGATAACTCAGCATGCACTGGTGGTCTGCAATATTTGTCACTGGGGCAAAAATTAATTGCATGCAAGGTAGAGAACGTTATGCAATGTTCAAGAGAATCCATGCATTAACTCATCTAAGTAAAAGTAAGATTTATTTTATGAGCAAAGTTAAATTAGCAGGAATTAGCATATTCCTTTACTCTACCACTTAATTAGATTGTAGCTGATCTCATTGTGGGCTCGAAATCACATTCTCAAATGCTAACATTGCCTTGTTAATACAATTCATGCAAGTTTGCCTTAAAAATCAAAGACCCTGCTCTGCCTTTCCGGAATAGATCTCCAAAGACTCACATCGTCTCATAAAACTCGGCGCAGTCCTGGTCTTGAATGTGCAATCCATTTTTAAACAGTGAACCTTGGGTTGCCCCTCGAGCTGAAACATCCTCTACACATCCACCCTGCCAAGTCCCCCTCTAGATCCATGTGGTTCAAAGCCAATCTGCTTTCATTGTAGAGCAAGGCCAACCTTTGTATCTGCCCAGGAGGTGCCTCCCAATTTGTGGAGAATCTTAAGCATTCTGATTTTAGAACAGAAACCATGCTTCTGGCTTACCAATTCCGAAAACACACTGAAGTTTCCTTCAGAAAAGCTGTTGAATTTTTTCTCCACGGTCGAAAGTCCAAGCCAAAAGCGAACCCGCAGCTGAGACGGTATTTTGGAACCTTTGCTCTTGTCTTCCAAATACTAGGAGAAAGATTAAGACATTTTTTAAGCAAAATCCAACATTTAGAATTGCAAGTAATCGACAGTAACCAGGTGCTCTGGTTTGCTCCCACACTCCAAAGATGTACAGGTTTGGACTTTAATGGGCTTTGATAAAGATTGTAAATTATCCCCAGCTTGTATGATAGTGTTGGAGTGTGGGGAACGCTGGTCAGCATGAACTTTGTGGGCTGAAGGGCCTGTTTTTATGCTAAAAACTAAAAATACATATAGTGCGTGTTTAATGCAAGTGACAAGTGGATGAATTTCTATCTACTGGTTTTACTAAGTCAAGCTTTTCAGTTTGGGTCGTCATGGGCACCATATATGGTAGTATGAATACAAAGCCTCTCTTCAATCACCAATTGCATTAGCCATGAAGTTATTTGCTCTATCCTCCTTGCAATCAGACTCCAGAACCTTCCTTTTCTTTCTGTTTCCATCTTGAACTGTGATAGAGGGTCAACAAAACAAAGTTCTGCAGTTGTTCCGTGACATCTTTGAACTTGGTACCTGGGAGGCGACATCTTTGCTGAAAGATCATTTATGGCCACAGAGACACCAATCAGCTTCCCGGCAATCTAATCTATGAGAAGTGTAGCCTTTATTTCTTCCATCTACAACTCGTACAGCAAAGTCAATCATAGACTCAACAAAGGCCAGCATTGAGTAGCTAACCAAGTTACACGATGACACTTGTGATCAATGGAGCCTACTGGACATGATCAGCCCACTGAACATGTCTTTCGCTCCCTTCCTGCAACATTGTACATGATCTGGAGGTTCTGGTACTTACTACATTCTCATGGTGCAGAGATGGTTATTCACGTTTACAATGGGTAGTTTAGGTTCAGAGTAGTACGTTTACTAGTTCTCTGCTGGAATCATCAGTTCACATGCAATTAGTTAAGGGCCTGTCCCATTTGGGCATCATTTGCACGTCACGCAGATGGTGCGCAAAGATTTTGTACATCCCAAAATGCACCGCGCATCACTGCCTACGTCACCACGCACCATGCCCGTGTAAAGCGCACCATGCGCGTCACGACGGGCGCATAATGCGTCGTGACGCATAAATTATGTCACGTAAATGACGCCCAAGTGGGACAGGCCCTTTAAACTCTTTCTTTTCCAATTTGATGGTGCTTGTCAGCTCACCGCGGCACATGGGGAGGCACAGGGATGCAGGTGGTGCAGCTAGAGACCTGGGTTTGATCCTGACCTTGGGCACTGCCTGTGGGAAGCTTGCACGTTCTTCCTGCGATGCAGGGGTTTCCTCTGGGAAGCTCCAGTTTCCTCCCACATCCCAAAGACCATGTGTGTTTGTAAATTAACCGGCCTCTATAAATTATCCTTGGTGTGCAGAGATAGGATGGAAAAGTAGGATAATATCAAACCGGTGTGAAATGGTGATCGATGGTTGGCGTGGACTCAGTGGGCCAAAGAGCCCGTTTTCATGCTGTGCCTTTCAATCAATAAACTTAACCATCAAAAAGCTTACTCAAATTTACAAAGATTTCCTATTTGTGGGGGAGGGGAAAAAAGTGGGGGATGGTTTGTGCAACATGCCAAATAAACAAATTGAGATTCAGCTTTTCAGTAGCTTGATTTTGAAATCCAAAATCTGCCAGCAGTTCTTGCCCACCCCCCCTCCCCCCCTTATCCCCCCACCTCCCTCTCTCCTTCATCCCCCACCCTCTGCCCCCCCAGTCAATGTTGGCTGCCAAGTATAACAATATAAAGTCTGAAGAAGGGTCTCGACCCGAAACGTCGCCTATCTCCTTCGCCCCTTAGATGCTGCTGCACCCGCTGAGTTTCTCCAGCTTTTTGTGTAACCCTATAACAATATAATGATTGTTCCGCAAGGGGTTGGCAAAATACTTGGACCAAAACTTGATTCAGACAGTATTTTCTTCCACAACGCGCAATATTATAGATACTGCGTTATATACTTCAGATTTAATAGAAAAATAGAGACTTTCATAAAACCATATTGCACGACATACAACCTCTTCACAAAATCTGACAGTCTGCGGAAACTAATGATTGTAAGTTTTAATATGCCTCGGGCAGGACTACACTTTATCTCTTCATATAGAATAAATGGATACAAGCAACTAAATCACTTGAAAAGATAGCAAGAAAAGGAAATAATTTCACAGGGTTGGTTAAATTTGAAAGCAATGAACCTTGAAAATCAATTCTGAGACACTGTTTGGTTCAGTTAAACTCCAGGAAATTATGTCAAAATAAATGCACCATCTTAATACTTAAAAGGAAGCTATTATTGACTTTATTCAGTAAGAATCTGAACAGATGCTAAACTTGTATTGCGGTTTGGTGTGTGGGTGTGGGGGGGGGAAGGAATCAGTTTCTGGTTGTGGTTCTTCGAAACAAGGCATTTCACTTGAGTGGGTCCCGGAAGCGGTTCTGGGATGTCAGTTCAACCTCGGGAACAGTGAGAGCTCAGCAATGTGCAAGAAGGAACTGCAGATGCTGGTTTAAACTGAAGATAGACACACAAAGCTGGAGTATCTCAGCAGGACAGGCAGCATCTCTGGAATGAAGGAATGGGTCACATTTCGGGTCGTGAAATGTAGATAAATGCGAGGTTATCCACTTTGGCTGTAAGAACAAGGTGGTAGATTATTATCTCAATGGTTTCAGATTAGGAAAAAGGGAAGTGCAATGAGACCTGGGCGTCCTTGTACACCAGTCACTGAAAGTAAACATGCAGGTACAGCAGGCAGTGAAGAAAGCTAATGACATGTTGGCCTTCATAACAAAAGGATTTGAGTATAGGAGTAAATAGGTCCTTCTGTGGTTGTACAGGGCCCTGGTGAGACCACACCTGGAGTATTGTGTGCAGTTTTGGTCTCCTAATTTGAGGAAGGACATCCTTGCTATTGAGGGAGTGCAGCGCAGCTTCATGAGGTTAACCCCAGGATGGCGGGCCTATCATATGAGGAAAGATTGGAAAGTCTGGGCTTGTATTCACTGGAATTTAGACAGATGAAAGGGGATCTTATAGAAACATATCTATATTACTAAAAGTCTGATCTTGACCACTTTTGGCTCGCTGTGCTGTGATTTCAGAGAGAACACCGCCACCTACGCCTGTCATTTTTGGCCACCTCGCTCAGAGCCCCCTCCGCCTTCCTGGACTGGAGGATTTTTCTCATCGATGGAAAATCGGAGAGATATTAATGTTTTTTTAATGTTTCACCATTCTCTCTGCTGCCCCTGCTGGTGGGAGGGGGAGGGACCATAAAACCCAGAGGAGGTGTCTCAGTTTCTACAAGATGGAGGAAGCAAGAGGGTCACGTCTCTCTGAATAACACTAAACACATGTCTACTCAACTGTGAGTGCCCTTAATGTGGTTTGAAAATGAAAATATGGTTGGTTTAAAGTAAAAATGCACTGCAAATAGCTGTTTGGGGGGTTTTGGGTTGAAGTAGAAATGCACTGCAAATAGCCGTTTGGGGGGTTTTGGGTTGAAGTAGAAATGCACTGCAAATGGCTGTTTGGGGGGTTTTGGGTTGAAGTAGAAATGCACTGCAAATGGCTGTTTGGGGGGTTTTGGGTTGAAGTAGGAATGCACTGCAAATGGCTGTTTTTGGGGGGGGGGGTTGGGTTGAAGTAGAAATGCACTGCAAATGGCTGTTTTGCTAAACATGACAACTTCCAGTTTGCACTATATTGATTTTAGATAAAACACTATTTTTGGCCATCTTACTCAGTCCCCCTCCGCTCATCAGATGCAGAGGATTCTTCCCATCAATAAGTGTTATTAGTGTTTAAAATTGTTGAGAATCTATCTCCTGTGAATCACGCCATGAAGGCCACACCTTTTCCGGTGGGAGGGGGAGGGATTATAAACCCGGAAGTGCGGTGTGGCTCAGTCTCTGCATGATGGGGGAGGGAGAGGTCACGACTCAGACAGAGTTGTGAATCAACTGAACACACAGAATGTCTACTGAACTGTGAGTGTGGTGTTTTGTGTGGTTTTACCCTCTTTGAAATGGTATGAAACTGGACTTGAATTTGGTGGCCTTGCACCCTGCTAGAAGTGGTTGGAAACTGCACTTGAATTTGGTGGCCTAGCACCCTACTTGAAGTGGTTGGAAACTGCACTTGAATTTGGTGGCCTTGCACCCTGCTTGAAGTGATAGGAAACTGAACCTGAATTCGGTGGCCTTGCACCCTGCCTGAAGTGGTATCAAACTGCACTTGAATTTGGTGACCTTGCACCCTGCTTGAAATGGTAGGAAAATGGATTTGAATTTGGTGGCCTTGCACTCTGCTTGAAATTGATTTTCAAGGAATAACCGCCAGTCAACTGCCAGCCCACCAGCCGTGAGAGAGCTGCCAGCACATCATGTTTGAGGGACTGCGCTGCCACCCCAAGAATCCATTTGGCCCACAATGTCCATACTAGCCCTCTGGAGACCAGTAATCCCTGCAGCCAACAACACCCATACCAGTGCTCCAGAAGCCCCCCCCCCACTGGCACCAATATTGGAATTGGCGGAGAGGTGGAATATTGTGTTGGGGGACCAGCCCTCCCGTGTGAACATGGGACCCAACGGGTCCCACTTAGTCTAGTAAAATTATAAAAGGACTGGACAAGCTAGAATAATGTTACCAATGTTGGGGGAGTCCAGATCCAGGGGCCACCATCCAATAATAAAGGGGATGCCATTTTAAACAGAGATTAGAAAACACTTTTCTACCCAGAGAGTTGTGAATTTGTGGAATTTTCTGCCACGGAAGGCAGTGGAGGTCAATTCCCTGGATGAATTTAAAAGAGAGTTAGCTAAAGCTCCTGGGGCTAGCGGAATCAAGGGATATGGGGAGAAGGCAGGCACGGGTCACTGATTGTGGATGATTCGCCATGATCACAATGAATGGCGGTGCTGGCACTCAGGGCCGAATTCAAGTGCAGTTCCAACCACTTCAAGTAGGGTGCAAGGCCACCAAATTCAAGTACAGTTTCATACCACTTCAAAATTGTGCATTTTCCTTGATGTTCACCCCTCTTTGTCCTGGTTTCCCACCTTACACATCGTTATCTATGCATCTCCCTCTCCCCTTACATCAGTCTGAAGAAGGGTCTCGTCCCAAAACGTCACCCATTCCTTCTCTCCAGAGATGCTGCCTGTCCTGCTGAGTTACTCCAGCATTTTGTGTCCATCTTTGGCTTAAACCAGCATCTGCAGTTCCTCCTTTAGTTTTAGTTTTAAAGAATCAACGCGGAAACAGGCCCTTCGGCCCACCGAGTCCGCACCGACCAACGATCCCCACACATTAACACTATCTAACACACACACACACACACAAGGGGTAATTTACACATTCACCAAGCCAGTAACCTACAAACCTGTACGTCTTTGGAGTGTGGGTGGACACCGAAGATCTCAGAGAAACCCCACCCAGGTCACGAGGCGAACGTACAAACTCAGTACAGACAGCACCAATAATCAGGATCGAACCCGGATCTCCGGCGCTGCATTTTTGCTGTAAGACAGCAACTCTACTGCTGCACCACCGTGCCTTCCTACACGGTTCATGGGGGCGCCAAGCCAAAGTGAGCAGGTGACCAGAGTAATAGTAAAGTGATCTGGATGTAGTACGCTGAAACGCTCTAGTTAGAGCATTACTTAGCACTGGAAGTTAAGAACATAGGAACGTAGGAAATAGGTGCAGGAGGAGGCTATTCGGCCCTTCGAGCCAGCACCACCATTCATTGTGATCATGGCTGATTGTCTGCTATCAATAACCCGTGCCTGCCTTCTCCAATATCTCTCAACCTCAGTAGTCCCTGGAGCTCTATCCAACTCTCTCTTAAATCCATCCAGTGATTTGGCCTCCACTGTGGCAGGGAATTCCATAAATTCACAACTTTCTGGGTAAGAAAGTTTTTTCTCACCTCAGTCTTAAATGACCTCCCCTTTATTCTAAGACTGGCCCCTGGTTCTGGACTCACCCAACATTGGGAACATTTTTCCAGCATCTAGCTTGTCCAGTCCTTTTATAATTTTATGTTTCTATAAGATCTCCCCCTCATCCTTCTAAACTCCAGTGAATACAACCCTAGTCTTTTCAATCTTTCAATCTCTTGAACCTACGCTGCACTGCCTCAATCACAAGGCTGTCCTTCCTCAAATTAGGAGACCAAAACTGTACACAATACTCCAGGTGTGGTCTCACCAGAGCCCTATACAACTGCAGAAGAACCTCTTTACTCCTGTACTGAAATCCTCTTCTAATGAAGGCCAACATTCCATTAGCTTTCTTCACTGCCTGCTGTACTTGCACGGCAACTTTCAGTGACTGGTGTACAAGGTCCCCCAGGTCTCTCTGTACCTCCCCCTTACCTAACCTAACCCCATTAATATAATAATCTGCCCCCTTGTTTTTGCCACCAAAGTGGATAACCTCACATTTATCTATATTATACTGAATCTGCCATGCATCTGCCCACTCACTCAACCTGTCCAGGTCCCCCTGCAACCTCCTAACATCCTCTTCACAGTTCACACTGCCACCAGCTTTGTGCCATCCGCAAACTTGCTAGTGTTGCTCCTAATTCCCTCTTCCAAATCATTAATATATATGGTAAACTGTTGCGGCCCCAACACCGAACCTTGCGGTACTGCCTGCCAATCTGAAAAGGACATGGACAATTTTATACTGGACAATTTTTCTAAAAACATTTTATCAAGCCAATTAACCTACAAACCTGTATGTTTTTGGAATGTGGGAGGAAACCAAAGATCTTGGAGAAAACCTTGGATGTGCAGTGTCATTCCCTCATTTCAGTCAAATTTATGGTGCTCCTACGAATTACTCTTTGGGGAATTTGAAGAGGTCACACATCACACCATCTCAAATGCAGCTCGAGCTGAAAACAATTGCGTCTCCTTGCCAATATCTCACAAATACATTAAAACTTACTCCATTTAGCAAAAAAGGGAAAACATGAATATAATATTTTGAAATATTATACTATATCAGATGTTAAGAAAGCAATATTGAAATGATCTTCGCAAAATTTGACAAAATAACAGCAAATAAATGCTTTAAGAGCATCACTATATTAATGTCAGCTGTAACATTCCTGGGTACCTTCAAGACTATGGTCTGTGTCTTCCCACAGTATCTGCCACAGGCTTCCTCACTTGTAGTTGAGTAGAGCAGCTCGTGAGCTGGAATTCGGGCATAGGCAACCCTTTTCTCATCGCATATCATCCAGATAACAACATCGGGCATGCTGTTTTGTGGCTGGTAGGATAAATCAAAGGAAGATCTTTACCATTTACTGTGGTAAGAGGCGTTTTCTAGCATATAGCAATGAGTAGGACAAAAACTAGGCACTTCATTTGTCATTTCCTGCTCAGAACATGGGATACGGCTTTTGAACGCTTTTTATTGCCTTTCAAAATACACACGTGCTTTAAACTAAGTATTTCCACAAAAAAGCAAATGCTACAAAATGCAAGCTTTAAGGGCCTGTCCTACAAGCATGCAACTCTATGCGATGAACGCGATCAAACTAGAATCGGGGGCTGCGCGGAGGTCGGGTGATCCCCTGTACAGGGCCGTACCCACCAGCATGCACCAGCATGCGCCTGCATGCGGCAAGCGCGACCAAACCGGCAGCACGGGCCGCGCGGAGGTCAGGTGAGTGGCGCAACGCGGCGCAAAGTGAGGCGAACTTGGAGCGAAGTCTAAGGTAAGTTCGCCAGGACAGAGAGGGGCACACAGAGAGGGGCACAGAGGCACACACACACAGAGGGCCAGGGAGCCACACACATAGAGGGTCACGGAGGCACCTACAGATAGGTTCACGGAGGCACGATGTCGGGGCGGTGTGTAATTTGTCGAGGTGACTGCGAGCCGACAAGCCGTTGCCGCGCGGAATTTTTGAACATAGTCAGTTTTTCGGAGCCCCGCGCGATGTCGGGACGAACTCCGCACAATTCCGCGCCGCTCCGGCGATGGAAGTGGGACCGGCCCCGCGACGCCGGACGGCTCAAGCGACCACGTTAGGTCGCGCTAATCGCATAGAGTTACATGCTTGTTGGACAGGCCCTTTAGCCTCATACACACTACTCTCCTCACCTCAACTGCCCCAGTTTGCTCGTCTGACTAATTTTGGTTTTGTAGCAATTACCTTCATTACAAACTTCTTAAATCTCCAAATTTGAACTATTCTGCTAAGAGCCGCATTTGTGGATGTCTATTGCAATGCTTTGCAGTTCCCATAAACCCACGCCCGAAACACCGCCCCAGCCTACTCCTTTAACCGCACTCTTTGGATAAACTTAACATTTACCTTCTCTCCTGATTTGGTTTGGTATTGAAATGTACTCAACAGTATTTCTTTGAAGCATTCAGAATTGAAACACGCTACACAAATTAGAATTGTAGTAAAATACTACTCGGGTCAGGTCGGGGGGAGTTCCCCCCGCCACGGGTACCAGGTATTCCCGTGCTACCTGCTCCATGGTTGGATAGTCGGCGACTAAATCGTCTCCCCCGCCTGGTTTGCCAGGTGAGGAGGGGGCTGTGGACCCTCAGCAGGACCAAAAACAAGACCTGTCAAAGGGCGGATGAGCTCCTAGCGAGCCAACGGCCATCCACACCTCAGTAGAAGTTGCGATCACTGTCGGACACAGCATTGTAAGGAATGATGATAAAGCACACACGCTCACACGCCAAAATCCTACACTTCCAGCGGCGGAAGTCCGCAGGAACTGGAGGACAGAGATGTGTGGTGCGTCCGTCACCGTTCCGGTTGGAAACCAGCACCACCGTGTCGCTAATGTTTTCAATGATGATGAATTACTATAGAAAGTTAAATATAGATGTTATCCAAGCGATGTTATTTTTGATGACGGGTGTAATGAACACTCTGCAGACATGAAGATGTGGGAGAATGCAAGATGTGGCAATTGGAAGTCTGACCACTAACCTCCTCAGCCAATGATTTGAGGTTCTCTAGCCAGTCTTCCATTTCAGGGATTGTTTCCTTGGGATCACTTGCATCGTTGCGACAGATGTTTGCGGATTCAACAATAGATGCCAGCGCGTTTATACGCAGCTTATGGATTTGCAAATCCAGCTGGGTCACGTTAGGTTTACTTTCAACATCTGGCAAGGGTTGGCTGAAATCAGAGGAAAGTTAGTAACACAAAGCTCACCGACAAAGTCAACCCCAGACAAGTAACTGAAGATCGACACACAAAGCTGGAGCAACTCAGCGGGACAGGCAGCATCTCTGGAGAGAAGGGATGGGTGATGTTTGACGATCACAATAATAATTTATTAGCCAAGTATGTTTTACAACATACAAGGAATTTAATTTGCCAACTCGGTTTGAAGAAGGGTCTCGACCCGAAACATCACCCATTCCTTCTCTCCAGAGATGCTGCCTGTCCCGTTTAGTTACTCCAGCTTTTCGTATACATCTTCGGTTTAAACCAGCACCTGCAGTTCCTTCCTACACATTTCATCTGGCCAAGTAACTGGTGAGCCAAAAATGTACTGAATTTTTAAGAGCTGGTGCTTACAATTTTGATTAAAAATGAGTGGAATTACAAACGTGTACTCATAAATTGACCATGCCAGGCGGAACAGTGGCATAGCAGTAGAGCTACTGATTTAGTGCCAAAGACCCGAGTTCGATCCGGACTACAGGTGCTGTCCATATGGAGTTTGTACGTTCTCCCCGTGACCTGTGTGGGTTTTTTTCTAGAGATCTTCCGTTTCTCCCACACTCCAAAGACGTACGGGTTTGTAGGTTAATTGGCTTGGTATCAATGTAAAAATGTCCCTGCATCGTGCAGGATAATGTTAATGTGCGGGGATCGCTGGTCGGCGCGGAAACGGTGGGATGATGGGCCCGTTTCCATGCTGTACGTCTCAAACAAAAAAAAAGCTAAAATAACCACATTTATTCAACTATGACTTGGCACATTCGATCTGAAGACACTATTGGAGGAGGCACTGAAGTCAAATGCAACACTAGTCGTGGCCCAATGTCTCCAGTGTTTTTCAAATAGTAGGTTGTATTCGTGGCAAAAGTAATCTTAGATAAATGCACTGAATATTACAAGGATTCACATGATTAATCAATAATGTTTTATTATTAATGTTTGATGTTTTACGTGTCATTCCTAACTGTCACTGTATGTCATGTTGCCACTTGCGGGCGGAGCATCATGTCAAATTACTTGTATGTGAATAGTTGGCCAATAAACTTATTCATTCATTCATTCATTTCTCCATTTCCAAATCATGTTTTATCAGGCTCTCCATAAGCAGATGGCACAGCTATCTAAAATTACTTTCATGATGCTGGGGAATGTTTTTAGTCATTTTACCTGCATTCTTCTATAATCTGTTCAATAACGTTGAACCAGAATTCAGCTAGTAAATCGTCTGAAGCTTTGGCCAGCACAGCTGTCTTCAATCTTGTTAAGTTCACTTCCTAGAAGGAAAAATGTTATTGGAGTTTTGTATCTAGCCGCTGAGCAAAGTTGAATAAAAAGCCAGGTTTAGATAAGATGGCTCCATACACATTGATGTTGGTGAACTCCCTCCAGAAGTGTTAATTATGATACCCATCCTTATTGCTATATTAATCACATTATTTAAATTGGGGTGTGGGGTGGAGAAAATACTGCTACAAATTTAAGGCAATTGTATGCAAAAGTTCTTACATAGACATATGGGAAATAGGTGCAGGAGGAGGCCATTAGACCATTCGAGCCAGCACCACCATTTAATATGATCATGGCTGATCATCTAAAATCAGTACCCCGTTCCTGCTTTCTCCCCATATCCCTTGATTCCTTTAGCCCCAAGAGCTAAATCTAACTCTCTCTTTAAAACATCCAGTTAATTGGCCTCCACTGCCTTCTGTGGCAGAAAATTCCACAGATTCACAACTCTCTGGGTGAAAAGGTTTTTCCTCATCTCAGTCCTAAATGTCCTGCCCCTTATTCTTGAACTGTGACCCCTGGTCCTGGACTCCAACATCAGGAACATTTTTCCTGCATCTAGCCTGTCCAATACTTTAAGAATTTTATATGTGTCTATAAGATCCCCTCTTATCCTTCCAACATGGTTGCTCAAAGTTTGTAGAGAGTTGCTTTTCCACCAGGTCGGTGGCATTCCTATTGCTGGTACCCGTGCTCTACAGCAGCAAGAACTGTGTTGCAGTTGCTTGTTTATTGAAGAGTCGGTGCCACATTTAATAAGAAAGGGGCCAAGTACTTTGTTGATCAACACTCGCCATCAAGGTTCATAGGTGGAAGACAACACACAGACAAGGTACATATGATGAGCATTTGTCAGCACTGGAGTTTGTCCGTGGAGTTTAGAAGGATGAGGGGGATCACATTGAAACTTAGCTAATAGTGAAAGGCTTGAATAGAGTAGATGTAGAGATGATGTTTCCACAAGTGGGAGTGTTTAGGACCAGAGGTCACACCCTCAGAATTAAAGGACATTCCTTTAGGAAGGAGATGAGGAGGAATTTTTTTAATCAGAGGTTGGTGACCTGTGGAATTCATTGCCACAGAAGGCTGGTGAGGCCAATGCAATGTATATTAAGGCAAAAGAAGATAAATTCTTGGTTAGTACGCGTGTCAAAGGCTATGGGGAGAAGGCCGGAGAATGGGGTTAAGAGGGAAAAATAGATTAGCCATGATTGAATGGCGGAGTAGATTTGATGGGCGGAATAGCCTAATTCTACTCCTATCGCTTATGAAGGTACAACCTGATAGCCAAAAGTTCTAATCACGATTTGGAACTAAATAAAAGCATTTGCATTCTTCAAAACAAAGTCGATGATGCCACAGGAAATGAGGGGCCATGGCCATTAAGCTATGCTTGCAGGGACCATGAAGGAAATGAGTGCACCCAATCAAAACGTGAATGGACTAGAATTAAGTTGGCATATACTTTGTTAGTGGCAGAATGGACACTTTATTTAATTACATCAGGTATTATGTTTTCAGACATTTAATAAAGGCTGGCTGAAATCTTCCAAAATTGAAAGATACAACATTCAATGATACTATGATTTCATTGAGCTTTAACATTCAGAGTAAAAATTAATCTGTAGTGGGAAGAAAACGCCGGGGATTTTTTCATAAATTCATAAGAGATAGGATAGAATTAGGCCATTAGGCCCATCGTCTATTCCATCATCCAATTATGATTGATCTATCTCTCCCTCCTAACCTCATCGTCCTGCCTTCTCCCCATAGCCTCTAACACCCACACTAATCAAGAATCTATCTATCTCTGCCTTAAAACTATCCACTGACGGCCTCCACAGCCTTCTGTGGCAAAGGATTGTAATGTGAACTCCCAAACTGATAAGGCTTCAAACATATCTCTCAATGACCAGGGGAAGAAGTGAGTGGGATGAAAAGTAAATGCTCACCAGCCTGTGGACCATTTTTAAGAGGATGTTTAGAGAATCCAACCTGTGACTGATGTCCTCCCAGAACGAGGTCAGTGTCACCACAGGCTTTGTGCTTGACCAAGGCAGAAAGTAGTAGTAGTTACCTGAAAAACAATAAAATAATGACTTGGATACAAGAATATGCATATATTTTTTACACTTGCCGCTCAAGCCCATCCTCTGATCTGCTCTGATCCTAAATGCTGTTCCTGGACTCTCAGTCTTGCTATTCAGTGCACAGCAGCAACTTACCAGATACCCGCGGCACACGTGGCGGCGCTGCCAAGCAGCTGCGGCTCGCCTGCAGTGCGTCTGCCTTTTCCTTTTTTATGTTTGCTTTTGTCTTGTTAGATGTATGTTTTAGTTTATTTTTAATTATGCATGTGTGTGGGGGTGGGGGGGGAAACCTTTTTTAACCTCTTCCTTCAAAGGGGATGCGACCTTTTCTTTGTCGTATCTCTATCTCCGTCTGCGCTGAGGCCTAATTACCTGTCTAACCGTTTCTTAAACGTTGGGATAGTCCCAGCCTCAACTATAGTGTTCAAACTGACACAGTTGAAACAGGCCCTTCGGCCCAACTTGCCCACACCGGCCAACATGTCCCAGCTACATTAGTCCCACTTGCCTGCGCTTGGTCCATATCCCTCCAAACCTGTCCTATCCATGTACCTGTCTACAGTTTCTTAAACGTTGGGGTAGTCCCAGCCTCAACTACCTCCTTTGCAGCTTGTTCCATACACCCACCACCCTTTGTGTGAAAAAGTTACCCCTCAGATTCCTATTAAATATTTTCCCCGTCACCTTAAACCAATGTCCTCTGGTCCTCCATTCCCCTACTCTGGGCAAGAGACTCCGTGCATCCAAGGTTTATAGGCAAGTATTCTAACTTATCATCATCTAGTAGGCAGACACTTCCCAAAATACAAACAGTTTTAACAGTCACAGATCAAGGGATTCGGAGCGGCAGTGTAGATTAAAACACCGTTAAATCTTGGTGGCAAGTGGAAAAGGTACAATATATTTGATAAGCTTGGGTTTTGGAATAACCTTGGTGGGTTCATGATGGAAGTGTGAACAATGTTTAACTGAGTAGAGAAACAAATTCAATCCAGGCATAACTGTGTTCAAGGACTAATTTACTGATGTCGACAAATGTTGGGGCTGTTATTTCTTCATGCAGGTAATGAATGGCTGTGAGGCCAAAATCAAGTTGATTAATATGCAATGTGTATCATGAAGGAACAACATCAGATAACCGAATGGCTTTTTAAACAAAATTCAAACCATATGGATTTATGGTACATTATGCCATAAGCATATCGTAGTTAATCACTGTTATGTGTGACAAAAATCTCTAATTCAGTACTAAAAACTTAATACGTTGGCCAATTCACATTAAAACAGCACTGAGAGACATTTCACAGCATCATAACAAATGATTATCAATCGACTTGTTTTTTGACCCATAAGTAAGATTACTGCAATTCTCCTTTCCCCTCAGGATTTGCCCCTTCACACAATTCACATTTCAATGCAGGAATGGAAATGCCAAAAGATCTTATCTTTTGTAAACTTTAAACCTAGGCCAAGTTTCTGTCTCTTCAGTTCTGGAGAATGCAAAGTATTCCAGAAGACTGTTCAAAAAGCAGGGTATTGGAGTCCTAACCAATACTTATACTTCAACAACTGTCATCTATCCAAAAGCTGCCAGGAGATTGTCCTGCTCATTTGTCCTTCTATATTTACTGATTGAGCAGTAACTGCAGTTGAACAAAGGTCATTAATTTGACTGAAGTACTTTGGTTCGTCCTCAGGATCTGAAAGGCAGCATAGATTGTTTTTCCTTCTCCGTGTGTCTCCAGTAGACTATACAACTGATAACTATTCTCACTAACAGCAACAAACAAACATAGTGCTTGAAACAACATGGACATTTGGACAACGGGCCGATGCACCTGCTGTCGTCAGCAGACCTTCTCTAGTTAGGAAACGTTCAAGACCTGGCAATGTGCTGCGGCAGGTCCTATATACGTGCAGACATTCCCGACTTATGGCAGGGTTATGTCACTACACCCTTATGCATCAGACTTTATGCGAGTTGGAATCACCAAAAAAATAAGTTGTAACAAAGAGGCTGGTTAATACGCAAAATTACACAAAATGCTAGAGTAACTCAGCAAGTCAAAGCAGCATTTCTGGAAAACACAGATCGGTGATTCAGTCTGCTGAGTTATTCACCACTTTGTGTCATTTCATCCTAAGTCCAGACGGCAAAGCCGCAGCTCTTCACCAGTGAGCCCTTCTTCCCCAGCTGTAGCATCATCCGGTTGATGCAGCTCACAATGTAGCCTCTGGCTGATGTCGCACTTTTCTGGCCACTGCTACTAACAGGTCACTTGGTTACTGTGGGACTCCCTCCCCTCTCACCAGCTGCCGCTTCTTCCTGTCGGCTGGTGCTTTGCCCAACCCCCCCCCCCCCCCCCACCAAGCGCTCCTCCTTGTCCCCCAGAGTGTTCGACATCTTCCCGCTTGGAGCTTGTCAATGACTGCGGGGGAAACGGAGCAGGCAGCCATGATCAGACACAGCAATGGCTGTCAGGAAGCAGAGGCAGCTGGTGAGAGAGGAGGGAGCCCCACGGTAAGCCGTGCATGTCCTGGCGACGGCCTGAAGAACGCAACATCGGCCAGAGGCTACAAGGTGGGCCGCAACCACAGCTGTGGCAACCGAACGGTGCGACAGCTGGTGAAGAAGGGCTCACTGGTGCCCCTAGTGGAAGATGTCATCAACACGACTGGGAGTTCATCTCCCGCGTCCCTCATTACCGCTCGTCTCTCCAGTGTCACACCCACAGTGGGTGAAGCTGGAAGAGCAGCAAGCCCGGGCAAAGTTTTTATATCGCTGAAGCAGACGGAAAGCCCTCTCAATCCTCCCGAGGTAACAGCGCAGTCATTCAGGAAACAGGACCACCTATTGTGAATTGTTTACAGAAGTGCGAGTTTATACAACTCGCCTATTATGTGTAGGAAAGAACTGCGGATCCTGGTTAAATCAAAGATAGACACAAAATGCCGGAGCAACTCAGCGGGACAGGCAGCATCTCTGGAGAGAAGGAAGGGGTGACGTTTTGGGTCGAGATATTTCTTCAGAGTGAAGAAGGGTCTTGACCCAAAACGTCACCTCTCCTGCCCTGCTGAGTTACTCCAGCTTTTTGTCTCTAACTCGCCTATTACACATGTCAGGGCATGCCTGTGGTACTATTGCAGTTATAATGTGCCACTGCTCAAGATAATGGCTGCTAACACTGACGAACAAGATCCTGATCTGGTGGTCAGAAAAAAAAAAAAACCTTTATTGGAGCTCATTAATTTAAATGCTTTGGTGATGAAATCCAAAATTTCGGAGGGCATAATCCTTAATTATAATTCTGGATATTATTACATTCCTCAAGTGCAAAAATAATACCTATTACACTCGACCACTACAGTAATGTCATAGAATGTGCTAAAAATTAGTCAGTTAGAAACCACCTGAATTGACTTACTAATAATACTGGGCGTTATAATAGAACTATTAAATATTGGTTGCCTTAGATTCGCCAAAGTAATACTCACCATCAAACACCGCTCTACTGTACTGAGTCGTGGAAGCCAAAGGCCTGCAGGTCTTGTCAAATTTATTCCCATAATTACCAATGCTGACTTCAAACTGAATGGCATCTCCAACTTCTTGTTGCATAGTCGCAGCATAAAAGACAGCGCAAAGACTGTACTTGCGTCGGCGTTGATATTTCTGAAATAGGAAGTGTTACAGAAACTCATGTCAGCAAAAAAAATTAATAATTAGAGAAGATAGATACAAAATGCTGGAGTAACTCAGTGGAACAGGCAGCATCTCTGGAGAGAAGGAATGGGTGACGTCTCGGGTCGAGACCCTTCTTCAGACTGAGAGTCAGGGGAGAGGTGAAACTAGAGACATGTAAAGGTGTTTAGAGAGAATGTAAGGTGTGAAAATGACAGATCAAATAACAGAGACTTTGATTCAGAAATAAACCCTGGAAATGGGTCCTTCGGCCCACCATTCTGTGCTGACCATAAACCACCCAAGTACTCTAACTCTGCATTAACCCTATTATCCCTGCATCCTCTTCAAACGCTACCCCTCGCGCACACTGGGGACAATTTGCAGAGGCCACTTCAACTATCGATCCGCACACTATTGAAATGTGGGAGGAAACTGGAGCAGCCTAGTTGAGGTTCAGGTTCAGGTTCGCAGGGAGAATGGCAAAGTCCACACAGACGGCACCCGAGCTCATGACTAGGGCCTGGTGTTTGGCATGGTGATGCAGCTGCTCTCTTGACTGTGCCACCCTGTCGAAGGAGATTGCAGTATAAAATGATATGGAATCGCAGGTCAAAAACCCCTTTATTCATATACTCCAACACATCAAAGAGTTCTCCCATCACACTTTCCCAATGGATACTGCAGCAATGAGACCAACATAAACTTAAGGTTATGAAGGAAGGAAATGCGGATGCTGGTTTACACTGAAGATAGACACAAAAAGCTGGAGTAACTCAGCGGGACTCAGCATCTCTGGAGAGAAGCAATGGGTGACGTTTTGAGTAGACACCCTTCTTCAGACGGAGAGTCAGGAGAGAGGCATTCTAGAGGTATGGAAGGGTAAAGTGTACTTAAGGTTGATGTTTTGTGTTGCTGCTGGGTGGATCTGGTTTTATACATTCCAAGTCTTTCCTAAATTATTGAATATGCACCTAAAGGCCAAAAAGGAAGAAACATTCCAGCTGGCTGGAGATTGAATATTGCATGCAAGTTTTAAATCTCTCTCTGGAACATTACGTAAACTTTTTTGTTTTAAAAACAATCTAATGGAGAGCTGGAGAGGATGCGCAAATGGTCATAAGAAACTTAGTGAAATCCAAGGACAAGATAACTGTAATAAAGTGAAGACTCACTTTCACAGCATCATATCAAATCAGAACAAGTTGCCCAACAACTTTAGGCTGTGCACGCTACATGAAAGAAGAAGACAGCACCATGAAATGTTACATCATCTAAATAATTAAGCTGGGGAATGATATCTGCTGGAGAGAACTGAACTTTGAAGCGGCGATTTTAATATAATCTCAGGCTTGCAGTGTGGAAGGTGATACAGGTGGATTTGGAGGGAATGTGATGGGAAGGGAGGTAGGTGTAAGCTAGAACAGGATCATAAGAACTGAAAATGGGATCACTGTTGTAAATACCTCACACTGCCTTGGCAAAACCAGCAGTCCAATCAAGGACAAATCATGCCCTCTTCTCCCCTCATCCAGCGGGCAAAAGGTATAGCCTCCAGATTCAGGGACAGTTTCTTCCCAGCTGTTATCAGGCCACTGAACCATCCTACCACAACCAGAGAGTGGTCCTGAACTACTATCTACCCTCATTGGTGACCCTTGGACTATCTTTGATCAGACTTTACTGGCGTTACCTTGCACTAAAGGTTATTCCCTCATCATGTATCTGTACACTGCAAAATGGTTCGATTGTAATCATGTATTGTCACTCTGCTGACTGGTTAGCACGCAACAAAAACCCGTCACTGTGCCTCAGTACACGTGACAATGAACTAAACTGAAATACTACTATCAAATATTTACCATTTGACACAGAAAAAAATGCCAACAAGGAATAATAAAAGCCTTCAAGTTTAGAAATACATGCATAGATTTGTGGACAGAAGAAGTGAATTAAAGAATATTGATTACTGTTAGAGGAGACGATTAAAACAAGCAGACATTTTCCAGTTATCTTGGATCAAGTGTATTAGGAAATTGAGTGTTATATTATGTGGATGCAACGAGCAGCGAATGCGGGTTTACACAAAAAGAGACAAAGTGCTGGAGTGACGCAGTGGGTCAGGCAGCATTGCCAGAGAACATGGACAGGAAGCCTTCTTCAGATTAATTGCAGAGGGAGGAAAACAAGCTGGAAGAGAGGAGGGAACAGGATAAAGCCTGGTGGGTAATAGGTTGATAGCAGTGAGAGAGATGGGGGGAGGAGGGGGAAATAGGCAGATGTTGGACAGGGGCCAGAGATGAAAAGGCGTGAGACGAGAGGGCCTGTCCCACTAGCGCGCGATTAGACGCGACAAGCGCGACCTACCGTGGTCGCTTTAGTCGCCCGGCTTCGCGTGACCCTGTCCCACTGCGATCGCCGGAGTCTCGTCGAGTTGTGTGTAGCTGGTGTCGACATCGCGCGTAGTGTCCAAAAACCGACACTGCTCAAAAAACTACGCGCGGCAAAATCCTGTCGCGCAGAACGTGATTAACGTGATGACGTTTTGACGTTGTGCATCTTCAGCGTGGCGTTGCGTGATGACGTCACTGCCCGACGTCGTGCAACGCGCATGCTCATGCGCATCGTCACGTGATGAAAAATAACGTCCTTCCTTCGGACGTCGCGCGTGTAATCGCGCGCTAGTGGGACAGGCCCTTCACTCGCACCGGGATCGCCTGACCCCCACGCGACCCCCGCGTCCGAATTTGTCGCGCTTGTCGCGTCTAATCGCGCGCTAGTGGGACAGGCCCTTAAAGGATTGAAGAGTGGTGAATTGTGAAGCTAGAGGAATGAAAGCAAGGTGGAAGGGGTGGGGGAGGGGTAAAAAGGTGCCATTCAAGGTTGGGATCTATATTGTGGATCTTCTTGCCAGTATCCTGGTTCCTTGGCGGAGCACCAAGGCAAATTCCTTGTATGTGAATACTTGGCCAATAAACTTACTTATTCTGCCCACAAGAATGCTTTTAAAACCAAAGGATGATGAAGAATCACCACAATTAATCAAAGATACAAAATGTTGGAGCAGACTCAACGGGACAGGCAGCATCTCTGGAAAGAAGGAATGGGTCGAGACCCTTCTTCGGACCGAAGAAGGGCCACGACCCAAAGGGTCACCCATTCCTTCTCTCCAGAGATGCTGCCTGTCCCGTTACGTCAGCTCCAAAATGTTGTGTCTTTCCTTGGTGCATAATCAGCCTCTGCGGTTCCTTCCTACAGAGTTAACCAAATTTCCGTGTTCAACTAACCTGAACGACCAAAACATCATCACTTGGTATGTCTTCCAGCTTCTTCTCTGGAGTACCTTCAAGCAGTGTGTGGAGTTCAACTAATAGTCGGCCACGATATGAAACACCCTCACCCTTAAAGTAAAAGGAAAGTGAAGATTTTTGTGTCAGTTTTTCTAACAACTAAAACGCACCTGTTAAGATTGTGGCAATCTAGAAATTCAATTGACAGAGTTTGAATGTTTTGTTGCTCGTTTTGTCACTGTTAATTAGAACTACGTATCACTGAATAGGTTCAGCATTGCCATTTGCAAAAGCACCTTGTAATCAAGCTCCTGAATCTGTAGTCTGTAATACAAATCGGTGTTTATTTCAGATGACAAAAAGCCAATGGCTCAAGTCGAGTTTATAGTCATATGCACATGTACGAAGACAATAGACAATAGGTGCAGGAGGCGGCCATTTGGCCCTTTGAGCCAGCACCGCCATTCAATGTGATCATGGCTGATCATCCCCATACCCCATTCCTGCCTTCTCCCCATATCCCCCGACTCTGCTGTCTTTAAGAGCCCTATCTAGCTCTCTCTTGAAAGTAACCAGAGAACCGGCCTTCACCGCCCTCCGAGGCAGAGAATTCCACAGTCTCACAACTCATTGTGAAAAAGTGTTTCTTCGTCTCCATTCTTGGTTCTTCTTGGTTACTTGGTCCTCCAAAATATTCCAACTGGAATTTAAACTGGAGGTGGTGAAGGGAGGGGTTTAGCCAGAGAGGGTTATTGGGGAGAAAGTGCCACTTTAAATTTAGTTGCATCTGGCTGGCCAACCGTGGCTTGGTGGAGATTATTCCAACCTTTAATAGTGCGTGGAAAGAACGAATTGCTGTACACATCTGTCTTTGAGGCTGGGACCACAAATTGGATCGAATGCCCTCGTCTGCTCTTAATTGGTTTGGGGTTGGTGTAGGTCTTGTGATCTATGTCTAGCTGACCATTTAACATTTTGTAAAAACAGGTCAAATGGTGAGCTTCACGTCTGTCTTGGCTAATGGCTTCTAAATGGCTTACCCGTTATTCTTAAACTGTGACCCCCTGGTTCTGGACTCCAACATCGGGAACATGTTTCCTGCCTCTAGTGTGTCCAAACCTTTAATAATCTTACATGTTTCAATAAGATCCCCTCTCATCCTTCTAAACTCCAGAGTGTACAAGCCCAGCCCCACCATTCACTCGGCATATTACAGTCCCGCCAGCCCTGGAATTAACCTTGTAAACCTACACTGCACTCCCTCAATAGCAAGAATATCCTTCCACAAATTAGGGGACCAAAACTGCACACAATACTCCAGGTGTGGCCTCATACAAGACGTACAAGTATAATGGAGAATCTTGCCCCCGACACTGTTGCAATTTCATCCATTGTACCTGCACCATGCTTCAGTTTTTGTGCTGAAGACATTGATTTCTACAACAAAACACAAATGAGCGCACCAAAGCAAGAGTCATTTACGCTATTAAGTTATTGTATACATTGACACACAGTACTTGCATCAGATGGAGAGTTACATTATTCTGACTAACCTTCCCATGGTTCATGTCTTCGTAAGGATCAGGCAGGCCAGTGAATTCCCTGGGGCTCCCATAAAAGTTGATGAACGAAGGGCCAAAAACTGGAAGAAACCCTACAGATTCTTCTCCCGTTTCCCCTATCGAAACACAGAGTGGTCAGCAAACCAGACCGGGATCTTCAAAGCACTCACTCAAGTTAGTGCAAGTTAGTCTGTTAGCATGTGCACAGATTGCTTAACAAATACACAGCAATTGCAGAGTGTGACAAAATACTGAAAAGCTGGAGTAATAGCATGGATTCTATGGTAGTGCAGTTAGCGTTATTGTTCAATACTCTCTAGACAGCAACTATGATTTTCTTTCACCAGACTTCAAGGCCTCACTAACTTGGATTGCCAAGAACCAGATTATTTTCTTAAACTCCATCATATGGAATGAATAATGGGAAAATGAAGAAGAAAGATACAGACATTCTCCCTTCAATGCCCACTGCAACCAAGCCTATGGACAATCTCCTGAAACAGACAAAAGGGTGTTAAATTATAACTTTCTCACAGAGTTATGCAACCGAACAAAGAACCTACGACTTGCGCCCATTGCTTGGGGTTGTTTCAATTCCCATCAGAACTTTTCTCAACTCGCTGAAGGTGAGCAGAGCAAAGAAGAGCAGCGTTTGTAGTGGGGATCTGTTTTGTACAAAGACTCTCGCAGTTTTCATGTGAGAATGTAATGGCTCTGCAGATGAAATACAAAACAGGACTGAAGGCCCAGGGAAACCCTAAAGTAAAAATCAAAAACTAAAAAATGGCTGCCATTAAATCATTGAACCAGTTCCCAAGTACCTTCATTCAACCCAATATAAACCAAGTCTAACCCTCTGAAGCCCCAAGTGGAAAATCTGAAGCAATAATATTTAAATTAAAAACCAAACAAACCCAACTGCTTTAATGAGATCACTTAACTGGAACCCAAGTATTAGCTGTAGGCAATATACCCCAGTTTAATAGACAGCGCATAATTACACTGAGCAATGCGAACAAAAAATAAAGTCTTGTAATACCACCACAGAATTAAATCACACAGAAGCATAAAGAGTTAGACACACATTTACTTTAAATTCTTCCAAAACGCGTTTTGATATCAAATTTAAATGTCAATTCTACATTGCCCAGTTCTTTCACACACCCTCAGATAATGGATCAGAAAGTGTTTTCATCATGGGTCACAGTCACATTGTAGGTGTTGTTACCCAAGAATAGAAATCGTCATAGAATTTATTGTACTTATTCAAACATGTTGTGCCGAATCCCCTCTGATATACGTAGTAAAGTGTTGCACAAATTAGAACAAGTCCAAGTGCAGGCAGCGTCTCTGGAGACAAGGAATGAGTGACGTTTCGGGTTGAGACCCTTCTTCAGACTGAGAGTCAGCGGAGAGGGAGACACAGAGATATGGAGGGGTAAGATGTGAGAACGAGAGTTGCAGACCTCCCAGGTTTACCGACAACAGTTGGATACTAGGAACAAGCGCAGAATAGAAGGACACGGAAATCAGATCTACTAGAGAACCAAACTCATTAAATTCAAACCCGATAGTCAAAGGAATAAGTTATGGCAGCTGGCCAGAGGCAAGGGATCAAGTTGGTAGTATTTCTTATTGTGATCATCTGAGTTACTTAGGGAAGATGCCAACATGAATCTACAAGATCACTTATCTTTCAAAATGATAGAAAAATAATTATCAACCATTCTGCAGGACACCAAAAATGCCTTTCAAATATTTATCTGCATTTGCTTTGTAATTCACCCATGTATAAAGATCAGAATTATTTGTTAATATATATATTTTAAAAATAAAAAATCTACAATAATTGAAAGCCTCAAATTGGTCAGGCACAGGATGGCGTAGTTATACTTGGCAGAGACCACATCTAAAGCGTTTTGGAAAGCAGTGAAAAACACTTCCATGGAAGGAAAGAAAGAATCAATGCATTCTTCATGGGAATCTTGCTTTTAAATGTTACACTTCAACTCGTGCTTCAAAACTGCTTCCGACTAATTATCTGAATGCCCTTTGTATCAAGATCACACTCTGGTTCCTGCAGGAGGGTCAAAAATATGGGGAACAAAGTTAGAAAGAGAGTCTAAAGCAGAAAAAATGAATAAAGACAGCAACACACTCTATTCATGGAAACAATGCGTGGAATCTCCTGCCGGCTACGGGAGCCAAGATCGCCCCGTCAACGGAGGGCTCGACGCCCCCGACCGCGGGAGGACAAAGAGATTGAACTTTTTTCCGCCTTTCATCACAGGGAGGAATGTGGAGGAGTCACTGTGGTGGATGTTTATGTTAAAATGTATTTTGTGTGTTCTGTTGCTTTTTATTGGTATGACTGTATGGAAAATGAAATTCCTCGTATGTTGCAAAACATACTTGGCTAATAAAGTATGATTATGATTGAATTGACAATTCCTTCTTTAATTAAGAAACCAAATAGTAACAATGTGTCTAATCTTGTGCTCAAGTGTGCTTTTCAAACCAAATAATAATTTAGCTTCTGTGGAAGGACAAGACTTAATATAATAACAAGCAGTTATTTGACACACACACACACAAAATGATTTTGAGCAATTAGCATAGTTTTTGGCCAAAGCATGTGGGATCACTGAGCATTTTACCAGCATTGTATAGTTCCACATTTCTAAATGGGCAATGCCAATAGTTTAATATTTCCGACAGTGCAAATTATTATTGGAAACATTAAAAGTGCATCAATTTAAAAACAAATTGTATTAGTAAGTAAAATGAATTTTATAAAAAAGGCTTAAACATCTTGGCAGACAATTTGCAAGGAGCTTCCCAAGTACCTATTTGGGAGAACAATGGACTAGAATTATGAAGATGGACATCATTTGGACAAAGGTAATATCAAACATGGCAGTAAAGTGATCTTCAGTACAGTCCACATCATGTTCGGTTACCCAATCTTAGCTGAATTAACTTTGAATACCTCATTGTCACCTTCCCCAAGCTGACAGTGATCTATTTTGCATTTTCCTTGATTTTCTTCCCCGTTTCTCTCTCGTTTTCACACCGTATCCTTCCAGATCCCTGTGTCTCACTCTCCCCGACTCTCGGTCTGAAACGTCACCCATTCCTTCTATCCAGAGGCACGGCCTGTCCCACTGAGTTACTCCAGCATCTTGTGTCTATCTTCCCAATTACTCCACTATTTTGTTTTACATTGGAAGCATTCTTAAAACACCAAAAGACAGAAGAGGCCAAAGAGGCCACTCGATACTGCTGTGCAGCTGTCACTGTTGGAAGCACTTGTTGTTAAAGGGTTGATAGGGCTCAGTCTGGTCGATCAAAGTGCTGGGAAGATGCCAATAACGCAGCACCCAGTTGCCAGCCACGGCCGGGAATGGAAGGAGGGCCAGGAGAGAAAACCAACGTGATCACAGTCTCGTGGTGAACAGTTTACAACAGAAAAATGCCAACCTAGAATTAGCAATTTCATTTTCCATCCCAAGGTGGTACTAAGGGGAAATGTTCTGATGTTGTTACTTTGCCAGTTAATGCACAGTGGGCCCACATTTTTTCAGAGTCTATTAGAAATAGGGAAAAGGATTGTCAAGCCAGCTAAGCAGCACAGGTCTTGTCGCCATTATGTATGAATACATCCATTGCCAAATATGTTTGCATCATTCATTTACAGAGGCAAATTGACCCAACTCAATGATAAACCTTGTGTACACATAGCCTATAATCAGTACCCTGCTATACAGCAATGTGTTATATTTGGCAGTGTATGTTCAAAGATTAGACCGAGAAATGAACCTTCAATTGCTGGAGAAGCCCCAGTTCCCTCATCATCTGGATTGTAGGAAAACAAAACATACGTTAAAACATTTCAAAATAGGTTATTAGCCAGTCACAATGTTTTAGGTACCATACAGAGCCAGTTTAATCTGCTTCATAACACCACTGTGCACGCAGTGAGCGAGAATCACATTACTTTTCCATATATGTGGCATGTTTCAAGTGAACCCCTGCACCTTGTGGAGTAGTTTGGGAATGTGAGGTGTTGGGAAGATCATTTGCAGGTTGCTACTACACACCATGTGGTGGATACAGACAGACATCAACCATATTACCTGACACACTCTGCACAAGACCAGGACTTTGCAGGCACTCTGGAAAAAGACAATTAGAAAGCGCTGTCTCCTGCAGTTATCTGTCTAGCTAATTGGCACGTGGTATGCAGTTGAAATGCAAAGCATAAAGGCCGAGTGATTTATTTTCAGACTGGGTCAGGAGTTATATTGAGGAACAAGTGCAGATGTCAGAAGCCTCTCTTCATTTGTCAATTTGTTCAGTTAAGGGCCCGTCCCACTTTCCCGAGTTACTCATGAATTCTTCCACGATTTCCCCTTGATTCAAACTCGGAGAATGTCCGTAGCGAGTTCGTAGGAGGCCGTAGATATACCATAGCGGCTCGTTATGCCAGCCGTAGGTACTCGGGGCATCAGGCAAGTCGGGACGTTTTTTTCAGCATGTTGAAAAATGTCCATGAGTAAAAGAAAATAGCTCCAAGTACCGATGGTTGGCATCTCAGAGCTTGAAGCAAGGGGGAAACTCGGGAGAATTTGTGAATAACTAACTGGGACTGGCTCTTTAGCTTGTTCACCAGCTTCCAGTTTGAAGTGTAGAATGCTAAATTATAACAAGGTGCCTACCAACCTCGTCCACATCTCCACAGCTAAAGAGAAAACATGTTTACAATGATTTTTACGTTAGTTAATAACAAGGACGCGCAGATTCAGAAAAGCATGTTCAATTGTACACAATCTGAAAATGTAATAGGCTCGTACTCAATGGCGTACGCAGTTTTCCATAAATGAAAGGAATTATGCATTAATTTTTGATAGAAAAAAATTAAACCTTGGGGAAAAGCTTGCATTTTCTGATCCATTCATTTGAACATGACCACAAATAAACCCGTACCATTAGAAAATTTCTTGTAAGGATAGATCATACAGCAGGAATGGTAGGGTGCCAGGAAGATTTGAGGATCAAAGAGACCTTGGTGTTCCAATCTAAACATCGCACAGGGTGACCACACAGGGTGACGTGGTGGTGAGGGCAACATACAACATTCCATCCTTCACTATTTGGGGCTCAGTGCACAAGAGCAGGATAAATAACTTTATGAATTGAGGGCACAGCTGGAATAGAGTATTGTTCTAGTCAGCACACTGTGGGAAGGATGTGATTATATTAGAGAGCATGCAAAGGAGATTCACCAGTGTCACCTTGGATGAAATATTTCCGTTATGAGGGAAGACTGGATGGGCGGGATCTGTTCTCCTTGGAACTGAGGAGGGACCCTTTGGAGGTATATTAAATTGAGGGAGGAGATATTAAGAAACCTTCCCCATGGTAGAGGTGCTTAAGATCGGAGAGCATTTTTTGGGCTACATGTTTCCTAGTAGCTCAAACGACATGCTGCAGTGAGCAACACAAGCGAGGGCAAATAACTGTTTTGGCCATTGGCCTCGTGCTGGAAACTCCAAAGGAAAGGGGATTACATATTTATTTTTGTAACGTGTCTCCCAGTGGTCCGTCATTGAGATGGATGAGCTTGTAGCACAGTTAGAGATGGGCAGGTACAACGTTATGGGCATCACCGAGTCGTGGTCAAATTAGGACGAGAGCTGGGAGCTAAATATCCACAGATGCATGTCCTATCAAAAAGACAGGCAGGTGGGCGGAGGGACTCTCTTTGTAAGGAATGAAATCCAATAGTTAGCAAGAAACGACAGGTTCAGAAGACATAGAATCTGTGTGGGTAGAGCTTCTGCCAGAGACCCGGGTTCGATCCAGACCACGGGTGTTTGTCTGTATGGAGTTTGTACGTTCCTCCCGTGATTTTTAAAAAATTGCTCAGCATTCATATGTTAAAACCAATGGGCATTAATGAAAATTTCAAATGAGTCGTCGATTCAACTTTGAATCGAGTTAGTACACTCAGTGGAAGAGCAAATTATATTCCCATTTAGTGGCATGGAAGCCAGAAGCTGTTGGATCCTCAAAAGGAAAATACGGCGAATAATGTAAAAAAAGACAATGTTACAGTGGCCGTCGTGGATTTCAATATGCAAGTCGACTGAAAATCAGATCCGTACTGGACCCCAAGAAAAGGAATTTGTAGAGTGCCTGCAGGATGGCTTCTTAGAGAATCTCATGACCTAGTCTACTCAAGGAAAGGTAATTCTGCATTTGTTGGTGTGCAAGGAACCAGGCTTGATTAAGGAGCTTAAGGTGAATGAAGTGTTCATAATATGATAGCATTCAACCTGCAGTTTGAGAAGCTGAAATTAGATGCATCAGTATCACTGTTGAGTAAATGTAACCATAGAAACACAAGGGAATGAGCTGGCTAACGTTAATTGGAAGGTGGACCCGAGGGGGAATGACAATAGAACAGCCATGCCAGGAGTGTCTGGGAGCAATTGGAAACACACAGGGCATTTCCATCCCAAAGAGGAAGAAACATACCAAGGGGAGAATGAGGCCACAGACATTGACAAAGGAAGTAAAAGATAGCAGAAAAGCTAAATCATATAACATAGCAAGTATTAGTAGAGAGCTAGAGGAAGGGAAAGCTTTTATTATCCAGGATTCCTAAAAGGTTAATTTGCAGCGTGAGTTGACAGTAAGGAAGGCAAATGCAATGTCAGCATTCATTTCGATGGGACTAGAATATAAAAGCAAGGATGGAATTCTAAGGCCTTGTAAAGCATTGGTGAGGCCATGTTTGAAATATTGTCAGCAGTTTAGGCCCTATACCCGAGGGATATGCAGGTTTTGGAGAGGGTCCAGAGGAAGCCTATGAGAATAATCCCGGAGAAGATTGGGTTCAGGTACGAGCAGCGGTGGAAGGTTCTGGGCCTATACTTGCTGGAGTTTAAAAGGACAGGGGAGGGGGTGGGGGGGTGATCTCATTCAAAGCTACTAGATAATGAAAGACATAGATTGAGCGGACAAGGAAAGGACGTTTCAAGTAATGGGAGAGCCCAGAAGATGAGGTGGAATATCTGTAGCCAGCGGGTGGTGAATCTGTGGAATTCACGACCTCAGATGGTTGTGGGGGCCAAGACACTTGGTATGTTTCAAGTGGAGATAGATAGCATCTTGATTAGGAAGTGCGTCAAAGGTTACGGGGAGAAGGCAGGAGAATGGGGTCGAGAAGGGAAAATAGCCACGATTGAATGGCACGTGGACTCGATGGACTGAACGGCCTAATTCCACTCCTATATCTGATGGTTATTATGATTGTGGTTGAGGACTGTTCTTTGTACACCAAAGCCAAGTAATTCAGCTTGTTAGGAAGTACAGGGAACATAACTTACTTGAGCATATTCCACAGTGATCTTTTGGACCACAATACAGATTGATTATTAGGACTAAGATTTCACTACAATTGACATTCTTTGGTATGACCACCAGGTCAATTTTGCTAACAATCAGACATCTTCAGTTGTGCACCTCAACGTCACTGGGTGTTTCGGCCTTTTATCACAAGACACTCTCAGTCGAGGCAGGCCCACCACAGGTTGATCAGACCTGGGTGTGTGACTTATTGCTAGCCTCTAGATGGTCATGTGGCAGCCCAGACAACATCTTTCCTCATATTAAGCCGGAAATGAAGATTGCATTCAAAAGTCAAATAGTGCACTTATTGTGTGATTGTAAAGTATGGGGAACATATACAACCTCTGGTATATTTCATTTGAGAATGCAAGAGTGTTACAAATCTAATTGACCCAAAACAATGGCAAATTACTAATCAATTGTGCAAATGTGCTCTTACTCTATTTAAGGGCCTGCCCCACTTGGGCGTTATTTGTGTGTCATTTACGCGACATCATTTACGCGTCACGATGCTCGACGCAAGACCATTTATGCGTCACGCGTGCATGGCTCATGGTGAGACGTGGTGGCGTAGGCAGCAGTGCAAGTGGGGCAGGCCCTTTAGTATTATCAGATCAGAACCACAAACTCAGATTCCTTTCCCCATAAAGGAGTAATCTTCTATCCAAAACACCTCAATGGAAGCTTCCAATTGCAAATCAATAGCAATAATGCAATGAAGGGGATAAAGCACAAACCTTCAACTTCTCCTCCAGATGACGCTATCTTGGAGAGGAACAAGTACGCCGTTCCAATTGCATCATTTCCAGTCACCCGATCCCTAAAAGACGTGTACATATTTTTTGTTATTACTGCCTATAATTAGGCCAATCCAGATCTTATGCTGGCAATAAGAAGCCAGTGGAAGGCCAACAAAACATAAACTGAATATGCCATCCCATTCATTGCTCCCACTTATCAAGTAAACAAGACGACTTGACGTTAGCAAGTTATTGAACGCAGGCGAAACAAATCAGAAGAGTTCCAAAATAGTCGCAAAAATACAGTTGTTTCTACTTTCATGCCTTATCCATTAACCCTGGCAGCACATTCCAAGCACTCTCCCATTCTGTGTAAAAATATATGCTGCTCACATCTCTTGTAATCTTTGCCCCTCTCACCTTAAAGCTATGTCCTCTAATATTTTATGCCTCCATCTTGAAAAAAAGGTTCCAATTATCTATTCTTCTCATAATTTTACAAACTCTTATCAGGTCTCCCCGCAACCACCAGCGTTCCAGAGAAAATAATCCAAGTCTGCACAACCTCCCCCTATAGTTAACACCCCTTAATCCAGGCATTGTTCTAGTAAATATCATCTGCACCCATTCCAAAGTTTCCACATGCTTCCTGTAATGCTGACCAGAACTCCACACAATACTCTAAATGTAGCCTCAAAGTACAAACGGCTCCATCATGACTTCCTGACTATCATGCTTAATGCCCTGACCTACGAAAGCAAGCACACCATATTCCTTCTTTACCACTTTCAGGGAGTTATGGACTTGGACCCCAAGATGCCTCTACACATCAGTGCTGGTAAGGATCATGCCATTAATTGTATATTTAACCTCAACACGTGCAACTTCCCTCACCGTCTGCAACACCAGCAATCTTGGTGTCGTCTGCACACTAACTAACCAACCTATCTGTGCTTATGTCCAAGTTATATATATATATATATATATCACAAAGAGCAGAGGTCCAAGACAGATCCCTGCAGAGCTCCACTGGTCACCGACCTCCAGCCCGAAAATTGTCCTCCCACCACAACCTTCTGTCCAAGAGTTAGCCAGTTCTATACCAATGGCCAAATCACCATTAATCTTCCGGATCAGCCTACCAGGGGTGACCTTATCAAATACCCTACTGAAATCCACGTGGATAACACCCACTGCTCTATCCTCACTAGTCATCTTTGTTACCTCCTCAAAAAAAACTCAATCCAATTAGTGAAACACGAACTGCCGTGTACAATGCCATGCTGACAGATCCCAATTAACCCATCCTCTTCCAAATCGGAGCAAATCCTGTCGCAAAGAATCATTTTTAATAGCTTGCATCTGTACTTAAGCAATCTGTGGACATGCAAGTGAGCAGATCCCTTTAGAATCAATGGCTTCTACCAGCATGAATCAACTTTATTAAATAAATTATTTGGTACTTGAAAATACAACTGAATGACTACAATTTGAACAAGAACATTTAACAAGGCTTGTGTACAATATTAAAAATAGTTTCCCCTCCCCATAGCATACATCAATCATTCTATTAAGTCACATTCCTTTGCCCACTGCAAACTTATTTGCTTTTTGATTGTCATTAAAGAAAAATGGAGTACTTCACATCCCACAATAAGTAAAGGGCCTGTCCCACCAGCATGCAACTTCATGCGGTGAGCACAACCTAACGTGGTCGCTTGAGTCATCCGGCGTTGCGGGGCCCGTCCCACTTCGATCACCGGAGCCGTGCGGAATTGTGCGGAGTTCGTCCCGACATCGCGCGGGGCTCGGAAAAACTGACCATGTTCACAAATTCCACGCGGCAACGACTTGTCGGCCCGCAGTCACCTCGACGCATTACACACCGCCTCGACGTCGTGCCTACGTGAACCTATCTGTAGGTGCCTCCGTGACCCTCTATGTGTGTGGCTCCGTGGCCCTCTGTGTGTGTGCCTCTGTGCCCCTCTCTGTCCTAGCGAACTTACCTTTAAGACTTCACTCCAAGTTCGCCTCACTTTGCGCAGCGTTGCGCCACTCACCCGACCTCCGCGCGGCCCCTGCTGCCGGTTTGGTCGCGCTTGCCGCATGCAGGCGCATGCTGGTGGGAACGGCCCTGTACAGGGATCACCCGACCTCCGCGCAGCCCCCGCTGCCGGTTTGATCGCGCTCACCGCATGGAATTGCATGCTTGTAGGACAGGCCCTTTACATTACTGAAAGATCACTAATGAGAAAAAAAACCCACACTGCTAATGTACAGAGGTCCTGCACATTGATCCTGGTAGGCTGCACATTGCTTCTTGCAACATCCAGTCATATTCAAGTTATAACCACCTGCTAAAGCAGGAAACTTTTCTATTAGGACAAACCTACCTTTTAGTAACTGCACTCAAGTCGTTACTAAAGTGCAGTTACTCTCTTAAACATACAACTCCCTGCCTCGCATCTTCTTTTCTTCCCTGAACTTCAGTATCAACACCAAGGTGACTTTCCCAAAGATGGCACTACCTCATGCTCAATCATTTCTAGGAATTCTCTACATTTCCCCATTCACATAAAACATTCAATTAAATCAATATTCAGGGATTCGAAGCCTTTGCTGCATACTTACCAATCAAAAACAGTCAAGCGTATTTTCTCACACATTGATGGAAACTGAAAGAGGGCAAAACAAAAACAAAAAAAATTATATGTTTATTATTGCCGTGTAGAAAATAGAAAGTTTTAACAGGTAATTTAATCAAGCCTTTTAGGATACTAAGTAACCAATTAAATGCATCTTGTACAAACACCTTAATGGGCCTGTCGCACATAGGCGACTCTTTAGGCGGCTGCCAGGGACTATTTTTAATGGAATTCACCTGCGACAACACAAATTGTCGCCACTGTCGCAGCAGTCGCCTGTAGGCGCCCAAAAAAATCTCCGAAGTGGGACAGGCCCATAACTCTCAACAATGTAGTAGTACTGTAAGCAATGTACCACTAACTTGATTTGTAAGCACTGGAACTCGACATAGGAAATTAGAATGGTCACCAGTCATCCATTGGCAGAGACCCTTTTGACCTCTGCATCTAAGATTTCAATAATGATTCTGCTTCAGTAACTTCAAGAGTGCTTAATTGTCATAAGTACTGAAAAGGAACAGTGAAATTCTTACATGCAGGAGCACAACAGGTTTGTACGCACAGCACTCAATAGATAGCACAAGAAAAAAAGTTAAATAAGTAAAAAAACTCCATACATTGCGAAACAAAAACAAAGTCCAAAGTCCCTCGTGTAATAGCTCAAAGTTAAGTTGCCGTTTGTAGTGTTCGATAGCCTGATGGTTGTTGGGGAGAAGCTGTTCCTGCATGAAGGTCATTGTTTTCAGAATTCTATATCTTCCTATGGCAGGAGGTAAATGAGAGAATAGCCAAGGGGGTGTGGGTCCTTGATCATGCCGACTGTCATTCTGAACATCCTTATGCTACTGTTAAATCATCCTCTATATTTTTTGAAATAAATGTAAGTCCTAGTCCTTAACCCCTCTAAAAGTAAACAGCCTCACCTATCCACTTTATTCAGATCCTCCATTATTCTATATACTTGATGAAATTTCATGCCATCTCTTCTCCAAAGAGTCCCATCTCTCTAATCTATTCTTGCACATATAATCCCTTATCCCAGTAACCACTCAAATCTTTTCTGGAAACTCTCAAAAAGCTTCACGTGGTGTTGATGTTCTTTTCTGTCATTTAAAACCTTTTGTTCCATTGATTCTTAAAACGTTTCTCAACCCTATCCTGATGAAAAGACATTGACTAAAGGTGTCCACTTTCTTTCATCACATATGCGCACCAGCGGAATATTATGTTTAAGAAAGAACAGCAGATGCTGGAAAAATCAAAGGTAGACAAAAAAAAATGCTGGAGAAACTCAGCGGATGAGGCAGCAGCAATGGCGACGTTTCGGGTTGAGACCCTTCTTCAGACTGATGTCTGGGGGGAGGGAAAAAGAAAGGAAGAGGCGGAGACAGTAGGCTTTGTGGGAGAGCTGGGAAGGGGGAGGGGAAGGATGGAGAAAGCAAGGGCTATCTAAAATTAGAGAAGTCAATGTTCATACCACTGGGGTGTAAACTACCTAAGCGAAATATGAGGTGCTATAAAATCGTCGCTTCCTACTCTGGTCAATTCGTCCCTTCCCACCCAAACCACCCCCTCCCTGGGTATCTTTGGAGAAAAGGAATGGGTGACGTGTCGGGTCGAGGCCCTTCTTTAGATGAGAGTCAGGGGAAAGGGGAACGAGAGATATTGAGAGTGATACAGAGAGAGATATAGAACAAATGAATGAAAGGTACGCCAAAAAGTAACAATGACCAAGGAAAGGGGCCATTGTTGGCTGTGGGTTATGTGAAAACAAGTTACAGACAATGAAACGAGACAGAGAGAGTGAGAGAGCAAGAGAGCGAGGCTACTTGGAGTTAGAGAAGTCAATATTCAACCACGGGGTTGTAAGCTGCCCTAGCAAAATAACAATTTGTGTTTGGCCTCCCTCAATTGATTTAGATTTCTTATTTTCCCCACCATTAATCGATTCCTATTAAACCTTGACAAGCTATGTCTTGTTTCCAGATGGTCATCAACATACAGTGTGTCCACAGAACAAGACAACATGATACATGCGAAACAGTACAACACACGGACAGGCATGTATCACCCACTATTTTCGGCCGAACATGATGTCAAGTAAAGTTAATCTCCTCATGTCAATACATGATCCATACCCCTATCCTGTGCACTTCTATTTGCCAGTCCAAAAGCTTCTCAAACACCATTATCATATCTGCCTTCACCACCCCAACCCACTGGCAGTGCATCCCAGCCCCCCCACACCCCTGTACAAAAAAACATACCCTGTACATCTCTATTAAGCTTTCCCAAACTCATCTTATAGGTACCCCTTCTCTTGTTGGACATTTTCACTCTGGGAAAAAGATTCTGACTGTCTACCCTATCTATGCCCCTCATAAGTGTAGATACTTCTATCAAGTCTCCCCTCCAGAGAAAAACAATCCAAGTCTGGCATGTCATTTAAAACCTTTTGTTCCATTGATTCTTAAAACGTTTCTCAACCCTATCCTGATGAAAAGACATTGACTAAAGGTGTCCACTTTCTTTCATCACATATGCGCACCAGCGGAATATTATGTTTAAGAAAGAACAGCAGATGCTGGAAAAATCAAAGGTAGACAAAAAAAAATGCTGGAGAAACTCAGCGGATGAGGCAGCAGCAATGGCGACGTTTCGGGTTGAGACCCTTCTTCAGACTGATGTCTGGGGGGAGGGAAAAAGAAAGGAAGAGGCGGAGACAGTAGGCTTTGTGGGAGAGCTGGGAAGGGGGAGGGGAAGGATGGAGAAAGCAAGGGCTATCTAAAATTAGAGAAGTCAATGTTCATACCACTGGGGTGTAAACTACCTAAGCGAAATATGAGGTGCTATAAAATCGTCGCTTCCTACTCTGGTCAATTCGTCCCTTCCCACCCAAACCACCCCCTCCCTGGGTACTTTTCCTTGCAACCACAGGAAATGCTACACTTGTCACTTTACCTCCCCCCTCGACTCCATCCAAGGACCCAATCAGAGTTTCCAGGTGAGGCAGAGGTTCACCAGCACCTCCTCCAACCTCATCTACTGCATCCGGTGTTCCAGGCGTCAAATTCTCTACATTGGTGAGACCAAGCGCAGGCTCGGCGATTGTTTTGCCCAACACCTCCGCTCAGTTCATACTATTTTTTTGTGATACCATACAGAGGGCCAATTAACCTCCAAACCCACTTGTCTTTGGTATGCCTGAGGAAACCGGAGCACCCGAAGGAAACCCAAGTGGTCACAGGGAGAACGTGCACACAGATCGCACCCGAGGTCAGGATCGCACCCGGGCTTCTGGCGCTGTGAGGCAGTGGCTCTACCAGCTGCACCACCGCTCAGTTCATAACAACCAATTCCCAATCTGACCTCTCTGTCCTGGGCCTCCTCCATTGCCAGAGTGAGGCCCAGCGTAAATTGGAGGAGCAGCACGTCATATTTCACTTGGGTAGTTTACACCCCAGCGGTATGAACATTGACTTCTCCAAGTTTAGATAGCCCTTGCTTTCTCCCTCATTCCCCTTCCCCTTCCCAGCTCTCCCATAGCCTACTGTCTCCGCCTCTTCCTTCCTAATTTGAACGGCAGGAACCATTTTCAATTTCAGGCAGCAACTGTAGCTCCAACAGCTAAAAGTAGGCATACAGTCAGAGTGAAAGATGCATTGGCAATATTAATTAGGAAACCAGCTGTCAAAAGGTGAATGGCTTACCCTTTACCATTTTTTACATTTTTGCTAAGATTAAAACAATGAGCATGTAAATAATATAAAGCATCTTTAACAATTCGCAGCAATCCTTGCCCAAGGTGCGTTTGCTTGTCCTGTTTTTTTGAAGAGATATCCGTTTCATATCAACGTGGTTATCAAATATTACAGTAGGATTCCAATCAGTTGGGCAGCTGGGCTGAATAATGGTTAATGGAGTTTAATTAAAGATAAGGGCAAGGTGTTGTATTTTAGGAAGGGCAGGGCATACACAGTGAATGGGAAGTGTGGTAGAATCGAGGGATCTAGGAGTGCTGGTACATTAAAGTGGCTAGATAGGGTGGTCAAGAAGACTTTTGTTATATTGGCCTTCGTCAGTCAGGGTTTTGAGTGTAGAAGATGAGATGTTATGTTACAGTTGTGCAAGACGATGGTGGGGCCACATTTGGAGTGTTGCAGGCAGACAGAAAATGCTGGAGAAACTCAGCAGGTGTGGCAGCATCTATGGAGCGAAGGAATAGGTAATGTTTCAGACTAAAGAAGGGTCTCAACCCGAAATGTCGCCTATTCCTTCCCTCCATAGATGCTGCCTCACCCGCTGAGTTTCTCCAGCATTTTTGTCTACCTTTGATTTCTCCAGCATCTGCAGTTCTTTCTTAAACATTTGGAGTGTTGTGTTCAGCTTAAGTCACCCCTGCTAAAGGGAGGCCACTGCCATGCTGGAAAGAGTACAGAGAGGATTTACAAGGATGTCTGCAGGGCTTAAAGGCCTGAGTTATAGGGAGAGGTCGGGAATGCTAGGACTATATTCCTTGGAATGCAAGAGAAACGCAGGAGGATAAGGGGCAATCTTATACAGGTGTATAAGATCATGAGGGGAATAGATTGTATGAATGCACAGAGGCTTTTCCCCCAAAGTAGGGGAATCAAGATGGGAGGGGAAAAGTTAATAGGAACCCGAGGGGCATCTTCTTCACGCAGATGATGGCAGGTGTATGGAATGAGCAGACAGAGGATGCAGTTGAAGCAGGTAATATAACAACGTTTAATAGACATTTGGATGGGTATGTGGAGAGGAAAGGTTTATAGGGAAGTGGGCCAAAATGCAGGCAGATGGGACTAGTGTTGAGGAGTGATCTTGGTCAGCATGAGCCAGTCGGGCCAAGGGGCCTGTTTGCATGCAGTATGACTCTAGGACCTTTGCACGCTGCTCCAAGAGAGATCTAGGATGCACCAGTCAATAAAAGTTAAAATCCAAATTCTAAAATACCAATTCAAATTAAAACCATTCTTATATCAGTTTCAATGATGCAAATCATTAACAAAAAATTCCATTGAGAACAACTTTCTGACCGACATGCTTCATGAAAAAGTCCACTATAATTCTTGTCACTCTTACAATAGCCAAGTAACTCATACAAAAGAGCAGAATGCTGCAACCATTCATAAATCTTACCAAAGCTATTCACACATAAACAACCATGGAAACGACATAGCTAATCAATGAAGTTTACATTTTTATTTAATTTGGTTTTTTTAAACGTGACAACGCGATCTCTAAAAAAAAATCTGCAAAAATGTCAGCAGGAGGAGGATTATTGTGTGTATTGTATGACAACTACTGCAAGGGTCCTAATTTTGGCTTTGATATGCCTGTCCCACTGAGTTACTCCAGCTTTTTGTGTCTATCTTCGGTTTAAACCAGCATCTGCAGTTCCTCCCGACACTTCAAATGGAAACTTAATTAAACTAATTCAGTTTTGCTTAACACTTGACACTGCAGCAGCGCAAGTGAAAATATTATTAGGATTTAATTCCAGTTTCCACTCATTTGATTCTATAGTATATCAACAATTTCCAAAACATTTTTGTGGACAGAAACATCAGATCAAGACCTAAAAAGAGCTTGAAATGGACTGGAAAGAACAAGCAAATGATAGTGGCCACTGACGCAATATAGCCACAGTCAGTCATCTTAGATAATGAAATACAAGCAGATCCTACCTTGACTTGAAGGTTGATAACTTGGTTCCACTCTGGATTTGCATTCTTTTCTATTATCTTTGTACAAAGCTTAAAGCAGAAGAAAGAGTCAATGTTACACATGGAAGGTAATTAGTAGCATGCAAGAATTCCATACACGTCATTGGAAAATGGATATGGGTAGATTCTCACTTTTTTCCCAGCAAAACTAACTTCCACGTATGGATCCACCAGGTTTTTCTTGTCTGTGCCTGCTCCAAATATCGACTTCACACTTTCTACAAAGGCATCATCCACTAAAGGGTAAAACAAGAAGAAAATTCACCACCACTTCCGTCACTCCTGTGTTATTTGAGTGCATTCAGCACGACAGCAAAAGGCACAGAAATACATTTTTAAAAAATCACAAGTACAAATTTAAATGACAAATTCAAACTAAATCCTGGGCTCAAAATCTAGAAAATCGCAAAATTGGTCGTTATCTACAATAGTAACTGTGGGCTAAAGAAGAGTCGGTGACACAATTACACATTCATAAACTACGAAATGGCCAAATGAGATAATACCATGGATCACAGTTTAGGTTCAGAGATCAAAGGCAGCACCATGCAATTTGGCCACCTGGAAGGTGGAGGGGTTGGGCAGAGTATGATTGAACACACACAGCAACATTAACTTGATACAAACACCTATGAATGGATTTTTTTGCCAATATTAAAGCAATTGGAAGAGTTGAGGAAATAATTAAATTTCTCCTTAATCCTTTCAATTACTTTCTTGGTGGAGCACATTTGAAAATCAAGGCATGGAAGGCAAAAATGCGCAAAATGGGGTAGTAGCTGAAGTGCAAGGAAGGGCCTGTTGCACAAAGAAATGGGGGGTACTGGCAGAAGAAATGCTCAAAATGTGCTTTCAAAAAAATCTGAAGAAAGGTCTCGACCTGAAACTTCGCCCATTCCTTCTCTCCAGAGATGCTGCCTCACCCGCTGAGTTACTCCAGCATTTTGTGTCTACCTTAGAAGAAATGCTCAATATCAAGCAACACTGGAAGCATGAAAGGCATTATGGTGTAGGGCTGCGGCATTTAGAAGATAAATATGAAGTAAATTGGTGTCATAAAGTCATTAACTGATACAGTGTGGAAGATCATAAGATCATAAGTGACAGGAGTAGAATTTGGCCATTCGGCCCATCAAGTCTACTTCACCATTCAATCACGGGGTGATCTATCTCTCCCTCCTAACCCCATTCTCCTGCCCTCCCCATAACGCTTGACACTTGGCCCTTCGGGACCCGAAGCAGGCCCTTCGGCCCGACTTGCCCACACCGGCATTTCATGGAGGTGGTCATAATAAGTGTGCTAATGTTAAGACCAGCTCTGCGATAGGAAGCTTATCAGATAGACAAACAGATTAAATTTAGAATGCTTCAGAGAACAAATGCACAAGTTAGACACTGTTAGATCCAGAATAAAGGCATGTGCTGTCGATGCACCAATGCTCTTGGTCCTTTGGCGTATTCACAATCTGTATTACATTTAAGGCCAAGGGAACACAAATAGCTTGGTCAGGTGTTGCAAAGAACATAATTGAAAGCAGGTAGCTGAAGATAAAATGTGGCATCTTGGATAGAACGTCTCGTGTGATAACATTCATTCAAGGTGACCATGTTCTTCTCTTCAACTCCAAAATCCAACTTACTTTGTGGAATGTCTTCTGCTCTGTAGATCTTCAGAAGGAAGGTCACCCATCGAAGAGTGAGGCCTGCAGGAAGCAGCATGTTGCTTTCAACATCATCGCTATCTTCAGTTTTCCCTTTTTTCTCAACCTAGAATACAAAAATAACATTATTCGAAAGCAACTTTTGCAGAGCACAAAATTATTCTGCAGTTTCTGCCACTTTCGCCATCTTTATAATGTGGCCCATCCCAAGATGCACTTTTGAAGAGGTGGACCACGTTGACATCAGTGTTACCATTACCATTGGGTATTGGATACTCTGTTGTTCAAAAACTCCATTCCCAGCAGTAGTTTCATTTTCTTATACGAGGATGTTGCCAGGACTAGAGGGTGTGAGCTATAGGGAGAGGTTGAGTGGGCTGGGTCTCTATTAGAAACATAGAACATAGAAATTAGATGCAGGAGTAGGCCATTTGGCCCTTTGAGCCTGCACCGCCATTCAATATGATCATGGCTGATCATCCAACTCCGTATCACGTACCTGCCTTCTCTCCATACCCTCCGATCCCCTTAGCCACAAGGGCCACATCTAACTCCCTCTTAAATATAGCCAATGAACTGGCCTCAACTACCCTCTGTGGCAGAGAGTTCCAGAGACCCACCACTCTCTGTGTGAAAAAGGTCCTTCTCATCTCGGTCCTAAAGGATTTCCCCCTTATCCTTAAGCTGTGACCCCTTGTCCTGGACTTCCCCATCATCGGGAACAATCTTCCTGCATCTAGCCTGTCCAACCCCTTAAAAATGTTGTACGTTTCTATAAGATCCCCTCTCAATCTCCTAAATTCTAGAGAGTATACACCGAGTCTATGCAGTATTTGTTCATAAAACAATCCTGACATCCCAGGAATCCGTCTGGTGAACCTTCTCTGCACTCGCTCTATGGCAATAATGTCCTTCCTCAGATTTGGAGACCAGAACTGTACGCAATACTCCAGGTGTGGCCTCACCAAGACCCTATACAACTGAAGTAGAACCTCCCTGCTCCTATACTCAAATCCTTTTGCTGTGAAAGCTAACATACCATTCGCTTTCTTCACTGCCTGCTGCACCTGCATGCTTACTTTCAATGACTGGTGTACCATGACACCCAGGTCGCGCTGCATCTCCCCTTTTCCTAATCGGCCACCATTTAGATAATAGACTTGTTTCCTGTTTTTGCCACCAAAGTGGATAACCTCACATTTATCCACTTCATATTCTATGGAGTGCAGGAGGATGAGGGGAGATCTTATAGCGGTACACGAAATCATGAGGGGAATAGATTGGGTAGATGCACAGAGTATTTTACCCAGAGTAGGGGAATCGAGGACCATAGGTTCAAGGTGAGGGGGAAAAGATTTAATGGGAATCAGAGGGGTAACCTTTTCACACAAAGGGTGGTGGGTGTATGGAACAAGCTGCCAGAGGAGGTAGTTGAGGCTGGGACTATCCCATCGTTTAAGAAACAGTTGTACAAGTACATGGATAGGACAGGTTTGCAGGGTTATGGACCAAGCGCAGGCAGGTGGGACTAGTGTAGCTGGGACATGTTGACCGGTGTGGGCGAGTTGGGCCAAAGGGCCTGTTTCCACACTGTATGACTCTGAACCTCAGGCTGCACTTTTGGTCTGGAAAAAACAAAAAACAATTTGTTGTTTCTCTCCCTCGCATTGGTACAAGTATGCTCGGCTGAAGCAATCATGCTTCGAAACCCAGATATTGCTATCCAACATGGTATTTTGATTGTGCAGGAAGGAATAGCAGATGCTGGTTTAAACCGAAGATTGACACAAAACGCTGAAGTCAGCGGGTCAGGCAGCATCTTTGGAGAAAAGGAATGGGTGACGTGTCGGGTCGAGGCCCTTCTTTAGATGAGAGTCAGGGGAAAGGGGAACGAGAGATATTGAGAGTGATACAGAGAGAGATATAGAACAAATGAATGAAAGGTACGCCAAAAAGTAACAATGACCAAGGAAAGGGGCCATTGTTGGCTGTGGGTTATGTGAAAACAAGTTACAGACAATGAAACGAGACAGAGAGAGTGAGAGAGCAAGAGAGCGAGGCTACTTGGAGTTAGAGAAGTCAATATTCAACCACGGGGTTGTAAGCTGCCCTAGCAAAATAACAATTTGTGTTTGGCCTCCCTCAATTGATTTAGATTTCTTATTTTCCCCACCATTAATCGATTCCTATTAAACCTTGACAAGCTATGTCTTGTTTCCAGATGGTCATCAACATACAGTGTGTCCACAGAACAAGACAACATGATGAATGCGAAACAGTACAACACACGAACAGGCATGTATCACCCACTATTTTCGGCCGAACATGATGTCAAGTAAAGTTAATCTCCTCATGTCAATACATGATCCATACCCCTATCCTGTGCACTTCTATTTGCCAGTCCAAAAGCTTCTCAAACACCATTATCATATATGCCTGCACCACCACAACCCACTGGCAGTGCATCCCAGCCCCCCCACACCCCTGTACAAAAAAACATACCCTGTACATCTCTATTAAGCTTTCCCAATCTCATCTTATAGGTACCCCTTCTCTTGTTGGACATTTTCACTCTGGGAAAAAGATTCTGACTGTCTACCCTATCTATGCCCCTCATAAGTGTAGATACTTCTATCAAGTCTCCCCTCCAGAGAAAAACAATCCAAGTCTGGCTTGTCAACGTATGACGTCAACTTATTCACTTACTTTCTTTCAGATCCATTGGCCATTATTGAACAATTAATGACCAAAAAATGCCATGACTAAAACCTAGTTATAATTGCCTGGGCCATTTAATTTAGTTATTTCTCAGCCCCACTCTACGGGGAAGTATATTTGAGATGGCAATAGAGGGCCTCTGCAATTCCAGTTACTAATTCCAATAATATTTAATTTAATGCTATTCAATACAATAGCAAATCATGTCATTTAATTTTTGAATGTGCCCATGTAATCTTCATTTATTTGTGCACCTGCTGAATATGGGTTCCCCAAATAGCACCGACAGCTAGTAGTGCTCAAATCTATCACTGGCAACCATTACAGTAACCTCACAATATAAACATTCATCAATCCTTCTGCTTTGCCTTCTTAATACTGCAATAAACCGGTTATCTAAAACATAGCAGCTTTTACTGCTGAAGTACCAAAGAAAATTATAATCATCTGTTGACTATTCCTCAACATACCCCCTCCCTTGTGAGTGTGATTGTATTACAGTCAAGAATTATATGATTGATTCATAAATAAGTGTGACGATCATAAGCAAGTGTTTTCTGAGGGTCATGGTGTGTATTTTAATGAGGGATGTTTGCAGTGCTAAGGATCACAGCATCTCAGAACTCAGCGGCAGAGAGTAGTTCTGAATATGCTGGAGATGGCGCTTATTTGGCTAAAGACCAAATTCTCACGTAAACCACAAAAACATTACCGGAGGATCATCTCCTGTGGCCAGGGCAAACAAGCTGACTTTCAAGTATCCTTTCGATCCTGTACTGGGGTCATCAGGATCATGAAGTAGGAGCCATTTTCGCAAAACAGCGTGTCCTGTGGGTAGCAGAAATTTCAGCTTCAATGTCTAGTTTAATTTAGAGATACAGTGTGGAAACAGGCCCTTCGGCCCACCGAGTCCGCACCGACCAGCGATCCCCGCACACTAACACTATCCTACCAACACTTATGGGGTAATTTACACTTGTACCAAGCCAATTAACCTACAAACCTGCTGGAGAAACTCAGTGGGCGAGGCAGCATCTATGGAGCGAAATAAATAGGCAACGTTTCGGGTCAAAACCCTTCTTAGATGCTGTAGTCTCTGTAGTCACCCGCTGAGTTTCTCCAGCATTTTTGTCTGCCTTCAATTTTCCAGCATCTACAGTTCCTTCTTAAACATAACCTACTAACCTGCACGTCTTTGGAGTGTGGGAGGAAACCGAAGATCTGGGAGAAAGCCCACGCGGTCACGGGGAGAACGTACAAACTCCGTACAGACAGCACCCGTAGTCGGGATTTATTCATCACCAGACAGGGAACTGGCCAGCAATATACACAGAGCTGAGGAGGATCAATTATATTCACTCTGGGAAACATTCATGCTACATCTTTATTAAAAAAAACTGAACTGGCACCAGTTTTGGTGCAGTTAAAACGGATGTCATAATTTTAAGAATATCACTATCTCAAGGCTTTGTGTTGGGTTGTGATGGGAGGCTCGCACCAGGAATGCAAGCGTAGTAACTCAAAGTCACTAAAGGATTTTAGTAACACATACAAGATGAAGTGAACGGTTCAATGTGATTTGCCAACGGAGGCAAGGCTCCTGTGCTTTGAAGAGTGAGTTTCTAATTAAGACATGTTCTGGCTGATTGTCTATAAGGTATACTTAAAGTGGTGTCCTTTAGCATGTAGACATCACTAGGCTAACCAACTGCACCCAATGGAGCCATGATATGTTATGGGCACTGATTGACCACAAGGGAACTGGAATCGCAACCACTCAGGGGAGGACATGCAACCTCACTGAAATGAGAAGCACAACAAAAATAATACACCCAGGACTATATCAACAGTAACTACATCAGACATTGGTCAAGTGTGGGAAGGAACTGCAGATGCTGGTTTAAACCAAGGAGAGACACAAAAAGCTGGAGAAACTCAGCGGGTCAGATAACATCTCTGGAGAAAAGGAATAGGTGACATTACGGGTCAGAAAGGTCCCACAGCAGAAGCGTCCATGTCATGGGGAAGTATCCTAAGCTGATTCTGCTACCACCATCATCCATTGCAACATGATATCTTCCACTGATTGTCGCCGGAAGCTTGCGGCCTTTTCAGGATGGACGATGACAGCGAGGTCAACATTTGAAACATGGAAGATGGACACGAAAAGAAGAAGATGGATCAGAAGAAGGGTCTCGACCCGAAACATCACCTATTCCTTTTCTCCAGAGATGCTGTCTGACCTGTTGAGTTACTCCAGCTTTTTTGTGTCTATCTTAGAATTTGGTCAAGATTGAGCAGAGTTATGGGCCTGTCCCACTTGTGCGACTTTCTCGGCGACTGCCGGCACCCGTCATAGGTCTTTGCAGGTTGCCGATAATTTTCAACATGTTGGAAATCCAGCGGCGACCAGAACAAGGTACGACTGTTTGGGCGACTACTCGCAACCATACAGGCTTCACCCCCGCGACATGTCCCCAGGGTGTCGCCTGTATGGTCGCGAGTCGTCTCCTAGTCACCCAAAGAGTTACAGTGTCTTTCTGGTCGCCACTGGATTTTCAACATGTTGAAAATTTTCGGCGATCTATGACGGGTGCCGGCAGACGGCGAAAATGTCGCGTAAGTGGGACTGGCCCATAAAAGTGGCCACGAGGGAATTCCTGACAATCTTCGCAGCTCCGTGGAATATGGCAGCGGCATTTATTTGCAACTACAAAGCTTATAGCAATGAACGCTGGATATTTCAGGCAACTCTAAATCTTAGTTATCTATGCATCCAAAGGAGAAAGACAGTAAAAGAAAAACAATGATGTCGGAGGCAGGAGGTCGGATAAACGCAGGCAAAATTGAGCAGCGGGAATAAAAGAAAAGGGAAGATTGAATATTTTCACAACACAAAATGGCAGCAGCAACAGATCAAATATGAAAGGCAAAAGACACAATATATTTAAAGTGTCCAGCAGCTTTATGAAAGTGGATGATCACAGTACCTTCTATCTACAAAGAAAAGCACGACTGCACTACTTACCAGGCTCATCATATACATAACCAATGTCCAACTGCAAAACAAAATGGTTCATTTTAAATGAGGTTTGACTCCATACTTTTCAAACAATAAAGTGTCTATGCAACACATCACAGGCTGCATAAATTGCTAGAATAAAATGCTGCAGATGTGCCTTCCTTGAACTTTTCCATTATTAGTCATCTTACTATCTACTTACTACAGAGTTTAGCAAACCTCCCTTTCAGATGTGGGAAGAGAATGGCTCCAGTGATTGCAAGGATCGCAGTGATGGGAACTAAACCGGTCCATTCAAACAGGCAATACCACGAATCGCCATTAGTTAAGCATGACTGGCAAAAAGCTACTAACATTCACGGATACGATGAAACAAACTCCTGAAATCTGTTGTGTTAAAGAAGGAACTGCAGATGCTGGAGAATCGAGGGTTACACAAAAAGCTGGAGAAACTCAGCGGGTGCAGCAGCATCTAAGGAGTGAAGGAGATAGGCGACGTTTCGGGTCGAGACCCTTCTTCAGACTGTCTGAAGAAGGGTCTCGACCCGAAACGTCGCCTATCTCCTTCACTCCTTAGATGCTGCTGCACCCGCTGAGTTTCTCCAGCTTTTTGTGTAACCCTCCTGAAATCTGTTGTTTGGAACAACAAGGACCATTTACCTTTCACTTCAATATTAGATCTGAGAAATTCAACCCATGATATGTTTATTAACAATCTAGAATAGCAAATAGGCAAATATTCATTTTCATCATAACTCCAAGTTCACACATATTGATGCACTGGGTCAAAGTTCTACAAACTGGATAAAAATTGATATTTCTGGTACTTATTAAGAAGTTTGTTTTAAAATGTCAACTAGCTGAAGAAACAAATAACTACTGCCATGCAGTGCTTTCTTCGTAGACAAAAAGGCGCCGGTATACATGTCACTCCTTGCTGGTGATGTCCATGGTGGATCTTCTCATAAGCGGCTGAAGGTGTTTAAGGGCCTGACCGCTTCAATTAAATAATAATTTAAAAAACTTTATTGATCTTTTGTAATATTAAACATGTGAAAATCAGGTCATGTATTTAGCCTTTTAAAGAGATACCGGTGTCCAGTACTGGCGTGCCCTGTCAAAACAAAATAGCATTGCTTGTGTGCTGAGCGATGTTCAGCTTCCTCCTACAGCAGCAACATAGATACATAGACAATAGGTGCAGCAGTCGGCCATTCGGCACTTCGAGCCATCACTGCCATTCAATCTGATCATGGCTGATCATCCACAATCAGTACCCCGTTCCTGCCTTCTCCCCATATCCGTTGACTCCACTAGCCCTAAAAGCTATCTATCTAACTATCTTTTGAAGGCATCCAGTGAATTGGCCTCTACTGCCTTCTGAGGCAGAGAATCCCACAAATTCACAACCCTCTGGGTGAAAATGCTTTTCCTCATCTCAGTTCCAAATGGCCTACCCCTTATTCTTAAGCTGTGCCCCTTGGTTCTGCACTCCCCCAGCATCAGGAACATGGTTCCTGCATTTTGCGTGTCCAATCCCTCAATAATTGTATATGTTTCTATATGATCCTCTCTCATCCTAAATTCCAGAGAATACAAACCCAGTCGCTCCATTCTTTCAAGATTCAATTTAATTGTCACACGTACCAATTAAGGAACAGTGAGATTTGAGTTACCATACAGCCATACTAAGTAAAAAAGACAGAAAACACACGCAGCACATAAAATAAGGTTTAACATAAACATCCACCGCAGTGTTGCACCACTTCATGTTGTAGGCCGCAAATGGGGGGGGGGGGGGGGGAGGAGATGCGACACGGAGAAAAATCGCATCTCCGTCGAGGTAAGCGACTGAAAAAGGTTTCATACGACAGTCCCGCCAATTAACCTCATGAACCTACGCTGCACTCTCGCAATAGCAAGAATGTTCTATTTGCACAGTGGTTAGTGATAGAGGGAAGCAAAGGAGATACCCGCAGAGCTGAGCATGGGGATTGAATGAATGAATGAATGAACACTTTATTGTCACGTGTCAAGTCAGTGAAATTCTTTGTTTTGCATACCCAGAGTTGCCACATAAAGGAGGCTGATAAAGTTGTAAAGTACACCCTCACTAAACTCCTTTGTTCTCCCCTCTGCCCCCTTCACGGCAGTCCCCCCACACCAGATCCTCCTTTGCAATGGCTGGTATCAAGATAGACCACATAGACCACATTTAGGTCACCATTATCCCACAAGATTTGCAACAAAATCTAATAATCCAGGAAAAGAAAGAGCTAGATCACATCAGCATCTACAAAAAGACAGAGTTGACGTGGATAAGCTTTTCCCATTGAGGGTAGGGAAGATTCAAACATGCGGACATGACATGAGAATTAAGGGACAGAAGTTTAGGGGTAACATGAGGGGGAACTTCTTTACTCAGAGAGTGGTGGCTGTGTGGAATGATCTTCCTGCAGAAGTGGTGGAGGCAGGATCGATTTTAACATTTAAAAGTAAAGTGGATAGGTATATGGACGGGAAGGGAATGGAGGGGTATGGTCTGAGTGCAGGTAGCTGGGACTTGGGGAAAATAAATGGTCGGCATGGACTGGAAGGGCCGAGAAGGCCTGTTTCCGTGCTGTAATTGTTATATGGTTATATGGTTAAAAAGCACAGTATATATTAATTGCTGGGTTTATCAGATCCGTTAGTTATGTAAAGCTAATAGCCAATACGCATGCATTAAATAAAAAAAGCTCACCTTGAATTCTCCCATTAATGAATCTGAACGCAACGAAAATGAATTGTACACCTAAAAGATAAACAATTAATTAAACGTGCCTCGGAAGTTGCCGGAAATAGTTGTAATTTATTGTAATGTCACGTGAAACTTACTCTGATTTGGATCGATTCATCAAATAGCTCCTCGGGTGACCGGGTAACGTTGAAGAAGAAAATCTGGCAACATGAAAACACCGGTTACGGAGGGTGTACAGGAAGGTGTGGCAACGAGTGGTCAAAACAGCCAGACATCAACAGAAGTGGCAAATAATACTGTGCTTCAAAATACACAAGAACTCCATTCAATCTCTGCTTATCCATGGCCTTTAACATTCATAAGATCATAAAGTCATAAGTGATAGGTGGTGAATTAGTCCATTCGGCCCATCAAGTCTACTCCGCCATTCAATCTCCCTCCTAACCCCTTTTTCCTGCCTTCTTCCCATAACCTTGGACACCTGTACTAACAAAACAAAATCTATCTATTTTTGTCTTAAAAATGTCCACTGACTTGGTCTCTACAGCCGTCTGTGGCAATGAATTCCACAGATTCACCATCTCTTTCCTAAAATGATGTCCTTTAATTCTGAGGTTATGACCTCTAGTCCTAGACTCTCCCACTAGTGGAGACATCCTCTCCACATCCACTCTATCCAAGCCTTTCACTATTCTGTATGTTTCAATGAGGTCCTCCCTTCATTCTTCTGAACTCCAGCGAGTACAGGCCCAGTGCCGTCAACTGCTCATCATAGACTAACCTACTCATTCCTGGGATTATTCTTGTAAACCTCCTCTGGACCCTCTCCAGAGCCAGTATGTCCTTCCTCAGATATGGTGCCCAAAATTGCTCACAATACTCCAAATGTGGCCTTGTCAGCGCCTTATCGAGCCTCAGCATTACATCCCTGTTTTTGTATACAAGCCCTCTTGAAATAAATGCTTACATTGAGTTTGCTTTCTTTACTACCGATTCGATTGCAGATTTATTAACTTTTTGGGAATCCTGCACCAGCACTCCCAAGTCCCTTTGCAGCTCCGATTTCAGGATTCACTCCCCATTTAGAAAATAGTCTACACCTTTATTCCTACTACCAAAATGCACGACTCCACACTTTGTTACACTATATTCCATCTGCCTTCATTCAGTGGTGCATTCATCCCCACCCACCTTCTTCAATATCAATATCCCAGGGATATCATCCATGACTGGAAACCTGGTTGGATTCACTAAATAAATACATAAGACGGTCAAACGGACCACCATTCTGCAGAGATCTATCTTCGCTTTTTCCAGCATCTGCAGTTCATTCTTAAACTATGCTTTAGTGAAGAACTCGCACCCTGCCGCCCTCACAAAGGTGCGTCCATCATCTACACGACTAGTCACCACACAATTCAACAAATATTAACTAGATAACCAGTAGTTTCAGCTCATTCTAGAATCCCTCTATCATATTGATGAAAGCAGCCCATTTGCTCGATATCCAATGCAATTCAGGAAAGAGCTAGATAATATCGACATTTCAAAAAAGCTCAGTATTCATTCATTATTTCTTTAATGCATACTCCCAACACCATTGACTCAAACCTGCTGACCCAGTCACCTTTCTCATCGAGTATATTGGCAGATACTTTGGACTTTTGTAGGGTCTGCTCCGAGTTATATGAAGTGAATGGGTTCAAGACATATAAACATTTTCTATGTTTAAATGCTGGCACTTTTTAATTAACAGCACTATGGGATTATCTTCATCACACTGGAAACTGTTGTTCAAGGTGGCTCAATAGCCTTCAAAATATATTTTGAAGGAGCTATTCCAATAACCAATGAACCATTAACGAGTCACAAAAATGTTGGGGATCAATTGATACAACTTGATGTTGCCATTGTAATTTTGCACATGCCAGTTTCCCACCAAACACAGATAGTATTGGTGGGATACACATCAAGAGAAACGGGGGACACCTCAGTTTATCTTTGCAAAATCCCATGGGATCCTTAACACTAAGATAGCAGTCAGGCTAACACTACTGAACAACCAACTCCAAGGTAAAGGAGGACTAGCTCACATTGTATTAGCGAGATGACACCTTCAAAGTACAAAAGGACACCTATGATTCGTTAGTGCTAGAGATTCACACGGGGTTTTTAAGATACCCAAGTGAATCCTTGCATTAGTTGTAAAGTTGGTCGGCATTTCTACATGTGGGGAAAATACCAATGTAAAGTGGACAAAAGCACTGAAAAATAGAGGTCTGAAGAAGGGTCTCGACCCAAAATGTCGCCTATCTCCTTCGCTCCTTAGATGCTGCTGCACCCGCTGAGTTTCTCCAGCTTTTTGTGTAACCCACTGAAAAATAGACTTTATTCATTAAATATTCAGAACTATTAGGGAACATATATAGAATGTTCAAGAAGGAACTGCAGATGCTGGAAAATCGAAGGTAGACAAAGGTGCTGGTGAAACTCAGCGGGTGCGGCAGCATCTATGGAGCGAAGGAAATAGGTAACGTTTCGGGCCAAAACCCTTCTTCAGACAGTATGTTAAGCACAAACGGTATGTTAAGTAATGTGAGCCACATTAGTTCATCCTCAGCTATCACAAGCTTCAGAATTACACAAAAGTTACAAAAGAATTCCACCTAGGAAGTTCTACTTCAGCGTTTCGGTTGTTTGTACCTCATCAAAGTGGGGGTTGTTTCCTCTTCGAATCCTCGTCCGATGAGTCTGATTGCAGACTGTCACTTTAACCACAGGCTTTACATTATTACCCGCCAACTGACGTGCAGCAATTATCCTCACTCGAATCTGAAAAGACAGCAGATTCAACAGTTCTGCTCCAAGTTAAGCGGGAAGCAAAATTTAAAAAATGAATCCACTAGTAGCTAGTTTCCTGCGGATGGAAACTGTCTAAATTAAGTGCTGCCTTGCGCTTCTACAAGTTTGACATTTTTGAAATTAATAAATATTAAAGTGGTTCCACAAAAAAACACAATTAATTTTACAACGAAGGAAGTAAAATTTTTTTTGACTCTTCCAATGCACAGAAGGACCATGGACCAGAAGGACATGTTTGGAGGGATATGGGCCAAACGCAGGCAGGTTAGACTAGTGTAGTGTGGCCGATGTGTGCAGGTTGGGCTGAAGGGCCCGTTTCCACACTGTGTGTATCTCCGCGCTGCACCTCTGAAGTGTAAAGTGTGAAGTTGCCTCCCTTTGAGGTACGGACTGGAGGGATTGCCTCCAGCGGCTGCAAGAGGCACCCCCGGGTCACAGAGGTGGTCATGCGGGCGAGGAGAGGGACGTTGGTTGGAGGGCAGAGCCGGTCGAGGGTGACGGAGGAGGCCCTGGGGATCGCCTGGATCAGGAGCTGGTCCAGTACAGCGAGCACTTTGGACTTTTTGCAAAGGTCGCCAAAATAAGGAAACTCGTGCTCGTGTGATCGATGCGAAAATAATTTGGCTGCGCAGTGCACCTTTGGCCATTGTATCACTCTATCACTCTGTAACATTACATACCTGGAAATCCTGAGGTTTGTTAGAGAGTGGCCTCTTCCTCTTCTTCTTCCGAAGTCTTCTGGCTCCTGGATGGGATGGTACACCCGAGGGTCCTGTAACCCCTCCGTCTCCACCCTCCACATCACCTTCATCACCTTCATCTGCAAAAGGCAAGCGATTCAGCGAGAACTCAGATAATTTCCATTTGCACATGCCTTCCCTGGTACACATTGAAATGTTCAATCTCTTCTGAACTTCTATCAAATGCACTGATCACTTAATGAATCGCAACCTTAAAGTGCCACTTAACGAATGAATACATTTATTAACCAAGTAGTCACATACAAGGAAATTGCCTTGGTGCTCCGCCCGCAAGTGACAACATCGTCAAAAATAGCCCAACTACCTCGCTCCAAGCATTCAGTCTTTACAATCCAATTAAGACAGATGCAAAATGCTTGAGTAAGTCAGCGGAAGAGGCAGTATCTTTGGAGAGAAGGAACGGGTGACGTTTCCGGTTGAGACCCTTCTTCAGACCTGAAACGTCACCCATTCCTTCTCTCCAGAGATGCAGCCTGTCCCGCTGAGTTACTCCAGTTTTTTGTGTCTATCTTCGTTTTCAGCCAGCATCTGCAGTTCCTTCATACACATAAAGAAATGTAAAATGGTTCATTGTTAGCTGAGGAGGTGACAACGAGGTATACAATCAGTAATATTTCATCAGGGGGACAGTAGAAATAGTCAGAAACCTATGAGGGGGGAAGGAACGTCGAGAGTGGGGAAAGCAAGAGTGACTTGACGTTGGGGATGTCAATACTCATACCCATGGATTGTAAGCGACCCAAGTGAAATATGAGGTGCTGTCCATCCAATTTGCATTGAGCCTCACCCTGACAGTGGAGGAGGTCCAGGTCAGAAAGACCAGTCTGGGAATGGGAGGGAGAGTTTAAATATTTATTCAATTGTTGCTTTAATTAATTAGCAATTTAGCATTAATGCCAAGGCTACCCAAGCTCCCCGTTTCACTCTATGCACAAAGTGGATAGTGGACAAATTAGGGAACATTTCCAGCATTTTCTCTTTGTAAACCAGGGATATGAATTGGTTTGAATGGAGATTTCGGGAGAGTTTGCTCAACATTAGCAGCACAGTAAGGTTGGCAACTCATACCGAGAATCTTCTTCGAAACCTTAATTGGCCATGAATGGTGGCAGTGCCAAATGCTTGCTGGGAGCTTTTCATCTCCCCTCACATTTTGAATGAAACATTTTGCCAGGATTATAGTTGTTTCACCAAAATCAGCATCCTTGCAGTTGTATGCTCGGGTGGCAATTGAATTGGACTCCTGTGTGCTGTAGTCCATGTGCATGGCATACAGTACTTTAAGAAACAAAGATGGGGCACTGTTCAGATATTATCTAAGCAATTTCGTAGAATACAATAGCTAAAGTGTAGTGAGCAGTTTCTTGCATATTACTCAGACATTTTCATCCAAACTGAATTATTACCAGTATAATTAATTAACGTGGTACTCCAAACAGATATATTGGAAACTTAAACACACAAGAGTAACTCAAGAAGTGACCATGCCTTCCATGAGGATCAAAGAAATTATAAACCAAATTCTTGAACACGTTTAATGCCGAATCTCTAAAGGCAGAAGTTAATTTATGTTACATGTAGGCAGGAACTGCAGATTTTTTACATCAAAGATAGACACAATTCTGGAGGAACTCAGCAGGACAGGCAGCATCTCTGGAAGATATCATGTTACAATTCTTTATCAGTCACAAATACAAATTACAAACAGCTCGCAGTCCAATTGCATCGCCAATGGCAATGATCCATTAACTTTGCTCCTCGCTTTGTCCTTAAGTTGATCCACCAATATTATCCCCAAGTCATTCTGCCCTTATTTAGACAATTCAACAACACCATTGCAATCAACACAAACATGTTGGCAAGATCAGAGCAAGGAACGTTTTAGCACTAGAGAAAAAAAAATCTACTCCTGCAGAATCCAGCTTAAAATTTGTCAAACATTAGAACTAATGATGCATAATTAGTTTAAAGTTTATAAGAAGCGTAAACAACAAAAAAAAACAAATTCATTGCTGGAAAGCCCTGGGCATAAATGAACTCGCAGCAGTAACATTACAAGCAGACTTTGTTTCCCAGAAATTCAGATCTCGAATATAGAATTTACCCACGGCATTTTAACTTGTGAAAATATTGCATGTGATTAAAGCAGCTGACCTGTTGAAATGCCACTGCCCCGAACACGAAGAAAGAGAGGTTATCAAGTGAAGGTTAGCTAATAGAACGAATACCATCATCTGGAGAGCTTTGCATGGTTAAAATGAGTGGGGGTTGAATTTTGTTAACTGTAGGAGTCTGGTCACATTCCGAGCAAAATTCCACGGGAGCTCTGCCTTCTCAAATAAATAACTTCAGTTAACCGATGACCAAACCCTTGCACTCCTCATCAAGATCTTTTCCAAAATTCCACAGATTCACAACTCTCTGGGTGAAAAACTTTTCCCTCATCTCAGTCCCAAATGGCCTTAGCGGCAGAGTAGCTGCATCACAGTGCTTTTAGCGCCAGAGACCATGGTTCGATCCTGACTACGGGTGCTGTCTGTACGGAGTTTGTATGTTCTCCCCGTGACCAAGTGGGTTTTCTCTGACATCTTCCAGTTTCCACCCACACCAAAGATGTACAGGTTTGTAAGTCAATTGGCATTGGTATAAATGTAAAAGTGTTCCCTGGTGTATGTAGGGTACTTTAATGTTCAGGGGTCACTGGTCGATGCGGACTCGGTGGGTCACTGGTCGATGCAGACTCGGTGGGCTGAAGGGCCTGTTTCCGTGCTGTATCTCTAAATTATTAAAAAAAGAATCCCATTTTCCAGCACTTGGTTTGCGGTCAACTGCACCTTTAATGATTTAAGTGCACGAATTTCCTCCATGGTCACAGCATTCACAGCCAAGTCCATCAACATCATGCCACTGTCATTGACCACTGCCTGCTTCGTGCCGGCTACAGCAAGACCAGGAGGTTGAATGTTAAACTACTGGACACAGAAAACAGAGCAGCAACTGGAGAGGTTACGCAGGCTGGACACTCTAAAGGGCCTGTCCCACTTAGATGATTTTTTCGGCGACTGTCACAGTCGTAGCAGGTGACTGGACCCCCCATGCCAATGTCTACGACAACCTCCCACCTAGTTGACATCACGCTGCGACAACCTACCGACAACCCAATCGTCGCGACTTAGGACGTCCACCTACGACAACCTACATGCACCCGCGATAAGCTACAACAAGCTACGACCCTGTCGGCGACTACTGAAGACAATTCAGTCGCCGGTACCTGTCGCCGGTTGACGTAGGTAATCACCAATGGAATTCACCGAAGTCAGCACCCGGCGACAACCAGCGTCACCTGGCGACAACCTATGACAGCGCCTACGACAGGTGAAGACAAGCTACGTCAAGCCCACAGCCGCCGAAACGTTTTGAACATTTCAAAATCCAATGGCGACAAGAAAAAAGTTACGATATTTTGGTGACTATTTTGACAACTCACGACCATACAGGCGTCACCTTGCAACCATGTGGCAACTGCCTAATCGCCTGTGGTCGCAAAAAAAAAATAGCCTAAGTGGGACAGACCCTTGAAATTACTCTACGCACTGGTGGAACGCAGCCAAGGAACTCTTCATGAGGAAAAGCAACCGCATGATCAATACTTTGACTGCAGAACAATTCTTGCAAGCTGCAGCTTCGACGAGGTAGCTCAGAAATGTTCTCACCGTCAGACAGATGACCTGCCGATAGGCACAAAAAGCTGGAGTAACTCAGCAGGACAGGCGGCATCTCTGGAGAGAAGGAATGGGTGACATTTCGGGTCGAGACACAAAGATGACCTGCTGTGCTGGTGTGTATGGCACAAAGTCGAGAGCCATTGACCCGGGGGAGCCAACAAGCTCTACCTACTCCTTTGAAATGAATTAATCTCCTACAAGTGAATTGTGGCTAAATGGTACTTGGCTGTGGGACTAGATGGGCCTAGACTTGGCGAACGTGTACAGCACTCATTTGCTAGCGAAAAGCATATCAAACTCCACATGGAAGAGCTTCATCCTCATCTATAATCAGAAGGAGGGGACAAAAAGTAAGGAAAAAAATTGATACCCCATTGTTGGCTGTTGATTGCAAGATTTGGTCTAATGCCATTGCCTATCAAGTCACAGGCTTCATCAGCAAGTGTACAAAGGAATGCATACCAGAGACAACAATACACGTCCATCCCAATCGGAAACCACGGATGAATTGCACAGTCAGCTGAACTCCAAGCGACTGCATTCAAGTCAAACAACCCTGAGTAGCACAAGAAATCCATTTGCAAGGCTATCAAGGATGTTGAGGGAAGTCCAGGCCAAAAACCGTGGCAATAACATAAACACCAGTGGATCGTGCCATGGCTTGCACAAAGGGCTACAAAGCTAGGGTGACATCGGGCAGTAACATCGGCAACAAAATGTCCCCCCCCCCAGATAAGCTCAATTAATTCTATGTTTGCCTTGAAGCGATGGTCAGTGGAAGGACGTTAGTCTCGACTGCTCCTATGCCAACGATCATTGTGACAGATGTAAGATTAACCTCCTGCAAGAGAATCACCGAGAGCAACAGGCCTGGGCAGAGTCTCCATCCACAGGACCTACATGAACCAGCTGGCAGAACAATTCACAGACATCTTTAACTTCTCACTATTCTATTCTGTGATCCCCACTTGCTTGAAGACGACTGCCATCATCTTGGTGCCAAAGAAAAGCAAGGTAACGCAATGTCTGAATGACTGCCATCCAGTGGCTCTACCGTCTGTCACCATGAGGTGCTTTGAGAGACTGGTGATCGAGTCCAGCCTCCCTTGACCTTCTGCAGTTTGCCTACCATTGCAACAGGTCCACAGCAGGCGCCATCTCCCCGACTCATTCATCTCAACCTACCTCAAATAGAAACAAAATGCTGGAATAACTCAGCAGGACAGGCAACATCTCTGGAGAGAGGGAGCGGGTGATGTTTTGGGTCGACTCGAAACGTCACCCACTCCTTCCCTCCAGAGATGCTGCCTGTCCTGCTGAGTTACTCCAGCATTTTGTTTCTATTTTCAATTTAAACCAGCATCTGCAGTTCCTTCCTACTCATCCTCCCTCAATGCAGATACGGGACTATTTCTCCGGAACTGTCAAGCTAAAATTCTGCAAAACTACATCCTGCCCTCTGGCATTTTTCTCTTTGCTCTGGTTGTAAGTGTATGATTTGATTGTGATCACATTTAGTATTATCTGATTAGACCGGATGGCATGTAAACAAAAGCTTTTCATTGTATCTTGATACAGGTGACAATAATAAACCAATACAAAGTCAAGTCTGACTTGATGCAAGAGATCTACCGAAACCTACTCATCTTAAATGAGAGAATTGATTTGACTGCATATCCGGAAGTGGCGGCGCTGCCTTGCAGTTTATTTTAGTTGTCTATATGTGGGGGGGTGGGAGAAACATGTTTCTTGACTCTTCCTTCGGGGGGGGGGGGATGAGACCTTTTCTTGCCGCATCCCCCGTCTCCGTCTGCGCTGAGGCCTAATCGCGGAGCTGGCGGCCTCCAACTGGGACCGACCTCGAGGCTCCGGAGGCAGAGCCAGGACTTACCAACGCGAGGCTGGCCGACTTCGGGGCTGTGGTGGCGTTGCGACCCGACTTGCGACCTGACTTTGGTGCCTCGGAGGCTCGGCCGCGGGCCCAGTGGTCTCGGCCGCGGGCCAATGGACGACATCATCGTCGGGAGCTCGCAGGTCACAGGTTGGCGACCTGTTTTCTGGAGCTCCCGCGGCAACAGCTTCGTCCGCTGGACTGGAGGGCGGCAGCTTCGACCGCCCCGGGCCGCGGAGTTTGAACCGGCCCGTTCACGGAGCTCGGACTTGCTTACCATCACCCGGCGGGGTCACAACATTGGAGGCCTGGATCGCCTCAGCGCAGAGGGAGAGCAAAGAGGGAAGAGACAAGGACTTTGGGACTTTTGCCTTCCATCACAGTGAGGAGGTGCCTGGTGGACTCACTGTGGTGGATGTAAAACTGTGTTGAGTGTGTGTTTTGCTATTTATTCTAGGTTATGACTGCAGGCAAAACCAATTCGTTGTACTTAAAAGTGCAATGACAATAAAATTGAATCGGAATCTGAACATGATGCACACACGTTCCTCAGTATGTTTTGGGGAGTGAATCTCAAATTGGATACAATTGCTTCACACAGATAGATATCAGCCATGCTGCCCCATTTAATGGGCCAGGAATTTGTTAATAATATTTTTATTAGATGTAGTAATTTCCAAGTAGTAAAACAAATTTACAAATACCAACGTAATTCAGTAAATGTACAACTATTATATTCGCTATTATTATCTTCTGTTTTTTAGAAATAAAGAAAGAATAAGAAAAAAGGAATAGACTTTAAATCGAAAAAAAAAAGAAAATGATTGTGTTTGAATAATAAAAAAAGATAAAAAGTCAAAGAAAAAAAAACAAAAAAAAAGAAAAAGAAAACAAACACTACTTAGTATATATCTATTCAGTATATATATATAATTCCCCTTTATGAACAATATATGGTATAATATGAATATTTAAGATAGAAACAACAAAATGTATTGTAATTATAACGTCGTATTGCGGAGACGTGTACACAAAACCCAATTAGAAAATCCATATTTTTTTCGTCAAATCCTGTCTAGTACCCATTGAGTAGTAATGCCAAGAACAGCTAGCCCTTCAAATATTGTATATATGGAGACCATATTTGTTCAAAGATTTCACATTTGTCCATTAGGACAAATCTGATTCTTTCCAAATACAAAGTCTCCAACATCTCTGCTGTCCACATTTTAATTATGGGGGTTAATGTTCCCTTCCAAAATTTCAATATTATTTTTTTCCCTATTATCAAACAGTAATCTAAGAAAATTCTTTGATTTACTGTTAATACGCATTGTGAATCCGGAATTCCTAATATTATTAACTTTGGTTCTGGATCCAGTTTAACTCTAAGAACTTCAGATATAACTCTAAAGATTTCTGTCCAATAATAACTAAGTTTTGAACACGTTACAAAACTATGTATTAAATTAGCCTCTAAATTCTGACATTTATCACAAATAGGAGAGACATTAGGAAAAATTCTATTTAATTTGGTTTTTGAATAATGTAACCTATATAAAACTTTAAATTGTATCAATGTATGCCTCGCGTTTAATGAACAGCGATGTATGCGTTGTAAACTTTCTTCCCAAGATTCTTTTGTTATAGATAAACCAATTTCATTTTCCCATGCTTGACGGTATATTTCTGTTGTTGGATTCTCCCTATCCAAAATAAGATTATATATATAAGCTATAAATTTTTCTGAATTTGGATGTTTATTAAATACTTCATCTAATAATCCTGGTTCTTTAATTTTATAATCTTGTGTGTTAGACTTAATATAATCTCTAATTTGTAGATACCTAAACAAATTATGCGGTGGTAACCCATAAATTTCTTGTAACTCATGAAATAAAAGAAATTTTCCCTTTCTATACAGATGTTCAATCCTATAAATACCCAAATCCTCCCATTGTCTAAACCCCCTATCTAATATAGAGGGTTTAAATAAAGGGTTATTCATAATTGGTAGTTTAAGTGACAAATTATCCAAACATAAAGTCTTGACTATTTGTTTCCAAATACGTCTATTGCTATGAATTATAGGGTTGTTCCTATAAATTTTATTTTGTATTTCTCTTGGCGCAAAAAGAATTGAACTTACATTAAAAGGTAAACAATCTTCCTTTTCCATCTTTAACCACGTTGGTTCGTAATCCAAATTTACCCACCAAAAATTCATATTCTTAATCTGGACTGCCCAAAAATAGTACAAAAAATTTGGAAGTGCTAATCCTCCATTTATTTCTGATTTACATAAATGTTTTTTACTTATTCTATGATTTTTATAATCCCAAATAAAACTATTGACAATGTTATCTATTTTTTTTTAAAACTCTTTGGGAGATAAAAAGGAATAGCTTGAAACAAATATAGCAGTTGTGGTAAAAAGATCATTTTTATAGCATTTATTCTACCAATCATAGATATAGGAAGTGTTTTCCAGTATAAAATATTTTTTCTAAGTTTATCTAATAATAGGGGATAATTAGATTTAATTAATGAGTTATAGGATTTAGATACATTAATACCTAAATATTTAAATTTATCCGTAACTATTTTTAGTGGATATTGTTGCAATATATTTGATCTTATTCCGGTTATAGGCATAATCTCACTTTTATTCCAGTTAATTCTATATCCAGAAAATCTGCCAAATTTAGTTATAACATTAAATAGCTTGGGTATACTGATCTCTGGTTTTGTAATATAAATTAATACATCATCTGCATATAAAGATATTTTATTAGTTGTAGTATCAGTATTATATCCATATATTTCTGGTTCAGATCTAATCCTTTCAGCTAAAGGCTCTATCACCATAGCGAATAACAAAGGCGACAGCGGACATCCTTGTCTACAACCCCTATGAAGCTTAAATTTAGCTGACAATATTTGGTTAGTTAATATTCTTGCAGTGGGATTCGAATATAGAATTCTTATCCATTTACAAAATCTATCCCCCAATTGGAATTTCTCCATTATTCTAAATAAATATGGCCATTCAACCTGATCGAATGCTTTTTCTGCATCTAAGGACATAACAGCTAAATCCCTATCCCCAACTCTTTTTGAATATATGATATTAAATAATCGTCTCAAATTATAAGATGAGTAACGCTTTGGGATAAAACCTGTTTGATCATGGTGTATTATTTTAGTAATCACCAAACTTAATCTTCGTGATAAAACTTTAGCTAAAATTTTTTGATCTGTATTTAAAAGAGCAATTGCTCTATATGATCCTGGGTCTTCCAAGTCCTTGTCAACCTTAGGAATTAGTTTAATTGTAGATTCATTTAGGGATTCCGGCAATTTTCCTTGTTCATATGTATATTTATACACTGCATGTAATCTTGGGGAGATCAGATCTTGAAATTTCTTATAAAATTCTGTACTCAGGCCATCCGGGCCCGCTGCTTTTCCATTATTTAATGATCCGATTGACTCCTCAATATCTTTTATTGATATATCCGCATTTAACAAGTCTCTACCTCCCTGATCTAAGCTGTTAATATTACATTTTTGTAGAAATGTATCCATTTCATCCATTTGTCCTGTTATTTTTGATGAATAAAGACTTTGATAATATTGTAAAAATATATCATTGATATCTTTTGGTAAGGTCGATATATTGCCATTCTCAGATCTAATTCTATGTATCATTTTTTCGTCCTCTCGCTTTCTAAGTTGTCGAGCCAACAATTTTTGCGGTTTATCTCCAAATTCAAAGTGCACTTGTTTAGTTTGTTGATAAAGTTTAATTACTTGATTGGAATATATTTTATTTAGTTTATATTTTAATATTGCAATTTTATTACTTAACAATTTAGAGGGCTGTTTTGTATTCTCCATATCTAATTGTTTTATCTCTTTTTCCAAGTTTTGTTCCGTCTTTCTATTTTCTTTATTAAAGTATGCTTGTGCCGATATTATAGCTCCGCGCATAAATGCTTTAAATGTATCCCAAAGTAATGATGGTGAAACTTCAGGTTTGTCATTAGTTTCAAAGAATAATTTAATCTGTTTTACCAGATAATCATAACAAGCCTTATCCTTTAATATTTCGGGATTAAACCTCCAATTATTAGATTTTATAATTATATCTTTTAATTTTATCTTAAAAGTTAATGGAGCGTGATCTGAAATAATAATATTATGATATTTTGAATCATATGTAAATGGAAGTAATTTTGAATCTATTAAAAAATAGTCTATCCTCGAGTAAGTTCCAAATACAGGTGAGAAAAATGAATATTCTCGTCCTATTGGATTATCTATTCTCCAGATGTCCTTAACGTTTGCTGTACTAATAAAGGAATTTATAAGTATGCTTGACTTAGAAATAGATTTACTTTTTGTTGACGATCTATCTAAATAATTATCCAAAGTACAATTAAAATCTCCTCCAATTATTAAGTTATGTTCTGCAGCTATAGGGATATTATTAAATATTTTCTTAAAAAATAATGGGTTATCAAAGTTAGGGGCATATATATTCATTAGAGTTACTTTTTTAGAATATAATTCCCCTGTAATTATTACATACCGACCTTCTGTATCCTCTATTATAGAACTTAATTTAAAAGGTATACCTTTACGAATGATTATTGCAACCCCTCTAGATTTATGTATAAATGAGGAGTGATACACTTTCGAAATCCATTTAGCTGTTAGTCTGTGTCGAGCATCTTTTTTAAGGTGGGTCTCTTGAAGAAGAGACGTCAGACTTCAATCTGTTTAATTGAGCTAACACCTTACCTCTTTTAATTGGCTCATTAACTCCCTTAACATTCCAACTACAGAAGGTGATTCCATTACCCCCAATCTTCCCATTAGTATCTTGCATTTTACTATTAAGGTGGTTTATATTGGAATAACCGTCCCGGCCCGTACAACTCAACATTGTAACCAGACCTTGGTTTGACGAAAATTAGTGTACGTCCTTCTATTTCATATACACGTCTCTTTGAACTGACTATATAATACCAATCGTAAATATTTTCATATACTGTATAATATAAAATCAAATATCTAATATACCTAAAATAATAAAAAGTGAGTGAAAGTGAGTTGAAAAGTGTTAGTAAAGTGCTCAGAAAAAAAAATAACTACACCTATATAGAGTGTAGTGTGTGTTAGTGCAAGCCACACTAACGTGGCTACTAATCTACTGACTTCCGTAAAAAAAAAAGATGTTAATAATTCCAGCTCCAATCTTAAATGCTATATATTTTGGGGTAGGGTACTAAATTTGTATACTTAGTAATAATTCATATTATTAGTGACTATTATAATTACTATTCTAATTAGTAATACTATGTTAGGGGGGGTAGATAATACTATGTTAGGTGAATAATTGCCATTTTATATGGATAGATAACACAGTAATCTATCCATCTCTCTTTAAACCAAAATTTAAGTCCATGTCCAATATTCATCCTCCTTCTCCATAATGATTCATAACCGCGGATGGGTCATAAAAGTTCAGCCATCATCTTCTTGGTCTTGATCCACTTGTTCTTCTTCCTCTTCTGTTTCATTCTGTATTTTTCGGGCGAATTCCAGTGCTACAGTATGCTTCACGAAACGGAACTCTTTGTTGTTGTAGGTTACTCTTAATGTTGCTGGGTACATCAAGCCATATCTCAGATCCTTCGTATCCTTCAGATTCCTCAGAACACCTCTTGTTTCTGTGAATAAGGATCTTCTCTTGGCCACTTCCGCCGGATAATCTCTGAAGATACTGATATTATCTCCTTCATACTTAAAATTTTTCTTGCGTATTATTATCTTCATCATTTCTTCAAAAGCATGATCGTAAACCACCTTTACAATCATTTGTCTTGGGGGTGCATCCCTCCTGGGAGCCCGCCTTAATGCCCTGTGTGCACGGCCCAACAGGGGTTCTTGATCCAGATTCAAAATATCCTTCAGTAGTTTTGCAGCAAATTTTCGAGGGTCTTGATTTCCCTCGCGACCCTCGCTCAAACCAACTATACGCAAATTCTTACGCCGTTGACGTCTCTCCAGATCGATACATTTCTCATTTATTTTGCGTAATAATTCTGATAGACGTTTGTTCTCGGAGTGGAGTTTCTCTCTCTCCTTGGTGTTTAATACAGCCATCTCCGTTAGCTCTTTAATTGTCTCTTTTTGTTGGTCGAGCGTAATTATAATAGGATCAATCTTATCATCCAGCATTCTTTCCATACCAGCAGCTGCGTCTTTTATCTCCACCATTTGTTTTTGTAACTCAACATCAGCCTTTTCTTTCCACTCGTTCATCATAATTTTTACCGTTTCTATAACTTCATTTTTTAAATCTTCTTTAATTCTTTCATGAAACACTAGAATGTCAGCCCTTAAATTTTTAATATCCTCTTTATAATCCTTCTTATTATCTTTAAGTAATTTCTTCATCTCACCTAGGATATTAACTTTGAGGTCCTCCAGTTCAGCTTTCCTCTGCGAAATCTCTTCTTGGGAAGCAGCCAGACTCGAGCCCAGGGCACCAGTCGGGCCTATTTCCCTTTTTCCAGGTTTTTTTCCGGGGGGGGGAGCGAGACATCATTTTCTTGAAAAAGTCGCGCGCCTGATGACGTCACGGACCTTTTAAACGCTACCGGAGCCGTTCCCAGTCGTTCTCCCGCGGTGAGTACGGTTGACTGACCCCTAGACCCCCGTTTTTTATACAATTTTTAGTGGAGCTGTAATGGCGCGACTCCACTCACACCATGGCGCCAACCGGAAGTGCCAGGAATTTGCCCCATCAAATCTAGAGTCGGGTAAAGGGCATCCATCACCACAAAGTGCCCTTGCTCTGGTCTTGTTTGCGCACTAGGTTGAGCCTTTTGCCGACTCCCAACAGGAAGGACAAGGCAGAAGATGAGTGGTGACTCCAGGCAGCCTCCCTGTTCATGGATAATGTCACCACTTCTGCTTGGATCCACTTTCAGTCTGCAGGTTGATCAGCAGGCGTTGCTCTCTACCAACTGGTCAAAATATTTATCTGTCTGAAGGGTTTCAACCCGAAATGTCACTCATTCCTTCTCTCCAGAGATACAGCCTGTCCCGCCGAGTTACTCCAGCATTTAGTTTCCTTCTTCATTTCAAACTAGCATCTGCAGTTCCTTCCCACACAAACTATTTATTTATTCCCTTCAATGTTAGTTCAGATTACCCTTCAGGATCTGAGTAGCAGGACTGTGGCAAGATTTGGTTGAAGTAGATAGCCGAATCTGCAGCAGAAGTTGGGAAATTTGGGGGAATCATTTAAATCTCTTCCCTCTACGGGAGACCCGACCTTTTCCCTGTCGGGTCTCCGTTGTCGTTGGGGCCTAGCACCGTGGAGCGGCCTCCAGCTGGAACGACCTGGGCTCCAGTTGCGGACTAACCATCGTGGGGCTGGCCGGCCTCGGAGCGTGGAGTGCTGTGGTGGCGCACGGCTGCGACCAGACTTCGGGGGCGTCAGCTGCAGGCCTGTGGACAGTGACATCGGGAGCTCGCGGGTCCCTGGTGGGAGACCGCTTTTCAGAGCTCCTGCTGCGGCAGCTTCTCCCGCCCGAGTTGCGGGGCTGAAAATGACCCGGAGCGGGGCCTGACATCGCCCGGCGCGGCGTTAACGGCCGCGGGACCTGCCTTCGCTCGCCGGGGAGAGACAAGACTTTGCCTTCCATCACTGTGAGGAGGAGATTCACTGTGATGGATGTTTGTGTAGATTGAGTGGTTGTGTGTCTCCTTTGTTTCTTTGTGTTGTATGGCTGCAGAAACCAAAGTTCCTAACGGATTAATAAAGTTAATTGAATTGGCATTCTTGGTGGTGGGCAAGAACCAGTTCATCAGGGGAGAGGCATTCTTAATTGCCCTAAACGGCTCGCATCCCACTCTAGCAGCCACTCGAGCCATCTTCCACTTCATCTCGAGCACTAAAGTGGATTACATTTGTTTGTGATAATCCACAGTTGCACAAAGAGAACAAATATGCTTAACGTAACCTTCATCCGGACACCTTCCTTTGCCCGCTGCACTGCAGAAGGGTTGCCGTGGAGTAACACCTTGAATCACAAGTCAATCTGGCAGCGGTCCACAAACAATGTACTGGAGACCTCGTGAGAAAATAATATGAGGAATTATTCCAGGGCGGATTGCCAAATCCCATTGGCAGAATGCCCCATCGTTAAAACTCTCAAACACCAGGATGTCTATGGGCCGTTTGAGCAAAGCATCTTTCCTGTCAAATCCTTCCTGCAGAGCCATAGTCTCAACCCCACTGCAGTGAGACGTGGGTGCGGTGTGGTCAAGACAGTCATACACCTACTTGAGTTTGCCAGGGTGTGGAGAGGGAGGCAGTTATTCTTGTTGAGGCTTGCCCCGAGTTATACAACTACTTAGAAAGCACACAAAGTATACTGAAGGAGAGGCGCGCTTTGGTCTGACTGGAAACTTGGTCTATCAGTGTCTGACGTCCACAAGTCAATATCACCAATGGCATGGCCCAAGGTGCAGGAGAAGATACTGAGGGATGCACAGTCTTGGTGCAGGAACCGCAAATGGACATGGGGCAGGATAACAATCTTCCCTACAGCCATCAGGTAATAAACACTACAACCAATAAGCTCTAAACTACATAGACTTGGGGGTTATCGTCGATACTTTTTTGCGTATCTTTCATTCATTGTTCTTTTTCTCTCCACATCACTGTCTATATCTCTCGTTTCCCTGATCCCTGACCAGTCTGAGGAAGGGTCTCGACCCGAAACGTCACCTATCTCCTTCGCTCCTTAGATGCTGCTGCACCCGCTGAGTTTCTCCAGCTTTTTGTGTAACCCATAACAATGGGGGCATTGGTTTAGGCTTTTTCACCATTATTGGTTTTTAATGTGCTAATGCGTCTGTGTGCGTCTGTGCATACACTGCACTTTTTTCTCTTGTTTATTATATTGTTTACAGTGTACTATGTTTACATATTCTGTTGTGTTGCAGCAGGTCAGAATGTCATTGTTCTATCTGGGACACATGACAATAAAACACTCTTGACGTGAGACTGTTCCAACAGGACTGACCCCCTATTTATTGCATTATTGAAGTATTCGAGTCCGTGCTCAATGATTATAGGAGATTAGTGGGCAAAATTAGGGCACACGGTATTGGGGGTGGAGTGCTGACATGGATAGAGAAACATAGAAACATAGAAACATAGAAATTAGGTGCAGGAATAGGCCATTCGGCCCTTCGAGCCTGCACCGCCATTCAATATGATCATGGCTGATCATCCAACTCAGTATCCCGTACCTGCCTACTCTCCATACCCTCTGATTCCCTTAGCCACAAGGGCCACATCTAACTCCCTCTTAAATATATCCAATGAACTGGCCTCAACTACCCTCTGTGGCAGAGAATTCCAGAGACCCACCACTCTCTGTGTGAAAAAATTCCTTCTCATCTCGGTCCTAAAGGGTTTCCCCCTTATCCTTAAGCTGTGACCCCTTGTCCTGGACGGCCCCAACATCGGGAACAATCTTCCTGCATCTAGCCTGTCCAACCCCTTAAGAATCTTGTAAGTTTCTATAAGATCCCCTCTCAATCTCCTAAATTCTAGAGAGTATAAACCGAGTCTATGCAGTCTTTGCTCATAAGACAGTCCTGACATCCCAGGAATCAGTCTGGTGAACCTTCGCTGCACTCCCTCTATGGCAATAATGTCCTTCCTCAGATTTGGAGACCAGAACTGTACGCAATACTCCAGGTGTGGCCTCACCAAGACCCTATACAACTGAAGTAGAACCTCCCTGCTCCTATACTCAAATCCTTTTGCTATGAAAGCTAACATACCATTGGCTTTCTTCACTGCCTGTTGTACCTGCATGCCTACTTTCAATGACTGGTGTACCATGACACCCAGGTCGCGCTGCATCTCCCCTTTTCGTAATCGGCCACCATTTAGATAGTAGTCGGTTTTCCTATTTTTGCCACCAAAGTGGATAACCTCACATTTATCCACATTATACTGCATCTGCCAAACATTTGCCCACTCACCCAGCCTATCCAAGTCACCTTGCATTATCCTAGCATCCTCCTCACAGCTAACACTGCCCCCCAGCTTAGTGTCATCCGCAAACTTGGAGATATTGCCTTCAATTCCCTCATCCAGATCATTTATGTATATTGTAAATAGCTGGGGTCCCAGCACTGAGCCTTGCGGTACCCCACTAGTCACTGCCTGCCATTGTGAAAACGACCCGTTAACTCCTACTCTTTGCTTCCTGTTTGCCAGCCAGTTCTCTATCCACATCAATACTGAACCCCCAATGCCATATGCTTTAAGTTTATATACTAATCGCTTATGTGGGACCTTGTCGAAAGCCTTCTGGAAGTCCAGATACACCACATCCACTGGTTCTCCCCCATCCACGCTACTAGTTACATCCTCGAAAAATTCCACAAGATTCGTCAGACATGATTTACCTTTCGTAAATCCATGCTGACTTTGTCCAATGATTTGACCACTTTCCAAATGTGCTGCTATCCCATCTTTAATAACTGACTCTAGCAGTTTCCCCACTACCGATGTTAGACTAACTGGTCTGTAATTCCCCGTTTTCTCTCTCCCCCCCTTCTTAAAAAGAGGGGTTACGTTTGCTACCCGCCAATCCTCAGGAACTACTCCAGAATCTAAAGAGTTGAAGAAGAAGTGGGTGGCAGACAGGAAACAAAGAGTAGGGTTTAACGGGTCCCTTTCAGAATGGCAGGCAGTGACTAGTGGAGTGCCACAAGGCTCGGTGCTGGGACCGCAGCTATTTACAATATACATCAATAATTTGGATGAAGGGATTCAAAGATACATTAACAAATTTGCAGATGACACAAAGCTGGGTGGCAATGTGAACTGTGAAGAGGATGCTATGAGAATGCAGGGTGACTTGGACAGGTTGGGGGAGTGGGCAGATGCATGGCAGATGAAGTTTAATGTGGATAAATGTGAGGTTATCCACTTTGGTGGCAAAAACAGGAAGGCAGATTACTATCGAAATGGCGTCATGTTGGGGGAAGGGGAAGTACAACAAGATCAGGGTGTCCTTCTACATCAGTCTATTAAAGTATGCATGCAGGTACAGCAGGCAGTGAAGAAAGCGAATGGCACGTTGGCCTTTATAACAAGAATATAGGAGCAAAGAGGTTGTTCTGCAGTTGTACAGAGCCCTAGTGAGACCACACCTGGAGTATTGTGTGCAGTTTTGGTCCCCTAATTTGAGGAAGGGCATTCTTGCTATTGAGGGAGTGCAGCATAGGTTTACAAGGTTAATTCCCAAGATGGCGGGACTGTCATATGCTGAGAGAATGGAGCAGCTGGGCTTGTACACTCTGGAGTTTAGAAGGATGAGAGGGGATCTCATTGAAACATATAAGATTGTTAAAGGCTTGGACACGCTAGAGGCAGGAAACATGTTCCCGATGTTGGGGGAGTCCAGAACCAGGGGCTACAGTTTGAGAATGAGTAAGCCATTTAGAACGGAGACGAGGAAACACTTTTTCTCACAAAGAATGGTGAGTCTGTGGAATTCTCTGCCTCAGAGGGCGGTGAGGGCAGGTTCTCTGGATACTTTCAAGAGAGCTAGATAGGGCTCTTAAAGATAGTGGAGTCAGGCGATATGGGGAGAAGGCAGGAACGGGGTACTGATTGGGGATGATCAGCCATGATCACATTGAATGGCGGTGCTGGCTCCAAGGGCCAAATGGCCTACTCCTGCACCTATTGTATGGGGTGCTTTGATATATCGCAAGAGCGCGTATTGAAATGCTTCCCAAAACAGTGGTGGCAATGACATGCCCTGTGTTTACTGTACACAAATAAAGCACGTTTGAAAACACATTTCCCCCCAGTTTGTAACTTATCAAAGATTTAAGCAGTCATGATTAATAAATAGTACACTGACATTATATTTTTTTAAAATCAATGGTTGTGCATAAACAAGACAGCTGAGTGAAGCTTCACTCCCTCTACACTCTTTCACAGGGTGGAAAATAAAAGTATCAAAAGATGTTGGCGTAGAAACCCTAGCCACTGGTTGGTGTGTCAACACTGTCAAATCTGGCACAGCAAGATCAACTAGCATAATGGAGTGACATTAATCAGACGATTACATTTAAATCATGTGCAAAAAAAACAAGTTCTGAAGATCAAATGACACCATGCAGATTGCATGCCTGACTAGCCGATACGATCAGATTTTACTTTGGAGTCACGCGAGTGACGACGTGAAGAAGCCCCGCCAGGCGCATGCCGTCATTACGTTGACGCACGTCGTTTTGAACGGAGCTGGAGAGCGCAGCTCCACCAGCGGCAAGTAGAAAACCTCGCAGGTAAGTGTTTTCAAAAAACTTTCCAGCGAGAGTTAAGCTCCGTAAGGCTGGCTTGCGAGTCAGCAGGAGGAGCAGGAGGTACAGCGGGAGAAGCAAGCGTGGGTCACACAGCATTGTGGTCCCATCGCAGCGATCGGGAAAATAGATAAGTGTGGTGCTGGTTCCGATACCGGTGGCCGTTATTTCCGTAGTTAATAACCCTCCAGCTGCTCTAGTGTCACAGGGCACTGAGGGCACAACGATAGGAAAGTACATACAAGGTCTGCTCTGAGTATGTGTTACCAGATGCAGTTTTCTTAGTTTTATGCACAAATACACAAGAAAATGTAAAAGAAAGTAACTCTCCTCCAAGACAGGACAGGAATGTGGGGGAGGCTGGAAATGGAGAAAATGCTCCAAACTTTACTCAGTCGAGGGTCCAAAGACCCAAAGATTTCCCAGGCAGCCTCCGAAGGAGTTCCATACACCGAGTGTGGTGCCTGTTAAAAATGGGAATCTGACTCTCCAGTGCCTTGTTTAGGTCTGGATGAGGTCTCCTTAGAGCAAGACTAAAATGCTCCAAAACCTGATCAACCAAGGGTCCAAAGACCCAGAATATTCCCAGGCAGCCCCTGAGGGGGTTCCATATCAAGAATATGGTGCCTATACAACATGGCAATGTGAACCTCCAGAGCCTTGTTTAGGTCTGTAAGAGGTCTCCTTTGAGCAAGTCTCAGGAGTACCAGGGCGGCAGGAGACTGACCCTGAAGGTGGTGTTTTTGGTCTTGAGTACCCACCACAGCACAAGAGCAAAACTCCAGGTGTACCTGATGTAGCACAATCCTTTGCTATACCAGAAGGGAGCGGTGAGGCCATGGAAGAAACCCTGGCGGCCAACATAAAATATTTGGTTTCTCACCAGCTTCAAGAGACTGTCATGGTTGAGACAGTACACCTTTATAAAACACCTGTGAATTGTGCGTCACTCAGGGTGCCGATGGTGAATCCGGCAATTTGGACACCCATGAGTTCAACGATGCGAGGACAGGAAATACGTTTCCAGCGGGTCCTCAAGCTTATTGAGGCTGGCATCACTGCTTTTGGGAAGCAGGTAGAAGGGTGTGCAATGTCTAAACTACAAAAAGACATGTTGGCTTTGTTTTGTAATTCTTATTTTGAGATCAATTGTATGAGGAAAATCGCCATTCGGCCCATACTGCATCCTAGATTTGCAGGTCTGTGCAAATCAAGTAATTTTCAAGCTCCCGCTTATTTTTCAGAGAGAACCTGCCTGAGCAAATTAAATAAATTAATGAGGCAAAGACTATCAGCCTCATGAAACCTTTCATGTATGTCCAAAGAACTGCTGGATGAGAAGGGGGTTTGATTCCGGAGCAGGAACAAGCAGAGACAGGGGAGTGGTGAGAAGGTATTATTACCCATCACAGCCCAATGTCAACCCATTTGTTGGAAGAAGGAGACTGTCACGGTCATTTGCTGAGGTACAAAAACTTCATTCCATCAGAGAGAAAACTTTTGGGGAACAAGTTCCGGTTGGTGGTAGATTACAATTGTTTTATGATGAATGGTGCTGTATAACATCTGATCGATTTATATTAGATACTGTGTCAGGTTCTACAATAGAATTTATGGAAGGAATTGATCCACCTGTACAGAATAAACCTAATCGGGTTTTGGTGTTTTCTGCACCTGAAACTTCTCGGATAAAAGACGAAGTTAGAAATTTATTTGATAAAGGAGTAATTGAAAGTACGGTGTATCATCCGCAACAATGTGTCCAATACATTCCCCAGGCCAAAGAAAGATGGGGGTTGTAGAGTCATTCTGGACCTCACAAAATTGAATTTATCACCATTATTGCAGGTACTTGAAGTTTAATTGGATGGGTCAGCTGTGGCAAGTAAAGCATTACCTAATGGGTTAACTTCAGCTCCCAGGCTGTTCACAAAATTATTGAAACCAGCACTGGCATTATTAAGAGCTCAAAATCACATTGTCATGGCTTATCTTGATGATATTTTAATTGTAAATGCCACTCAGGAATCAGCTGAAGAATCATTCAGCAACTATAAGCCTGTTTGAAAGGCTAGCTTTTTCTGATCCATCCAACAAAATCTAAGCTACAGCCATCTCAAACAATGGGTTATTTGGGGTTGTCATTAATTCAGTTGCTATGTTAGTAACTTTGCCAACAGATAAAGTTGGGGATATTACAAATGCCTGTAGTTGCCTTGCTGACAAACCTTATCCCTCCATCCGAGAAGTAGCTAGGGTTATTGGTAAAATAGTAGCAGCATTCCCTGCTGTCGAGTTTGGTCCTCTGCATTATCAAAGTCTTCAACGGGCAAGAGCACAAGCACTAAAAGAACATGCAGGTCATTTTGATAGGTCCATGCAGTTACCAACGGAAGCTTTAGCTGAAATGGGAAGCTTTTTGTATATAGTCAGATATATCTTATCATACTGCAAACATATCGGATGTATTGGAGTTCCTTGCTATGTTGCATTTTGATCAGCACCTAAGTTATAGTGCCATTAATAGTGCTCGTAGTGCTTTGTCCTCCTATTTAGGACAATTTTCAGAACGTCAATCTATCGGGTCTCATCCATTGATGAGAGTAATGTTTAATAAAAACCCTCCCAAACCCAGATATACAGAAATTTGGGATGTCAGTGTAGTTCTTAGAATTGCTTCGGCAGTGGGCTCCAATTACGTCACTGCCTTTTCAGAAGTTAACATTTAAAGTGGTAATGATCATAGCATTAGAGTCAGCACAAAGAGTACAAACATTGCAAATGTTACGTTTAGATTGTATGCATTTGTCTGCAGATAACATTACTTTTTATGTTGATGATCTAATCAAACAAAGCAGACCAGGGAAGGCTGGAACCAAGGTAATCTTTAAAGCATACCCTGTTGACCAAACATTGTGTGTGGTTAAGCATCTGACTCAATATATTGAAGTAACCAAGAGTCTCCGAGGTTGTGAGAACAGCAATGCTTATGGTTAAAACAGGTTCTGGATTTAGCTGGAGTAGACACTCATGTGTTTAAATCTCACTCTACCAGGGCAGCATCCACATCCGCGGTGAAGGCACAGGACGTGCTGCTCGACCAAATTTTAGAGGCCGCAGGATGGTCTAAAGAAGAAACTTTTTCCAAGTTTTACTATAAACCTGTTGTCACGGTGCCAGGGTTTGGGCGCGCTGTGTTGGGTTCTGTTTGATTCTTTGCTTTCTTTTATGTAATTGCTTCCATATCCTTTGTTGTAATTTCCCCCTGGGATAGAGGGGTTATTACTTTTATTTTTATTATGATTAAAATACTTATTGCATAATTTCAAGCAATGTTCAATATATATTATTTACTCACTACTGTGTCAACTGAAGCAGTGTGTCGAATGGAATGAATCTACGGCATGAAAATCACAGAGCTAAAAGATCTTCACGTAGTCACTCACGTGACTCCGAATTAAAATAGTAAGATTAAACGAGAACTTACCTGTTCGAAGTTTGATCTTTATTTCATGAGGAGTTACGATGAGGGATTACGTGCCCTCCGCTCCCGGCCCTCAAAATCTAAAGGATCATCTGGTAGTTCTAGTCTTCTGTAAGCCTTACTATCTTACTTTGGCTATCGGTTTCTACATTTTTCACGGCTCTGCTTTGAAGTATGATGCGCGTGCGCCTGGCTTCTTCACGTAATCCTTCATCGTAACTCCTCATAAAATAAAGATCAAACTTCGAACAGGTAAGTTCTCATTTAATCTTACTATTAAAATGTATTTGACGATAGACACAAAAAGCTGGAGTAACTCAGCAAGTTCAAACCGAAGAAGACCATCTCCACCTACATTCTATCTATGTCCCGCCCCCTCCCCCGACATCAGTCTGAAGGGTCTCGACCTGAAACGTCGCCCATTCTTTCTCTCCACAGATGCTGCCTCACCCGCTGAGTTACTCCAGCATTTTGTATCTATAGTCGATTTAAACCAGCATCTGCAGTTGTTTCTTACTGACTTTAGATTGAAAGTTTGACAAAAACATTAGAAATTATGACACTGGATATTTTGAAACTGAAAACATGTCAGAAGTAAAAATTCAATTGTCCACACTAATTGAAAGCACAAATTCCAGATAACGTTAATAGGTGGTTATAGAATCATAGAAAATAGGTGCAGGAGTAGGCAATTCGGCCCTTCGATCCTGCACCGCCATTCAATATGATCATGGCTGATCATCCAACTCAGTATCCTGTACCTGCCTTCTCTCCATACCCCCTGATCTGTTTAGCCACAAGGGCCACATCTAGCTCCCTCTTAAATATAGCCAATGAACTGGCCTCAACTACCTTCTGTGGCAGAGAATTCCACAGACTCACCACTCTCTTTGTGAAAAAATGATCTTCTCATCTTGGTCCTAAAAGACTTCCCCCTTATCTTCAAACTGTGACCCCTTGTTCTGGAGTTCCCCAACATCGGGAACAATCTTCCTGCATCTAGCCTGTCCAACCCCTTAAGAATTTTGTAAGCTTCTATAAGATCCCCCCTCAATCTCCTAAATTCCAGCGAGTTCAAGCCGAGTCTATCCAGTCTTTCTTCATATGGAAGTCCTGCCATCCCAGGAATCAGTCTGGTGAACCTTCTCTCTACTCCCTCTATGGCAAGAATGTCTTTCCTCAGATTAGGAGACCAGAACTCTACGCAATACTCCAGGTGTGGCCTCACCAAGACCCTGCACAACTGCAGTAGAACCTCCCTGCTCTTGTACTCAAATCATTTTGCTGTGACATTATTTCGGACATTTGACAACCTGTTTGCATGAGAGCCTATTTGCAAGATTAGTGCCATGGAGCAGAGTTAAGCCCCTGTCCCACTTTCACAACCTTTTTTACTCGTGGACATTTTTCATCATGGTAGAAAAACGCCCCGAACTACTTGATGCCACGAGTACCTACAACCTACCTACGACCATGCTGTGAGTACGAATCAAGGGCAAACTCGGCAAGGGTCGTGAATTAGGTCGTGGAAGTGGGACAGGGGCTTTACAGCCCCGTTGGTCCTACTTGGCACAATTCCCCATCTACGTTAGTGTCATCAGCCTGCATTTGGCCCATATCTCTCCAAACATTTCCTATCCATGTACTTGTCCAAATATATTTTAAATGTTGTTCTAGTACCTGCCTTAACAACTTCCTCTGGCAGTCCATTCCATATACCCACCGCCATCTATTAAATCTTCTCCCTCTCACCTTAAACCTCTGTCCTCTTGATTCCCCTACTCGGGGTAAAAGACTCTGCATCCACTTTATCGATTCTCCTCATTATTTTATTAGTAAAAAAACATATTTATCACCCAAAAAGTTTCCAGAACTGTTTGTTAAGTTAAAAATTATACAAATAATCAAAGACAATTACCATTTCGTAACAGACAGCAAGGAACTATGTGGCTATTCTTTTTACGAAGCATAAATAATATTTTGTTCATCTTATTTATCACTTCCTTGTTGAAGCAAGATTATTGCTCAGGAACAAGTGGATCAGATATCGAAGCACGTAGCGAGGTTTAAGAAACAAGAACTCTTACAAAAACAATGAAGACTCACCCCCTTCATCAGAGTCTTGTGCAGCAGAATCGTCAGGGTCAGCTGGGTTAGGTGGTCCGGCTCCAGCAGGTGGTTCATAAGTGGCTACCAGGCTTATTTGTCCCTTTAAGAGCAAAAAAAAATTATCCACATGATATATTTTTTAAATGCAGCATCAATTCATTCTTTCATCTGCTGGAAACTGCCTTCCGGGGCTCAACAGCTGGCAGAGAGACAGAGAGCAACTATAAACTCACCAGACCTGCCCAGTAATCACACCAGAAGTAGGCCCTGCATTAGGTTGAGGAACAGGCAACTACTGGAATGACTGGAAAAGGCTGGACATGCAGGGTTTGGCTTATTTGCTTCTCAAATCAATTTCCACCATGCCATGCCTACAGATGTTTACTGAGTAGGTTTCAACAATGGGTTCCTGGTCCTGGAGTCTGAACATTCACCTCAGGCAGTGCACATAGCCTGACCCTGGCATCAATGCCCTGTACACTGCTTGTGCTTCTGCAATGACGAAACAATAGTCTTATCATTATGGGCGGAGCAGCGGTAGAGTTGATGCCTTACAGCGCCAGAGACCCGGGTTCGATCCTGACTACGGGTGCTTGTCCATTCAGTTTGTATGTTTTCCCCGTGACCCGCGTGGGTTTTCTCCGAGATCTTCGGTTTCCTCCCACCTTCTTCAGACTGAAAAAAGTCTGAAGAAGGGTCTCAACCCGAAACGTTGCCTAGTCCTTCTCTCCATAGATGCTGCCTCACCCCTTGAGTTTCTCCAGCATTTTTGTCTACCTTTGATTTTTCCAGCATCTGCAGTTCTTTGTTAAAAATTCTTCATTGAAATGGGCGTCAAGGGTTATGGGGGGGGGGGAAAAGGCAGAAAAATTAGATTAGGAGGCTGAGATCAGCCATGATTGAATGGCACTGTGGACTCGATGGGCTGAATGGGCTAATTCTACCCCTACTAACTAACTAATTCTAATTCTACTAACTTGTGAATTTCCAGGTGCACCATTTTCAATGCAAACTAACATTATCACTCCACCACCTGTTCTCACTAGAGGCAACATTGTTGTGCCATTTAAGTACAAAACTGCACACTATATAAAAGTACAAGGGCCTAAATTACATTTGAGTTCCTATTTATTTAGATTACAGGTAAAGTACAAAGCATATTCAGCTTATGATGAAACACTAATGCATTAATGCATGCACATGGATCATTCTATCCTGCAGAAATCCCGATACGACTGTGTAAAACAGATAGTGAACTCTGACTTTAACCGTCCCCTTTATAATAGACTTTAGTTCGAGTGGACAGACCTACCCACGTCATTCCCAGATTGCAAACAAGCTCTCCTTCATCCACCGCATGGTCTGGTTGTCGCGGCTCGCGTTGTAGCCCCTGGGGACAATGCTTTCTTCAGGCCGCCGCCACCAACAGGACACACTCGGTTACTGTGGGGCTCCCTCCCCTCTCACCAGCTGCTGCCACTTCTTCCTGTTGGTAGCTTTGTCCACCACCGCCTTCTCCCATCACACTGTCCATTTGGCCACCCCACCCCCTCTTCCCTCCACTCACCGCGGCCGCCACCTTTCCCCCTGGATTCACCAACATATTCCACCTTGGGAAATGTCCGCATCTGCGGGGGGGGGGGGGGGGGGGGGGGGGGGGAGGAAGTGGAAAGGGGGAGGGGTAGAGGCTGAGTGGACAAAGAGATGGGAGGAAGCAGCAGTGGAGGGGGGAAGTGGACAAAGCAACACTACGAAGCAGCAGGGAATGGAGCTCCACGTTGACCGAGAGCGCCCTGTTGGTGGCGGCGGCCTGAAGAGAGCGCTGTGCCCATGGACTACAACGTGAGCCGCAACAATAGCCCATCAACCCGACCGTGTAGCAGTCGGTAAAGAAGGGTTCGCCTACCATTAAACATGCGACTACCATTTAAAATTCCTTTCCTATCCAGTTAAAAAGAAAAAAACCAACAGTTTGAATTTTCGATAAAATCAACCATTGCAAAGAATGTTTCAGTGCAACAATCAATTACATGGCAATTCAATAAAATTTGTGCTTCTGTGGCATGTAATGGAGATTACAAAATGCTCATGGAATTGTTAACCCTCCTTTGCTCAAGGGCAGCAGAATCTAATGCATTTGCAACAGGCAAATTGAGATTTCACTTCCAAGAAGCACCGCCAGTTTAGTTTAGAAATACAGTGCAGGAACAGGCCCTTCAGCCCACCAGCTTACTACTGACCACCCCGTACACTAGCACTATCCTATACACTAGGGACCAATTAACCTACAAACCTGCACATCCTGGGTGTGGGAGGAAATCGGAGCACCCAGAGAAAACCCACTTGGTCACAGGGAGAACGGACAAACTCTGGACAGACAGCACCCGCAGTCAAGATTGAACCCGGGCCTCTGAATCTAAGGCAGCAACCTAAAGGATTTCACAAAAAGCTGGAGAAACTCAGCGGGTGCAGCAGCATCTAAGGAGCGAAGGAGATAGGCGACGTTTCGGGTCGAGACCCTTCTTTAGACCCATTCTCCAGCATCTGCAGTTCCTTCTTTAACACTAAACCTAAAGGATTTATACATTTCAGAATAGTTAGCGTACAAAGACACAGACTGGAGCTAAAGAATAGAAAAATGCAGATTAAGATGTAGATTTGAAATTATCATGTTTAATAGAGTACATTCTCATTCACCACCATCTAGCCTCATCATTTTAAGTAACAAAGTCTTGTTCAGCTGTATTGAGTGTCTCAATTTTGGGGTGTCGTACCCTGAACTCTACTGTTGTGCTATACAAATATAACATTAACAGCCTTGTCTTCACAACTCACTCACATCTATTAGGCCACTCAAAAATTCATGGCAAAACGGTTCAGTATCCATCTGAATAAATGTGCTGGAAGGAACTGCAGATGGTGGTTTAAACTAAAGATCGACACAAAGAGCTGGAGTAACTCCGCAGGTCAGGCAGCATCTCTGGAGAAAAGTAATAGGTGACGTTTCGGGTTATTCAGACTGCAGTCTTCAGCCAGAAGGGTCTCCATCTCTTTGTGTCCATCTGAGAAAAACTGGAGGGCATTGCAATAATATTTCCTCAACACTGGGCTTAAATAAACACACACATGGCATATAAAGGGTTAAAATTAAAACTACTTGCCCCTGTTGGCTGCTTCTTTTCAGTGAGCAAAGGGATATTCTTCAAAGGTAATGCTTTTTGACCACTTGCTAGATCTCTCAAGGATACCGTTGCAGAACCAATAAACCTAAAAAAAGACAAGAAGATTATTAAAGGCTACAATGTTACTTCTTAATATTCCAGCAATTAAATACACATCATTAAGGGCCTGTCCTACCAGCATCCGACTCCATGCGATGAGCGCGATCAAACTAGAAGCGGGGGCCGCGCGGAGGTCGGGTGAGTGGCGCAACGCGGCGCAAAGTGAGGCGAACTTGGAGCGAAATCTTAAGGTAAGTTTGCCAGGACAGAGAGGGGCACACAGAGAGGGGCACAGAGGCACACACACACACACACACACACACAGAGGGCCACGGAGCCACACAGAGAGGGTCACGGAGGCACGACGTCAAGCCGGTGTGTAATGCGTCGAGGCGGCTACGAGCCGACAAGCCGTTGCCGCGCGGAATTTTTTAACATAGTCAGTTTTTCGGAGCCCCGCGCGATGTCGGGACGAACTCCGCACAATTCCGCACGGCTCCGGCGATCGAAGTGGGACCGGCCCAGCGACGCCGGACGGCTCAAGCGTCCACGTTAGGTCGCGCTCATCGTGTAGAGTTGCATGCTGGTGGGACAGGCTCTTTAACGATCCTCCACTTAAGAGTTTGCAAATGTCACTCGAATGCTCCATTAATCATGGTTGTTACTAACCAGAGTCAACAGTCATTTTCCATAATTAGTGATTTGAAACAAATCATCCTTTTTAAAAAGTTAAATCAACCACATGTACTATGTCACGGTGTGGCCTGGAGTGTAGAACACCAATTACATACAATAAGCAATCCAAGAAAAACACAGCAACATCCAAATTGGATGTCAGCATAACGTTAATAGGCAGCTTAAAATTCACAACAAAGTTCCAAGTCATTGCAGAACACCTTGTCGGATTTTGATAATGATTTTAAAATTCCTGGTCTGTTGAAGGGAATTAGAGACTAATACAATTGCTATGGTGAACAGATTTCATTTCCATGATACATCACTAGATTTATAGGTAGCAGAATATTTACAGTACAAAAAGAACCAAAAGAAAGAGCTGGGACTAAAGAATGAAAATTAGGCCAAACATTTGAAATTAGTATTAACAATGTACAGCAATAGGGATTTTATTATTCACCATTATTTTAGGTGTAATCAGTATCACAATCGCCTTTCGGAGTGGTGGCGCTGCCTTGGCAGCTGCGGCTCGCCTGAAGTCCGTCTGTTTTTTCTTTTTTTGTTGTTTTCTTGTCCTGTTTTAGCGTGTTAATTTGAGTTATTATGTAGTGTGTGTGTGTGGGGAGGGAAGGGAGAAAAGTTTTAGTCTCTTCCTTCGGGGGGACGTGACTTTTCTTGTCGTATCCCCCATCTCCGCCTGCGCTGAGGCCTAATGGCGGAGCTGGCAGCCTCCAACTGCGATCGACCTCGAGGCTCCGGAGGCAGAGCCAGCCAGGACTTACCAGCGCGGGGCTAGCCGTCTTCGGGGCTGCGGCAGGTTCAGGCGTTCTGGTGGCCCGACTCGGAGCTGTGGCGGTGGCAGCGGCAGCGACTTCGGAGGTTCGGCCGTGGGCCCAGTGGACGACATCATTGGGAGCTCGCAGGTCACAGGTTGGTGACCTGTTTTTTCCGGAGCTCCCGCGGCAACAGCTGCATCCGCTGGACTGGAGGGCGGCAGCTTCGACCGCCCCGGGCCGCGGAGTTGAACCGGCCCGTTCACGGATCACGGTTCAGCCGCGGGACTTACTTACTTACATCACCTGGTGGGGTGACAACATCGGAGGCCTGGATCGCCTCAGCGCAGAGGGAGAGCAAGGAGGGAAGAGACAAAGACTTAAGATTTTGCCTTCCATCACAGTGAGGAGGTGTCTGGTGAACTCACTGTGGTGGATGTTAAATTTGTGTTTATTGTGTGTTTTGTTATTTTATTATATGTATGACTGCAAGGCAACAAAATTTCGTTCAGACCGAAAGGTCTGAATGACAATAAAGTTTCCATGATTCCATGAAATCATTCAGTTTCAATGAATTGGTTTGAGAGTCTGAATCTTGGGGCGTCCAAACCCAAACTCGACTGCAATGATCATTCCCATCACAAAACATCCAGAATACTTTGACTTCTTAAAATGGAGTATTAAGCTGCAACTAATGAGCATATCATGAAATTGAATCATTCTAATGTCCATGAGATTTCAGTCTCTACTTAAATCATTGGCATTTTCAAATTTTGTTCCATACACAGTTTACAAAGTTGAAAACTGCTCTTCATTACAGATAAATGTGTAGGAAGGAACTGCAGATGCTCGTTAACTCAAAGATAGATGCAAAATGCTGGAGTAACTCAGTGGGTCAGACAGCATCTCTGGAGTAAAGGAATAGGTGGACGTTTTGGGTCGAGGCCCTTCTCTCGACTGAGGTAGGATCTCAATCTGAAATGTCCATCCATTCCTTTCCCCCCAAAATTCCAGTCTGACGCGCTGAGTTACTCCAGCTTTTTGTGTCCATCTTCGTTACAGAACAGCTGTCTGTGAGAAAGGTTGCAATCAAGTTCACAGGTCACTCAGCTTGATCACACCATCAGTTGTGCTCAGTTGTCTGTCACCATATTCCTTGTGGCATCAGGTGGCATAAAGGGAAATCCTCATTATAGGTAATGCTAGACCCATGAGAACTTTGTTCAAAGTCAGAAATGGCTTTATTGCTAACTGCAAATTTTTGAACAAACAGAAAAAGAGGAAGTAGTTGAGACAGGTAAATAACAATATTTAAAAGACAGCTGGATAGGTACAAAGTTAGGACATTTTGAGAGGGATATGGGTCAAACACAGGCAAACTGGGCAAACTTGGATGGAAGACCCTGGTTAGCATTAATGTGTTGGATCAAGGGGGCTGATTCCATGCTGTGATTCTACATTCTTTCACCCAGAGTTGTGAATCTGATCATTTTCTGCCTCAGAAGGCAGCGGAGGCCAATTCCCTGGATGCTTTCAAGATGGAGTTCCTAAAGATAGCAGAGTCAAGGGATATGGGGAGAAGGCAGGAACTGGATACTGATTGTGGATGATCAGCCATGATCACAATGAATCGAAGGGCCGAGTGGCCTACTCCTGCACCTATTGTCTATTCGGTATTCCAACGGCAGATACTGTCCATAACAAGTCTGTTCTGAACTGCAGGTCTCATTAGTGTTGTTCAGGATTGCAAGGTCAACACTACTCATCCTCAGGCAAGAAAGAGATCTTATCAAGAGTGCAAGTCCACAAATCCTTGAAGTAAGCAAAACAGACACATTTACCAGATAAGCAGAACAAACATGCTGCAATGGTAATTTAAAACAGTTTAGTGTTTGTACACGATTGGAATCCACACAGCTGTCCTCAATCAGGCTGGATTCTTCTGCCGTCACCTAATTAATTTTGCATCTCAATCATGAAAAGGCTTCCCCAGCAAAGCCAACATGCATTGGCCATCCCAAACTACTTGTTGCAGTAAGTGCCTGGAAATATGTTGGTCGTTGTAAAGATACTCCCACCATGTTGTCCAGTTGGGTGCTGCAGAATTTGGGTCAGCATTGAAACAAAGAAAACTGCTTATACTGAAAATCTAAAACGGGAAGTGCTCAAAATATTCTACTTTTGACAATCAGGGTAAAATGGATGAAAATCAAAGCCATAACTGTGGGGGCTTCAAATAGGAAACAAACAAAATGCTGGAATACTCCATGCACGGCAGCGGTAGAGTTGCTGGCTTGCAGCGCCAGAGACCCAGGTACGATCCAGACTTTCTGTTCTTTCTCCCCGTGACCTGCGTGGGTTTTCTCGGTTTCTTCCCACACTCCAAAGACGTACAGGTTTGTAGGTTAATTGGCCCGGTTTAATTGTAAATTGTCCCTAGTGTGTGTAGGATAGTGTTAGTGTGCGGGGCTTGCTGGTCGGTGCAGACTAGGTGGGACAAAGGGCCCGTTTTCGCAATCAGGAATTGGTCAAATGAGAAAGAGTCATCATTTAGGTCTGTGACCCTTTTTCACAACTGGCTTTATGCCAACTCCTCTGTACCCATTACAGGTATTGTGTTGGTATTGAGTTGTAAGTCATACTTCCTTAAACAGTACTTTCAAAATTAAACCCATTTTTAGCTTATAAAAGTTAGCTTACAAAAATTATAAACACAGCACATCCACGCCTCTACTGCCCGAGAAGATTACAGAGATTCGGTATGTCAGAGAGGATTCTCTTGAACTTCTACAGGTGTACAGTAGAGAGCAGATTGTCTGAAGAAGGGTCTCGACCCGAAACGTCGCCTATCTCCTTCGCTCCTTAGATGCTGCTGCACCCGCTGAGTTTCTCCAGCTTTTTGTGCAACCCCCAGCAGATTGACAGGTTGCCTCACGGCCTGGTTCAGCAACTTGAACGTCCAGGAGGGAAGAAGACCGCAAAAAGTTGTGAACACTGCCCAGTCCGTCACCGGCTCTGACCTCCCCACCATCGAAGGGAGTTACCGGAGTCACTGCCACAAAAAGGCAGCCAGCATCATCAGAGACCCAAACCATCCTGGCCATACACTCATCTCACCCCTGCCACCAGGAAGAAGGTACACGAGCCTGAAAACTGTAGTGTCCAGGTTCAGGGACAGAAGTCAATTTAATGTTTTTCATTCGAGGCTATGGACAAGGCGACACAAAAATGTTGGGTATTTTGTTCACTGGTTTCAAGCTGGAAACCTAGTTGTTAATAAGACTTCCTACTTCTAATCGCTCTGCATCTTTACCCCTTGACAACTTCAAACTCTGGCCTCAACTGCAAGTTTCCATACACCAAGTATTATTATTAGGTTTATTTAAGTAGGGACAGATACAAAAACATAGATACACTTGAAACAGTCATCCGATGTATGCATCATAGTGTTTTTAGCCAAAGCTAATTTGCAACACTTGTCCCTAGTAGGGCTTTTGGTTAAAAATGATAATATAGATTAACATTATTAAAAATAGGAAAATGGAAATGAGATTAAAAATGGAAAAGAGAAAAAGACATACAGAGAGAGCTCAGTGTAAAAACTAAATATGAGAGCAAGATTGTTGTTGAATTAGCCACAATTTTGTGTTTCTTTTGAATGTGACATATGTAGGGATACATTTCAAGTGGTCTGGCAGTGAATTCCATAATTTTGTCCCTTTTACTGAAAAGGCAGTTTGAGCAAAAGATGTTCTGCAGAAGGGGATACTGCAATTGCCTTTAGACGCTGCTCGGGTGGTGGATCTGGTACCACTTTGCAGTCTAGTTACTGTTTTGCACAGCAGCTGGGGAGCAGTGCCATTTAGGCACCTGAAGACCAATTTAACTAAATGTAAGGAAATGTAAGGAAACTTAGGATCTTATATTTGCTTTCCTTTCGTAAATGGTTGGCACAGCATCTGTCCCCAGTTCAGACATGGCCTGTCGTGCATCAGTGCAGGAGCTTGGAAACATTCGAGACCTTAGCATTTTAAACACTAGGTGCTTAGAAACTAAGCATAGACTGAGCGATCGTTTCACTGAACACCTTCGCTCAGTCCTCCTGGACCTACCCGATCTCCCAGTTGCCAAACACTTTAATTCCCCTTCCCATTCCCACACTGACCTTTCTGTCCGAGGCCTCCTCCATTGTCAGAGCGAGGTTAAACTCAAATTGGAGGCACGGCATCTCATATTTCACTTGGGCAGTTTATAACCCAGTGGCATGCATTTAATTTCTCTAACTTCAAGTGACACCTGCATTCCCTCTCTCTCCATCCATCAAGAGAGACTTAATTTAGCTCTTAGGGTTAAAGGAATCAAGGGATGTGGGGGGGAAAGCAGGAACGGGGTACTAATGTTAGATGATCAGCCATGATGACATTGCATGGGCGTGCTGGCTCAAAGGACCAAATAGCCTACTGTGTTTTTCTGTGTTTCTATGTTTTCCCCCACCCAAGGTGCACTAACTTCTTGGTCTCACCTAGCAAACTGTTAACAATGGCCAGTTTCCTTTATTATAGTTACTTTGTGGCATATATTTCATTAATTGGTTCTATATCTCTCTACATCATCTATATCTCGTTTCCCTTTGCTGTGACCCTCAGTCTAAAGAAGGGTCTCGACCCGAAACGTCACCCATTCCTTCTCTCCAGAGATGCTGCCTGCCCCGCTGAGTTATGCCAGCATTGTTGTTTCTATCTTTGGTTTGAAACATTCTGGATTGTTCTTGGGATAAGTGCACTCTTTGCCCCAAGTGATTTTTTGTTTGGAGAAATCAGCTTCCTTGGGAGCATTACAATGGGCATTTCTTTATGTCATAAATATGCATTCAAAACATTAAATAATATCTGACTCACAAAAACGGACATATTTGTGCTTTACAGATATGGGTAGATTAAGCCACATGTCATTGGGTGCAAGGAGTGGACTGAGAGTTAATTGACCTGTACTATGTTTTGTCCGGAGTATTGCGTGCAGTTTTGGTCTCCAAATTTGAGGAAGGACATTCTTGCTATTGAGGGAGTGCAGCGTAGGTTCACGAGGTTAATTCCCGGGATGGCGGGACTGTCATATGTTGAAAGAATGGAACGACTGGGCTTGTATACACTAGAATTTAGAAAGGATCTTATTAAAACATATAAGATTATTAAGGGATTGGTCATGCTAGAGGCAGGAAACATGTTCCCAAAGTTGGGGGAGGCCAGAACCAGGGGACACACTTTAAGAATAAGGGGTAGGCCATTTAGAACGGAAACGAGGACATTGTTTTTCCACTCCGAGCTGTGAATATGTGGAATTGTCTGCGTCAGAAGGCAGTGAAGGCCGATTCTCTGGATGCCTTCAAGAGAGAGTTAGAGCTCTTAATGATAGCAGAGTCAAGGGATATGGGGAGAAGGCGGGAACGGGACACTGATTGTGGATGATCACCCATGATCACAGTGAATGGCGGTGCTGGCTCGCAGGGCCGACTCCTGCATCTATTGTCCATTGGCAGTAACGACAGGCCAGATGCCATGAGAGAACAAGGTTTGTGGGGGTGTGGAGTAGGACAAACCAAGAATGAAGAGTTTTCCATTCCCTCAGGCTCATATAAATAAAGTAAGATTGTTGCTTACCAGAAAATGTTAGAAATACTGGCTTACGAGCGAGCGCAAAGAACTGGGTCTAAAGCCCAAGGAAATCAGGAACCCAAAAGGACCAGAGCAAGGTCAGGAGAACATTTCTGCCAGATGCATTTATAGAGCGGTACAGGAGAGGACCCAGTAACTGAAGAGGAGTTTAAAGCTTTACTCCAACTCTTTCTAACCCACAAAGAATTCTGACTGAAGTCGCACAAAAATAAATATTTAAAAAAAAAGAGATATAGCATGGAAACAGACCCTTTGGCCAAGCGAGTCCACTGCGACCTGCGATCCCCGCACATTAACAGTATTCTACACACACACTAGGGACAATTTACACTTATACCAATCCAATTAACCTGCAAACCTGTACGTCTTTGGAGTGTGGGAGGAAACTGAAGATCTCAGCGAAAACCCACGCGGTCACGGGGAGAACGTACAAACCCCGACGGCACCCGGGTCTTTTATCATTTCTACCATCATTTATAATATAGAAGACAACAACACGAAAGGCATTTATGTCCTTTGTACCATTAAAGAACAGTCATGCTGATGACCAGTCTAAGAGTCTACCTCCCTAGATTTTGACATCCTGTTGCATTATTAACTGCAGAAATCTCAACATTGAAGATCACAGCTGATCTGACCTGCATATTGGATATGGAGCAGCAATGTCAGGTCAGGTCAGGGGGGAGTTTCCCCCCCCCCCACGGGCACCATGTAACCCCGTGCTACCTGCTCCATGGTCGGATAGTCGGTGACTAAACCGTCTCCCCCACTTGGTTTGCCAGGTGAGGAGGGGGCAGTGGACCCCCAGCAGGACCAAAAACAAGACCTAGCGAGCCAACGGCCATCCATACTTCAGTAGAAGTTGCGATCACTGTTGTACACAGCATTGTAAGGAAATGCACACACACCCCCAACCCCAAAAATCCTATACTTCCAGTGGCGGAAGTCCGCAGGAACTGGAGGACAGAGATGTGTGGTGCGTCCGTCACCGTTCCCGTTGGAAACCAGCACCACCGCGTCGCTAATGTTTTCAACGATGATGAAGGACCAATGTAATAGGCAGGGGCTGCCAGTTCAAGGCTGGGTGTCCTGTGGCAAGTGATCAAACGCCAGGATCATCAAGGATATTGCATTGATGCACCAGACATGCCCAGTGCATCATCAATTAACGCCGTGTTACCTGGAGGAGCACTCCTCCACCAACACCTAGACTGCGGATGTGAAAGGCACCAAGGTGGCGCAGCTGGTAGAGCTGCTGCCTCGCAGTACCGGAGACCCGGGTTCGATCCTGACCTCGGGTGCCGTCTGTGTGTGGAGTTTGCACGTTCTCCCTGCGACCGTGTGGGTTTCCTCCGGGTGCTCAGTTTCCTCCCACTCCCAAAGACTTGCCGGTTTGTGGGATCATCGACCTCTGTAAGTTTCCCCTGGTGCAGGGAGTGGATGGGAAAGTGGGATAACATAAAAGTAGTGTGAACGGGTGATCGATGATCGGCATGAGCTCATTGGGCTGAAGGATTTTCATATTGCATCTCCAAACTAGAATATCACCCACTACAAATTATCTTGTCCCAGTTCCCTGGAAATAATCTCAAACACTGGGAAATCTAACCACTCTTCCTTCAACATTTACCTATCCACTGCAGGAGAAACTGCTGAATTAACGAGCAGTCATTCAGAAGGCCACCAGCAAATACTCATGGGTCCATCTACCTTCCATTTCAAGGCAGCAATGAGTTCAATCAGTAATATTGGCCCAGTAGCGGATATAACCTGCTGATTTTCTTCTTGTTATTACGGGGCAGCACGGTGGCGTAGCAGTAGAGTTGCTGCCTTACAGCCAGAGACACTGGTTCGATCCTGACTCTATGCTATCTCTGTCTGTCTCTATGGAGTTTGTAAGTTCTCCCCATGACCGGTGTGGGTTTTCTCCAGGTGTTCCGGTTTCCTCCCACACTCCAAAGATGTACAGGTTGGTAGGTTAATTGGCAATTTTTTAAAAATTGGAAACGTTGCAATTGGAAAGAATCAGGTTTGTCCTAATGGACAAATATGAACTTTTTGAACAAATATGGTCTCCATTCACTGACTATATGAAGGGGGAGCTGGGCTCGGCATTGTAACTCAATAAGTACCCGGTGGTAGGACCAGATGAAAAGATCTAATCTGAGACTTGTATACACGTCTCTATATATATTGTTACGTGAAATTGTTCCATTCATTGGTAAGATGTATACTTCAATTTTTCTCTTTTATGTATAAAAATTGTTTGCTAGTATTATTTTTTATTTTTATTATTATTTTTTTTTTAATTAAAAAAAAATTTAATTGTGTTTTTTATTTATTTAAAAAAAATAATATATTTGTTTTCTTATATAATCATAATCAATATTATTTAATCACACTCCTTTTATTAAACATCTATTACCTCTTTACTCTTTTCACTCTCTAAAAAAAATAGAAGCTTATATATTATTCTGTAATACTTGTATAACTTTGGAAACATGTAAAATGTGTATTTGAAAAACTGTTATATCATTAGCAATATGTATGACTTCTAATAAAAATATTAATCAAAAAAAATTGGAAATTGTCCCTCGTGTTCGTAGGATAGTGTTAGCGTGTGCGGGGATCGCTGGTCGGCAAGGACTCCCATTTCTGCGCTGTATCTCCAAGTTAAACACACGCCTGGTTCTCTGCCCTAATAACTTGATGGTCACAATGTGCAAATCCAAATCGTTTACAGGCACCCCTCAACGCCACCATCCAGCTCTGTTCACCAACTTTTCCTTCGTACCTTCAAGTAAAATGGATGTCCTTGGTAACACCCACATGCCAAAATGAAGTCCTTGTGAAATGAGAGCAGTATGTTCATGAGGTGGCAATCAACAAGTCCTTCAGAACCGTAACAATGCTCTTAACAAGTCTTTAAGATTTATATGACACCTACTCCAGACTTGGAGCAAGAACATCGAACCCTCTGATAGGCAGGGTACAGCCATGACTGTCAGCACTTGCCATCTGTCAGGTCAGAAGGTGAGCAGACTGGCGGAGTTCTGCGTCAGCCCCAAGTTATCCTCTTTGGTGTAAAAACTGGTCCCTCCCTACATTGCTGCAAGCAAGGAACCTCCCAACCTTTGTTCGGTCTGAGGGCATTCAAATTTAATGTGCCAGACTATTATTTACAGTACACATCAGATCAATATAAAATGGCGGCACAGCGATAGAGTTGCTGCCTTAACAGCCTGTCCCACTTGGACGACCTAATCCACGAGTTTGGATGACCCTAGACGAGTTGAAAAAATGTCAAGGTCGTGTTGACTTGCCAAAGTAAAAGACCTCCTACGGCTATGTCTACGACCTCCTATGACCCCCCTCGACCTCAGTCATCCACACCTAAGACCAACTACGACTAGTTACAAGTGGAAAATGATCACATGATAAAATGATGTCATGTTTGCATTTTTTTTCTCGGGCCATTTTCCGACCTACGACTACCATCACAACCTACGACCTACCTACAAGTAAAAATTATCAATTTTTTCCATTCCGATCTTTTTTTAACTCGTGGACATTTTTTATCAGGCTGGAAAAAACGTTGCGACCTACATGAGGCCACAAGTACGCTGAGACCACACACAAGCATGAGGAAGAGTTACAAAGACCTCCTACGGCCTTGTGGCGACCATGCTGCAAGTACGAGTCAAGGGCAAACCTGGCAGAGGTCGCCAATTAGGTCGTGAAAGTGGGACAGGGGCTTTACAGCGCCAGAGACCCGGGTTCGATCCTGACTACGGATGCTTGTCTGTACGGAGTTCGTATGTTCTCCCCGTGACCTGCATGGGTTTACTCCTGGGTCTCCGGTTTCCTCCCACACTCCCAAGACGTACAGGTTTGTAGGTTAATTGGCATGGTATCATCTTAAATTGTCATCTAGTGTGATTCGGGGATCGCTGGTCGAGCAGACTGTCCCGTTTCAGAACTTTATCTCTGAACTAAACTAAAAACAGCTGATGCTGGAAACCAGAAATAAAAATCTTAGCAATACTCAAAGGGTGACCAAAATCCGTGGAAAGCAAAGAAGAATGTTAACAATGCAGGCCGATGATCTTTCATCAGAACTAATAAAAGTTAGAAATAAAACATAAAACTGAAGAATGAGGAAAGGATGTGTCTGACAAGGCATAGAACGGCAGAGATGCAAAGGGTGGTTGCGCTGGGAGAGTGAGAGAGTGAGAGAGTGAGAGAGTGAGAGAGTGAGAGAGTGAGAGAGTGAGAGAGTGAGAGAGTGAGAGAGTGAGAGAGTGAGAGAGTGAGAGAGTGAGAGAGTGAGAGAGTGAGAGAGTGAGAGAGTGAGAGAGTGAGAGAGTGAGAGAGTGAGAGAGTGAGAGAGTGAGAGAGAGAGAAATGAAGTTTAAAAAATAAACAATGCTGCTGCAGAGGCGATATAAAGTTACATTCGGTGGAGATTTGGATTAAGTGCCCTGGAACTGCTCAGCTTATTGGCCATCGCCCGACAGAGTGAAAAATTAAGTTAACAATATAGGTTGATGAAACTCTGTAACATTGATAACGCCCTTTATGTAGCCACTATTTGCATACCTTGGGCATGCAAGCAAATAATTTCACTGTGACTTGCCGTGTTTGACAATAAAGTATTCATTATTCATTCATTTATCAGAACTGAACTGAAAGCCAAAGGCTGATTATCTGAAATGGTTGAATTCCTCAAGTCTCAAGGGCTGTCCTTTGCCTAATCCGAGGGAGAGATGCTGCTCCCCAGTTTTAATTATTCCAGGCTAAATTGAATGGAGAATTAAAGACACAGCAGCTATAAGCTTGGGTTCACCTTTGAAGACTAAAAGGTGGTGTTCCTGAAAGTGATCATGGATTTGGCTCCTCTAATGTAGAGACCATTAGATATGATGTTTTAAATCACAGTTCAAATGTTAATGTTTGGAAAATTCATCAATGAGGATACAGTAGGATCATCAATGTACAAACAGCAATAGGCAAACGTGGTGCTCTCACGTGGCAAGACATGCTCGTTAGGAATCAAGAGGTGCAGGCAAATTAACATTGCATGTTCGATGTCAGCAGGCTATAACAATAGTCTAGTCCTGTCAGACAAGTTAATCTTGCCTGGGGAACCAATTCCCCATCCAGCAGGCTCCATTCTGATCCACCGTCTAGCCAGACAGAATTATAACTGTAGAGTACAAAGGACCTGCAGATGCTGGTTTAAACTGAAGATAGACACAACATGCTGGATTAACACAGCGGGCCAGGCAGCAGCCCTGGAGAGAAGGAATGGGTGATGTTTCGGGTCAAGTCCCTTCTCCAGACTGATATAATCAGACTGATTATAATTGCAGTATCAGGACCGGAGAAAACACGTTTGAATGGAAACTGGCTAATTAACTGGAAAAAAATCCCATTGTCTTCTGCTGCATTTCTACTTCCCCCCTCCACAATTTTCCCGTTTCCATTAACGAGAAGTCAGGAAGTTTGTAATTTACCCCCCCCCCCCCCCCCCCACCCCACCCCACATCATGTACTGCAGGAAGAGCACATTCCCATTATGTTTTTTGCAGTTAGCAATTCAAAGGGTTTTAAAGTAGTGGAAGAAATGGACATAAGAATGTTTTGCCCTTATTGTTCATAGAAATATTTCAAACATTCAGAGGCAAATCTATACTTTTACCCCCGCTTGACTCACATCTGTAATTAACCAAAGTACAACTCTCTGCTCCTCCGACCCCAACACCCATTCAAACCCACATCAAGCTTCACCACCGAACCCCTCCCATCAAACTATATTACTCACTACCCCCTCTCCCACAACTTCTTATGATAAACCAGACTCTCGTGCATCCATCACCCCCTCCCCCAAACTACACCTCAGTATTAAACGCACCAAACATCCTCACACACCTACTAATTCCACCCATGTTTCCCCTTGACCAACCCAGAGCCTATTTACTTCTCATCCATCCACCTCAAGCACCCACACCAGTCTGAAGTCCTCATCTCTACAAGTGTAGTCTATCTCATCCCCAACTGTCAAAGCAACCTTGTTACCAGCCTTACGCTAGTACCAGCCCCTCTCACGCCTGTTCCAGCCCCTTCAAGCTCTGTACTTCCCACCCCATCAGTTCAAAGCCTCTGCACATTTATGCCCTTTAATCTGCCATGCATTACCGCACCCAAGTCTTAATGGCAATCGTTGAGTTTAGAGATATAGTGCAGAAACAGGCCCTTCTGCCAACCAGCTCCGCACCAACCAGTGATCCCCGCACACTAACACTACCCTACTCACACTAGGAATTAAAAAAAATAATTATACCAAGCCAATTAGCCCACAAAACTGTACATCTTTGGAGTTTGGGAGGAAACCAGAGCTCCTGGGGAAAAACCCACGCAAGTCGCGGAGAGAACGTACAAACTCCGTACAGATTAGCACCCGTAGTCAGGATCGAACCTGGGTCTCTGGCGCTGGAAAGCAGCAACTCTACCGCCGCGACACCATGCAGCCAAATCATTTGACTACACAGGGGTTCTTTAGTATGTGTGACAGTTACCGAATTAACCATACCGAGGTACGAGATCAAATCAGATGTAGCAACAGAGAGAATTTAATACAGCCAATTAAAATAGAAAAAGCAGAGCTAGTCCTGGAAACTCTGCAGGCTCTCCAAAACAGAAGTGGCTTTCAGTCTTTAGGGAAAAGAGGTCTGTTGATAGACTAAGTGTGGGCTGCACAGTACTCCATAATGATAGACCCAAGGTGCCCTGAAATGGTCCCTACAATGGCTTGGAAAGCCACACTATGGTATTAAAAGGACCTCCATGCATAAACTGCAACAACTCCTGAAGGGGACTTGCTGTCTGAAGTGCAGCAAGTACGGGCCTTGACAACAACCTCTTTTGTTCTTAGTTTTTCTGTCCATTCAATCACATGAACAAACAGATTACATTAGAGAAAAAACATGATTTTCATTGAGAATTCCTTTTTTTTTGTTAATAGCGATTTTTATTGTGGGGTTGGGATAGAAGAGAGGCGAGGAGTGGGGATAGAGGGAGAGGAGGGCAGTGGGGGAGTTGAGGAGGGAGAGTCGGGGAGTTGGATAGAGGGAGTGGGGGAGCAGGGAGATAGAGGGAGAGGAAGGGGATAGGGAGGAGAGAGGGGTTATGGAGGGAGGGAGTGACTGAGGGTAGGGGAAAGGAGAGGGAGAGGAGGGGAAGGGAGTGCTGGGGGATGAGGGGGAATGGTGAGGATGGGAGATGGGAGGGGTAGGGAGAGAGATGGCGAGGTGCAGTTGAGGGAGGGTTTGCCATGACTCCCGTCACAATGGGGACCGCTGGCATCACAAGGGGACCCCCTCAGCCGCTCCTGCGCAGTCGAGGGCTATGGGTCAGTGGTGGAATATTGCCTTGGGGGACGGGCCCCAATTGGCCTTCACCTGATCTAGTTTGTTCTATATCTCTCGTGTCCCTTTCCCCCCCGATTCTCAGTCTGAAGAAGGGTCTTGACCCGAAATACCACCCATTCCTTCTCTCCAGAGATGCTGCCTGACCCGCTGAGTTACTCCAGCTTTTTGTGTCCATCTTAGATAATCCACCATTTCGTTCAAACTTGTTTTTGAATGACAAATAACAAAATACAATTCAAATTCAATTCGTCCTAACATTTGACTGTACCAAAATGGTTCTCGCTATTAGGGGGAAAAGAAAGTAAACTGTTCTTGATTGTACTTAAAAATACTTGGAAGTTAGTTAAGAGTTCTCATTACTCCCAAACTCCATACTCATCTTCTTGTACCTCTTGCGCAAGCAGACACACACTCATCCCAGTTCAAGGTCCCTTGTTGCCTTCCCACAACAATGCATGGTCTCAAGTCATGCTTCATTGGTGTAAACAAATTACCTGGAAGAAAAACTTGAGCATGCAACTCTTTCACATCTACACATTGTGTTAAAGGACCAATGACACCACATGGGTAACTAAGGTACAATACTTGGCCATTGCAGACGGGAAGCCAACAATGACAAAAGAAGTCTGGTGGTCCATGGTCCAAGTTTGAATTCCACCAGGAAATTGAGCTCATTCTACAACTGTAGTGAAGTGTAGTGAAATATTTCAGAAGCACAGTACACGTAGAAATATAATTCACTGTGCATGATATAGATTCATTTTTTTAAATCGAAGTGCTGCACATACTAGTCCAGGGGCCTCCAAACCTTTCAGCATGAGGACCACATTCTATATTTGGCCGATTTTCACTGCCTCCCATCGACGGTAACCTGTGCACACAAACCCTCAACTTGATAGACTACGGCAAACTGACGTGCAAGTTCCTGTGCTACCACAGAACCCGCTAAATAGCCAGCCACACGGAACGTGTTAAGAGCTTGCCGCAGGCCGGATAAAATCTCGTGATGGGCCGGATGTGGCTCGCAGGCCATAGTTTGGAGACCCCTGTACTAGTCCATCAGCTGAAGTTAGACAAAATGCTGGAGTAACTCAGCGGGACAGGCAGCATCTCTGGAGAGAAGGATAGGTGACGTTTCGGGTCAAGACCCTTCTTCAGACTGAGAGTCACGGGAGATGGATAAAGGGGATGAAGATCAAGGAAATGTTGCACAGGCTTCAGTTTTAAAAGTGTTGCATTGGAATATCCAAGTAGCCTTATATTGAAGTTTAGATCGCATGCAAACATAGTTTACCAACAAGAACCACTTGTCAATTGATCTATTTGTCTAAATATCATACTTCAGTTTCAAGAACAACCATATGATTTAAAAGAATAGTCACTCAGTTGGCCCATGACTCATTAAACAGAACAGTCGTAAACAACTCTTTAAAAAGTACAGATATAAAATCTGTTAAAACTGTAACAAAGCTCAACCATTTATAAGCTTTTGGGCAAATCCAGATCTTCAGCTGCAGAGCTATGAATCACTCAACAGAACCATTCAGTCCAACCCATCCTGTTTGGAACAGATGCATCACCTTCCTCTGGGATTAATCAGCTAACTTACAGTCAACTTATTTCTCAGCACAAGTCAAAGCAATTAAACACATTTTTAAAAAATTCCTTTGCATTTCTTGTTCTTTGGTTTAAGGTTAGAAAAAAGATCAGGATGCAGTTGTACTTTTCATATACATTTCTTGATCATTTTGCTTAAGGTAGTTACAATTCATAATTTTGAAAAATCGCAAGCACAATATTTTTTTTATTTTTTTATGTAATATTTTTTTTATTTGAAGTAAATAGTTTACAATATATAGCTTACTTTATAAACTAACACCTTAATTCAGTATTACTACCAATAGCATATCAATACATAATATCTTCTATTTTTATGGAAATAAAGAAAAAGATATATAAAAGAATAAAGAAAAAAGGAAAAATAAAAGGGAATAAAAAAATTTTTTTTCGCACATATATCAATTAAAAATTAAAAAGATAATTTGAAAAACAATAATATTACATATATATATATATATATAAACAAAAACTAAAGACATTGTACGAGATACTATTTCATTCAGAAATATCTCTAATAAATACACAATATTATCAATTATAGGTAAGTTATTCGCATCGGATCCATAGGGTGCCCGTCGAAGCCGTGATTCCAAGAATAGCTACTTCTCTAAATACTGTATATATGGAGACCATATCAATTCAAAAGAATTATACTTGTCCAAAAGGACAAATCTAATTCTTTCCAAATTCAACGTCTCCAACATCTCTGCTTTCCACATTTTAATTGTTGGGGATAATGTTCCCTTCCAAAATTTAAGTATCATTTTTTTCCCAATTATTAAACAATAATCAAAAAAATTTCTTTGATTAATTGTGAGTACCAAATTTGGCTCCGGGATTCCAAATATTATTAATTTTGGGTCTGGGTCAAGTTTAACCTTAAGGACTTCCGAAATAACTTTAAAAATTTCAATCCAATAAAAATTCAACCGTGGACATGTTACAAAACTATGTATTAAATTTGCTTCAAAATTCTTACATTTATCACAAATAGAGGAAAGGTTAGGAAAAATACTTTTTAATTTGGTTTTCGAGTAGTGTAATCTATATATAACTTTAAATTGTATCAATGTATGTCTGGCATTCAAAGAACACCAATGTATTCTTTGTAAGCTTTCTTCCCAAGTTTCTTTCGTTATAGGTAATCCAATTTCATTTTCCCATGCTTGACGATATGTTTCAGTTGTTGGGTTCTCTTTATCTAAAATAATATTGTAGATATAAGCTATAAGCTTATCCGTATTTGGATGTAAATTAAACACTTCATCTAATAAGCCTGGTCCTTTATTTTTATAGTCGTATGTGTTACATTTAATAAAATCTCTAATTTGTAAATACCTAAAATGATGTTGTGAAGGTAATCCAAAAATATCTTGTAACTCTTCAAATAATAATAATTTTCCATTTCTATAAAGGTGTTCTATTCTTTTAATTCCTAAATCCTCCCACAGTCTAAACCCCGCATCTAAGATTGAGGGCTTAAACAGTGGATTATTCCTAATTGATAACCTAAAAGAAAGATTATCCAGATGTAGGGTCTTAACTATCTGTTTCCAAATACGCCTAATATTATGAATGATAATGTTGTCCCTATAAGTCTTTTTTTGTACTTCCTTTGGTGCGAAAATAATCGACTCTATAGTGAAGGGTAAACAGTCTTCCTTTTCCATTTTTAGCCACATTGGTTCAACATCCATATTTACCCACCAAAAATTCATATTCTTAATCTGGACTGCCCAATAGTAATATAAAAAATTTGGAAGTGCCAGCCCTCCATTTATCTTCGACTTACATAAGTGTTTTTTACCTATTCTATGGCTTTTGTAATCCCAGACAAAATTATTAACTATGGTATCAATTTTTTTTAGAAAACTTTTTGGAAGAAAAAAAGGAATTGCCTGAAATAAATATAACAGTTGTGGTAAAAAAATCATCTTTATAGCATTAATTCTACCGATCATAGATATAGGAAGTGTTTTCCAATATAAAATGTTTTTTTTAAGTTTCTCTAATAATTGATAATAATTAGCTTTAATTAATAATTTATAGGATTTAGACACATTAATTCCTAAATATTTAAATTTATCTGTAACTATTTTTAATGGGTATTTTTGTAATATATTTACATTTATACCAGTTATAGGCATTATGTCACTTTTACTCCAATTAATCCTATATCCTGAAAATACACTAAATTCATTTATAACATTGAATAGCTTTGGAATACTACGTTCCGGCTTAGTAATATAAATCAGAATATCATCTGCATATAAAGATATCTTATTATTTGTTATGTCAGTGTTGTACCCATATATTTCGGGTTCTGATCTGATTCTTTCAGCCAGAGGTTCTATCACCAAGGCAAATAATAAAGGGGATAACGGACATCCCTGTCTGCATCCCCTAAAGAGATTAAATTTAGGTGATAATATTTGATTGGTTAAAATTCTTGCAGTAGGGTTAGAATATAATATTCTTACCCATTTACAAAATCCGTCCCCCAGTTGATATTTTTCCATTATATTAAATAAATATGACCATTCCACCTGGTCGAATGCTTTTTCAGCATCCAACGATATAACTGCTAATTCTATATCTCTCCTTCTTCTCGAGTAAATAATGTTAAACAAGCGTCTAAGATTATGTGATGAGTAACATTTTGGAATAAAACCTGTTTGATCATAATGTATTATTTTGGAAATCACTAAACTTAGCCTCCGAGAGAGTACTTTAGTTAGTATTTTTTGATCAGTATTTAAAAGGGCAATCACTCGGTATGATCCAGGGTCTTCCAGGTCCTTATCTAATTTAGGAATTAATGTAATTGTAGATTCATTTAAAGAGTCTGGTAATTTTCCTAACTCATAGGTGTGTCTGTACACTGTTTGTAATCTAGGTGAAAGTAGATCGTGAAATTTTTTATAAAATTCTGCACTCAGGCCATCGGGGCCCGCTGTTTTACCATTTTTTAACGATCCAATTGATTCTTCGATATCTATTACAGATATTTCAGCATTTAATAATTGCCTACTCTCAAAATTTAACTTATTAAAATGACATTTTTCTAGAAATGTTTCCATTTCATCTGTTTGCCCTGTTAATTTAGATGAATAAAGATTTTGATAATATTGTAAAAATGTATCATTAATGTCTTTTGGTATAGTCAACGTATTTCCCTGCGCCGATCTAATACTATGTATAGTTTTTTCATCGTCTAATCTTCTGAGTTGTCGTGCTAATAATTTTTGAGGTTTATCACCGAATTCAAAATGAACTTGTTTAGTTTGTTGGTATAATTTTATCACTTGGTCAGCATAAATTTTATTTAATCTATATTTTAATATTGCAATTTTATTACTCAACTCTTTTGAAGGGTGTATTATATTTTCACTATCTAATTGGTTTATCTCTTTTTCTAACTTTTGCTCCATCTTTCGATTTTCTTTATTAAAATGAGCTTGTGCTGATATTATTGCACCACGCGTAAATGCTTTAAATGTGTCCCATAATAGTAATGAGGAAGTCTCAGGTTTATCGTTAGTTTCAAAAAATAATTTAATCTGTTTCTCCACATAGTTACAGCAGTCTTTATCCTTTAATATCTGTGTATTGAATCTCCAAATATTAGTTTTATTAACCATATCTTTTAATTTTATCTTAAATGTTAAAGGGGCATGATCTGAGATAATAATATTATGATACTTTGCATCATATGTAAAGGGGAGTAGTTTTGAGTCTACTAAGAAATAATCAATCCTCGAATATGTTCCAAATACCGGCGAGAAAAATGAATATTCCCGTCCGGTAGGATTATCCAATCTCCAAATATCTTTAACATTCAATGTCTTACTAAAGGAGTTTATAAGCTTGCTTGATTTAGAGAGAGCCTTAATTTTTGTAGAAGATCTATCCAGATAATTATCTAAAGTACAATTAAAATCACCTCCAATTATTAAATTATATTGGGTGGATATAGGAATACTATTAAATATTTTCTTAAAAAATAGTGGATTATCAAAATTAGGTGCATATATATTCATAAGAATTACTTTTTTTGAATGTAGTTCCCCTGTAATTATTAAATATCTACCCTCCTTATCCTCTATTAATGAATTAAGTTTAAAAGGTATACCTTTACGAATAATTATTGCAACTCCTCTAGATTTGTGTATAAACGAAGAGTGATATACTTTTGAAATCCATTTCGCGGTTAATCTATATTGAGCATCTTTTTTAAGATGTGTCTCTTGAAGAAACATAACTCCAGATTTCAATCTATTCAACTGAGCTAGTACCTTTCCCCTTTTAATTGGTTCATTGATTCCTTTAACATTCCAGCTACAGAAGGTGATTCCATCATCTCCATTCCTTACATTCATATCCTGCATTTTATTGTTAGGGTGGCTTTTTTTGGAGTAGCCTTCTTGGCTCCTCCAGCCCGACACTACACCCCAACTTCAGTCCGATGCGAATTTCCAATTCCGTTAAACCATATTCATTTAATCTGATTATATAAAATAGATAAAAGTCATAATTATATAATATATAATATAATATCAAGTATGTGTTATGCAAAAAATAACAAAAATAATAACAAATGTGAATATAAAAAAAGTAAAGGGTGAAAAAAAGGTGATCAGAAAAAAAAGAAACTACACTTATATAATGTGTAGTGAGTGCAAGTGAAAGCCACACTAACATGGCTACTAATCTAACGACTTCCGTATTAAAAAAAAAGATGTTAAATATTCCAGCTCTTATTTGAAATACTGTGTATATTGGGGTGGGGGTGCTAACTTTATTTTCTTAATAAATTTTTCTATTATTCATATTACTAATTTTTAGTTGTTAATCTCAGCTATAATTATTATCATAATTAGTAATACTATATGAGGGGAGTAAGGGAAATCAAACTAATTAGTAATTAATAATTAATAATTAAAAATTACAAATTAGTATTTATTAATTAATTAGTAAACATTATAAAACTACAAATCGATGTCCATTATTCCGCCTTTTTCTCAGTAAATGATTCACAGCCACAGGTCCATAAAGTTCATTCATCCACTACCCAGTTGGGTCTACTCCTTCTTCCACAGCGTCTCCTTCTTCTCCTTCTTCTCTTTCTTCTGCCTCCTTCAGTATTTTCCGAGCAAATTCCAGTGCCGCTGTATGTTTGGTGAAACGAAGATCCTTATTCTCGTAGGTAACTCTAAGTATTGCCGGGTACACCAGACCATATCTGATCTCCTTTATTCCTTTTATGTCTCTCAAGATGCGTCTTGTTTCTGTAAATAGAGCTCTTCTTTTAGCCACTTCGGCCGGGTAGTCTCTGAAGATACTGATGTTATCTCCTTCGTATTTCAGATTTCTTTTTCTTATGATTATCTTCATCATATCCTCAAAGACACTGTCATAAACCACCTTTACAATTACTTGTCTTGGTGGCGCACCCCTCCTAGGGACCGGTCTTAAAGCCCTGTGGGCACGGCCCAACAGGGGTTCTTCATCCAAATCCAAAATGTCCTTTAGGAGTTTTGCAAAGAATTTACGTGGGTCATAGTTTCCTTCGCGTCCCTCAGACAGACCTACTATGCGCAAATTCTTACGTCTTTGGCGCCCCTCCAAATCAATACATTTCTCATTAATTTTACGTAATAATTCAGAGAGGCGTTTGTTCTCTTCGTTTATCTTCTCATTCTCTCTCGCAGTTGTTAGAGCAGCATCAGTTAATTCTTTAATCGTATCATTTTGTTGATCCAGTACAGTTGACATAGGGCTTAACCTCGCCTCTATTTTCGCATCCATCATCTCTTCCATCAATCGCTCCATCCCAGCAATCTTATCAGTTGCCTCGATCAGTTGATTGTGTATGTCCTCAATTTCTGTTTTCCAATCCGACATCATGGTTTTTACCATTTCTTTAACTTCTCTTGTTAATTCATCTTTGATATTTCGAATATCCATTTTTAAGGCCTTCATTTCATCCTTAGTTTCTTTATAATCTTTCTTCATTTCTGTTTGTGTTTCCTTCAGCATTTTCTTCATATCTGCCAGTAAAGACTTTTTAAAATCTTCCATTTCAGCTTTTCTTTGTGAAATCTCTTCTTGGGAGGCAGCCTGTCCCGAGCCTGAAGCTTTGGTGGGGCCTGCCTCCCTTCTGGAACTTTTCTTCGGCTGTGTGGGGGAGGAGGGATTCATTTTAAATTTCTTACCGGAGTCGCTAAAGTCGCGCGCCTGATGACGTCACGCAGCTTACAATCGCACCCGGAGCCGTTTAAAATCGATCTCCTGCGGTAAGTAGTGTTAGCAACCTCCTCTAACCCCGTTTTTTTTCCAGATTTTTTAAGAGCTGATCTGACGCTGTTCTCTCCTAGAACATGGCGCCACCGGAAGTCCGCAAGCACAATATTTGAACATTTCAGTATTTGGGCACTTTTCAAATCACTTTTTGAAAAAAAAAAAAAATGGTTAAAGGCTTGGCCATGTTTTGACCATACAGTAAACCCTCACTATAACTGACCATGGGAGGGAGGGGAAAATGGTGTCCGTTATTGCCGATTGTCCACTTATAACCGAGTCAGGCATTATCATTGTACATGGTTGAAACAAAGAACAACAGATGCTGGTTAATACACACAAGGGAACAAAATGCCGAATAATTCAACAGGTCAAGCAGCATGGGTTACACAAAAAGCTGGAGAAACTCAGCGGGTGCAGCAGCATCTAAGGAGCGAAGGAGATAGGCGACGTTTCGGGTCGAGACCCTTCTTCAGACAGAATCTCTGGAGGACATGGATAGGTGATATTTCACACTGGGACCCTTCTTCGGACTGATAGAGTCTGCTGAGTTACTCCAGCACTTTGTGTGGTTTCACCTTAAAACTAGGATCCCGTGCCAATGGTCTTCACCAGCGAGCCCTTCTTCACCGGCTCCTGCATCGTCCAGTTGTTGCGGCTCACTTTGTAGCCCCCAGGGACAGTGCCATCTTCAGGCCGCTGCCAACAACAGGGCCCGCTCCGTCACCATGGGGCTCCCTCCCCTCCTTCCAGTCGCCACTCCTTCCTGTTGACCTTTGCTTTGTCCACTCCATCGTCACCGCCTCCTCCATCCTCCCATTGCTTTCTCCACTCCGCCTCCTCATCCACTCCCTCCACTGAAATCTTGCAAGGTGGAGTATGCTGGTGACTCCGGGAGAGGAGGAGGAGATAGCAGTGGAGGGGTGTGGGGGAGGAAAGAGGGGGGAAAAAAAAAAGCCAATTGGCAGTTGACAGGAACAAGCTGGTGAAAGGGGAGGGAGCCCCATGGTGACGTAGCATATCCTGTCAGTAGCGGCAGCCTGAAGAAAACGCTGTCCCCAGGGGCTACAATGCCAGGCGCAACAACAGCCAGGTCAACTGGACCATGCTACAGAGGGCGAAGAAGGGCTCGATGGCGTAACTTGAGCCAGGGATAGGGTTGGCAGCGTCGGTCGGTCCAAAATCCGCTATATAGGGGTCCATTTAAATGAGTTACTGTATTTATTAATGGAGCATAATTTTGAAGAAGCTTATGAGAGGAAAAAGATGAAGTAATCTGAACTGGCAACTGAAGCATCCCAGAATGGCTGGAAGACCAAGATTTTCCCTGTCAAAGTGGGATGCAGGGGATTTGTCGCCACATCTATGACCAGGCTATTAAAGAAAATGGGGGTGAGGGGTCGCTCCCTCCAACAAGCAATCAAATCATTATCAAATTCTGCTGAAAAAAAGCAGCAATTGGATTTGGATCAACAGGAGAGATAACAATTGGGCTGCAAGATGAAGACAGGAGGGTATGGAATTGAGGGGGGGGTGTAACTGGGACACCAGGTATCATCGTTGAGCCCTCTGGAGATGTTGTGGGCTTATCAATGAAACGTCAAAGAAGGAGGGTGCCCACCTGATGACCCCGATGACGTACCTACCCTACCTTTCACCACTCCAATCCCACTGCAAATAGCAAGATTGCCGACTTATTACAGGGATTGAAACATCAAGTCCTATTGGCTCTACTGCTGACAAAATAATGACATGATTTTGTGCTTTGAAGGTCTTTTATTGCCATGTGTACCAATTAAGGTACAGTGACATTCGAATTACCATACAGCCATACTAAAAAAAGCCACCAGACACACAACTACATAAAAGTTAACATAAACATCCACCACAGTGGATTCCCCACTGTGATGGAAGGCAATAAAGTCTGATCTTCTTCCCTCATTTTCTCCCACGGTCGGGGCAGTCGAAGCTCCCGTGACTTGGAGCTCCCGAAGTCGATCTCTAACCAGAGATCGTGAGCTCCACGATGTTAAAGTCCGCAGGCTCCCGCGGTTAGAGCTCAGAGGTCGATCCCTGGCAAGGGGATCGTGAGCTCCACGATGTTAAAGCCCCGCAGGCTCCCACAGTCGGAGCTCCAGAAATCGGTCCCCAGCAGAGGCCGCCAACCCCGATGTTAGGCCGCAGTGCGGACGGAGATATGACACGGAAAATAATCGCATCTCCGTCGAGGTAAGAGATTTTTTTTTTACGTTTACCCGAACCCCCCCCCCCCCCCCACGCACAAAACAAGCTAAAGAACACTAAAAACATACATTTAACACATACTATAAAACAACTGAGAAGACAGACAGACTGTTGGTGAGGCAGCCATTGCTGGCACCACCCGGTGACACATTATCAAGTGCAAATAAATGTACAGGTAAATAAATCCTTTTTATATTAATTTCAAAGCTTTCAATAGTGTCAGGACGATACCCTCCCCCTCAATGTCAGCAAGATGAAGGAGCTAGTCATGGACTTCAGGAAGTGCGCTGGAGTACCATGCCCCCAATCAGCATCAATGGCGCCAACGTGGAAATGGTTGAGAGCTTCAAGTTTTTTGCCGTTAATTTTATCAACAATCTACTGTGGTTTAACCACATTGAGGCGGCGGCTTGGCTCATGTTGCAGCGGCCCCTACAGCCTGTCTTTCTTTTTTTATTTTTTGTCTAGTTAAATGTAGTTGTTCGTGTTTTTTTTTGTACTGTTTCTCACTGTGTATATGGGGAGTGGGGGGGAGGGGGAAAATTTTAAAATCTCTTCCCTGCACGGGAGACCCGACTTTTTCCATGTCGGGTCTCCGTTGTCACTGGGGCCTAGTACCATGGAGCAGCCTCCGACCGGGACGACCTGGGGGCTCCAGTCACGGAGCCTGCGGAGCTGCGGACTTACCATCGTGGGGCTGGCCGGCCTCGGAGCGTGGGGAGCGGTGGTGGCTCGCTGCTGCGGCCCGACTCCGGAGCTCCAACTCTAGCTGCGGCCCGACTCCGGAGCTCCAGCAGCAGATTACTGCCGGTGGACTGTCGGGGTATCGGGAGCTCGCGGGTCCGGGTGGGTGACCGCTTTCCGGAGCTCCCGCAACACAACTTCTCCCACCCCTGTCGCGGGGTTGGAGCAACCCGGAGCGGGGCCGTACATCGCCCGGCGCGGCTTTAATGGCCGCGGGTCATTCCAGTGCCCGCCAGGGGCTCCAACTTGTGACTTTTGGGCCTAGAGCGGGGCCGTACATCACCCGGCGCGGCCTCAATGGCCGTGGGACTTAACACCACCCGCCTGGGGCTTGGAGATCGGGAGAGAACTGGTGCGGGGGAGAGAGAAGACTTTGCCTTCCATCACAGTGAGGAGGAGATTCACTGTGATGGATGTTTGTGTAAATTGAATTGTTTGTATGTTTTGTAGGAATTGTTCTGTTTGTATGGCTGTAGAAACGGAGTTTCGTTTGAACCTCTCTGAGCTTCGAATGACAAGTAATAAAATCTAATCTAATCTAATCTAACCTCTACAGTTGCACCAGAGAAAGGATACCTTCACGTTACCCTACAGCTTGGTTTGGCAACAGCTCTGCAGGGAGTTGTAGATTTAGCCCAGTCCATCACACAGACCTGATTTCCCAACAATTACTCCATCGACACTTCAAGCTGCCTCAGTAAAGCAGTCAACACAATCAACGACTTTCTGGTCATTTCTTCTTCCCCCCGCTCCTCCATAACAGAATATACAGAGGAGTGAAAGCACACCCCACGAGACGCAGGAGCAGATTCTTTACTTTGTTTATCAAACATCTGAATGGTCCTGTCTGATTCACACCTGCCCCATCGTGGACACTGGACTTCATCCATCGGACTGATGTGTTGTAATGATGAGAACGACATTCGCCACTCCATTCGGCACTCCACGGGACATTGCGTGCAAACGTTGCTTGTCCAAGGCCAACAGCATTAGAAAAGACCCCACACATCTCCATCATGGACTGATCACTCTGCTGCCCTCGGGCAAAAGGTATCGCAGTATAAGGAGCAGAACGGCCAGGTTTTGCAACAGCTTCTTCCCCCGAGCCATCAGACTCTTGAATTCCATTTAATGTGCTGCCACTATTATCTATTTTATCTTTTTATCTATTTTATCCTTTTGTTATTTTATGTTGCACGGTGAGCCAGAGGCAGCGAAATTTCGTTCAGGCTTGCGTTTGTTGGTGTATTTTTGAATGACAATAAAGTCTTTGATTGATTGATCTCCCCCTTTGCTCTTACTATTGCACTCAAGGTTGGCTTGATTGCATCTATGTATAGTGCATCGGATCTGTTTGGACACTATACCTTGGCACACACGACAATTATAAATCTCAACCTAAACAGAATGGCAAGGAGATGCAGTCACTTGCCCAGTTCACTTCTATCCCAGATGCAAGAACTCTTTGGCGACAGTACGAGCCCATACGTCCGAGAAACTGGCAGCCCTGGGTGTGTTGGGCAGAAATTCAAGGTTCACACTTTTAGATTCAGCGAAGATGTCCATTAACATCAAGGAGTTCCCTCATCTGGGGATCACAGACTAAAAATTAAGAGGTCCAGCGCTCAAGATAGAGATGAGAAGATAGATACAAAAAAATCTGGAGTAGCGCAGCGGGACAGGCAACATCTCTGGAGAGAAGGAATGGGTGAGGTTTCAGGTCGAGACCCTTCTTCAGAATAAATTTCTCTACCTGGAGGTCACTGAAACTTTGGAATTGTTCACCCTAGAATGATTGAGCTACAACCTGAAGTAACATTCCTGAATTACCAGGAATGTTACATTGGAGTTAAAGACAATCTTATTAAATGGTGAAGCAGGTTATGGTACCAAATACTGTTTCTACTTGCGTAATCTGTCAAGGACAGTGGGGTGGCTGACTGTACACCAGTCTCCCCACATTAAACAAAGTCACGCACAGGCGTCCTCCATGAGAGGACAGTCATTCTCGTTTCGAGTAACCGCCGATGATTCTTGGTTGCTGGAAGTGAAAATAAATGTCAGAATCCGCCCTAAATCATAATACCCTAGTAGGAGAATTTAAACAAAACTGCAACTCATGTGATTGTCATCAAGCATAACATGCCATAAATATCTTGGGACTTGTATGCTTATCTAGAGGATACTTTCCATTAAATGCTACAGTAAGATTTTACTTGTCAAATTGGTAGCTTCAAATTGCATGCCAGTTAAGATTTGCTTAACGATACTGGAAGGTTCATCCGAAGGGGAAATAAATCACAATTTACCGTTTAAATTAATTACACTACTGCCATAGTTCGGTTACATTTCTTCAATAGCACTCTTTTGACTGTTGATTCCCCCACTGCAAAGTGGCAATTACTTACACACATACACAATGAAGTGCTCTGCCAGTTCCCAGAGCTAAATATTCAACTGAAAGTTTCTGTGGGGGCAGAATTTGGAATGTTACTCCCACGTGTTTAGAACATAGTGAGCAAGTCCATTTTCAGTTTATTAGAATCCAAATAAACCAGAATTAGCATTCCAGTGGAAGGCAATTGATTAGCATGGGAAGGAACTGCGGATACTGGTTTTCACCGGAGATACACACAAAATGCCGGAGGACTCAGCGGGACAGGCAGTACCTCTGGATACAAGGAATGGGAGACGTTTCAGGTCGAGACCCTTCTTCGAGAAGCATAGATTGGGCAACCTTTGCAGAACACCTCCTTTCACTTCGTAAGGGTGACTTTGAACCTCCAGGGCCTATTACCTTAAATCATCATCCCATTTCCATTCTGACGGTTGCATTTGAGAAATTGCACCAAATCATTTCACTTGGTGAATTATAACCAAATCTCAATAATTTCATAAATGCCTTGGATTTCAATACAAGTTCAGCTTTTCTGTCTCCCCATCCACAAACCCTGTAGCTAAGACTACAAATGTAATTTACTCTGTTCTCCATTGAATCAGAGATATTTATTTGTTCCCCCGATCATCTTATTTCCCTGCAATCTTAAACGTCACAATTTAACTCACCCCAGTTTGATGTGATTATCAACATGAAAAGGTTAATCATTTTTCTCTTCACAGATGCTGCCCAATGGATTGAGGCATTTTAACATTGCTTGCCATTTTTCATATTTTCAATATTTGCAGTATTTTACTTTTGAGGGTCCAACTGCTTCTGGTTTCCATGCCACTTAATGGGAATATAATTTGCACTTCCATGGAGTCAACTAACACAATCCTAAGGTAAATCGGCTCTTCATTTGAAATTTTCATTTATGCCCATTGTGTTAACATATGAATGCTGAGCCAATTATTAAAAATCGCTCCAAGTAGCATCACGTCACGGCTGTGTATATTGACTGCATCTCTCTTAATCCAATGTTTTATGCTCATGACTTCATAAGTGATAGGAGCAGGATAAGGTCATTCGGCCCATCAAAACTACACTGCCATTCAATCATGGCTGATCGATATTTCCCTCCTAATCCTTTTCTCCTGCCTTCTCCCCATAACCCCTGACACCCATACTAATCAAGAGTCTATCTATCTCTGCCCTAGTGAGACCACACCTGGAGTATTGTGTGAAGTTTTGGTCTCCAAATTTGAGGAATGACATTCTTGCTATTGAGGGAGTGCAGCGTAGGTTCACAAGGTTAATTCCCGGGATGGCGGGACTGTCATACGTTGATAGAATTGAACGGCTGGGCTTGTATACTCTGGAATTTAGAAGGATGAGAGGGGATCTTATTGAAACATGTAAGATTATTAAGTGTTTGGACACGCTAGAGGCAGGAAACCTTCCCGATGTTGGGGGAGTCCAGAACCAGGGGCCACAGTTTTAGAATAAGGGGCAAGCCATTTGGAACGAAGATGAAGAAATACTTTTTCACCCAGAGAGTTGTGAGTCTGTGGAATTCTCTGCCTCAAAGAGCAGTGGAGGCTGGTTCTCTGGATACTTTCAAGAGAGAAATAGATAAAGCACTTAAAAATAGCGGAGTCAGGGGATATGGGGTGTTGGCTGGAACAGGGAATGATCAGCCATGATCACATTGAATGGTGGTGCTGGCTTGAAGGGCCGACTCCTATTGTCTATTCAAAGTATCCATTCACTTGGCCTCCACAGCCTTCTGTTGCAACAAATTCTACAGATTCACCACCCTCATCATTATGTATGCAATGCTGTGTGGCAACTTCTCTTTCCAACACTTAATTATGCATTATTGGCATTAATCGTGCATAGTGTTATCAAATAGCTTTCAGCAAATAGCCAATGACTCATCTGAAAATCCCTGCAAACATAGTCAGCCACTTCCTTGTGATTTGCCTGTGCAACTCTCCTCCCCCTTCAAATTCATTACCACCCCACCTTCTGACTCACTTCCTCCGCAATGGATGATAATAAACTAGGCAAATTCTGCCGTGCAAACCACCTGGGGCTCATTCCCTGCAGATATTAAAGAACCAATCCAAATGTTGTTGCAAGACAAATTTGGAGATCCCTGATCGACAGCAATATTGCCCTCGAGGCAACTTCTAGACAAGATGATTAAATGCTGGGTGGTGTACATCGGAATCAAATAGAAACATCATTAAATCAGCACGAGTGCAAATAGTTAAGCAATCTTCAGACGCAGATTTGCAGCTTCAATTAGAGGTGCAGCTACTTGCAATTCCACAGCCTGCTAATTCCGTTCCAAATGGAGGCCTACAAAAAAAAGGACTCTGCTGTATTTTGTGTTGCAATTTAAATGAAAAGATTTAAGGTGTCTGTTTGCGATACCTGGTTTTTAGTTGAAGCGTAAAAACATGCAAGTCTAAACAAATACTAGCAACTCAGCTGGTCGTGTCTAATCTGACAAACAGCAGCACCAAATGTCAAACCCACTCGCCCCCCCCACCAGCTGCTCCAGATCCAACTATAACGAGCATACTTCATGAAATAATTAGTTTGAACGCGATTTATTCGTTTTCATCCCACCTCCACTGGGTCATAGAGTGACAAAGTGTGGAAACAGGCCCTTCCGCCCAACCAGCCTACATGTCCCAGCTACACTAGTCCCACCAATCTGCGCTCAGTTCATATCCCTCATACCCATCCTATCCATGTACCCGTCCTATCCATGTACCTGTCTAACTGTTACTTAAATATTGAAATAGTCCCAGCCTCAACGACCTAATCTGGCAGCTTGTTCCATAGACCCACCACCCTTTGTTGTCTCTACTCAGAGTTTGGAAGGATGAGGGGGGCGGTGGATATAGTGAAAGGTTTGGACAGAGTGGATGTGGAGGGGATGTTTCCACTAGTGGGAGAGTCTATGACTTGAAGTCACAGCCTCAGAATTAAAGGACACTCCTTTTGGAAGGAGATGAGGAGGAATTTCTTTAGTCAGAGGGTGGTGAATCTGTGGAATTCTTTGCCACAGAAGGCTTGAGGCAGTCAGTGGATATTTTTAAGGCATAGATAGATTCTTGATCAGTACAGGTGGCTGGTGTTATGGGGAGAAGGCAGGAGAATGGGATTGAGAGGGAAAGATAGATCAGCCATGATTGAATGGCAGAGTAGACTGATGGTCCAAAGGGCCTACTTCTGCCCCGATCTAAGTAATGGAGGGCCTTAAGACTTTGCTCACATTAAAAGTTTAAAACTAAATAGAAACATCAGATGATTCCAGTGATTTTTGTTTAAGTTGTATTTGTACATATGGGACGATCAGCCATGATCACAATGAATGGCGGTGCTGGCTCGAAGGGCCGAATGGCCTCCTCCTTCACCCATTTTCTATGTTCCTATGTAAACTGGTCTTACTCACTAGCTCACGACCACCAGGGACAATCTGAGAGGGCCGAGGCAGACTGGCCCAAATAGGGCAGGTTTCACAACACACAAAAATGTAGACAATTCCTTCCGTGGCAGCTAATTTTAAAATATACTAAATCATAAAAATAATTGTTTGTGCAACCAGCAAAGAGTTGAAGAGTGCTAAATTATTTGCATTATGCTGCATTCTGCAAGCTTGTAAAATACAAGATTCTCATTGTACGAACCTCAAATTCCTTAAACACAAGGTCACCGTGCTGGGCATGTCGAAAACTGTGATGCTGCCCAAACGGAAACATACTCCAGTTTTTGTGCTGTACAGTTTTTTTTTAATCTGGATAGTTTACACAAGATTTGAAGAATTTAAAGGCATCACGCATGGAAATTGTCCATCATTTTCAAAAATACTCATTGCCTCCATTGAGTCTAAATTTCCATTCTCTGTTGCCAATGCTCAAGTTCCTCCACCCAATCATGCAGTACACTAGTCACAGCACAAGCATTCCCATCCATCATTTCCTAATCTGTTAAAAGAACCATTTAAATGACTCGGCTCAGTCTACATTTAGGCTTAAGGTTTATTATTGTCATGTGTACCAAGGCACAATGAAAAGCATTGTTCCCAAACTGATCAACTACACCATACATAAATTTAATCAAGTTAATATCAAAGTACAACAGAGAGAGCAAAGGGGGGAGATACAGAGTGCAAAATACAGTTTTCAGCATTGCAGTGCATCAGATCTGTGGTTAAAGTTCAATGTGCACAATGGGGTGGGACGACGAATGCACCCTGTTTCGACGAATGCAATCAACCTGACGTGCACAAACAAATAGATCAAATAAAACAAGTTGACCTACGCCTTTAGACTGTGCATGCCATACGCAAGAAGAACAATGTGCGCAATAGGTTGGAGGCAAGATGAACAGCAACCTGGTTTAAGGATGGATCTTTCAGAAGCCCGTTTACAGAGGAGAAAAGATGCTGTTCAAGTCTGGTAGTGGTCACTAACTTCTGGTGGTGGTGGTTGCTCTGCCATATAGAAGCAGGGACGAGGAAAGACCTGCGTGGGACAAGTCACTGAGAGAGCATCCTTGCAGAGTAACAATTATTGCAGAGGGGGTGTTGACACCAATCCTCACCGGCTGTGTCTGGGGGTTACAAAGAGTTATAGTCAACAAATAGGAGTGCTTGTTGTCTCAGTGTTCCAGTGATGAGTCACAAGTGTTTTATTGTCCTATATCCTGAAACGGAATAACAAAATTCTTACGTGCAGCAGCACAGATATGTAAACAAAAAAAAGTTCAGTATATATTAAAAAGCAATAATCGTGCAAAACTAAAAAAAAACCACAATTCTCTCTAGTCTGTATAGATTGGAGCTTAGTTGGAGGTCGTTGTGTTTAATAGCCCAATGGTTGTTGGGCAGAAGCTACCCCTGAGCCTGGACAGTAGTTTTCAGGCTCCTATACCTTCTTCACGATGGCAGGAGAGAAATGAGACCATGGCCATAGTGGTGTGACACTCTGATGATGTTGGCTGCCTTTTGGAGGAAGCAACTCCTGCACATCCCTCTGATGGCAGAGAGGTCAGTACCCATGATGGGCTGGGCAGTATTCTCCACTTTTCGGAATCTTCTTCATTCCTGGACGCTCAAGTCACCAAACCAGGCTGTAGTGTAACTGGTCAATATGCTCTCCACTGTACACCTGTACAAGTTCAAGATGTGTCTGTCATCATGCCGAACCTCGTAAGGAAGGAGATGCTTTGATGAGATTTTTTTTATGATTAAATAATATGAAGGAGATAGATGCTTGGATGGAGTTTTTTTATGATTGCATCAATCTGTCCAGGAAAGATCTTCAGAGAGTTTAAGGCCAATGAGATCGTGTCAGCTGTACACCTGTTGAGAAGTAACCAAACTGCGGTGGATCGAGGCTGGATAAGGGGCTGGTGTTAATGTGCTCCATCACCAGTCTCTCAAGCACTTCATGATGGTGGATATCACTGGACGACAGTCATTAAGGCATGCTACTTTTCTTTGGCACTCGAGATGGTAGCGGTCTTCTTGAAGGAGATGGGGCTCGGAGAATGAAGTTGCGAGGGGTAAAAGATGTCTGCGACTACCTCTGCCAGTAGATCTGCACAGGTCCCGAGAAGATAGCCAGGGATTCCACTCGGGCCTATTGCATTTCACAAATTCACTCCCAGGAAGGCCGGTCTTACGCCTGCCACAGTAACCGTTGGTACAGGCACACCCAAGACTGGTACGGTGGATGGCAATCCTCCACTGACCTTGTCAAAGCAAGTGTAGAATGCATTGAGACCCATTGTTACCAGCGGTACTGCACTTTGTAGCCAGCTATAAAGCAGTCTTCACTGTAGCCCGCTGTAAAGCAGTCTTCACTGTACATTATAAAGCAGTCTTCACCGTAGCCCATTATAAAGCAGTCTTCTATGTAGCACGCCGTAAAGCAGTCTTCATTATAGCCCGTGGTAAAGCAATCTTCATTGTAGCATGCCATAAAGCAGTCTTAACTGGACACTATAAAGCAGTCTTCACTATAGCCAGTTGTAGAGCATTCTTCACTATAGCCCACGGTAAAGCAGTCTTCACTATTGCCCGCAGAAAAGCAGTCTTCACTATAGCCCACAGAAAAGCAGTCTTCACTTTAGCCCACTGTAAAGCAGTCTTCACTTTGTCGCCTCTTACAGCATGCAAGTCTTGCCACAATTTGGAAGGTATCCGTGTCATTGCCTCGGGGCACCAGCTCAGTTTGGAATTCCCACTTGGCATCCTTAATGGCTCTGCATAGCTCAAAGATGGATTTCTTGTACCTCTCTGGATACATCGACTTGAATGCTGCAGACTTGGACTTGACCTGGGAGTGGACCTCATGGTTCATCCATGGTTTTGGTTGTGGAACACACGTATCGCCTTGTTTAATGCAGTGTCCTCAACACACTTGCCGGTGAAGTCTGTGACAGCAGTGGCATATTCACCCAGGTTAGCTGCAGTGTCCTTGAATACAGACCAGCAGTGCTTTTATCAGGCAACTGAACTGTCCTCTCACCAGCTGGAGTGCAGGACCGACCTCCCATCCACCTCATTGGAGACCTTCGAACGATCTTTGATCAGACTTACACTGTTGTACCCTTTATCCTGATCACTGTGGTCACTTGATTGTAATAATGTATAGCCTTTCCATTGACTGGATAACATAAATCTTTTCACAGTACACTTAAATGTTGTAAAATGAACTTAACAGTAGCTAATTCATTGGATGTGCATCCTGCGAAGCGTTTGGCTCCTTGGAGTTTAAGTGAAATCATTCAATAAATCGGAAAAAATTAAAGAAAATCATGAAGATACAGTTTTGTGGTTACTAATATATTTTATATTTAAAAAAAAAATATATATATATATATATCTGTGCACATCTTCAGTTTTTCCCACGTGCAACTTAATACCCCCAAGCTTGGCGACTCTTCAGTTTAGTTCATTGTCACGTGTACCGAGGTGCAGTGAAAAGGTTTTGTTGCGTGCTATCCAGTCAGCAAAGAGTCAATACATGGTTACAATCGAGCCATACGGGCGACACGGTGGCGCAGCGGTAGAGTTGCTGCCTTGCAGCGCTGGAGACCCGGGTTCGATCCAGACTACGGGTGCTGTCTGTACGGTGTTTGTACGTTGACCCCATGACCGCATGGGTTTTCTCCGAGATCTTCAGTTTCCTCCCACACTCCATAGACATGCAGGTTCATTGGCTTGGCACAAGTGTAAATTGTCCCTAGTGTGTGTAGGATAGTGTTAATGTGCGGAGATCGCTGGTCAGTGCGGACTCAGTGGGCCGAAGGGCCTGCTTCCGGCTATATCTCTAAACTAAACCCAGTGTGTTCAGAGACTCTTAACTATTCTATAAGAAGAATGGGCAAGCCATTTAGAACAGAGACGAGGAAACACTTTCCTCACACAGAGAGTTGTGAGTCTGTGGAATTCTTTGCCTTAGAGGGCAGTGGAGGCTGGCTTTCAAGCAAGAACTAGACGGGGCTCTTAAAGATAGTGGAGTCAGGGGACATGGGGAGAAGGCAGGAACAAGGCACTGATTGGGAATGATCAGCCATGATCACATTGAATGGCGGTGCTGGCTCGAAGGGCCAAATGGCCTCCTCCTGCACCTATTGTCTCTGAAGTGAAGTAACGTGGCATTCAGTTCCGGATAGGGGTGGGGAGGTGGCGTATTCGTTTGACTGTATACACATCCTTTAGGCTGATCTCAGCTGCATTCTCCACCCTCTAGTGTGGGAAAATATCCATAGCCTTCCAGCAAAGTGCCAGGTTGGCAACACATCTTGTGCACAGTACTGCCCAAAGTGGATGCATTAGATCTCATGAATCACCTCCTACTGTTGACAGATACAAGAGATAACTTGTCATTCAGCCTCTGCTGTTCCAACAATAAGAGATCAGCATTTTACTTTCCTGTATTAACAACGTACTCTTCAATTCCCTTAAAATTTAAAAAAATCTTATAAAAAATTTATCAACCTTCAGAATTTCAAAAATGTTCTGATGCAGTAGTGAATCATTGAAAATAATTAGCTCAGTACAAAAAAAGTACTTGTGCAAGCTGGAGCTAGTCTAAATTTTAGCTCTGCAACACCGCTCAAAAAAGATGTCTGTCCTGCTAGCAAGGAGGTGCTGCCACCATTCTCTGTATACCGACATAAAACAAGCCACCAAACCCCAGGAAATACTGCACAATAGCCCAACCTGATGCTAAATGAGAGTCCAGGAATATTATACAGCTATTCTCACCTTAGCCACGCTCAAGTACATTAAGGTTGCGCAAGAGAAAAATGCAGGGTATATTGCGGAGAAAGTGCAGACAAAAATGGTGCAGAAGGCACACTCTACTGTACCCATAATCCCTACATGTCTTCCAACGACCCAAAATACCATTCACCCTCATGCTACCTGTACGTCCTCTTCAGATCGTTTACCGTGTCGTGGTGAATAGGCTTGCATGCCCCCATGATTCCCTGAGCGATGCAGTCGGAAGCACCAGCTTCTGGTAGGGCCACCCATGGCGGTACGGTCGAGGATGAGGGTCTAGACTAAGAACGATCAAACCTACAAGACCTCAACGGCGGACAAAGTTATCTTGAACTCAACGGCTGTGAAGGCGGATGAAGGCTGCAGCAGATTTATCATCTCCAATCATCTTGGTCCCCTTGCCATTGGAATGAGTTGATTGATTTGTGAAGGACCGTGTGCTTCTTGGAGCGCAACATCAAGTACATGTTAAACAAACACACGCACAGGTGTCTTCGCTCTGTGAGCAGCAAAGCCGGGATTGGACTCATAAGCCACCTGAGAGTCCATAAAAACAGAGTGTAGACCATCATCATTGACCTCGAGGGATAGCCACGAAGATGACCTGTATGTTACCTTACATTCCCGCCATTTAAAAATAATATTCTACCCACTAGTGCAGTGGTTCTTAACCTGGAGGTCGTGACCCCCTATGGCAGCCATTTAGGGCTTTGCCGGGGGTATTAAAGGAGACACAAATAACATATAAATTTGTTGAGCCCATGTTTAGGAACCTAACAAAGGTACATGCCACATACAGTATTTTGTTCGCGTATGCGTGTACTTGTGCCAAAAAGGTTACGAACCACTGCACTAGTGGATTACATTATCGCCACTGCCCATTTTACATAGTCTGCCAACTGTTTGTTCACTCACTTATATTCACTCCCTTTTTCCAACCTGCATTCCCACTATTGAATCTAATGTTGCTAAATCTTCACCGTCACCCACAACCATGTAGATGGCCAACATCCAAGACCCCAGCAGCTTTTCACTAGTTACAACTCGTATAGATGTTATTAGCCTGCCTGTTTTTGGTGACGCAATTCTCCGTACATCAGCTGCCATTGCCACAGGCTTGTCTTGTGCTATCTCAGCACAATCCTTTTGGAAATCCAAGCATAGCACATCTGGGCAATCCTTTTCTAGCCTACACATTATATCCTCGGTCAAATATTTCCATTCCAGGATTTTCCCCATAAAATATTTCTCAAAGTGTTGCATTCAGTTTCAAAAAATCAATGGAATCTTTGCAGAATCGAGGAAAATTAGAACTCATCCTGCAGCCCACAAAGCCATGTAGATCTATACTGCCCTATTTTGACAAAAGGAAGCAACTGGCAATGTTGTCAAAATTGAGTGCTTGCTTGTTTTAGGGTATTTGAGATATGCTCCACACAATGGTGAACTAAATAAGTTATCAGAGTACAATTTGAAAATATTTATACCAGAGAAGTAAGAAATTCCATCACAGAGAGCTGAAAGAAAACACGTTTTCCTCATTTACAAGAAAACGCCTTTCTGTCAGTTGCTTCCTTTTGTCAAAGTAGGGCAGTATAGTGTTTAAGAAGGAACTGCAGATGCTGGAAAATCGAAGGTACACAAAAAAGCTGGAGAAACTCAGCGGGTGCGGCAGCATCTATGCAGCAGCTCCATTGATGCTGCTGCACCCGCTGAGTTTCTCCAGCATTTGTGTACCTAGGGCAGTATAATCCTCTTTGCTTAGTTCTTTATCTCCAAGTGATAAATAGGTTCAAATGTCTTTATTTTTCGTCCATTATTGGGATGCATTTACTGCCTGCTATTTTGAAGTCTGATGCAAAATACTCGTTCAAAGCCTGCCATTTCTTATTAATTCCTTAAATTTAAAGATCACCATTTCCTCTATTGTTTTCTTAAATCATATACTTGTGGAATATTATTTTCATTGGATATACTTACCCTTTATCTATGGAGACGAAAGACACAGTCTTTAGACCAATATATTTTCTTTCAGTTTAATACAATCTGTAAACTTTAATTATCCACTGACGGCAAATTGCCATGAATTCTTACTTCTAAATAAAGATGCATTCCATTGATAAATAAAGCATTTCTTGTACATGTACCATCTGAACATCGAGACCCGGGCACGATCCTGACTTTGCGTTCTCCCCGTGACTTGCATGGGTTTTCTTAGGGCTCTCCGGTTTCCTCCCACACTCCAAAGACGTACAGGTTGGTATGTTAATTGGCTTGGTATAATTGTAAATTGTCCCTAGTGTGTGTAAGACAGCGTAAGTGTGCAGGGATCGCTGGTCGGCGCGGACTTAGTGTGCGGAAGGGCTGTTTCCGCTGTATCTCTAAACTAACACAAGCCTCGTTCTCTACCTTAATAAAGGGCCCGTCCCACTTTCACGACCTTTTTTTACTCGTGGACATTTTTCATCATGCTAGAAAAACGCCCCGACCTACTTGATGCCACGAGAACCTACGACCAGCATCACGACCTGCTACGACCTCCTGACGACCATGCTTCGAGTACGAGTCAAGGGCAAACTCGGCAGAGGTCGTGAATGTGGGACAGGCCCTTAACTTGGTCACTATGTGCAAATCCAAATTGGTGACGGGCACCCCTCAAGGCCATCATCCAGCTCAAATCACCAACTACTCCTTTGCACTGGATTCTTGACTAGTACAATTTGACATTTACCAAGCCAATTAACCTACAAACCTGTACGTCTTTGGAGTGTGGGAGGAAACCAAAGATCTCAGAGAAAACCCACGCAGATCACAGGGAGAACGTACAAACTCCATATAGACAGCACCCGTAACCAGTATCGAACCTGCGTCTCCGGCGTTGCATTCACTGCAAGACTCTACCGCTGCGCCACCTTGTTGTCCATAGGTGTCAGAGGTTATGGGGCGAAGGCAGGAGAATGGAGAGATAGATCAGCCATGATTGGATGGTGGAGTAGACTTGATGGGCCGAATGGCCCAATTCTGCTCCTATCACTTATGACCTTCATGTAAAATGGATGCCGAAGAGCCTAAACAAAACTAAAGGCCATAACTATGATATGGTTATCTGCTGGCAGAAAATACAATTCAAATGCATCCCATCTATTCATACTGTCCAGAGGTACTGCCTGACCCACCGGGTTATTCCAGCATGATGTCTCCACCCCACCCCAATTCTAACAACCTGCCACAGAATCCCCTCGTACCACAGAATTAAATCTTCCCCACTTTTACTCCAGATTGCTCCTTGCTCTTTTAATTTTGGACTTTGGAATACCGCATCCATTTAGTCTGCAGCATTTTCCTCACTCTTTTGCTCCAAATCCATCCCTACTTTCTTCCTCAAGGGTACAGGAATGTAAATTATATGACCAGTTATGAACACCAACAATTCCTCCCCTTTCTATTACAAGAATTTATCAGAATAGTTATTCCCCATCTTCATGATTCTAAACCACCTGCACATTGGCCCATCCATTTCAACACCTGGCGACTTGTAGATCACAACTGGCGCCAATAATAACAACATGCCTATTGTTTCTTAACCCTAACCACTCCCAAGATATCGTCATTCTGTCTTTTTCTCACAGAGAGTTGGGAGTCTGTGGAATTCTCTGCCTCAGAGGGCGGTGGAGGCCGGTTCTCTGGATACTTTCAAGCGAGAGCTAAATGGGGCTCTTAAAGATAGCGGAGTCAGGGGATATGGGGAGAAGGAAGGAACGGGGTACTGATTGGGGATGATCAGCCATGATCACATTCGGCTCAAAGGGCCGAACGGCCTACTCCTGCACCTATTGTCTATTGTCATTCTCCAGCACCTCAATAGCTTAAAACAGTATTTCACAGCTTCCACTGCCCTCTACTCCAACCCCCACCTTTCCCAAATACCTCATCATGATAAATATTAGCACTTAAACCTTTTGTGCCAGGGATCGTATCATATTCACCCATCTAGAGTTTGTAGAGCACTAATCCCATTTAATAGAGAGATGCATTCCAAACCTTTGGCATTTCACAATCTCTTGAACTGGTACCAGCCAGCAATGATTACTGAGCTTGTGTCATTTACCACCCCCAATACTCAGTCTATCTCCATTTCTAATAGCGCTCACCACCTTGCTACAATCACAAACCCTAACGTTTAGCAAGACTAATTGCATTTGTATTTTTATGAAGATAGTCAGATTTCATCGAACAGAGAAATCTGACTATCAGAGAACACTGTTGCAACATTTGTTGACACCTCATCTTGCGAGGATAGCCTGCAGCCCACAATTTCAGGTAATCCACTCATCCAGTGTCCTCTTCATCTTCCCACCAATCTGCCCAGGGCTTCTCCTTTTGTTCACCTTTCTCATCCCTCTCCTTTTGTTACATAGACTACGAGCGGCACGGTGGCGCAGCAGTAGAGTCACTGCCTAACAGTGCCCGACACCCGGGTTCGATCCTGACTACAGAGTTTGTACGTTCTCCCTGTGACCACTTGGGTTTCCTCCACACTTCAAAGATGTACAAGTTTGCAGGTTAATTGGCTCGGTATAAGTGTTATTGTCTCTAGTGTGTGTAGGATAGTGTTGGTGGGCGGGGATTTCTGTTCGGTGTGGACTTGCATGGGCTGAAGGGCCCGTTTCCGCTAAACTAACCTCACCTTGCTCTATCTACCCATCATCCAGATTCGCATCTGCCTGGGTTTCCTCTCCCTTGGTTCACATTTCCTACTCCCCCTGCAGCATCTGCTCATCATCCCTCCCTTACTTGGTTCCACCATCAACTACGAGCCTTAGTTACACCTCCTTTCTCTCACGTCTAAAATCTGGCCATCTTCCCTCTACGCTGTCCTGGCTTCCCCATGGATTGTCACCTTCTCGTGGTGGAGAAGCTTGTGTGGACCCGAGGTCCTGAGAGCGATGCCGTCTGGAGCTATGTTCCACCCATGGTGGTAAGGTCGAGGGGGAGGTCCCTGACAAAGAGCAATCCAACCAAGACCTCAACGGTGGAACAGGCGGAGGACTCGGGCCAACTTCCATGGAGCGTCACAACGGCTGGCAAGGCGGATGAAGGCTGCAGCAGAAAAGTGTCTCCGGTCCTCTTGGACTCCATGCCACTGGATCCAGACCCAGATCTCTCAAGGAATGTGCAGTGGATGTCTGTGCACCAGTCTCCCCATGTTAAACAAAGTCACGCACGGGCGTCCTTTAAAAGGTGACAGTCATACTCGTTTCGATTGACCACCGATGATGACACTGTCCTGGAGCAGGGTCTCGCCCTGCAAGGCCAACCATCCCTTTGCCTCCACGGATGCCGCTTGATCCAATTAGTTCCTCCCCCAGCAGTTTACTTTTTGCTCCAGATTCCAGCATCTAAATTCTCTCGTGTGTCCTTGTATATTGTTCACCACTGTGGCAATGTAAAATTATTCTGCTAATTCAATAAAATCCCTGCTGCCATGGTGGGATTTCAACTCCCATCTCCGGGACTACAGCTCAGGCCTCTGGTCCAGTTATCCAATATCATAGACAGACACAAAAAGCTGGAGTAACTCAGGTCAGACAGCAACTCTGAATAAAAGGAATAGGTGGCGTTTCGAGTCAAGACCCTTCAGTTTACTAACAATTCTCACACTGCATTACAAGACATTACATTTGATGGCTATGTCGAAGACTGTCTAAAACGAAACTAGTGCTGTCAAACTGGGCAAAAAGTGTCTAAATTCTGTATTTGCGTTTCAATTCCCGAGTACTTGCTTCTGACCAGGCTACATACTCTCCAAATGTAATCCATGTTTATACAAGGCAGTACACTCAATTTTAAGCCTTCACATTGTGGTAGAATTAGCTTGCATCTTTGCTGCACAAACTGAATAGCACTATGGTATATAGTCATCTTGTGTTATATAATTTATGGACAAACTGGTTTGTTCTTAACCAAGCCCTGCTCTGCCTTCCTCCACATACATACATCCTCATTTTCTTTTCACCAACCACCTTCAGAGGTCAATGGTGAAGTGCACAGATCCTAAAATTAACACAAGCCTAAACCTGCTTAGCAACTATTTGAACCACACCATAGCAACAACCAGGTTCTGGTTACCCTGCAGCCTAAAGCTTTGCAGACCAAGTTAAAACATCAATGTTCCCCAAGTGTAATTAATACATACTTAAAAGTCAAACCTTCACACATAATTAGCAATAATAAAATCCATAATAGTTTAATAACAGTTTGATCCGACACCATCTTCTCCACCAAGGAATAAAAAAAGTAAAAAAAACAATAATACCGCAAGAGATGCAAACCAGGTTGTTTCCACTCTCCCTACTCCCCCACCTGTAATAAAATAAATAATATCGGTCTACTTGATGTCAGAGTATAGGGCAGAGTTAAAACATAGAAAAATAGGTGCAGGAGTAGGCCATTCGGCCCTTCGAGCCTGCACCGCCATTCAATGTGATCATGGCTGATCATCCAACTCAGTATCCCATACCTGCCTTCTCTCCATACCCCCTGATCCCTTTAGCCACAAGGGCCACATCTAACGCCCTCTTAAATATAGCCAATGAACTGGCCTCAACTACCTTCTATGGCAGAGAATTCCAGAGACTCACCACTCTCTGTGTAAAGAATGTTTTCCTCATCTCGGTCCTAAAGGAATTCCCCCTTATCCTTAGACTGTGACCCCTTGTACTGGACTCCCCAAACATCGGGAACAATCTTCCAGCATCTAGCTTGTCCAACCCCTTAAGAATTTAAATCTAACATTCAGATTCTATTCCCCATATGGAATTGTTTAAAATGCCTAACTGAATCTTTTGGCTTTGAGCATTGTAGAGACTTCAATGGGCTCCAAGCCAAATCTTACAAAAGATATTTACAAACGGTGTGGAAGCAGATTCACCCTTTGCAACTACATAGGTCTGCATTAATTAAGCTCAAGTTTTTAAATGTTCCGGGGGGGGGGGGGGGGGGGGGGGGAGAAATAAAGTCTGCTTCATCTTTTTGCATTCCCTGCTTTAAGAGGCGTCTCCTTTCAATATAGTTGCTAGGCAACTTGGTATTCGGGAAGAACAATAACGCGTGCAAAACTAATAGTTGAGTTGTACAGCTGGTTTACTTCTTGGAGATGCTGTACATGCAGCACACACACACAGTGGGTATTCCACAAAAATGTATCTGGAAGGATAACTTAGATACAATACATTTATGCGCCTCCATCTTTCAAGCTGAACATAGCATAGACCTTGGGTTACACAAAAAGCTGGAGAAACTCAGCGGGTGCAGCAGCATCTAAGGAGCGAAGGAGATTGGCAACGTTTCGGGTCGAGACCCTTCTTCCTGGCGACGTTTCGGGTCGAGACCCTTCTTCCCTAGCATAGCATACACCTTGTGGCTGGTATAGATATGCCATCATTGAGTAATGCATACATGAGCAATGGACACCTATACACATGAGCAATGGACCCCATTCCATAACCCACAACTTGGCCAATATCCAAGTTTTAACACTTGCACACTTGTGTCACAATTAATCAGAATACTAAGCAGATGCGTAGTCTACAAAAATAAAAGCACCAAAACATGGACAAATGGGCAGCATTAAAATATTATGGCTGATGCCAATGTCATATAGCAATAAAGGCACATTTGGAAAAGCTTTCAGCAAGTAATCACAACTTGAGCCACTATTCTCAACCAATACATTGTCGAGGCAGAGAGGGGGAAATAAACAGATTAATGGTGTCATTTTTTAAAATGAAGATAGTATTCCAGGAAGTGTAGGTAAACTGGAAGAGACCAGAAAAAAAAATGCTAACATTCATTTCAAGAGGACTACAAATACAAAAACAGGGATGTGATGATGAGGCACAATAAGGTGCTGGTCAGGCCGCATTTGGAGGGTTGAGAGCAAATTTGGGCACCATATCTGAGGAAGGATGTTCTGGCTCTGGAGAGGGGTCGTGGGTGAGACCTCAGACACACAGAATAGTGAAAGGCCTGGATAGACTGGATGTGGAGAAGATGTTTCTACTAGTGGGAGAGTCTAGGGTGAGAGATCACAGCCTCAGAATTAAAGGACGTTCCTTTAGGAAGGAGATGAGAAGGAATTTCTTAAGACAGAGGGTGGTGAATCTGTGGAATTAATTGTCACAGAAGGCTGTGGAGGCCAAGTCAATGGATATTTTTAAGGCAGAGATAGATAGATTCTGGATTAGTGTGGGTGTTAGGGGTTACGGGGAGAAGGCAGGAGAATTAGGTTAGGAGACAGAGATAGAACAGCCATGAATAGCCGAGTAGACTTGATGAGCCAAATGGCCTAATTCTGCTCCTATCACTTATGAACTAAAGTGGCAAGCAAGGAAATATTCCCATTCAGCACATTACAAGAGGCTATTTGTGAATAGCATTGTTCTTAAGACGGGAGTCATAGATAGAAATCCAGGATGATTTTACAAGCAGCCGATGCTGACTGCAGTTTGAGCCGCCCCTGGATTGCAGAACATGCCGTTGCAAAACAGCAATTTGCCACTGCGGTCCTGAATCTCCAAACACGTCAGAACAAGTTGTGAGACTGACGTAGTCGCTGGCTTTGGAGAGGATAAAAATCAAATTTCACAACTCACGCTTGATTAAACTAAACCCCCTCCAATAAGCCCGGATAACTAATTAATGCTTTTCTACCATTGTAGACACAGCATAGCACTAAAATCTCCCCAGTCTCTGCAGATCCACTGAGTAAGATGCTCACCTTTCATGAACTGGGTGTTGAGAATAGGAGCTAGTCAACAAAATATGTTGCTAAAACACACTCAGATGATCCCAATCTTCATACGGTTTCCCCTGCCCTCCGTTGATATGCGACCATCAGTCTGAAGAAGGGTTTCAGCCCAAAACATTGCCCATTTCCTTCGCTCCATAGATGCTGCTGCACCCGCTGAGTTTCTCCAGCACTTTAGTCTACCTGCAACTACAGAGTTTGGGTAACCCCACAACCACTGCATGAAGATTTCCATTGTAAAATACTTGCAAAAAAAACTCCATTCACAAAATCTCTGTAATTTAGTAGTTCAAGAGAGTTTATTGTCATGTGTCCCTGATAGGACAATGGAATTCTTGCTTTGCTTCAGTTATTTAAAAAAAAAATCCACCATAAACTTAATTTCACTAAAGTCAATAATTGCAGCAGAGGAGGTCAATAAACTCTCAACGCCATCTCAGTTCAACATCGATCCAGCCAGACCCATTACTCTACGCCCCGCAAATTTTATTAACTACAAGGGCAAGGAGAGTTCTTGAGAACGGCAACGAAGGCATGAATGCCTCATGCTAGGACTTTCCACCCACAGATGCCAGTGTCCCGGAGCAAATGTGAAGCTTTGGAGTAAGGCGAGGTTTAATAGTTCAGAATGTTAATTGAATAAAGCATTCAAGTACATCGCTCCACCCCAAAGTGAACAGTAACAACTTGAATATATTGTGAAAGCCACCAAGCAGTTTAAATGGTAGAGTATTAAGTGTCATGCTCTTGCACAACAGCTTTCAGACTTCAGCCATTTATAAACGTTGCTAGTGCACAGAAAACTATTTTCTGAAAACACTTTAATACAATGTGGGTCAGAAATAGGGATGAAGCTGGCATGGTATGTAGTGATGTGGGGGGAGGCAGCCATCAAAGACCCACACCATCCTGGCCACACACTCATCTCACCGCTACCACCAGGAAGAAGGTACAGGGGCCTAAAAACTGTGACGTCCAGGTTCAGGAACAGCTTCTTCCCTACAGTCGCCAGGCTATTAAACACACCAACCTCATAAGCTATGAACTACATTAGATTATTATTATTGCAGTTATTTGTTTATTTTTTCAGAGTTTTTATTATATTATTTATTATGCTTACATATTCTGTTGTGCTGCAGCAAGTAAGAATGTCATTGTTCTATATGGGACAGATGACAATAAAACTCTTGACGGTGGGGGGGTGGGGGAGATTAATGGCAGAAAACAATGATTAGGAAGTGGGACTGAAACATTGAAGTCGGAAGCAAACTGAAAGAATTTAGAGTGGCACCAATGCCAAGAAGATCTTCCTATAGGATTCTGATGGATGAGATCAGAAACCATTTTAATTTAAAAAGGCACAAGTTGAATCGAGCTTGCAGACGAGATGATTGAAAGAGAATGTGGATCATGCTCCAACTTGTTTCATTCTGCTCCAATGCTTTGAGCAGAGTCTTGAAGTAGGAATGCAGATGAAGCTAGCATCAACAATGGAATGATGCAAGACGCTTGAACACCTTCTATGTAAAGAAGTTATGATTAAAAAAAATATTGAATTAATAATTGCCAGAGTTTATGGACTGAACAGGATTGTGCAATTGAAGACGTGATCTCCCAATATCCCCAATTAGTTTGCACCTTTGCAAATGAATCCTGACTTTCAGAATCCTCTCCTTTAACATTCCCACCACCGATCCAAAACTCACCAACCTGGCTTGTCTTTGCAATCCTTCTTAAGTAAAGGAACAACATTAGCCACCCCCCAGTTCCTCATCCATGTTTAACAAAGATGTAATGATCCCAGCCAGAGCCTCGGCAATCTCCTTCCTTACGTCCCACAAGGTGCTAGAATACACCTCATCAGGCCTCGAGGTATTAACTACCTGTGGGTACTTAAAGACCAACAACACCTCCTTGTTTGTAGTGTCAACATGCCCCAGGACATCAGTGTTCTCTTCCCACTTCCTCACAAGCTCCTACTTCGATCTCCATACCAAAACAGAAAAGCATTCATTTAAGATCTTGCCCATCTCCGAGCCGCCACACAAATTACCACACTGATTTTTAAACTCCCTTCCCAATTAGCTTTTTACTCTTATTTACTTATTTAAGAACAATCTGCAGATGCTGGAAAAATCAAAGGTAGACAAAAATGCTGGAGAAACTCAGCGGGTGAGGCAGCATCTATGGAGGAAAGGAATAGTGACGTTTCGTGTCTTCTTCAGACCTATTTACTTGATCATTTCAGATTCCCTCTGCCTCACCCGTCCCCCTCATGTCCCCTCCCCTCCACCTTCGAATTTGCTTCTTAAAGGAGGCACTAATCACAGAATACATATCAGAAGAAAGGTTTAGACCAGATGCCAAGCGACAGGAAAAATAAAAATCACACTGTTGTGCACCTTGGGAGAACATCCATAAATAGAGGACAAGAAGTGACCCAAGGATTTTGCACAGATACTGTTGATAGTATTTTTTGCAATGCCTCGAAATGCCTGATGTCCAATCCTCAGAAGCACAGGAAGGCAGGGACCATTTTTAGCTGGTAGATCTCACGTTTTAGTGCTAGGTCCAAGGTCGTGACCTTCAAATACCCTTTCACCCAGCGGACTCAAACTTGTGTGAGAAAGAACTGCAGATGCTGGTTTAAATCGAGGGTAGACACAGCATGTTGGAGTAACTCAGTGGGTAACTCGGTGTCTGACTCAAGGTAGTGGCAAACGTGCCATCATCAAGTGGCAGTATCCAAAATGTGACAAGTTGTCCAAATTTTCCAGGTGTTATTATGTACCCTTATTGCAAAACACAAGTGGAGCTGTTTATGGTGGTGCATGTGCACAAATTGATCAGAACAGTGCACGAACAGGGAGCAGAGACCCAAGTGACTTTATGGAAGTTTAGCAATAGATTAAGATTGAGAAGTGAACAAATAAAATCAGTAAACTGATGGCCGAATCAAATAGTCTCAGGTCCCAGGAGTTGTAGAAATTCATATTAATTATCACATTAGGTTGATAGAAGATACTCTCCTCACGATTCATGGGGAAAAGCCACGATTTATCTCAACTGTCTACGATCGTGGAATGACTGTGCAGCCAGACGCAGTTAGAACTCCATCTTTACGTTTGCTGAAGATACCGCCACTGATGAATTGGAATATAGGAGGAAGATTGAAAGGTGCCAAACCAATCTTGCTGTCAACAGCACAATGACCAAGGAGCCGATTGTTGACTTTCAAAGGAGAAAGCCAAGGGTCCACAAACCGGTCTTTGTTGACACGTTGGCAGTGGGATGAGTCAACAAGTTCATGTTTGCAGGCATCCATATCTCTGAACATGGATGCAATCGCAATGAAAACCCATCAACAAATCCAATTCCTTCTTAGATTGGCGAGATTTAGTATGACAATGGATACTCTCTTGAACTTCTCCAACATTGCATCGAGGCAACTGAAACGGCCAGGAATGAAAGAGATTACAAGGTGCGGTGGACACTGCCTGGTCAATTGTAGGTATGGTCTCTCCACCATCAAAGGGGTCTATCGGAGATGCTGCTTAAAAAAGGCACCAGTATCGAAGACCCACACCATCCTGGCCACACACCCCTCCCATCAGGAAGGTGGTATAGGAGTCTGAAAACCATGACAACATGCTTCAAGGATAGCTTATTCTCAACATGATCTGGCTGTTGAAAACCACACAACACTGACCTCATATGTGAGCCATGGACTATCTTTAGTTGCACTAGGGAATTTTTGAATTTGCATTTTATGTGCACTGGTATTGGTGTTAGTAATTTATTGATTTTGTTGTTTCTGATATATTTTATTTGTATGGTGTTCAGAGGCCTGCAATGCAGCTGCACGTCAGAATGTCATTGCTCGGTTATCAGTGCGCATGGCAAAATTAAACACTCTTTACTCTTTTGAAAAAGATTGGTATAGCAAAGCTGATCACATTTTGGATCAGGCATGAATATTTTTTTCTGTACTACGTACGCTCATTGGTGCATCAATGCTTTACATGCACACTCATCTTCGCAAACATGATGAGCAAAAACAGAAGCCAAGGTCTGAGATCCTCTAACACCAGCATCGCCCAGAAGATCCAGAGATGCAGATGATGTGAACAGTGAATAGCAGCAAGGGAGTGACGTATGGCGGGCAAGGGATTAATCGCCTGTCAGCAAATGAATGGGATGGGAAAAAAGGAGTTGTAACTCGATAAACGATAATGCTTCAGGAGATGCAAAATGTATAGAGGAAATGATTAGCAGGTATTCTTATTAGCAATCAAAATTGGAAGTAGACGATAGATTCCTTCTTTATTCAGAGGGTGGTGTATCTGTGCATTTCATTGCCACAGAAGGCCATGTAACATAGAAAATAGGTGCAGGAGGAGGCCATTCAGCCTTCGAGCCAGCACCACCATTCATTGTGAGCATGGTTGATCGTCCCCGATCAATAACCCGTGTCTGCCTTCTCCCCATATCCCTCGACTTCACTGGCCCCTAGAGCTCTATCTAACTCTCGCTTAAATCCATCCAGTGACTTGGCCTCCACTGCCCTCCGTGGCAGGGAATACCATAAGCCAAGTCAATTCCATGTAAGCCAAGTCAATGGATATTTTTAAGGCAGAGATAGGTAAATTCTTGATTAGTACAGGTGTCAGGGGTTATGGGGAGAAGGGGGTTAGGATGGAGAGATATATCAGCCATGATTGAATGGCAGAGTAGAGAAGGGCCGAATTCTGCTCCTATCACATATGAATGGTATGTTAGCTTTCATAGCAAAATGATTTGAGTATAGAAGCAGGGAGATTCTACTTCAGTTGTATAGGGTCTTGGTGAGACCACACCTGGAGTATTGCATACAGTTCTGGTCTCCAAATCTGAGGAAGAACATTATTGCCATAGAGGGAGTGCAGAGAAGGTTCACCAGACTGATTCCTGGGATGTCAGGACTGTCTTGTGAACAAAGACTGCATAGACTCGGTTTATACTCTCTAGAATTTAGGAGATTGAGAGGGGATCTTATAGAAACTTACAAAATTCTTAAGGGGTTGGACAGGCTAGATGCAGGAAGATTGTTCCCGATGTTGGGGAGGTCCAGGACAAGGGGTCACAGCTTAAGAATAAGGGGGAAATCCTTTAGGACCGAGATGAGAAGGACTTTTTTCACACAGAGAGTGGTGGGTCTCTGGACCTCTCTGCCACAGAGGGTAGTTGAGGCCAGTTCATTGGCTATATTTAAGAGGGAGTTAGATGTGGCCCTTGTGGCTAAGGGGATCAGAGGGTATGGAGAGAAGACAGGTACGGGATACTGAGTTGGATGATCAGCCATGATCATATTGAATGGCGGTGCAGGCTCGAAGGGCCAAATGGCCTACTCCTGCACCTAATTTCTATGTTTCTATGAATTTAAATATGTGGATGATGGACCATTAAACTCATTAGCACACAGAGCCAGGAAAATGGAAAGCATGTATTTCAAGCTACTGATCTAGTTTTTAGTTTAGTTTACATCTGGCAATTCCAGAACACCAAATGGTAGCGTCACTGTATTAGTTGTGAAGTGGACGATGACATGAAGTGTTTCCAACAAACATGGTTAAATTTAGATCCCAGCTCATAAAACAAGGTCGTGTTTTTCATAACCAAATGATCAGCCAAATGAAACCATCTGATGGTTCAGAGAACAATAATATGGGAAATGACCACAAGGTATTCACAATTGTAAAATACTTCCCCTTTTGGATGAAGTTAAAGGTAACAATTAACTGTAATAAATCAGTAATGGGAATGCCGGATATAGTGAAACATTAAGTAGCATTCAATAGGTTATATTACAAGATACAATGAACAAATAAGTCAGGAATAACAGTCATAATGTCATGCAGCACATAATCAGATCCTTATGCCCAACTCACACTCAACCAAGATATCCCATCTAAGTTCAACCCATTTACGCATGTTTGGGCCATATCCCTCAAAACCTTTCCTATCCATGTACCCGTTCTTTAAATACTGTTATTGTAGCTGCCTCAACTACCTCCTCTGCAGCTTATTCCATTTGCCCACCAAGTCAAATTTATTTATATAGCACATTGAAAAAACAACTCTCGCTGACCAAAGTGCTTTACATTTGTTATAAGAGTAGTATACACAAGCAGGCTACATACATATATACAAATAGCCCTCACTCAGAGGACGTCAGGAAAGGCTTGGGAGAACAGATACGTTTTTAGTCTAGGCTTAAAGGAGTCGATCGAGGGGGCAGTTCTAATGGGGAGGGGGATGCTGTTCCTTTGATGTGGAACATGCTGACCTTCAAGTTCCTAATAAATCTTTCCCCTCTCATCTTAAGCCTACTTCTTTATTTTCTCAACCCTGTCAAAAATACTATGCATTCATCCTATCTATTTCCCCTCATACAGAGCTCTACTGGATCACCCCTCAGGCTCCTGTGCTCCAAGGAATAAAGTCCTAGTTTGCCCAATTATAGTTCAGGCCCTCAAGTCCTGGCAACATCCTCATAAATTTTCCCTGCGTTCTTTTCAGCTTAATGGCATCTTTCCCATAGTAGAAAACCAAAACTGAACACAATGCTCCAAGTTTGGCCTTATCAGTGTCTTGTACAACTGTAACATTCTATCCCAACTTCTGTACTCAATACCCTAACCGATGAAGGCCGGCCAATGCCCTTGTCACGCTGCATCCAATCTTTCATGCATAAATTGGAGTAAAATTAACTGCATGCCAACTCTGCTTTTACAGACATCAGAAAAACAGAATCTACATCAATTATACCAACAACAAAAAAAAACTTCATGCAAACCAAGTTTTTAAAACCAAAAAAATGTTGGCGTAACACAAGTCAGGCAGCATCACTGGAAAAAAAAAAAATGTATACCGTGTTGTGATGAGACCATATGTTTAAAACTCTGGCAACCTATTCCTTTAACACAAAAAACAGTTCCAAGACTGGAGTGCAAAGAGTTAAATATTAGAAGACTTACTTATCTTTTCCAATTGTCTCATGGTCCTTAACCACAACAAGAATTGATGACGAAGCATTTAGGGCCTCTCCCTTCAAATCAAATTCAATTTTCTGTAGATGAACAAACAAGTCAATAGTTTGCGAAAATGTTGAGTAACAATGGTTTTCATATTAAAAGCCACATGATGAAACAGGATTTAATGAGTCATCTCTCCAATGTTTTTTGATGTAGGCAGAAATGAGAGGTAATCTGATCAGTGAATTAAAAAACTAGTTTCATTCTCACAAAGTCAAATTCATATAAATTGGGCAATTATTACAACATCGCAATTCAAGCAAAGTTGTATCAATGCAATATTTCTTGGATTCAAATATATCCTCCAAAATGATAAAACGGCACAAAGTATATTAAATTAAAAAGTTTAATTAAAAAATTACAAAGTTTTTTTAAATTAATCATACATCCTGGTCTAGGCAATCTTACCTCATTCCACACTGGGTTCAATTCATTGTCAACTGTCCTGGTTTTCTTCTTTTCACCTGAAAGAGATAAGATAGCACATTTATAAAGGGTGTTTTATGCAAAGGAAGTATTACTGAGAAAAATAATAGTCCTAAACATTACCAGCTGGTCCACATATCACATGGTCTTTTCCAGCCAAAGTCGGGCGATTTTCCACAATACATGAACGTTTATTTGAGTGAGAAACAAGGCAATAGTCAACTATTTTAAATCACTAATAAGTTACTTAACAGAATGAGTTCCCCCTGGTTAGAAACAAAATGCTGCAGTAATTCAGCGGGATAGGCAGTATCTCTGTAGAGAAGGAATGGGTGACGTTCCAGGTCGAGACCCTGCTTCAGACTAAAACCCTGATATTTGAAATAGTTTGGTGGTGAATTATTAATGTTAATCATGTTTGCAGCAACACAGTCTGGAGCAGAAGGGAGAGCTTGTCTGGTTTACACTTACTCACAATTGAACAATTTAAGGCAATGAATGCATCAGTGAACAGACTGAATGATAGAGCGTACAAGTTAAAAAAAAAGTGGGTCATTCCTATTTCCAGTTCCTATTGTCATGTTCACCAATAAAAGGAATTATTCTTCATCCAGAATTTTTTTTAAATCTACTTGCCTGCCAATTCAATAATGATTTACGACTTACGATTCCAATGCATAAGACCCTACACATATCTATGTAGGATATCACATATCTGTGTAGTACCAAGTAGGATTTTGATCAAAGCCATTCATTTCTACGACACCTAGCTCTTTTAAGACCATATACTGAAGGTCAAATACAAACATATTTATAGAAAGGAATGGTACCTAAAAAAAAAAGTAGAATCAATTTGCATCTTTTTTTGTACATTTGTTTTTGAATGTGTTTTTTTACTTCCTCCATGCTATTTGCTTCCTCCAAATGGAGTACTCCCAGCAGAATGGTACTGGTTATTCATATGTGGAGATTGCAATAATGATAACACATCATTCCAACATCTACTGATTCTTAAGTGGTTTTGAGACTAAGCACACCCATTTCTAAAGCGAGAAGTTATTAGTTTTGTTCATTATTGTCACGTATTGTACAGTGAACTACTAAACTAACAGGCTGCTAAGTGTCGGAAGGAACTTCAGATGCTGGTTTAAACCGAAGATGCGGTCTGAAGCACTGTTACTCCAGCTTTTTGTGTCAATCTAATAGGCTAGATAAATAGGCTAAATCATTGGAAGGAAATTGGTTGAAGCGTACATAATTCTCTGCACATCATAAACAAATTAGAAGCCAAACATCCAAGAACCTCAAAAAGGAGCAGCTCTCCTGTAAATTACCTTAGGTTTTTCCTCAGACATTTTACCATCTACAAAATAGACAAAGGAATTCAAATTTCCTCATTTTATGCTTAGCAATGTGCAGGGAAATCATTTCTAAACCAACTCATTTGCAGATCAGGGAACATGTTGGGTGCTCCTTGCAATAAGAGAGTTCAGGATTCCGAAAAACGCAAGGAATCATGGGATTTGTCAAGGGTCACTGGCTATAAAGAAAAGGCGAACGAAACACTGGCTGCATAAACTATATGCAAATTCTTATCTTTATTCATGATTTATGTTTTAAAATATATTGAATCTGAGGAACGGTGACGCCAGGTAGTGGGAGAGCGGGTGTAACAACGAGGTAGAGGGGGCAGATGCCAGTGGACAGAGATGGCCCAGCCCAACCATGGACCCTGACCACAACCCCACGGAGCAGCACAAGACATAAAGCACTCACTGAAACGAAGGTCTGATAACCAAAGATAACACACAGCAAATCCGCACGCTCCAATGGTTATCTCCAGAGGCCTCGGCATGTGCAGTCAGAATACCAAACTACTTATTGTCATTCTTCAAGCCACAAATAAGGGTGTAGTTGTGAAATACAAATAAACTATCTTTAATAACTGAGAGACAAAGAGTTATTTGTCAAAGAGAGATAATCTGGAATTAAACAATGAGCAATAGGTCATGTTTAAGAAAGAACTGCAGATGCTGGAAAAATCAACGGTAGACAAAAATGCTGGAGAAACTCAGCAGGTGAGGCAGCATCTATGGAGCGGAGTAATAGGTGACGTTTCGGGTCGAGACCCTTCTTTAGACAATAGGTCATCGGTTGTTCTTCAGGGCACTACATCGTGGACAGTGCAAGTTCTCTCTGTAAATTTGGGAGATGACTAACTAAAAGAGGGATCAGCATGTCGGGACAAATCAGTTTATCAATTAGCAGCAAGTAAAGTGAGCACACAATGCCTGCAATATGTATGCACAGGAATAGCAAAGTGGAGGAGGGAGAAATACGCTGGTGACTGAATGGAACAAACTGGGCCTAGTTCAAAAGTCTGAAGAAGGGTCTCGACCCGAAACGTCACCCATTCTTTCTCTCCAGAGATGCTGCCTGTCCCGCTGAGTTACTCCGGCATTTTGTGTCTCCCTTCAGTTTAAACCAGCATCTGCAGTTCTTTCCTACACACTAGTTCAAAACTTGTCAGGATTCAAACTGTGCCTGGAATCTTCATCCCTCCACCCCATTCATTGCAAGTAATAGCATGTTCATCAGTCAAAATAAGAGCATGTTTCATTCCAACAGGCAGAGAGTATGTGGTGAGTATTTGAAGTGTTAGCATTTTTTAAATCATTTATATTTTCAACAAACATGAACGAAATCTGCTTAGTTGTAAAAAAAAGATTGTAATTAGCATTGCAATGGACAGCAGTGGAAAGTGGTGTTCCCTGTTAAACGCTTTGGCCAACTGAAATACAATTTCATGCTAGACAAGAACCCTAAACATTCAATTTTGCGTTGAAAACTGCCATTTTATTATTAATGATATGCCGCTAAATCAGTTATGCACAACTTTGAAAGCAGCTGGAACCACAGAGACAAACATTGTTCCACGCACTGAAATGACAAACATTCTGGAAAAGAGGCATGTGACAGCGATAGTGGACAAATTTCTTCTCCAGTGATTATATCACGTGATCAGATATTTCCAAACAAAAGCACTAATAGTTGCATTTCCATATTTCATAGCATAGCATAACTGTAAAATTTGCAAAGGGTATCAAAATGTATATACTGCCATTGTAAATATTGGAAAGGGAAATGAATCATCATTTCCTGGTGAATCATGATTTTCTGGTGGTCTGCATCCTATGGTCCTCAGGGAGGTGGCTCTAGAAATAGTGGACGCATTGGTGATCAGTTTCCAATGTTCAATAGATTCAGGATCCGTTCCTGTGGATTGGAGATAGCTAATGGTATCCCACTTTTCAAGAAAGGAGCGAGAGAGAATTACAGACCAGTTAGCCTGACTTTGGTGGTGGGAAAGATGCTGGAGTCAATTATTAAAGAGGTAATAATGGGGCATTTGGATAGCAGTAAAATAATTAGTCCAAGTCAGCATGGATTTATGAAAGGAAAATCATGCTTGACTAATCTTCTGGAATTTTTTGAGGATGTGACAAGCAAAATGGATGAAGGGGAGCCAGTGGATGTAGTGTATCAAGACTTTCAGAAAGCCTTTGAGACTGGTGACTAAAATTAGAGCACTTGGTATTGGGGGTAAGGTGTTAATGTGGATAGAATGGTTGGCAGACAAGAAGCAAAGAGTAGGAATGAACGGGTCCTTTTCAAAATGGCAGGCAGTGGCGAGTGGAGTGCCGCAAGGCTCAATGTTGGGGCCGCAACTGTTTAATGATTTGGAAGAGGGAATTAGGAGCAACACTAGCAAGTTTGCGGATGACACAAAGCTGGGTGGTAGTGTGTACTTTGAAGAGGATGTTAGGAGGTTGAAGGGTGACCTCGACAGGTTGAGTGAGTGGGCAGATGCAGTATAATATAGATAAATGTGAGGTTATCCACTTTGGTGGAAAAAACAAGGGGGCAGATTATTATCTCAATGGGGTTAGGTAAGAGGGAGGTGCAGCGAGACCTGGGTGTCCTTGTACACCGGTCATTAAAAGTTGGCGTGCAGGTACAGCAGACAGTGAAGAAAGCTAATGGAATGTTGGCCTTCATAACAGGAGGATTTCAGTATAGGAGTAGAGAGGTTCTCCTGCAGTTGTATAGGGTTCTGGTGAGACCACATCCGGAGTATTGCGGACAGTTTTGGTCTCCTAATTTGAGGAAGGACATCGTTGTGATTGAGGCAGTGCAGCGTACGTTCACGAGATTGATCCCTGGGATGGCGGGACTGTCATATGATGAAAGATTGACAAGACTAGGCTTGTATTCACTGGAGTTGAGAAGGATGAGGGGGGATCTTATAGAAAGATATAAAATTATAAAAGGACTGGACAAGCTAGATGCAGGAAAAATGGTCCCAATGTTGGGCGAGTTCAGAACCAGGGGCAACAGTCTTAGAATGAAGGGGAGGTCATTTAAGACTGAGGTGAGAAAAAACTTTTTCACCCAGGGAATTGTGAATTTGTGGAATTCCCTGCCACAGAGGTCAGTGGAGGCCAAATCACTGGATGGATTTAAGAGAGAGTTAGATAGAGCTCTAGGGGCTAGTGGAATCAAGGGATATGGGGAGAAGGCAGGCACGGTAGTGCAATTAAAACTACATAAAGACATATTTTAGAAATTTTGAAATGAAGCTTAATGTGCCAGGAGACTAATTTAGCAATTGGTAAATGTTTGATCTCGGCCATGATTCAAAAGGTCTAGATGGGCCCTTTAGTAACAGTAAAAACATCACTGATATTAAGATAATAACAAATTAAATTGAGGATTGATGTTTAAAAATTTTAATCAGTATGAATACAAAATTACTGTTCACTATAATGTTTTGGTTCCAGTAGCTTCTAATAACGTTCTATTACCACCAAGCTTATTTTTATTCCACGGGCTTTGATCTTAATGACAACTCCTTTCTTGCAAGACTTTATCAAATTATAAAAGGACTAGATGCAGGAAAATGTTCCCAACGTTGGGCGGGTCCAGAACCAGGGACCACAGTCTTAGAATAAAGGGGAGGCCATTTAAGACTTCTTGAGGTGAGAAAAAAAAATGTCACCCAGAGAGTTGTGAATTTGTGGAATTCCCTGCCACAGAGGGCAGTGGAGGCAAAATCACGGGATGGATTTAAGAGAGAGTTAGATAGAGATCATCTCCTGAATGGAGCAAGGAGAGAGTTCCTTTAGTTCTCGTCTTCTACCCTACGAGTCTCTGTGCACGATCGTTCAACCTTCACAGTTTCCACTGGTATCGAAACATAGAAAATAGGTGCAGGAGTAGGCCATTCGGCCCTTCAAGCCTGCACCGCCATTCATTGTGATCATGGCTGATCATCCAAATCAGTATCCTGTACCTGCCTTCTCTCCATACCCTCTGATCCCTTTAGCCGCAAGGGCCACATCTAACTCCCTCTTAAATATTGCCAATGAACTGGCCTCAACTACCCTCTGTGGCAGAGAGTTCCAGAGACCCACCACTCTACTGTGTGAAAAATGATCTTTTCATCTGGGTCCTAAAAGACTTCCCCCTTATCCTTAAACTGTGACCCCTTGTCCTGGACCTCCCCAACATCGGGAACAAACTTCCTGCATCTAGCCTGTCCAACCCCTTAAGAATCTTGTAAGTTTCTATAAGATCCCCTCTCAATCTCCTAAATTCTAGAGAGTATAAACCGAGTCTATGCAGTCTTTGTTCATAAGACAGTCCTGACATTCCAGTAATCAGTCTGGTGAACCTTCGCTGCACTCCCTCTATGGCAATAATGTCCTTCCTCAGATTAGGAGACCAAAACTGTACGCAATACTCCAGGTGTGGCCTCACCAAGACCCTATACAACTGAAGTAGAACCTCCCTGCTCCTATACTCAAATCCTTTTGCTATGAAAGCTAACATACCATTGGCTTTCTTCACTGCCTGCTGTACCTGCATGCCTACTTTCAATGACTGGTGTACCATGACACCCAGGTTGCGCTGCATCTCTTAATTTTGTTTTCAGATTTCCAGCATCTCTAGTATATTTACTAACCTTACGTTTTAATTACATGGCCACATTGCTAATTTTAGCAGTATTTTTTTTTATTTTTAAATCGGTGTTTGGTAACTTAGTAAGTTAAAGTGCTTGTTTAAAAAAAAAGATTCTCTATGTGTGTCCACTTTAAAAACGTACAAAAGTTAGGATATACTTTAGTGGTGCCAGTGTTTGTTTACACAAAAGGCAAGGACAGAAAGAGAAAAAAAATCTGTTGATAGCTAGTCAACAATTAATAGGAGCGGCTTGCATCAATTTAGGACACACTAATTTTTTTTGCATTTTACTGTTTGACAAAAATCACATGCATACACTGGGACACTTCTGATTTGATATACCCAGTCTTCAATTACACACAATGTACATTAACCATTTCCAGTCAACGAGGAAGTTGGATTGCATGTATCAGTCCCGCCTACTGATATAAAAATGGAACTGTTAACCCATTGATGGCTGAAGAGCTTCGAAGATTTAGCCTCAGAAATTGGACATTTCAGTTAAACATAGAAGCTAAAACGGATCCTTCCAACAACTATTTAGGACAAAGTGCAGGAACATGCAAAGTGAGATTTTCCTCAAGATTGGTTGTCTCAGATTTTCCGAGGAGTTTAAAAAGTACGAGCGACCACGCCTTAAAAGGCAATCGTTTTTTTTAAAAAAACTAATGTGAATTCGCGAACTAGGGGGGGCGTTTGTACGGCAGAAGGAGGCAAGCGATAAAGAGGACGCAGTGTGGCTAGGAATGTTTTTGTCTGGTCTACCAACTAAAAATCCACCCTCCCCGCCCTTCTCATAAGTTAGGGAGGAGAACCGCAACATTCGGCGTCCATCTGTAACTTTGAACAAAGACACATAAAGCAAATTAATCTCTTTGGGAGAGATTAAGCAGTAATAAAAACAACCAGCCGAGTTACTCCGGCTGTCGCGGCGCCCAACTCATTTGTGACATTTCTGGCACAGAGTTCGTGCAAATGTTCAGAAGACTCAACTTACCTTTAAAAGTGATCGATGCAATCGGATCGGGCGTCCCGAATGTTGAACCTGGGAGGTTGCTGGCCGCTTCTACGATAAAACGAAGCATTTTGGCATCCCCCGAAACAGCAAGAGCCAGATGTTTGCGAGGACCAGGTTCAGCCCGACATCGTCAGAGCGATGACCGCCTCCCCAGTGGTGAACGGGGAAATGATTCCGTAATTACTAATGAGGAGATCTTTAATAGGAGATCCCGAGGTAGAGGCCGGATTGGTTAGCGCACCTGGGAGCCAGTACCTGCCTGCGCCACCTACCCAAGGGTTAACCCCGATGAAGAGGCAACAGAACGCGAGCTGTACAAAGCCTTGCCACGTCGCGCTAAACTTAAAAAAATAACTTCTGGAATCTGGGAAAAAAAAGTGGAGAAGTCGTGGACACGCCCCGGGAAAGCCTTGCTTAATTTGTTTAAGCGGCACAACTGTGGAGTAAATGTTTTGACAACTCACTGTAATGTAGTCCTATTGAGGACTACTGATCAGCTAGGTCAGTTGCAATGGGCACCAACCGAAGCAAAACACGCCCTAAAAGTGAAGGGGAAATCGTAGTGCTAATATTCTGAAGTTGAATCTGAGTCACGTTGAATCAGATCCAAAATCAATGTCATTCTCATTCTGCGTAAAACCACAGCGTGATAAAATCTTCAACAAGTAACAAAACCCTATCGGTTCTGCAGGTGGATAGATTCAGTCCAAAGAAGGGTCCTGCTAAAAAAAAACGTCTTCTGTACATTCCCTCCTCAGATGCTGCCCGACCCGTTGAGTTTTGCTGAATATTCCAGCATCTTTCATCCAGCAGGTTGAACAAGTTAGGTCTTTATTCTTTGGAGCGCAGATGGTTAAGGGGGGACTTGACTGAGGTCTTTAAAATGATGAAAGGGATAGACAGAGTTGACGTGGATAAGCTTTTCTCATTGAAGATTCAAACAAGAGGGCATGACATGAGAATTAAGGGACAGAAGTTTAGGGGTAACATGAGGGGGAACTTCTTTACTCAGAGAGTGGTGGCTGTGTGGAATGAGCTTCCAGCAGAAGTGGTGGAGGCAGGATCGATTTTAACATTTAAAAGTAAAGTGGATAGGTATATGGACGGGAAGGGAATGGAGGGGTATGGTCTGAGTGCAGGTAGATGGGACTAGGGGAAAATGAATGCTCGGCACGGACTGGAAGGGCTGAGAAGGCCTGTTTCCGTGCTGTAATTGTTATATGGTTATCTTTCATGTCTCAAAACTCTCATTTGCCATTGGGCAGTGTTAGTGACCAGTAAGGTCAATCATAGCAAATAAATATAGGCATATATAAATGTATAACTATCAGAAGGGGCCAATGCCACAACAAAAAATCATATTTTGCTTTGCGTTCTGTTAGTTAGAGAGAAGGGTTTCCATCATGGTTTTTTACAAAAGTAGATTGTATTAATAAAATCTAGAGTTATAGAATAGGGAACATTATATTAACTTCATTTCTTGCAGTAAGTACATAATCTCATCTGCTCACACATTTAGAATGCAATATCAACATCTGCAAAAAATGTTTGCAAGATGGTTACAGAAGGACTTGGTGTCCCGTGGTGGGAAGGTGCTGTCCTGTGGCCTACACTCACAGAGCACTTAGTTGGGATGGCAGCAAGTATATGATCCCACACCATGGTTTGTGCCATTCTCAATGTTTGGTGTGGGCATCAACTGACATGTTTTACACTCTCTAAAGTGCATCTTTCTTGGTTCATCTTCAAGTAACATCTTCAAGAGACAAAAAAACATAGAAAATAGGTGCAGGAATGGGCCATTCGGCCCTTCGAGACAGCACCACCACTCAATATGATCATGGCTCATCATCCAGAATAAGTACCCCATTCCTGCTTTTTCCCCATACCCCCTGATTCCATTAGCCCTAAGAGCTATTTCTAACTATTTCTTGAATACATCCAGTGCATTGGCCACCGCTGCCTTCTGCGGCAGAGAATTCCACAGGTTCACAACTCTCTAGGTGAAGACCACAGATTCATAACTCTGGGTGAAAACTCTCAGTTGATGCTTGCCTGTATACATCATAGGGAACAGCCAATGGAATGTAGATTCTGATCTTGCACAGCTGCTAGCAATGAACGTCGATGAAGACCTCTGTAACCAAAGAGATGTCAAATATCCCAAAAGGCATTCGGAGGAGAGCTTCTCCGGTCAAGGAGTGACTCAGCTGTGAGAAACGTGGAGTGACTGCGAGTAATCAGTGCTATAAAGAAGAAAATATGTCGTTTGGCCTTCAATCTCTTTACAAGTGACTGGGCAACCGATGGACTGCAAAGTCAAGAAATAAAGTCAAGGTCTGGAGTGAACAGGTGAAGAAGTTGGAAAAACAAGCATGTATCTGGAAAATAGCTTTTTAGCCTTATAATTGGATGCAAAGAAAACAGGACAATAAAGAATGTGTAGAAAATACTTTATTAGAAATTGGCAGCAAAGATCCCAGCTTATTAATAGAAAGAAAGACATAAAGTGCAGGAGTAACTCAGCGGGTCATGCAGAATCTCTGGAGAATACGAAGAGGTGACGTTTCAGGTTGGATCCTTCTTCAGACTGATTGTGGTGGGGATGGGAAAGCTGAGAGTGATGTAAGGGCAGGGCAAAGCTTAGCAAGTGATAGGTGGATACAGGTGTGGGAGGCTTTTGATTGGCAAAGGTTGGACAACAACCAGAAATGAAGACAACTAGTTTGAGGTAAGGATAAGAGAGGTGTGAATCGTGAGGCTGGAGGAAGCAATGTAGGTGGAAAGAATGGGGTGGGAAGGAGAGAAATGTGTGGGAATCCAGGTGGGGCACAAGGAAGAGAGGAGGGATAAGAGGGTGGGGGAGGGGGGGGGGGACACGTGAGATGTTTAATTGTTAGTTACCTAAATTTGGAGAATTCAATGTTTATACCATTAGGTCAAAAGCTACCGAAGCGGAAAAATGTGCTGTTCCTCTAGTTAGGATGTGGCCTCACTCTGGCAATGGAGGAGGTCCAGGACAGAAAGTTCAGTATGGGAATGAGAAGGGGAGTTAAATTGGTTAGCAACTGAGTTTCAATAGGCCTTGGTGGATTAATAGATCGCCTCGTCTATGTTTGACTCTCCAATGTAAAGGAGGCCACATCAGGAACACCAAATGCAGTAAATGAGGTTGGAGGAGGTGCATGTGAACTTCTCACCTGGAAGGACTGCTGGGGTTACACAAAAAGCTGGAGAAACTCAGCGGGTGCAGCAGCATCTAAGGAGTGAAGGAGATAGGCGACGTTTCGGGTCGAGACCCTTCTTCAGACCGGTCAGGGGTCAGGGAAACGAGAGATATAGACGGTGATGTGGAGAGATAAAGAACAATGAATTAAAGATATGCAAAAAAGTATCGATGATAAAGGAAACAGGCCATTGTAAGCTGTTTGTAGTGTGAAAATGAGAAGCTAGTGCGACTTGGGTGGGGGGGGGGGGGGGGGATGGAGAAGGAATGTCAGGGCCCGAGGGCTGGGGGAGAGGTGGGGAGGGGGAGGAGGCAGTCTGGGTTAACAGAATTGAGAAAATTCAATGTTTAAGCCCAGAGGATGCAGACTCCCCAAGCGGAATATGAGGTGCTGTTCCTCCAACTTGCGGTGTTGCTCACTCTGGCCGTGGAGGAGGCCCAGGACTGAGAGGTCAGATACAGAATGGGAGGGGGAGTTGAAGTGCTGAGCCACCAGGAGGTCGGGTTGGTTATTGCGGACCGAGCGGAAGTGTTCAGCGAAACGATCGCCCAGCCTCCGCTTGGTCTCACCGATGTAGATCAGCTGGCATCTGGAGCAACGGATGCAGTAGATGAGGTTGGAGGAGGTGCAGGTGAACCTCTGTCGGACTTGGAAGGACTGCTTGGGTCCCTGAAAGGAGTGGATGGGGGAGGTGAAGGGACAAGTGTAGCATCTCTTGCGGTTGCAAGGGAAAGTGCCCAGGGAAGAAGTGGAGCGTGAGGGAAGGGAAGAATTGACAAGGGAGTTGCGTAGGGAGCGGTCTTTGCGGAAGGCAGACAGGGGGGGAGATGGGAAGATGTGGCGAGTGGAGGGGTCACGCTGGAGGTGGCGAAACTGGCGGAGGACTATCTGTTGTATGCGCTGGCTGGCGGGGTGAAAGGTGAGGACCAGGGGGAACCCTGATTAGATATGAGGGAGAAGGTATAGGGACATGTGTTATGTTTCCTGTGCTTCTAGGGAATGTACCTGTGGAGGGGGTGGTTTGGGTGGGTGGGTTCGATCGGGAACTCCATCGTGGGAGTCTGCAGGACTTACCATCATGGAGCTCGCGATCCCTGTCGGGCGGTCATCTTTGGGGCTCCGACCGCGGGAGCCTGCAAGAGTTAGGGTGGTCACAGTGGCGCAGCGGTAGAGTTGCTGCCTTACAACGAATGCACCTCCGGACACCCAGGTGCTGTCTGTACGGAGTTTGTAAGTTCTCCCCGTAAACTGCATGGATTTTCTCCGAGATCTTTGGTTTCCTCCCACACTCCAAAGACGTACAGGTTTGTAGGTTAAATGGCTTGGCAAATATAAAAATTGTCCCTGGTGGGTGCAGGATAGTGTTAATGTGCGGGGATCGCTGGTTGGCGCAGACCCGATGGGCCGAAGGGCCTGTTTCCATGCTGTATCGCTAGTAGAGACCGACATCGGGGACTCCAAACCGCAGGAGCTTTCAACCGCCCCGACACGGGAGTTTTGACTGCTCCGATGCGGGAATTTCGACAGCCCCGACGGGGACTTCGACTGCCGGATGGTTCGACTGCCCCGACTGCAGGAAAATAAAGAGGAAGGAGATTGGACTTTATTGCCTTCCACCACAGTGAGGAACATGGGGGATCCGCTGTGGTGGATGTTTATGTTAACTTTTGTGTCGTTGTGTGTCTTGTTGCTTTTTTTTAGTATGGCTGTATGGTAATCTGAATTTCACTGAACCTTAATTGGTACACATGACGGTAAAAGACCTTGAAAGGAGTTGTCGCAGGAGCGGTCTCTGCGAAAGACAGAAAGGGGTGGTGACGGCCAGATGTAACTGGTGGTGGGATATCTTTGAGTATGGCAAACATTTCGGAGAATGATTTGTTAAAGAAGGAACTGCAGATGCTGGAGAATCGAGGGTTACACAAAAGGCTGGAGAAACTCAGCAGGTGCAGCAGCATCTAAGGAGCGAAGGAGATAGGCGACGTTTCGGGTCGAGACCCTTCTTCAGACTGGGTCTCGACCCGAAACGTCACCTATCTCCTTCGCTCCTTAGATGCTGCTGCACCCGCTGAGTTTCTCCAGCCTTTTGTGTAACCCTCGGAGAATGATTTGTTGGGTTTAGAGGCTGGTGGGGTGAAACGTAAAGACGAGGGGAACTCGATCCTTGTTTTTTCTGGGGGAAGGGGCAGCAGGAGCAGAACGACAGAACACAGAGGAGACGCGAGTGGGGGAACCATCTATGACAGCAGTGGGGGAAGCACATTTACTAAAAAATACATAATCTCAGATGTCCTGGAATGGAAATCCTCATATTGAGAGCAGATCCGGCGGAGATGGCAAACTAGAGCGTTGGAGATAGTGGCTTTGCAAGATGCTGGGTGGGAGGAGGTGCAGTCCAGATAACTGTAGGAGTTGGTGGGATGGTAATAGACATGAGTTGATGGTCTTGCTGGACAATCTTGATGAAAGGATAGTGTGACGGAGGCAGAGATCAAGAAAGGGGAGAGAGGTGTCAAAGATAGTCCAAATGTATTTGAGGGTGTGGTGGAAATTTGTGGTAAAGTTAATAAAAGCAGGAGGCAGCCCTGATGCAGTTGTCAATGTAACAGAGAAAGCATTGAGGGGGGTGGTATCAATGTATGTATGGTACAAGGGCTGTTTGCCATAACCAACAAAAAGCCAGGCATAGCTGGTACACCTTTAACATTGAGAAAGTGAGATTGTTAATGGAGATGTTATTGAGGGTGAGGATAAGTTCCACCAGGTGGGGAAGAGTGTTAGTGGTGGGAAAATGATTTGGTCTCAATGCACGGAGGAACTGGAGACCCTGGTTCTCTCCTGGTGGGGGATGAAAGTGCAAAGGGACTGGAAGTCCATGGTAAAGATGAGGTATTGGGGGAGTCTAGGAATGGAAGAGTCAAAGGGCGTCATCTCGGATGTAGGTCAGAAGGACAAGGGTGGATAGGATGTAAATTTGGAGATGAGTTCTGTGGGGCAGGAGCAGGCATGAACAATGAGTCTGCCAGGGCTGTCCTTTATGGGTTTTGTGGAGGAGATATCAACAGGCAGTGGGGGGGCTGGCATGGATAATGTTGGAGGCTGTGGAAGGGAGATTGCCAGAGATGATGACCTGGTGTTTGTCTGTGGGGTCATGGTCAAAGGGTCGGCATGAGGAGGTGCCTAAGAGCTGGTGAATGGCATCAGCACGGTAGACGTCCGTCTGCCAGACTACAACAGTAACTCCCTTGTCGGCCAGTTTGATAGAAATTTTGGGATTGTTACTGAGTGTGCGGAGGGCTGTGCGTTCAGAGGTGGTGAGATTGGAGTGGGTAAGGGAAGTGAAAAAGTCAAGGCAGTTGATGGCGTGTTGGCAGTTGGAAATAAAAAGTTCCAAAGAGGGTAGGAGTCCGGCAGGAAGGGTCCGTGAGGAGGAGGAATGTTGGAGACGGGGGGAAGGGGTCATCACTGGAGGCGAGGACTCCTTGCACGAGAAAAAGGCCAGGAGGCAGAGGTGACGGAAGAGCACAACAGCAGGACAGGCTAGGAACACATTGAGGTGTGGGTGTAGGGGTACAAAGTTACGGCCTCTGCTGAGGACTGACCAGTCTGCATTGGAAATAGAAGGTTGGTGAAAGCCGACAGGGACAAGGGCTGGGGTCAGACTGAGGTATTGCAGAGGGGTGTTGGGGTCAGAAGGGAAGGGGTGAGGGGTGATGAAGGGGTGAGGGGTGATGTAGGGGTGGGTGTATTAGTGGTGTGGTTGGCATTGGGGATGGGCTGGAGGACATTTGATTAGTACGTGTGTCAGGGAGAATGCAGGGGAATGGGGTTAGGAGGGAGAGATAGATCAGCCACGATTAAATGGCTGAATGGCCTATTGCTACTACTTAATGACCTTAAAACCTTATGACCCAGTAGTGTCAGTATTGAGGTCCCCCGATGGAATGGGGAAGCAGTTGGGCCAAGGAGATTTAATCTAGAAGCAATCGGAGCCAATAAAGTGGAGACCTCTGGCTTGGAGGAGGGTTGCTCCAACGTCGCAGAAGGTTCGACCAACCCTGACACGGGGTCCGATCGCCCGGCTCGGGGGAGCTGAGATCCACCTGAAGCGGGGGCTTGATCGCCCCGACGCGGAGGATTCGACTGCCGGCTGCGGGAGCCAAGATCGTCCTGACAACGGAAGGTTCGAGTGCCCTGACCGCGGGAGAACAAAGAGGGGAAGAACATTGAACTTTTTATTCGCCTTCCATCACAGTGAGGAATGTGGAGGAGTCACTGTGGTGGATGTTCATGTTAAATACTTACTTGGGTGTCTTGTTGCTCTTTATTGCTGCTGGTATGACTGTATGGCAAATCAAATTCCTCGTATGTTGCATAACACACTTGGCTAATAAAGTATGATTATGATTACGCTTATGAGAGTCTGCACCGGGCTCCACTATGTTTGCTTCTCCCACCAGGACAGTAAGTACAGATTTGTGGTCAAAGGTGTTTTTCTGCAGAAACCTTTCTTGACATACAAGGTAACATTAGTAAGTTTGCAGATGACGCTAAAGTGGGTGGTATTGTAGATGGCAAGGATGGTTATCAAAAATTGCAGCAGGATCTCAATCAGCTGGGCAAGTGGGTGGGGGAATGGCTGATGGAGTTTAATGCGGATAAGTATGAGGGGTTGCATTTTGGGAAGTCAAACCAGGGCGGGTCCTTCACAGTGCATGGCAGGACTCTGTGGAGTATTATAGAGCAGAGGGCTCCAGGGTGTAGGTACATAGTTCCGTGAAAATGCCATCAAGAATGCTTTCTGCACATTGGTCTTCATCGGTCAGAGAAGTTGGGCTGTTACAATACAGTTGTACAAGACAGCGATGAAGCCGCACTCAGAGTATCGTGTTCAGTTTTGGTCACCCTGCTCCAGGATGGATGTTGTTAAGCTGGAAAGAGTGCCGAGGAGATTTATGAGGATGTTGCTACCATTTGAGGGCCTGAATATAGGTAGATGTTGAGCAGACTAGCACTTTATTCTTTGTAGCTGAAGGCTGAGTGGTGATATTATAGAGGTGTATGAGGCTATAAGGGGAATAGATGGGATAAATGCGCAGTGATACTGACACTTATACCGAGGAGGAGAATCAAGAATCAATGGACATAGGTACAAGGTTAGAGGGGAAAGATTTAATTGGAACCAGAAGCAATTTTTTCACACAAAGGGTGGTGGGTATAAGGAACTAGCTACCAGTGAAGCTAGTTGAGGCAGGTACTATAACAACCACAACAATAACATTTGGGCATATACATGGATAAGAAATGTTTTAAGGTTTATGGGTCAAATGCAGGCCGGTTGGATTAGTGTAAGGGCCTGTCCCACCAGCATGCAACTCTGTGCAATGAGCGCGACCTAACGTGGTCGCTTGAGCCGTCCGGCGTCGCGGGGCTGGTCCCACTTCGATCGCCGGAGCCGCGCGGAATTGTGCGGAGTTCGTCCCGACATCGCGCGGGGCTCTGAAAAACTGACTATGTTTAAAAATTCCGCGCGACAACGGCTTGTCGGCTCGCAGTCGCCTCGACGCATTACACACCGTCTCGACATCGTGCCTCCCTGAGCCTCTCTGTAGGTGCCTCTGTGGCCCTCTGTGTGTGTGTGCCTCTGTGGCCCTCTCTGTGTGTGCCTCTCTGTCCTGGTGAACTTACCTTTAAGACTTCGCTCCAAGTTCGCCTCACTTTGCGCCGCGTTGCGCCACTCACCGACCTCCGCGTGGCCCTCGCTGCCGGTTTGGTCGCGCTTGCCGCATGCAGGCGCATGTTGTTGGGAACCGCTCTGTACAGGGATCACCCGACCTCCGTGCGGCCCCCGCTTCTAGTTTGATCGCGTTCACCGCATGAAGTCGGATGCTGGTAGGACAGGCCCTTAACTATGGCATATTGCTAAACCGAAGGGCCTGTTTCCATCCTGCATGACCCTATGACCTCGAGTGACACCTGATGCACCATAGTCCCATAGAGTGTTATGTCCCACAGCAATGAGTCCATTCCCATTCCTTACAATGTTGGGGAACGATAGTATCTCATTTCATAGCAGCGCTTGAATGCGCAGGCTCTAGGCAGAGCGTGTAGACACAGGAACTGCAGGTGTTGGTTTTAACAAAAGAAGCCTCAAAATGCTGGAGTACCTCAACGGATCAGTCATCTCTGGAGAACATGGATAGGCGATGTTTCAGGTCAGAATCCTTCTTGAGACTTATTGTAGTGTGATTAGGGGAGAGGGGATTAGGGAAGGAAGTGGATGTGGGGGCAAAGTCTGGCAAGTGATAGATGGAAAAACATCACCCATTCCTTCTCTCCAGAGATGCTGCCGGTCCTGCTGAGTTACTCCAACATTTTGTGTCTATCTTAAGTGATAGATGGATATAGGTGAGACGGGGGGGGCTGATCTGCAGATAGTTGGACAAAGGCCAGAGATGAAAAGACAAAAAAGTGTGGGTTAAGGAAAGAAGAGATGTGAAATGTGAGGGTTACACAAAAGGCTGGAGAAACTCAGCGGGTGCAGCAGCATCAAAGGGGCGAAGGAGATAGGCGACGTTTCGGGGACGAGACCCTTCTTCAGACTGGTTAGGGATCAGGGAATCGAGAGATATAGACGGTGATGTGGAGAGATAAAGAACAATGAATGAAAGATATGCAAAAAAGTATCGACGATATAGGAAACAGGCCATTGTAAGCTGTTTGTAGAGTGAAAATGAGAAGCTAGTGCGACTTGGGTAGGGGAGAGATAGAGAGAGAAGGAATGCCAGGGCCCGAGGGCTGAGGGAGAGGTGGGAAGGGGAGGAGACAGCCAGGGTTAACAGAATTGAGAAAATTCAATGTTTAAGCCCAGAGGATGCAGACTCCCCAAGCGGAATATGAGGTGCTGTTCCTCCAACTTGCGGTGTTGCTCACTCTGGCCGTGGAGGAGGCCCAGGACCGAGAGGTCGGATACGGAATGGGAGGGGGAGTTGAAGTGCTGAGCCACCGGGAGGTCGGGTTGGTTATTGCGGACCGAGCGGAGGTGTTCGGCGAAACGATCGCCAAGCCTCCGCTTGTTCTCACCGATATAAAATCAGCTGGCATCTGGAGCAACGGATGCAGTAGATGGGGTTGGACGAGGTGCAGGTGAACCTCTGTCGGACCTGGAAGGACTGCTTGGGTCCCTGAAAGGAGTGGATGGGGGAGGTGAAGGGACAAGTGTAGCATCTCTTGCGGTTGCAAGGGAAAAGTGCCCGGGGAAGGGGTGGAGCAGGAGGGAAGGGAAGAATTGACAAGGGAGTTGCGGAGGGAGCGGTCTTTGCAGAAGCCAGACAGGGAGGGAGATGGGAAGATGTGGCGAGTGGAGGGGTCACGTTGGAGGTGGCAAAACTGGCGGAGGACTATGTGTTGTATGTGCCGGCTGGTGGGGTGAAAGGTGAGGACCAGGGGGACTCTGCCCTTGTTGTGAGTGGGGGAAATGGGGGAGAGAGGGCAGTGTTGCGGGGTATGGTGGAGACCCTGGTGCGAGCCTCATCTATAGTGGGGGTGAGGTATCCTCATTCTTTGAAGAATTAGGACATTTGTGATGACCTGGTGTGGAACACCTCATCCTGGGAGCAGATGCGGCGTGAAATATGAAGCCAGAGAAAGGAATAGTGGGAGTGGATGGGAGGGGAATGGAAGAAATGAGTTTGTGTCCAGGGGGGGCACAGGGAAGGGGGTAAAAGGTGGGGAAGGGGGAAGGAAAGGAGCGAGGAATGTTGGTTAAGTTTGTTACCTAAAATTGGAGAACAAGTTCATACTGTTGGGTTGTAAGCTACCCAAGCGGAATAAAACCATAGGGCATAGGAGCAAAATTAGGCCATTCAGCCCATCGCATCTACTCTGCCATTCAATAATGTCCCACACTCCTCATGTGTTAACCCAAACATCCCCGGGATCATCCTCGCAAACCTCCTCTGGACCCTCTTGAATGTCGGCACATCGTTCCTCAGATATGGAGCCCCAAACCCCTCGCAATAGTCCCTATGAGGCCTCACCAGCACCTGATGAAGCCTCAGTATTACATCCTTGCTTTTATATTCCAATCCTCTCACTGTGAATGATAGCATTGCGTTTGACTTCCTTACCACTTACTCAACCTGCAAATTAATCCTGCACCAGCACTCCCAAGTCCGTTTGCACCTCCAATTTCTGAATCCTCCCCCTATTTAGAAAGTAGACTAGGCATTTATTCCATCTACCAAAATGCATTACTGCACAATTTGCTGCACTGAACAGTAAACCCACATTACAATGGACTATGGAGGGGGGGGGGGGGGGGGGGGGGGGGAATGGTGTCCGATTATTACCGATTGTCTGCTATAAGTTATAACCCGTATAAGGTTTTATCATTAAGTAAGTAAATTTATTGGCCAAGTATTCACATACAAGGAATTTGCCTTGGTGCTCCGCCCACAAGTAACAATATGACATACAGTGACAGTTATGAATAACTCAGAAGACACAAAACATTAATAATAATAAAACATTCATGATAAAACACCATGCGAACCATCAAAATACAGTATATAAGACAAGTCAAGTCACTTTTATTTATATAGCACATTTAAAAAACAACTAGTAGTAAACAACTTCTCTTTTCACCCCTCCCATTTCCTCCAAACACAAGGCGTAGCTATGGGCACACGCATGGGCCCCAGCTACGCCTGCCTCTTTGTCGGGCACGTTGAACAATCTTTGTTCTCTGCGTACCAGGGCCCCACCCCCGACCTTTACCTCCGTTACATTGACGACTGCTTTGGTGTCACCTCCTGCACCCACGCACAACTGACTGACTTCATCCATTTCACCACCAACTTCCATCCGGCACTCAAATATACTTGGACCATTTCCGACATTTCCCTACCATTCCTTGACCTCACCATCTCTATTGCAGGTGATACACTCCTGACTGACATCCACTACAAACCAACTGACTCCCACAGCTACCTGGACTACTCTTCCTCCCACCCTGCTTCCTGTAAGGACTCCATCCCCTATTCCCAATTCCTCCGTCTACGCCGCATCTGCTCCCAGGATGACGTTCCACACCAGGTCATCACAAATGTCCTCGTTCTTCAGAGAACGGGGTTTCCCCTCCCCCACTATAAATGAGGCTCGCACCAGGGTCTCCTCCATACCCCGCAACACTGCCCTCTCTCCCCATTCCCCCACTCACAACAAGGGCCGAGTCCCCCTGGTCCTCACCTTTCACCCCACCAGCCAGCGCATACAACAGATAGTCCTCCGCCAGTTTCGCCACCTCCAACATGACCCCTCCACTCGCCACATCTTCCCATCTCCCCCCCTGTCTGCCTTCCGCAAAGACCGCTCCCTCCGCAACTCCCTTGTCAATTCTTCCGTTCCCTCCCGCTCCACTCCTTCCCCGGGCACTTTCTCTTGCAACCGCAAGAGATGCTACACTTGTCCCTTCACCTCCCCCATCCACTCCTTTCAAGGACCCAAGCAGTCCTTCCAAGTCCGACAGAGGTTCACCTGCACCTCCTCCAACCTCATCTACTGCATCCGTTGCTCCAGATGCCAGCTGATCTACATCGGTGAGACCAAGCGGAGGCTGGGCGATCGTTTCGCCGAACACCTCCGCTCGGTCCGCAATAACCAACCCGACCTCCCGGTGGCTCAGCACTTCAACTCGCCCTCCAATTCCGTATCCGACCTCCCGGTCCTGGGCCTCCTCCACGGCCAGAGTGAGCAACACCGCAAGTTGGAGGAACAGCACCTCATATTCCGCTTGGGGTGCCTGCATCCTCTGGGCTTAAACATTGAATTTTCTCAATTCTGTTAACCCAGACTGCCCCCACCCCTCCCCACCTCTCCCTCAGCCCTCGGGCCCTGACATTCCTTCTCCATCTCCCCCCCCCACCTCCCCAGTCACACTAGCTTCTCATTTTCACACCACAAACAGCTTACAATGGCCTGTTTCCTTTATCATCGATACTTTTTTGCACATCTTTCATTCATTGTTCTTTATCTCTCCACATCACTGTCTATATCTCTCGTTTCCCTGATCCCTGACCAGTCTGAAGAAGGGTCTCGACCCGAAACGTCGCCTATCTCCTTCGCCCCTTGGATGCTGCTGCACCCGCTGAGTTTCTCCAGCTTTTTGTGTAACCCCCAGTAAAAAACTACTAGTAGTTTAAAACTTTAAATCAGAATCTTTAAAACTACCAGTAATTAAGTAGTAAAAAGCAAACAACTGCGGTTGCTGGCTAATACATGAATGGACAAAAGTGTTGGAGTAACTCAGCAGGTCAGGCAGCATCTCTGGAGAACATGGATCTGTAACGTTTTGGGTTGGAACCTTTCTTCAGACATTTGGTCTGGAACTGGGCCTGGAATCCAACTGAGTCGATGGCCCCGGCCTGCTGGTGGCCAGGGGAGTGGCAGCAGGTACAGATGGGGTGGAAGTGGCAGGAGCAGCCGGGGTGCTGGCGGCGGTGTGGGGTTGGCAGGGGTGGCAGCAGTAGCAATGGCCGGGTTGGCAATGACAATGGCGGTGACTGCGGTGGTCGCAGTGGCAGGGCTGTGAGCAGCAGGAGTGGCTGCGTGGGAGGCTGACACTACGAGCAGCAGGGGAGGTGCGGGTAGTAGGTACATCTAGAGGCGGCACAGGTCAGTCCGCTGTAACCAAACTCTGATATAGAGAGGTCCTTTAAACAAGGGTTTACTGTATTCCATTTGCCTATTCCTTGCCCATTCTGCCAAACTGTCCAAGTCCTTCTACAGGCTCCCTGCTTCCTCTACACTACCTGCCGCTCCACCATCTTCATATTGTTCACAACCTTGGCCACAAAGCCATCAATTCCATCATCCAGATCACTAACAAATAACATGAAAAGTGGTGGACCCACACTAACCCCTGTAGAATGCCACTAGTCACTGGCAGCCAACAAAGCTCCCTTTACTCCCACTCTAACAGGCAGCTAGTACCTTGCATCTAACACCATGGACTATCATGTTCAGCAGCCTGACATGTGGCACCTTATCAAAGGTCTGCCAAAAATCCAAGTAAACTACACCCACTGACTCTCCTTTGTTTATCCTGCTTGTTTCCTCTTTGAAATACTCCAATGTCAGGCAATTTGTCAGGCAAGGTCACCTCTTAACAAAACGATGCTGACTTCAATGCCATTTTATCATGACTCTAAAATGTTGCCAACCACAGAAGTCAGACTAACAGGCCTACAGTTTCCTTTCTATTGACTTGCTTCTATCTTAAACCGTGGAGGTACATTTGCGATTTTCCAGTCTTCTGGAACCATGCCAGATTCTAATGATTCTTGAAAGATTAGATTAGATTAGATTAGATTAGATTCTTTATTTGTCATTCAGACCTTTCGGTCTGAACGAAACATCGTTCCCCTGCAGTCATACATACAATCCTTTTAAAAATGACAGAACACACAACAAACACAAACCCAACATCCACCACAGTGAGTTCACCAAACACCTCCCCACTGTGATGGAAGGCAAAGTCTTAAAGTCTCTGTCTCTTCCCTCTTTGTCTCCCTCTGCACCGAGACGATCCAGGCCTCAGTGTGACCCCAGCAGGTGATGGTATTCCACCGGGCCCGTGGTCGCGGTCAGGCCGCTGCCACTGCTGCCGCTACCGCTCCGGGACCGAGTCGGGTCGCCGCCGCCGCTGTTGCTGGAACTGCCCCGGGACCGAGCCGGGCCGCTGCTGCCGCCGCTGTTGCTGGAACCGCCCCGGGTCTGAGCCAGGCCGCTGCTGCTGCTGCTGGAACCGCCCCGGGACCGATCAGGGCTGCTGCTGCCGCTGCTGCTACTGGAACCGCTCTGGGACCGAGCTGGGCCGCCACCGCTGCCGGAACCGCTCCGGGACTGAGCTGGGCCGCCGCCGGAACCGTCCCGGGACCGAGCCGGGCCACTGCCGCCACTACTGGAACAGCTCTGGGACCGAGCCGGGCTGCCTCCGCTGCTGCCGCCGCCGCCGCCGGAACCGTTCCGGAACCGCTCCGGGACCGAGTCAGTTTGCTGCCGCTGCTGCTGCCGCCGCCGCTGGAACTGCTCCGGGACCGAGTCGGGTCGCCGCCGCCGCTGGGACAGCCCCGGGGCCCGAGGCCACCAGCCTCGCGACTAGGACCCGGCGCAGACGGAAGCGAAGACGGGGAATACAACAGAAAAGTCGCACCCCCCCCCCGAAGGAAGAGACCCAGACATGTTACTCCCCCCCACCCACATACACACACAATCCAACAAAACAAAACCAACCAAAACAGGACAAAAAAATAAAAAATAACAGACGGACTGCAGGCGGGCCGCAGCTGTTAAACCAGCGCTGCCATCTTATTAAACCAGCGCCGCCATCTTACTACTAATGCCTCCACAATCTTTAAAGATTGTGAGGTAAGATTCCTCATGTGAGGAAGTTCAGCCGGCCTTGGCGGTTGTGCAAGTTTTCAGCAAAATGGTTGCCCAGTCCACGCTTGGGTTTACTGATGTAAAGAAGCCTTTGCATGGAGAGGCTCCCAATGTGGCCTCCTTTACATTGGTGAGCTTCTGATCCAGTCTCGCTTACATCAGTGAGGTTGCTCATGGTGTCTCCTTTACATTCTTCTTGCGTTTGAGGCAGCAGACGTTATGTAATGCCCTCCAGGTGCTGTAGCCAGTTAGGCATTCTGCATTAAGCTGCAGCAGGGTGATGCCATCCGGTTCGACATCCGTAGGTGCCCGCCCTAAAAAGGGCACATGCTCTGGCATTGGTACCAAGCCGTGGTGACTGAGGTTGCATTAGGGCTGCAAGCTGCGACGACTGAGGTTGCATTAGGGCTGCAAGCTGCAACAACTGAGGTTGCATTAGGGCTGCAAGCTGCGATGACGGACGTTACATTAGGGCTTCAAGCTGCGATGACTGAGGTTGCAATAGAGCTGCAAGCTGCGACAACTGAGATTGCATTAGGGCTGCAAGCTGTGGCGACTGAGGTTGCATTATTCCTGCTGCTGTCTCTGTTTGATGTCGTTCACCAGACTGAGGTCAGTTGACAGGGGCTCACCACGGGGAGGTCGACAACAGGAGCCCCAGCTTTACATTGGTGAGACCAAGCATAGACTAGGTGACTGCTTCGTCACCAATCTGCCAAGGCCTGCTGAATCACCTGGTTGCTAATGAATTTAACTCTCCTTCCCATTCTGATCTTTCTGTGTTGGGCCTCTTCCATTGCCAAGAAATAGGTCACACACAAACTGGAGGAACATCACGTTCCTATCACGTTCCTAAACGTTTCTATCACATCTCCGATTGGGTTTCTTCTTGCTCAACCGTTTGAAAATTGAATTCTTCAATTTTAAATAATATCCCAATCCATCCTATCTTCGCCCTCCGCCCCCCTGTAACCACGTGGGTTTTCTCCAAGATGTTCGGTTTCCTCCACACTCCAAAGACGTACTGGTTTGTAGGTTAATTGGCTTGGTATCAGTGCAAATTGTCCCTAGTGTGTATAGGATAGTGTTAATGTGCGGGGATCGCTGGTCAGTGCTGACTCGGTGGGCCGAAGGGCCTGTTTCCGCGCTGTATCTCTAAACTAATTTTCGTCCTGCACTCAAATTCTCTTGGACCATCTCCACTATCTCCCTCCCGTTTCTTGATCTCACCGTCTCCATCACAGGAGATAGACTATTGACTGACATCTATTATAAACCTACTGACTCCCACAGCTATCTAGACTACACTTCTTCCCAAGCTGTCTCCTGCAAATACTCTATCCCCTCGCCAATCATTTCGCTGAACACCTACCCTCAGTCCACCTAAAACGATCTGATCTGCCGGTCGCTAACACTTTAACTCCCCCTCCCATTCCCACACCGACCTTTCTGTCCTGAGTCTCCTCCATGGCCAGAGTGAGCCCCAGCGCAAATTGGAGGAACAGCACCTCATATTTCGCTTGGGCAGCTTCCACCCCAACGCAGGGACGTGCGGTCAGGTGAGGTCATACTTCCAAGGAAAATAATAATAAAATAAATATAAAGATTTTTCCACCGATCTGTGTTATAATGTCATTTCTATATGAATCTAATCATTTTTTATAGTCGAAATCGCCAAATTTGCGCAGCTCCACTGCAAATACAGGTAGAGATGAGAGGTGAGGCAGCGACGAGCTGAGCCTCACCTCTGATTGCACAACCCCTCATAAACTGCATGGTGCGCGGGCAATGAGCGCGTGCCTGTTACTATCTCTATGTATGTCACTAATGTAATGTGTGTAAACCCCTTCATTACATGTCCTCACCTTCTATAGTCCAGGTAACTTATTTCACATATAAATATTTTAAATTTGTGCTCGCTGGTCTCATCATAAAACTGCAATGAAAAAGCAGCAGGGGAGGCCTCCCCTTTATTCTAAGACTGTGGCCCCTGGTTCTGGACTCGCCCAACATTGGAAACATTTTTCCTGCAATTTTGGTCAGGTTTGGGTGACTCACCTGACCAAAAACAAACTTGGCAACTGTTTTATGGACGTAATCTTAGAATCCAAATTTAACGTGAGGCACGTCAGTGATTTCTGATCTTTTTCCTCTCTCCCTTCTCTTTTAGAGTAGAGTGCTTCCTCGTGGATTCTGGCATACGCCCTTCATAATTTATAAACTGCATATTAAGACACTTTATAGGGTGAATTTTCATATAATGAATGAATTAATGAATAAGTTTATTGGCCAAGTATGTACACATACAAGGGATTTGCCTTGGTGCTCCACTCGCAAGTAACAACACGACATACAATAAACAATTAAGAATAAAACATCAACCATTAAACATCAAAAATAAAACATTATAGTTTGAAATGAAATAAAATACCAGAGCAAAAGGTGGCTACAGACTTTTGGTTATTGAGTAGAGCTACTGCTCGTGGAATAAAGCTGTTTTTATGTCTGGCTGTGGCTCCTTTGACAGTCCGGAGTTGCCTTCCAGAGGGAAGTGCTTCAAAGAGTTTGTGGCCAAGGTTAGAGTGGTCAGAGATGATCTTACCCCGCTTTTTTCTGGGCCCTTGCAGTGTACAGTTCATCAATGGGGGGAAGGTTGCAGCTAACAACCTTCTCAGCTGATCGGACAATTCGCTGCAGCCTCCAGGTGTCGTGCTTGGTGGCTGAGCCAAACCAGACCATGATAGAGAAGGTGAGGACAGACTCTACAGTATAGAATCGAGCCATCATTGCCTGTGGCAGATAATCCAGTCACACTGAAGAAAGGGGCTTTGTAAAGAAATTAAATGTATTTCTTGCATATTTATTAACTTGTCAATCTGATCTGTCTTTCCAAATTCTGATAAAAACACTAGACTAAGTGGGACCCGTGGATCCTAGCATCACACGGGAGGGTCGGTCCCCCAACACAATATTCCACTTCTCCACCAATTCCAATATTGTTGGCCAGTGGAGGAGAGGGGAGGGGGGGCGGCTTTCTGGAGCACTAGTATTGGTGTTGTGGGCTGAAGGGACTGGTTTCTAGTGGGCTAGTATGGATATTGTGGGCCGAATGGATTATTGGGCTGGCGGCTCAGTCACTCTAACCTGTTGTGCTGGCAGCTCACTCATTCACGGCTGGTGGGCTGGCAATTGATTCACGGCTATTCCTTGAAATTCCATTTCAAGCAGGGTGCAAGGCCTCCAAATTCAAGTGCAGTTTCTTACCACTTCAAGCAGGGTGCAAGGCCACCATATTCAAGTGCAGTTTCATACCATTTGAAGCAGGATGCAAGGCCACTCAAGACAGCGAGTCATGACCTCTCCCTCCTCCATCTTGCAGAGACTGAGCCAAGCCCACACTTCTTGGTTTTATAGACCCTCCCTCCCTCCCACCAGAAGGGGCGTGGCCTTCATGGCGTGATCGAGAGGAGAGAGAATCTCAACATTTTTCAAACACTAATAACTCTTTTATTTTTCAGCAATGGAAAGAATTCTCAGCACCCGATGGGCAGAGGGGGACTCTGAGTAAGATGGCTAAAAATCATAGCCATACGTGGTAGCGTTTTTTCTAAAATCAATATAAAGCGCAAACAGGAAGTGGTCAAGATTAGACTTTTAATTGTAGAGAAGGCAAGGCGACTTTAATTAGGCAAGGCAACTTTAATTAGGCAAGGCAACTTTATTTAGGCAACACAGCTTTAGCATTTCCAAACTAAAGGCAACACGGCTTTAGCATTTCCAAACCAAAGGCAATGCAGCTTTAGCATTTCCAAACTATAATTTTAAACCATATTAAGGGCACTGACAGGTCAGTAAAACCACTCACAGTTTAGTAGACATGTGTTCAGTGTTATTCACAGCTCAGACTGCGAGACATGACCCTCTTGCACCCCCATCTTGCAGAGACTGACTGAGGCACTCAATACTTCCGGGTTGTATAGTCCCTCCGGAATGGGCGTGGCCTTCAGGAGAGAGAATCTCAACATTTTTAAAACACTAATAACTCTGTTATTTTTCATTGATGGGAAAAATCCTCTTGTCCTGCGCAACGGAGAGGGATTCTGAGTAAGATGGCCAAAAATCACAGCCGTAAGTGGCAGCGTTTTTTCTAAAATCAATATACAGAACAACAGGAAGTGGTCAAGATCAGACTTTTAGTAATATAGATGAGACGAAATAGGGTTGAGCCGTTCGGTCCCGTATATCTTCTCTGTCATTCAATAAGATTGTGGGTGATCTTTTACGTTAGTGGCATTTCCCTGCTGTAACATTTCTTTTGATTCTTTTAATTTTAGAAAAATACTGGGGTGGGAGAATGCAACCTTCACGTGGTCCACCCTGTTTCAACGAATATAATCAACCTGGCGTGCACAAACAGAAGATCAAACAGAACAAGTTGTCTTACAACATTAGGCTGCGCACGCCATACGCAAGAAGAAGAAGAAAAATACTCAGCAACTCAACCACTTCATAGTGAATTGATTCACTTCCTTCTGGATGAAGACATTTATTTTCATTGCTGCCATGAACATTTGACCCCTTATTTTGAGACAGTGGCAATTGGTTCTAAACCACAAGCGGAAACATCAAAGCGGCATCTACCCTGCCAAACCTTGTATGAATTTCATATTTTTCAAGGAGATTGATTTTGGACAGGTATGTGCAAAAGAGGACAATACAGAGCAATAAGTTGAGGACTTTGAGAACAATGACAACTCTGAACGTTTCCAGTAGGATAAATAAGAAATGAAATAACCGTCAGGATAGACCAATTTTTTTACCAAGTCCTTCAGAAATTAGAAATTCAGAAATAAAGATAACAGAATGAACCACTACAGCTGAAATAGTACATTCACAGGTACATTGTAAGAATTCATGTAAGACTTTAGAAATAATTATTGGTATCTGGTAGACACAAAATGTTGGAGTAATGGGCCTGTCCCACTTAGGCAGTTTTTCAGGCGACTGCCAGTGACTGTCAAACCGCCGGCAGTCACCACACACACACACACACACACACACACACACCACACACACACACACACACACACACACACACACACACACACACACCCCCCCCCCCCACACACACACCCCCCCCCCCCCCCCCCCCCCCCCCACACACACACACACACACACACACCCACCCCCCCCCCCCCCCCCCCCGCTTCCTTCACGAGCCAGTTATGCAGGCGGGGGATAGGGCAAGCAGCTGGAGCGCTGTCCGAGTGAAATTCACACAGTGCAAAGCCAATGTGATAGAGACACACACCGCGATGAACAGGAAGGTTGGCGCTGTAATTAAGACGGTGAAAGCACAGTGTACGGGAAGGGTCACGCAAGGGGCTTGTAACATCGCAGATACAAAAAAAAAGTAAGAGAGGGAGAGTCGCTATGCGGTTGCAGCACCTAGACTATGGAACAGCATCCCTCTTCCCATCAGAACTGCCCCCTCCATCAACTCTTGTAAGTCTAGACTTAAAACATATTTCTACTCACAAGCGTTTCTTGATGTCCTCTGAGGGAGTGCGGTATGTATGTATTTATGTATGTATTGTTAGATCTATGTACCACTGTATGTAGCATGTTAGTACCTGCACTGATTTAAAGCACTTTGGTCAACAAGAGTTGTTTTAAATTTGCTATAGAAATAAAATTGACTTGACTTGGCTTGAACTAGTACATTTATTGTATACACAATCTCTATTTTATTAATTTTGTAGCACATACTAACTCTCTCTAAGGTACTGGAAAAATAGTCAGCCATTCAAATAAAAATGTAGAACTTTATTCAGGGACAGAATTTTCTTGCAATGCTTTCTCTCCAGGCATTTAGACTTTCTCGAGACATTAGACAATGTTGTTGGAACATATATTGGCCACATGATAATTATTTAAGTGCTTTTGAACACCATGAATAAGGCACACGCATCACATCCCCCCTTCAATAAGGGAAAACAAAAGGAAAACCATAAAAATAACTATCCATTCTCTGCATATTTTGGCAAAAAGGCCTCTGGTTGTCTTTCCACACTTTGTGTGCTTCGGTTTTCCCTGTTCCATCTGTATGTTCACCCATGAGCTGTGTAGCTGTAGTTATGCTTTTAGTCAAACACCCTTCATTGTCATGGCATGGTATACCTTTGCCTGTCCTATTTGCTCTTCTGTACTTATTCAAAGTATAGTGGAGTAGTAATCGTATAGGTATCAGAAGATATCTTGCAATGAAATTCACAAGAATATTGTATTTATCTGCTAAATGCCTTAGCTTCATAAAGCAATTATCCTGCTTGCATGTCTGGGTCTGTTATTTCATTTATGTGCAGACTGCAATGTGTTTAGAATGCATGTAAAGCTTTCTCCTGGCTATTGTAAAAGTTACAAAGCAATTTGCATCAGATGTGGCTTGGTTCAATAAAATATTTAAAATACCAATCCAGCTCTCCAGAGCAGAATCTGCCCTTGTGAAATGGGACTGAGTTCCTTTTAGACTGCCTTCATGTTCAAATTCCATTCTAAAATCACACATAGAGACAATATCCAACCACAAATAAAATATTTTAATTCCAAAAGAAAAAATAGAGATATCACACCTACACCTGCAGCCTCTTGACCGTGCCTTTTCACATGGGCTCACTGCTCCCATCATCTTTATCGCAAACAAGGTTATCCTTGATCAGGGGTCAAGCAGCATCTGTAGAGAAAGTAAGATAGTTAATGTTTCAGTTCAATAACCTTTCATCCGAACCCAAAATCCAAAATATCTGTTTTTTCACCCATGAACTATCACAATTTTCTGCAACTATCAACCAGCTCAATCTTTGATCTTGTTGCCCTGAAGTCCCGCAGAATCCATGCTCCGCTGCTTCCAATGACACAGCACCACAAATACGCCACAGTCGTTACAGACTTCATAAATGTGTGGAGGACTGCATCCCTACAAAAACCTTCCGAGTGTTTCCCAATCAGAAGCCTTGGACTTTGAGATCGGCACTCATCTGAAGACCAGACGCCGGGCATTCATGTCTGATGACACAGAGGTCTACAAGAAGTCCAGATATGACCTTGGTAAGGCCATCAAAAAGGCCAAAAGGGACTTCTGCTCCAAGCTGGAGGATGAGGCAGATGTCAAGGCGAAATCAGGGAGGTATCTCGAATGCCAGCGAAACATCACTCCCTGACGAGCTCAATGCGTTTTACGCACGCTTTGATAGGGAGGACACTGATGTGCCTTCTCAAGCCCCCATTCGTGTGATGGTATTTTGGTCACGGCCAGAGGTCGACGTCAGAAAATCCTTCAGAGGGGTGAACCCTCGAAAAGCACCTGGACCTGATGGTATACCTGGTCATGTTCTAACCATCTGTGCGGACCAACTGGCTGGAGTTTTTACAGACATTTTCAACCTCTCACTTCTGAGGTCTGAGGTTCCAACCTGCTTTAAAAGGGCATCAATTATACCAGTGCCCGAGAAGAGCAAGGTGACATGCCTCAATAACTATCGACCAGTGGCACTAACGTCTGTGGTGATGAAGTGCTTTGACAGTTGATCATAGCGCAAAATCAACTCCTCCCTCGACAAAAACCTGGACCCACTGCAGTTCGCTTACCGCCACAACAGATTAACGGTTGATGCGATCTTGCTGGCTTTCCACTGCGCTCTGGACCACTTGGGCAACAAAAACTCATGTCAGGCTGTTATTCATTGATTACAGCTCGGCATTTAATACGATCATCCCCTCCAAGCTGGTTACCAAGCTCTCAGAACTGGGTCTCTGCGCATCCCTCTGCAATTGGATTCTTGACTTCCTCATTCACAGACCACAGTCTGTTCGTATTGGTGGAAATGTGTCACCCTCGATAACAATCAGCACGGGAGCACCTCAAGGCTGCATGCTCAGCCCCCTGCTGTACTCACTCTATGCTCATGACTGCACAGCCGGACATAGCGCGAACTCCATCTTCAAGTTCGCTGCCGACTGTTGTGGGACGTATTACTGATGGGGACGAGTCACAGTATAGAAGTGAGATCGACCGATTGACCAAATGGTGCCAGCACAATAACCTGGTCCTCAACACCAGCAAAACCAAGGAACTGATTGTGGACTTTGGAAGGGGTAGGATGGGGACCCACAGTCCTGTTTATATCAACGGGTCGACGGTGGAAAGGGTCAAGGGCTTCAAATTCCTGGGCGTGCATATCTCTGAAGATCTTTCCTGGTCCGAGAACGCTGATGCAATTATGAAGAAAGCACATCAGCGCCTCTACTTCCTGAGAAGATTACGGAGAGTCGGTATGTCAAGGAGGACTCTCTCTTACTTCTACAGGTGCACAGTAGAGAGCATGCTGACCGGTTGCATCATGGCTTGGTTAGGCACCTTGAGCGCCCAGGAGCGGAAAAAACTGCAAAAAGTAGTAAACACTGCCCAGTCCATCATCGATTCTGACCTCCCTACCATCGAGGGGATCTATCGCAGTCGCTGCCTCAAAAAGGCTGGCAGCATCATCAGGGACCCACACAATCCTGGCCACACACTCATCTCCCCGCTACCTGACGACTGCAACGTCCAGGTTCAGGAATATCTACTTCCCCACAGCCATCGGGCTATTAAACTCAACTCAAACAAAACTCTGAACATTAATAGACCATTATCTGTTTATTTGTACTTTATCTGTTTATTTATTGATGTATGTATGTATTTATATAATGGTATATGGACACACTGATCTGTTCTGTAGTCAATGCCTACTATATTCTGTTGTGCTGAAGTAAAGCAGGAATTTCATTGTCCAATCTGGGACACATGACAATAAACTCTCTTGAATCTAACTCCAACAGGTGTAATTGTGAACCAATATTACAGACAAATGGATTAGCCACCCTCTAACAGATCTAGATAAACGCCAAGAATAAGGCACACACATCACATCCCTTCTTCAATACAGGAAAACAAAAGGGAAACCATCAAAATAACTATCCATTCTCTGCATATTTTGGCACAAAGGTTGTCTTTAAACACTTTGTGTGCTTCGGTTTTCCCTGTTCCATCTGTATGTTCGCCAGTGAGCTGTGTAGCTGAAATTATGCTTTCATTCAAACACCCTTCATTGTCATGGCATAGTATACCTTTGCCTGTCCTATTTGCTCTTCTGTACTTATTCAAAGTGTAGTGGAGTAGTTTACATATAGGTTTCAGAAGATATCTTGCAATGAAATTCACTGCATTATCCCCAATATCAATTTGTCCCCATTAGCATTCTGGACCAGGACCATGTCTAAAATAAACGTAACAGTAGAGCTACTGCCTTGCAGTGCCAGAGACCCGGGTTCAATCCTGACTGTACAAAGTTTGTATGTTCTCCCCGTGACCTGCATGGGTTTACTCCGAGACCTTTGGTTTCCTTCCACACTACAAAGACGTACAGGTTTGTCAGTTAATTAGCTTGGTATAAATGTAAAATTGTCCTTAATGTGTAGTGTATTGTTAATGTGCTGGGATCGCTGGTTGGTGTGGACTCCGTAGGCTGAAGAGCCTGTTACTGTGCTGTATCTCCAAACTAAATTAAACTAAATATAATCACTGGGTTATTTTTTTCTGTGACAAACTGCTTCCCTGAGTTCCTCCATCTAAGCCGAAATTCGACTGCAGCTGTTCCTTCTCCAGTCGTCCAGGGCAACCTACAAACCCTCCCTCAGACTTAGTTCCAAATTGTCAATTTGCCCGTGTTCCCTCTCCTAATACTTCATTATACTCATCTTTGTCTATGTTATTAAACTCCTGCACTGTTGGCCCCTATCTTCTTATCTCTATTCCTTTTAACTGCTGTCTCCACCCCTCACAAAGCCTGCTGTGTCATTCCTTTCCAATAATGCGACCATTTTTTGCTCTTAGTAATTTTATGCCGTAAAAAACCTCTTTTCCCAGTTCACCTCCAGTTCTTTTGAAAATTGTGGAATGGGAAGTCATTCCAAATGCAGGTTAATTCCTGAAAATTTTAAAAATCCACATATGCTTGCGTTGGTGGCAGAGAATAGATAAATATGAATTCTATGTTTTTACATGTAAATATTCTAATTATAACTTCAGCTCTCTGAAATTTGTTCAACTCCGGTTAGAGAAGAATAATTGAAACAGACAGTGAGAGGCTGACTGGAAAGTGATAAAGCATCCACAGATGAATGAAGAAATGGAAAATAAAAGACACACTCTGGAGTGACTGGAGTGAGTCAAGAGTTAAATGGTGACTCATTCTTCCCACACAAAATAGGTCAAGCAAATACAACTTCTAAGACTTTTTTTGTGATAAAAATGAGCTACTAAAAGAAGGAACTAAGTTATTTGCAAGTCTTCATTTAGTTAATGACACATTTCTCCCCATTGGGAGAATGACATATAATTAGCACGGCAATTCACTGCTTAAAAATGAACGGCAGAAAATGGCTCATAATTTGCAGTTGTAATGACAATAATTCTATTACGCAAATGGAAAATACTTCAAACATGGCAAATCTGAAATGAAACCAGGGAATACTGGAAATTCCTTTGCAGGTTAGGTGACATCTGTGGAGGATGAAACAGAATTAATGCTTCAGGTCTTTGAAAGGGTAACATTCATTTTCTAAAGGTGTCAACAACTCTAAGATTGTCATGAATGTGCAGTTTTACATAAAAAACCTCATCTACTAGCAGTGGACGAGTCTGCACTTGGAACCTCCCCCATCCCATATCAAAGGGTTGGCTTAGGCCAATCAAATGGAGCTGCATTCACAGATTCAAAAAGTCCTCCAGCATTAAAATAAATGTACATCTTGAGCTTGGATACATGAAATCAAAGTAAGTTCTCGATTCTGTACTATGCCTTAACTATTACTTAGTCATACAAGTTTATCTACATATAAACGTAGATGTCTATCTACATATAATGATCGTAATTTTTGCCAAATCACTCAATTTTAATGTAAATCGTTCATTTGTATATAAGATTCCAGTTTAATCATATGTGCATGGTCAGATCTTTATTTAATATTCTTTCCCACTTGAAAATATTGATTAAAACTTGCACTGGGAGGATGCTGCGAGAATGTTTTAGTATTAGGCGATCAGTCGGCTTGATGACATTTCAGCCGAAGAGAGGCAAAAAATGCTGGGGTCATTTTATTTTTTTTGGTTGAAACCAACATCTGCAGTTCATTCCTGCACATGACATTGCAACAGAGTTTTCTATCTGAATGCAAACCTAACAGCTGGTGAGTCGGAGACTAAGACACTTTCTCGCCAGAATTCACTGGATCTTGGCCTTTCTATAGAACTAGACGGCCGGTGGACCTGTTGGGTCCCTGTCACAAGTAAGTGCTGTTCCCCCAACGCAATATTCCACCAGATTGCGCATGCCGCATTCAAAGTTGTGCTGTTGATGACAGAAATTAAGTTAAAGGTAATAAAGTCAAGAGAGGACCCATGGAGGCGTTTGTAAAATAGAACAAAACTTAACCGTGGCGTCGTTGGGTCTCCGTTGTGAGACCAGGCAAGTAGAGGCAAAAGCAAAAAAAAATGTAGATTTGAAAACCAACTGCGCAGGCGCGGATACCGGGCCCACTGCGCACATGCGGGGCTGACGGGTCTCCCCAACTGCGTAGGCGCGACCGGCAAGTGGGGGCGCTGTTTTAAGGTAATTTCAGTTTTAATTGTCAATAACGTGGAAAATATAACATCAATCCGAATGAAACTTGGCTCATGCACATCGCAGGACAATGGTAAGGTGGGCCTAAAATTGTCATGCTATCGTGTACCGTTTTTGCAGAGTTTCAAGCACAAATATATGTATATATGTACAAACAAACAAGATGAGAGTTTTAGTAATAGAAGGAAGATAGATAGATAGATAGATAGATAGATAGATAGATAGATAGATAGATAGATAGATAGATAGATAGATAGATAGATAGATAGATAGATAGATAGATAGATAGATAGATAGATAGATAGATAGATAGATAAAGATAGTCTGAAGAATGGACAATTGTGGGCTCCACCTTTGCTTAATCATAATTAGGCAGATAGATAGATAGATATAGATAGTCGGTAAGCAGGAAACAACGGCAATGAGGATATTTTTCAATTGTCCTTTCAAGACTGACTACGGTGGGCCAGTTCAATTTCAATAACTGCGCTGTGTTTTTTTTCCCTCCGAGACATGGATTTTCAACAAGTTTACTCGTCTTTAATATCTAAAGCAATTTTGTCCCTTGATGAGGCAGGTCAAGTGGTGTCCGTGGGATGGATTTACCTCGGCCCAATTTCACCAGTCCCCGGGTTTCATAGAAACATAGAAATTAGGTGCAGGAGTAGGCCATTCGGCCCTTCGAGCCTGCACCGCCATTCAATATGATCATCGCTGATCATCCAACTCAGTATCCCGTACCTGCTTCTCTCCATACCCTCTGATCCCCTTAGCCACCAGGGCCACATCTAACTCCCTCTTAAATATAGCCAATAAACTGGCCTGAACTACCCTCTGTGGCAGAGAGTTCCAGAGACCCACCACTCTCTGTGTGAAAAAATTCCTTCTCATCTCGGTCCTAAAGGATTTCCCCCTTATCCTTAAGCTGTGACCCCTTGTCCTGGACCTCCCCAACATCGGGAACAATCTTCCTACATCTAGCCTGTCCAACCCCTTAAGAATCTTGTAAGTTTCTATAAGATCCCCTCTCAATCTCCTAAATTCTAGAGAGTATAAACCGAGTCTATGCAGTCTTTGTTCATAAGACAGTCCTGACATCCCAGGAATCAGTCTGGTGAACCTTCGCTGCACTCCCTCTATGGCAATAATGTCCTTCCTCAGATTTGGAGACCAGAACTGTACGCAATACTCCAGGTGTGGCCTCACCAAGACCCTATACAACTGAAGTAGAACCTCCCTGCTCTTGTACTCAAATCCTTTTGCTATGAAAGCTAACATACCATTCGCTTTCTTCACTGCCTGCTGTACCTGCATGCCTACTTTCAATGACTGGTGTACCATGACACCCAGGTCGCGCTGCATCTCCCCTTTTCCTAATCGGCCTCCATTTAGATAATAGTCTGTTTTCCTATTTTTGCCACCAAAGTGGATAACCTCACATTTATCCACATTATACTGCATCTGCCAAACATTTGCCCACTCACCCAGCCTATCCAACTTGTTCTATTTGATCTTATTTGATTGTGCATGCCAGGTTGATTGCATTCGTCAAAACAGGCCGGACCACGTGAAGGTTGCAACCTCCCAGATTGTTTCCACAGATACAAATGGGCTAATGCCCTGCTCAGTTGTGTCAAGCAACACACACTAATTACAGCGCTCCCACAATCACATATCCCAGCCACGCTCCAGTCGCTTCATTTGGCTGAAATTCAGGTCATGGATAAAGCTTGTTGGGGCATAGACGCGAGCCCTGAGCAAAGCATACAGCGCTCTTGTCGCTTCTTTTGCCTGAAATGGTTCTCACATGGAAATTTCACTCGGGAACTCAGCTATGCTTTGCTGTGCCACAAAATTTATAGTCACACAGGTCAGCCCTTTGACTCGCACATGTTTCCTCCCACGGATCCATCCATTGATTCACCCTCAGATACCCACACCCATCTCCATTCGGGGTAATTTGCAGTGGCCATTTAACCTACCAGCTCACAAATCACTGTGACATGGGATGAAATCCGGGTCACGGGGAAAGCCCCATTCAAACAGCACCCAAAGTTAGGGTGTTGTTTAATTTAGTTTATTGTTACGTGAAACTGCGGTGCAATGAAAGGCTTTTGTTGCGTGTTAACCAGTCAGTGGAGAGACAATACATGATTACAATTCAGCCATTTACAGTGTACACTCACGTGATAAAGTGAATAACGTTTAGTGCAAGATCAAGCCAGTAAAATCCAAAGATAATCCAAGGGACTACATTGAGGTTGATAGTAATTCGGGGCTGGTTATGGTATGATTTTTTTTTAAAATATTTCAAAATAGACTTTATTCAAGTAATAAATATTTACAATACATCAACCGTGCGAAAAATCCATCCGACATTTTCGGAGGCTATACAAATTCTTCCATGCAGTCTATATACATTTTTCAAATTTTACTAATTAATCCCCCACCCGTGCCACTCATGTGGCCCCCCGGCATGGGATACCTTCCCTTATTTTGAGGGGCGTCTCCACCATACAGTGCCCCCCATGTCCAGCAGCGGAAGGACCTTAGACTGTGGCCCTCCCCCACCGAGCCTTGGCGTTGGCTGCACCGAGCTTCAGTGCGTCCCTTAGTACGTACTCCTGCAGTCTGCAGTGGGCCAGTCTGCAACATTCCCCGACGGACATCTCGCTCTGCTGGGTGGTGAACAAAGCTCGGGCAGACCAGAGAGCGTCTTTCACCGAGTTGATAACCTTCCAGCAGCACTTGATGTCAGTCTCTGAATGTGTCCCTGGGAACAGTCCGTAAATCACAGAGTCCTCTGTGACAGAGCTGTTTGGAATAAAGCGTACCAGGGACCCTTGCATTTTTCTCCAGACTCTTTGGGCAAATCCACACTCTGCAAAAAGGTGGGCAACCGTCTCCACTCCATAGCAGCCGTCCCGAGGGCAGCGTGCGCTGGTAGTGAGGTTCCGATGGTGCAGGAAGGATCTGACTGGGAGGGCTCCCCTCACCGCCAGCCAAGCCAGGTCTTGGTGCTTGTTGGTGAGTTCTGGCGATGAGGCATTTTGCCAGACAAGCTGGGCAGTCTGCTCAGGGAACCACGCCACCGGGTCCATCGAGTCCTTTCCCTGCAGTACCTGCAGGACATTCTGTGCTGACCACTGCCCAATGGACATGTGGTCAAAGGTGTTGGTCCGGTTATGGTATGATTTTTTATATTTCAAAATAGACTTTATTCAAGTAATAAATATTTACAATACATCAACCGTGCGAAAAATCCATCCGACATTTTCGGAGGCTATACAAATTCTTCCATGCAGTCTATATACATTTTTCAAATTTTACTAATTAATCCCCCACCCGTGCCACTCATGTGGCCCCCCGGCATGGGATACCTTCCCTTATTTTGAGGGGCGTCTCCACCATACAGTGCCCCCCATGTCCAGCAGCGGAAGGACCTTAGACTGTGGCCCTCCCCCACCGAGCCTTGGCGTTGGCTGCACCGAGCTTCAGTGCGTCCCTTAGTACGTACTCCTGCAGTCTGCAGTGGGCCAGTCGGCAACATTCCCCGACGGACATCTCGCTCTGCTGGGTGGTGAACAAAGCTCGGGCAGACCAGAGAGCGTCTTTCACCGAGTTGATAACCTTCCAGCAGCACTTGATGTCAGTCTCTGAATGTGTCCCTGGGAACAGTCCGTAAATCACAGAGTCCTCTGTGACAGAGCTGTTTGGAATAAAGCGTACCAGGGACCCTTGCATTTTTCTCCAGACTCTTTGGGCAAATCCACACTCTGCAAAGAGGTGGGCAACCGTCTCCACTCCATAGCAGCCGTCCCGAGGGCAGCGTGCGCTGGTAGTGAGGTTCCGATGGTGCAGGAAGGATCTGACTGGGAGGGCTCCCCTCACCGCCAGCCAAGCCAGGTCTTGGTGCTTGTTGGTGAGTTCTGGCGATGAGGCATTTTGCCAGACAAGCTGGGCAGTCTGCTCAGGGAACCACGCCACCGGGTCCATCGAGTCCTTTCCCTGCAGTACCTGCAGGACATTCTGTGCTGACCACTGCCCAATGGACATGTGGTCACAGGTGTTGGTCCGGAAGAACCTTTCCACAGACAACAGATGGGGCGGCAGTGACCAGCTGACTGGCACGTTGCGTGGCATCTGCGCCAGGCCCATCCTTCGCAACACCGGGGACAGGTAGAACCTCAGCAGGTAGTGACACTTGGTGCCCACGTGCCTTGGCTCTACACTCCGCCTGATGCAGCCACACACGAAGGTGGCCATCAGGATGAGGGCGACGTTGGGCACGCTTTTACCCCCGTTGTCTGCCGACTTGTACATTGTGGCCCGTCGCACCCGGTCCATCCTCGACCCCCAGATGAACTGGAAGACGGCCCGGGTGATCCCTGTGGCGTAGGAAGGAGGGACAGGCCACACCTGTGCCAAGTACAGCAGGCCCGAGAGCACCTCACACCTGATGACCAAATTTTTTCCCGTTATGGAGAGGGAGCGTTGCCTCCACAGCTCCAGCTTCTTCCCCACCCTGGCTATCCGCTCCAGCCAATTCTTGTTACACGCCTCAGCCCCCCCGAACCAGATCCCCAGCACCTTCAAGAAGTCAGGCTTGATGGTGAAGGGGACGGAAGATCTGTCGGGCCAGTTGCCAAAGAGCATGGCCTCGCTCTTCCTGCGGTTCACCCTGGCTCCCGTGGCGGACTCAAACTGGTCGCAGATACTAATCAATCTGCGGACCGACCCTGGATCCGAGCAGAAGACAGCGACATCGTCCATGTACAGGGAGGTCTTTACTTGAATGCCCCCACTGCCGGGCAGTGTCACTCCTCTAATGCTCGCATCCTTCCTGATGGATTCGGCAAAAGGTTCAATACAGCAGACAAACAAGACAGGAGAGAGAGGGCAACCCTGCCTGACTCCAGACCTTACAGGGAAACTGTCTGATTCCCACCCATTGATGTGGACTGCACTACGGATGTCGGTGTAGAGCAGATTGATCCAATTCCTGATTCCCTCCCCAAAACCCATTTTGGAGAGCACGTCCCTCATGTATGTGTGCGAAATCCTGTCAAAGGCCTTCTCCTGGTCCAAGCTGACTAGGCAGGCATCCACCCGTCTGTCCTGCACGTAGGCGATGGTATCTCTCAGCAGCGCTAGGCTGTCTGAGATTTTCCTGCCAGGTACAGCACAAGTTTGGTCCGGGTGGATCACCTGTCCCAGAGCAGTCTTGACCCGGTTGGCGATGGCCTTAGACAGGATCTTGTAGTCTACATTCAAGAGCGTTATGGGTCTCCAATTCTTTATGTCCTTCATCTCCCCCTTCTGCTTGTAGATTAGGGTGATGTTGCCCTTCCTCATGGAGTCTGACATGCTACCAGCTAGAAGCATGTCGTTGTACACTTCTAGCAGGTCCGGGCCCATCCAGTCCCACAGAGCCGAATACAACTCGGCCGGTAAGCCATCGCTTCCGGGAGTTTTACCCGAGTCAAAGGAACGGATGGAGCCAGTCAGCTCCTCTAGGGTCAGTGGTTGGTCCAGACTCTCCCGCTTGCTGTCCTCCAAGACCTCCGTGATCGAGGACAGGTAGTTCTGGGAGGAGGTGCTGTCTATGGCCTTTTGGTCATACAAATCTGTGTAAAAGGATTTGCAGATCCTCAGCATGTCTGTGTGTGAGGATGCTACCGAGCCGTCCTCCTCCCTAAGGCTGTTCATCACAGAGCTCCCCCTGTGAACCTTATGGAAGAAGAAACGTGAGCACGTCTCATCCTGCTCCACATGGCGGACCCTGGATCGGAAGATGATCTTGGAGGATTCAGAGGTAAAGAGCCGAGCTTGCCGGTCCTTCACGTCTCTAAGTTCCTCCTTCACATCCACCCCTCTCGACTGCAGAAGGAGCAGTTGTTGCAAATCTGTCTGGAGTTGGCACAATTCCCTCTGACTCTGTCTTGCTCTCTGAACCCCTTTACTTATGAAGAACCTCTTAATGTTCTCCTTGGTTGCTTCCCACCAGAGTGTGGGGGAGTCAAAGAGGGGCTTCACCGTTCTCCAACATGCGTAGTCCCTCTTTAGCTCCTCGATGTTCTCTGGGGTCAACAGCTTCATGTTTAACTTCCACGTCCCTCTGCCTGCCTTCCGGTCCTCCTGTAGGTGACAGGAAGCCTGAAGGAGGCAGTGGTCGGAGAAGAACACCGGCGTGAGGTCAGTGTGTCTCACCGTGACGGCCTTCGTCGTGAAGACAAAGTCTATCCGAGATCGGGCTAAACCGTCCGATCTCGACCAGGTGAACCGTGGCTGGGACCCGCCTGCAGGGTCGCTGAAGGCATCGCGCAGCTTTGCATCTTTTACCATATCCCTCAGGAACTTGGACGTGCTGTCCAGTCTGCTGTCGGCACTGCCGGATCGTCCAGCCGCATCAATGATGCAGTTGAAGTCACCGGCCAGAACGAGCTGCCGGGACGTGGCCAGCAGCACTGGGAGCTGCTGGAGAACGGCCAGCCTCTCGCTCTGCGTGGGTGAGGCATACACATTAATCAGCCGGAGCGGAGAGCCACGGTACATAACATCCACCACAAGGAGCCTCCCCCCAACCACCTCCCTAACCTCATTGATGGCGAAGTTCCCTCCCCGCAGCAAAATCCCCAGGCCGGAAGCACGACAGTCATTGCCCCCCGACCACACCGACAGTCCGTGGGGCCACCATCGCGACCACCTCCGATAGCAGCGGAGGTGTGGCAGCCCGCACTCCTGAAGAAATGTCACATCTGCCTTGACTTTGGCCAGGTACTGTAAGGCGTTCACACATCGCACAGTGCTCTTTATACTGCGCACGTTTAAAGATGCCAGTTTGAGCTCCATTGTCTTTAGAGTCACTGACCGTTTTCGTGTCCCCTCATTCCCACCGTTTCGGTGAATTGCCTCAGCTTTCCTGGGCTCAGGAATCCAGTGATGAGGTGGGTTTCTGGTGGCGCAACCAGTGGTGTCGTTGAGGGGGGCCTTCTCGTTCCACCCCCTTTCGGGCACACGGCTTCCTCCATCTCCTGCAGCTGGGTCACGGTGGCTGGTTCACTGCTCCCGGTCGCCCGGAGCTGGGGCCCAACGGCCTTTGTGCTGCTCCCGGTCACCCGGAGCTGGGGCCCATTGGCCGCTGCAATGCTCCCGGTCGCCCGGAGCTGGGGCCCATCGGCCGTTGCGCTGCTCCCGGTTGCCCGGAGCTGGGGCCCATTTGCTGCTGTGATGATCCCTGTCTCCAGGGGCTGGAGCCCCTCGACCGTTGCACTGCTTCCGATGTCCTGGGCCTGGGGTCCCTCGACCGCTGCACTGCTCCTGGTGTCCTGGGGTTGGGGCCCTTCCGCCGCTTCTCTGTTCTCGGTCTCCTGGGGCCGGGTCGTGATCGTCGTGGCCTCTCTCTTCTCTTCTCCCGTTTTCCTCCTCTGTCTCCCTCGTTGGGACTTCCCGGTCGCCTCATCCTCCGACGAAGAGGAGAGATTGCTGCCTTCTGTAATAGAAAGACATCTTTTTTGTTGTTTGCTTTTAGACTTACCAGTCCTTTGCAGCCTCGGCTCCTTGGGCTGAACCTTCGGCTTCTTATACGACACTGTAGTCCACTTCTCCTTCGGTTCCTCCTCCTCCATTGACTCTCCCTCCTGGGCGAGATGCTGGGCGTCTCCTTCTGGCACTTGGGGCTTCAAGGTGGTTGGGCTGTCCTCATCTGCGTTTCCTTTCTCGGCTGGGGCCTTGGTAGTGGTGGGGGGTGCTTCGCCCACCTTGGGGGTGCTGGCAGCAGCCCCTCTTGTCGCCTGTGCATAAGTGCAGGCTCTTTTAGGGCAAGCCCTGTAAAGGTGGCCTGCCTCCCCGCACAGGTTGCAGTTCTTGCTGGCCTGACAGTCCTTTGTCTCGTGGCCCTCCATCTTGCAGTTTTTGCATACAACTGCAGTGCATTGGGCCATCACATGCCCAGGCTTGTTGCATTTCCTGCACAGCCTGGGTTGCCCTACGTAGCTGAGGTAGCCTCGGTTTCCTCCAATCGCGAAAACCGAGGGGGGGTGGACAATTTCTCCGTCTTTGTCCACCCTCAGCTTCACCTTGATTTGCCTCTTGCTTGTCCAAATTCCATGCATGTCCTTCACGTCCACACAGTTCCCTGTTCCCTCAACGTAGCGAGCAAGGAACGTGAGGACATCGACTACCGGCACATGTGGGTTGAACATATGCACGGTGATCAACCTTTCCTTCTGGGTGGGGAGGGTGAAGAGCGGCTGCACTTTGAGCAGCGACAGTGGAGCTTCATTCCCCCTCTCCCGAAAGTCTTCCATCACCTTCTGCCATCCCGTCGGATACTTGAAGGTAACGTCAAAATATCCGTTACCCGGGAAATCCTGGAGGCAGTAGATGTCCTTCGCCTCAAATTTGAGGGCCCCTAGCAAGACCTTCTTGACGAACAGGTCTCTTGAAAAGAGGGTACCCTCGCTGATGTCCTTCACGCTTATTCTCAGGGTATTGCGAATACCCTGTACTCCTGCTGACATAGTGGCTAAAGGTGTTAGGTTGGTTACCCAACCAGCATGCATCCACCTCTAAGCCTGCAGCCACAACTCCTCGTCTCCAAGTCCGCTCCGCAATCCACGGCCCTTGTCCCCAAGGGACCGCCAGAACCGTTCTAATAAGAACAGATAGTCTCTTTCACTTCTTCCCGGTTATGGTATGATTTTTTTTTTATTTTTTTTTTTATATTTCAAAATAGACTTTATTCAAGTAATAAATATTTACAATACATCAACCGTGCGAAAAATCCATCCGACATTTTCGGAGGCTATACAAATTCTTCCATGCAGTCTATATACATTTTTCAAATTTTACTAATTAATCCCCCACCCGTGCCACTCATGTGGCCCCCCGGCATGGGATACCTTCCCTTATTTTGAGGGGCGTCTCCACCATACAGTGCCCCCCATGTCCAGCAGCGGAAGGACCTTAGACTGTGGCCCTCCCCCACCGAGCCTTGGCGTTGGCTGCACCGAGCTTCAGTGCGTCCCTTAGTACGTACTCCTGCAGTCTGCATAACCTTTCCCGGTTATGGTATGATGGTTCAGTTGCCTGATAATAGCTGGGAAGGAACTGTTCCTGAATCTGGAGGTGTGCGTGGGGTGGGAGGTTGCAACCTTCACGTGGTCCGGCCTGTTTTGACGAATGCAATCAACCTGGCATGCACAATCAAATAAGATCAAATAGAACAAGTTGGCCTACAACTTTAGGCTGTGCACGCCATATGCAAGAAGAAGAAGAGGTGTGCATATTCACACTTCTATACCTATTGCCTGATGGGAGAAAGGAGGAGAGGGAGTGGCCAGGGTGCGACTCGTCCTTGATTATGCTGCTGGCCTTGGCGAGGCAGCGTGAGGTATAAGTGGAGTCAATGGAAGGGAGGTTGGTTTGTGTGATGACACGAAATGTCGGCATTTTCTCAACCCCTGCCGTGCTACTCAACCTGCTCCAGCAAATTGTTTGTGGCTCCAGAGATCAGGGTGGAACCTGGGACCCGGTAGCTGTGAAGCAGCAGTTCCAATTAGCTGTGTTACAATTTAGAGCCAGTTGGCACAACATGGATGTAATCGTTCTCCCCACCACCACTACCCTCAGCCCGACAGAAAACACACACTCAAAATGCTGGAGTAACTCGGCGAGTCAGGCAGGCAGCATCCATGAAGGACGGGGATGTGTAGGAAGGAACTGCAACTGCTGGTTTACACCTCAGATTGACACAAAATGCTGGAGTAACTCAGAGGGTCAGGCATCTCTGGAGAGAAGAATGGGTGACATTTTGGGTCAAGACCTCTTCAGACTTAGAGTGAGGGGAGAGGGAAATGAGAGATATAGATGGTACAGAACAAATGAATGAAAGTTATGCACAGAGCAATTTGATTAAGGAAATGTGGATTGTTCAGACTGAGAGTCAGGGGAGAGGGAGACTAGAGATATGGAGGGTAAGGTATGAAAATGAGAGACCAAAGCAGACGATCAAAGGAAATGCAGAATGGTTCTCTAAGTGGAACATGACAAGGAGGCATACAATCAGTAAAATGTAATCAGGGCAGAAAAACTAGTCGGAGAAATGGGGTGTGGGAGGGATGGAGAGAGAGGGGATGCAAGGGTTACTTGAAGTTAGAGAAGTCAATATTCATACCAAAGAGACACAGAATGGTGGAGTAACTCAGCGGGACAGGCAGCATCTCTGGAGAGAAGGAATGGGTGACATTTCAGGTTGAGACCTTTCTTCAGACTGAGAGTCAGGGGAGAGGGAGACTCGAGATATGCAAGCGTGAGGTGTTAAAATGACCGATCAAAGCAGACGATGACCAAGGAAATGGAGATCAAGGATCACAGTTAGCTATGGGGATGGTGGCAATTGGGGCATTAAATCAGTAAAAAATGAATCAGGAGGACAGTGAAACTAGTCGGAGAAATGGGATGATGTAGAGAGAGGGGATGCAAGGGTTAGTTGAAATTAGAGCCGTCAGTGTTGATCCCGCTGGGGTGTAAGGTGCCCGAGTGAATGATGAGGTGGTGTTGCTGCACTGTGACAGTGGAGGAGGCGGCGGACAGACAGGTCGGTTTGTCGGTCAGTCAGTGTGGGACAGGGCGGCGGTGATGCGGGCCCGCGCATGCGCCGCGGCCCGAGATGCGCCACGGCCGGAAGCGCGCGCGGAGATTTGAATCGTTTCCGTCACAGAGAGGCGGTTGGAGAGCGACCGCTCGGCCCCTCAGAGCCTGGTCGCCCCGCACGGCCCGGCCTGTCCTTGCTGCTAGCCGCCAGCCGCCAGCCGCCGCGCTCGGCCTGCCCCTGCCCCCGTCCCCGCGGAGCGGCGGCGGGTAATGACCTCCAAGAACATCATGAGTAGCCGCTTGGGCTTCGGCTTCGGCAAAGCCGCCGTGTCCAAGTCGGACGGCGACGTGGAGAGGCTGCGCAAGGAGAACGCGTTGCTGAGGAGGTCCATGGAGGAGCTGAGCAAAGGGCGGACGTGGGAGAGGGAGAGGAACCGGCTGCTGGAGGTGGGTCCCTGCCCGGCCCGGCTCGGCTCGGCCGGCCTGTCCGTCCACTCGCTCCGGGGGATGCCGAGGCTTGGTGGGTGGGGAGTGAAGGCCAAGGAGCGGGTGAATGGGCTGTGGATGTTGTTCTGGGGTAATAACATAAACACAGAAAATAGGTGCAGGAGGAGGCCATTCGGCCCTTCGAGCCAGCACCGCCATTCACTGTGATCATGGCTGATCATCCCCAATCAGTACCCCGTTCCTGCCTTCTCCCCATATCCCCTGACTCCGTTAACCCCAAGAGCTAACTCTAACTCTCTTGAAAACATCCACTGAACTGGCCTCCACTGCCTTTTGTGGCAGAGAATTCCACAGACTCACAACTCTCTGGATGAGTTTGTGAAGTGTTTCCTCGTCTCCATTCTAAATGGCCTACCCCTTATTCTTAAACTGTGGCCCCTGGTTCTGGACTCCCCCAACATCGGGAACATGTTTCATGCCTCTTAGCGTGTCCTAACCGTTAATAATCTTATATGTTTCTATAAGATTCCCCTCTCATCCTAAATTCCAGTGAATACAAGCCCAGCTGCTCCATTCTTTCATGTATGTCAGTCCCGCCATCCCGGGAATTACCCTCGTGAACCTACGCTGCACTCCCTCAATAGCAAGAATGTCTTTGCTCAAATTAGCCGACCAAAACTGCACACAATATACGCCAGGTGCGGTCTCACCGGGGCCCAGTACACATGCAGTAGGACTTTAGCTTTCTTCACAGCCATTTGCTTTCTTCACTGCCTGCATTACCTGCATGCTTGCTTTCAGTGACTGATGTACAAGGCCTCCCAAGTCTCGTTGCACCTCTCCCCTTTTCCTAATCTGACACCATTCAGATAATAATCTGCCTTCCTGTTCTTGCCACCAAAGTGGATAATCTCTCTCTTATCCATTCTACTTGTTACATCCTCAAAAAATTCCAGAAGATTAGTCAAGCATGATTTCCCCATCATAAATCCATGCTGACTTGGACTGATCCTGTCACTGCCTTCTAAACGCGCTGCTATAGGGGGGTTGCACGTAAGGCCATCCGGTCAAAGGGCGTGACACATGGAGCAGCTCAATCCTGGAGTACAAGGCAGCTTCCGGCATACACTGGTAACATGAAACACGTACTTTCTTACTGTTAAAAACTGCCAAAATGGTCAATTCTTGCGCTGTAAAAAATTGCGGAATAGGGGTAACTGAGACTAGACCACCAAAATTACTGCTGCTCACTGACTTGTGAAAGAGCAGCGTGTCGGCGTATTGAGGGCAAGTCCCGGCTCACGGCCGTCTGGATGTTGACTGAGTGCTGTGAACCCGAGCACCAAGGTGTAAGTGGCTGAAGGAACGGATCCCTCGGGACAGCCCCCACTCTCCCTCTGGGGTCAGTGCTGTCCGGCCACGGCCGCCCCGTCACCCCTGTGCAGTCCGCAAGTGTGGAACCAGTCAGCGTGGTGTCTGGATGCTGGGACATAAGACGGGGCCGTTGCACTGGCAGCCATAGTAAGTGCTTACCTGACGTTCACTGCTTGCACTCCAGAAGGCGTTGCGTGGCAACAGTGTGGATCCCGGGTTGTTATATCGACCTCCGTGCTACTTCCCTATTACATCTTTAATAATCGACTCTAGCATCTTCCCCACTACCGATGTCGGGCTAACTGATCTATAATTTCCTGTATTCTCTCTCCCTTCTTTCTTAAAAAGTGGGGTTACATAATCTACCCCTCACTCCAGTAGATAGTCATAAAGAAGGCATTGCTTGCCTTCATTGGACGCGGTAATGAGTATGAGAATCAAGAAGTTATGATGCAGCTCTATTTGGCTTTGGTTAGGTTGCATTTGGAAAATGGAGTGGTTATGTTGCCCCATTACACTGGGAGCTTTGAAAAGGTTGCAGGTTTACCAGAACACTGCCTATGTTAGGGGCTATTTAGCTACAAGAAGACTTTGAACTGTCTGAGAGGAGAGGGGGGTCCTCATAGGTGTATATAAAATTATGAGAAGCATAAGGTTGACTGCCCAAAACCATTTTTACAGGGTAGAAATATCAAGGACTAGCGGGCATAGTTTTAACTTGAGAGAGGCGATTTTTGTTTACACGGAAGGTGGCGTGTGCCTGGAATGCACTGCCAGGGGTGATGGTAGAGGCAGGTATGCTATGGAGCATTTAGAGACTTTTAGAATTGAGGGATCTGGATCATGTGTGGGCAAATTGTATTAGTTTATCTTGGCTTCATATTTGGCACAAGCATTGTGGCCCTGTACCAGTAACAATAAGGGGTAAGCCATTTAGAACGGAGATGCGGAAATACTTTTTCACACAGAGAGTTGTGAGTCTGTGGAATTCTCTGCCTCAGAGGGTGGTGGAGGCTGGTTCTCTGGATGATTTCCAGAGAGATAGAGTTCAGGAACGGGGGTACTGATTGTGGATGATCAGCCATGATCACATTGAATTGCTGACTCGAAGGGCCGAATGGCCTACTCCTGCACCTATTGTCTATTGTCCATGTACCAGTTAGTGTCGGGTGGTTGAAGCCAAATCCCCAAGGTCATCACGCTAGACTCAGTGGGCCGAAGGGCCTGTTTCCGTGCTGTATCATTAAACTAAACTGAGGTGTCTGGATGGCACTGGTAATACAGAAATCTATAAAAAGTTCAAGCTCTCAGTCCAATGCAGAAATATCTTAAATTTGCACTTTTACATTGATTTGGAATTTAAGCACAATAATTTTGCCCCACTTTGGCAGGTGCTTCAAAGTTACGCAGACTGTTTCCCTTGGGGAAATGTTTTAATGAAACAAGTAATATATTTACATGTGCAGTATTTGATGATACTTGGTGTCATTTGGTGCTTCAGTTTCAGTTTAGTTCATTGTCATGTGTACTAAGGTACAGTGAAAAGCTTTGTTGTGTGCTATCCAGTCAGCTGAAAGACAATAAAAAACAATACATGATTACAATCAAGCCATTTACAGCGTATTGATACATGATAAGGGTATAACGTTTAGTGCAAGGTAAAGCCTGTAAAGTCCAATCAATGATTGTCAAATGGTCACCAACAAGGTAGATAGCAGTTCAGGACTGCTCGTTGGTTGTGGTAGGATGATTCAGTTGCCTGATAACAGCTGGGAAGAAACTGTCCCTAAATCTGGAGGTGGATGTTTTCACACTTCTATACCTTTGAGGGGAGAAGAGGGAGTGGCCAGGGTGTGATTCATCCTTGATTATGCTGCTGGCCTTGCCGAGGCAGTGTGAGGTATAAATGGAGTCAATGGAATGGAGGTTGGTATGTGTTATGGTCTGCACTGCGTCAACAATTCTCTGCTATTTCTTGTGGTCTTGGTTAGAGCTGTTCCCAAACCGAGCTGTGATGCATCCTGATAAAATGCTTTCTTATGCGCATCTGTAGAAGTTGGTGAGAGTTGTAGGGGACATGCCAAACTTTCTAAGCCTTCTAAGGAACTAGAGGCAGTATATCTTTTTCTAAATATGAAATTTTAAGGCTATATCTTTACAAAGGTTTTGTTCCCTTTGTTTGTCTCCAGAAAATTCTTTCTCTTGAAACTACAAAACAAAAGCACATCCAAGAACTTGATCAGAAAGATAAGCAGATTCTGTCTTTGAAAGATCAACCTTCAAAATCAGGTGGGAAAGAGGTGACTAGTCTACGTAACCAGCTTGCAGAACAAAATAAAGATGCCAAAAAGAAGGAGCAACTCTTCAAGTCCTTGAGTGAGGAAACTGAAAATCTGAAAAATGAATTGTCTGCAATCACTTTAAAATGTAAAGAACTTGAAAACAAAGTTCCAGCTCATCAACCCTCGGTAAAATAGTTTATTAACTCTATTCTTAAATTTATAGATGCATCTAAAACTATCCTAATTGTGTGTTCTGCCGCTAATATTTTGATGGGTTTACAATGATGATCTGTCCAATGTCATGTTTTGTAATCCTGTTGTGATAAGGGAGTAATTGACAGGTGGAGAGGGGGATATATCCCAGGTCTATGAGTTCAACAATATTCTTGTGCTTAAAAAGTACTGCAAATATGTTTGTTTAAGTTGGTGAAACTGCAGAAGTGACACAGGAAAAAGAAATGCTGAAAATTGACTTTCTGAGATTTGGTGTTGAAGAGACACTTGCGTTTTGCACAGAGATCCATGCAATCATCTCTGCACACCAGTTAATATAAATCAAGAAAGCAGGGTAACCTTTGGCTCAGGCTATGCAAGTCAGAGAGATTATGATCCAGGGGATGTCCTCGGATAAGCTAACCATGCAATACTTAACCTTGCTTTGTCTCCTTTGGTGCCCAGCTTCTTGAAAATTGGTGGCATTGCACTCTTTTAGGTCTAGAGAATAATCACGAGCTTGGCTTCCTCCTGTTGGGTGGTGGAAAGACCTTGGGTGTCAGGAGGTTCTTCACTGTTGCAGGACACTCGGCCTCTGACAGCCTCTTTTAGCCATGGTCTTCATGTAGCTGGTCCAATTGAGCTTCAAGTCGGTGGTGTTGATGGCAGTGGATATGTTATTGAATGTCATGGTCAAAGATGATCATTGTCTGGCAATTTTGGTGGAACGAATGTTACTTCCTTTGGATCAGTTCATGCCTAGTTCTTGTTGTACGTGGGCATGGGCAGCTTCATTTGAAGAGGACTTGCAAATTAAATTAAGGATTCATACATGAAGTTATTGGTGATATGGTTGAAGGTGGCTTGTCCTTGGACATTGTCCTGCGAAACTCCTTCAGTGATTTCACGGACCTGGTGTGATTGACCTCTAACAATCAGAACCATCTTCCTTCGTGCATTGTATAACTCCAGCTACTAGAGGGTGTTCCTTTTTGACACACATTGTCTTCAGTTCACACACAATCAAAAGCTGCCTTCATGTCCCCTCATTTGGTACATATCTGGACCAAGGTTGTAAGGTGGTCAGGTGCTGAGTGCTCCTGCAAATCCTGGGTGGGGTATTAAACCCCTGTCTCACGGTGCGAGTTGGCCCACGAGTGACCCCGAGTTTTCACTCGTGGTGATCACGTACAGCCAACGTAGCGGGAACGTCAGAACTCGCGCGATCAACTTGTCCACTCGTGGCGCTAACGGCAGGTACCCATGAAACTTGTGAACTCGTGAAAAAAGTCAAACATGTTTGACTTTTTCCACGAGTCAAATTTCGTGGTCAAGTTTAAAATTGAAACATTTAAACTCAGAGTTATATCGTAGTGGCCCGTGCGTTAAGTTTAGTGATTCGTGCGTCTACCGTGGGAACTCTTTAATAGACACAAAATGCTGGAGTAACTCGCGGACCAGGCAGCATCTCTGGAGAGAAGGAATGGAGTCGAGACCCTTCTTCAGACTTACCCAAAACGCCACCCATTCCTTCTCTCCAGGTATGCGGCCTGTCCCGACTACCTTCACATCAGAGAATCCTAATGGTCCTAATTTGGCCGAGGCACTTCACTGTCCGTGTGTAGGAAGGAACTGCAGATGCTGGTTTACACCGTCGATAGACACAAACATGCTGGAGTAACTCAGCGGGACAGGCATCGCCTCTGGAGAGAAGGAATGGGTGATGTTTCGGGTCGGGACCCTTCTTCAGACTCCCCGCTCATTCTTCCCTCGTCGATGTGAACTTGTGGGGGTGCGAGGAATCGGGCGTCGCTGGGTAAGGGGAAGAGAGGTTTTACTGCTGAATTATGCGCAACAGAAGCATGAAGTGGGGGTAAGGTCCGTTTAAACTATCTTGTCGTCGTCCCCCCCCCCCCCCCCCCCCCCCCCAATGTTGGGAGAGAGAGGGAAGAGAGTTGTGCAAACAAACCACGGGAGACTGCATCTTTGGAGGGAAATCATAAAATGTATAGGGATGTTTCGGGCCGGGACCCTAAAGGTTGACTACCCGTTTCGCAGATGCCGTTCCTAGCCCCCCCTCTCACTCCTCCCCACCCATAGTCTTTGCCTTCTCCCAATTCCACCATCCCTCGCCCCCCCCCCCCCCCCCCCCCCCCCAAAACCTGTCCTCGCCTGAACTGCTGAAGATAACCGAGTGCTTTAAATGCGAATCCCGGACTGCAGCAACAACACACGCCCTGAGCGGGAGAGGAACTTGGTAACTCGAGCAAACGGGAGGGGAACTTGGTAACTCTGGAGACGATCTCGGAACATCGCAGATTACCATACCCGTGGGAACTCGCCACAAACACTTGCACATCAACTTGGAATATCGTACACAACCACGAGTCTGTCACTCTGGGTCACTCGTGTGTCAACTCGCACCGTGAGACAGGGCCTTTAGTGAGGAAGTAAAAGTGATAGGATGTCTATGGCACTGATAGTAAGAGTAATTAACTTTTTGGACTTGTTCTGCTGTTTGGTGATCAGGGCATATCTGTGCATATTACATGTTGTTGGCTAGGTATCAGTGTTTTAACTACAATGAAAGATCTCATGCCCTTAGATGTATCTCTGGAGAAAGCTGAGATGAATCATTTATTCTGCACCTCTGGTTGAACATTGTTGTGAAGACTAGAGCCTTCGCTTCAGGATGCACATGTTGGGGCCTTTCATTGTTGACAATGGGAATGTTCTTTAAGCCTCCTCCTTCGACCACCACTAATCATGACTAACTGTGTGGTGATTGCAGAATCACAATCTGGTCTATTGGTCCTAACTGCTTAAAGGATTTCATTATTGTAATGTAAAGTAGAATAGTAACAGTAGAAGGAGAAATTTGATGTGAAAGCTTCTTGAGTACAGTGTCATAATATGGTTAATGAAAATGGAAATATAGAATCAACTCCTTGTAGGAAATCAATATTTAATTGCAGGGGGGCTAATATTAGTGAGATCAAGGAGGATCTACAACTGTAGGATTGGAATCAATAATTGGTAACCGAAGCATCATTGAATAATGGGAGGCCTTCAGAGAGGAAGAACCCTAAGAATAGAAGAGGTATGACAATCGGAATCAGCATGGATTTATTAAAAAATTAATGTGTTGGTTGATGAATTAGTGTACTGATGTTGTTTACATGCTTTTTTAAAAGCATTTAATTAAGAACATAACGGACTTGCAACGGACTTGGTTGCATATTTCATTTGCTTTTTTTTAACAGTTTTTTCTGCTAGACCTGTTTTCATCAAAGATTTGTGTCATCAAAGACTTGAATTATTTCCAAGTGTCTGCCCTTGCAGCCTTTTACAGTTATGCCACTGTCCAACTTGGGGAACCTGAACGGAAACCTCTGGAGACCTTGCGCCCCACCTAAGGTTTCAGATTCAGATTCAGATTCAATTTTAATTGTCATTGTCAATGTACAGTACAGAGACAACGAAATGCATTTAGCATCTCCCTGGAAGAGCGACACAGCAAATGATTTGAATAAATAACAATAAGTGTCCGGGGGGGGGGGGGGGGGGGGGGGGGGGTGATTGGCAGTCACCGAGGTACGTTGTTGAGTAGCGTGACAGCCGCCAGAAAGAAGCTGTTCCTGGACCTGCTGGTTCGGCAACGGAAAGACCTGTAGCGCCTCCCGGATGGTAGGAGGGTAAACAGTCCATGGTTGGGGTGAGAGAGGTCCTTGGCGATGCTGAGCGCCCTCCGCAGACAACGCTTGCTTTGGACAGACTCAAAGGAGGGGAGCGAGGAACCGGTGATGCGTTGGGCAATTTTCACCACCCTCTGCAATGCCTTCCGGTCGGAGACAGAGCAGTTGCCATACCAAACTGTGATGCAGTTGGTAAGGATGCTCTCGATGGTGCAGCGGTAGAAGTTCACCAGGATCTGAGGCGACAGATGGACCTTCTTCAGTCTCCTCAGGAAGAAGAGACGCTGGTGAGCCTTCTTGATCAGAGTTGAGGTATTGTGGGTCCAAGAGAGGTCGTCGGAGAGGTTTCCATGAGGTTCCCGGAGGTTCCGGTCTCTCTCCCTAATGGTGGAAAGTGGTGTCCGCGTAGTCGAGGCTTCTATGTTCTTGCGATTATTTCAAAAAAACCAAAACTGGCCTCGACTAAAAATCGGTTGCCGTTTAGTCGAAGCCAGTGGAGTGGGGTTGCTATTTACTTACAGGCAGCCGAAGGCAATCTCCTTCGCTGACCGGCCATTTTGATTGGCTCATTGGAGTTTTTAGCAAAGATTCTGTAGGATCTTTGATTTTCAGGACCTAGAAGATCTGCCAGAAGGTAAAATGCCCGCTAACTTTATTAAACTTCTTAAAACTGTCTCCACCCCTTCTCTCCTCCCCGTTCTCCCCTCTTTTCTCCCCTTCCCTTTCCCCTTTCTCTGTCCTTCTTTCCCATTGTTTGCCCTTCTCTCCCTCCCTCCCGTGCTCTCTAAAAGACTTACCGTGCTCTGTGGTAGCCGTTTACCTTCCTCTTCATCGTGCAGAGAGCGCTTCTCCGCTGTCCCTGGCCCCCACCTTCACGATGTGGTTGTGTGTGTGTGTGCGGTCAGTAGCAAAGATCCTATAGGATCTTTGAACAGTAGATGCAGCTCACGCTTCGGTCGGGGTTTTCCAGGCAAGTGACCAAAATCTCTGGTGACTCATGGAGAGTGACCGGAACCTCCGGGAACCTCATGGAAACCTTGGGTGGGGCGCAAGGTCTCCAGAGGTTTCCGCTCAGGTTTCCTAAGTGGGACAGGGGCATTACCAATTAATTCACATTACTGGTCCTTATTCTACTGTTTAAATGTGTGTGATTGCATATTTCATCAATCACTGAATGGCTCCAGAAGTCTGATACATTTCTGTTCAATTACTCCTACAGTGCTATGTTTATTTCCTTATGATGTAAGAAACCAGTCAGCTATTGAGTCTATGCCATCTCTCTACCCATATATTTTCATATAATCCGTTGTTTTATGTTCACTGATTATCCTGTCTACATACCTAATTAACCTACCACCCAGCATATCTGGGGTTTGGGAGCAAACTAGAGCAGCTGAGGGAAACCAGTATAATATCAAGCAAACTCCACCTGGGCAGCCCCTGAAGGCAGATTCTTGAATTCCGTACATATTTACGATAGTCACAATGATTTGCTTTTGGCTCATTCATTAATCCATGTTTTTCAAGTGCCACTTGATTATTTTTCTTGGATAAATTGTTTTTCCTGAAAAACTTTCCACACCGCACCTCGTGCCAAGACATTTTGCCCCTGCGAGTAAACAATGAAGAAGCATGACATACATACAATAAAATGAGGCTGGCTTTGACAAACATGCTGGTAAGTTTAGTTTATTATTATCATGTGTACTGAGATATAGTGAAACACTTTTACTTGTGTGCTGTCCAGTCAAAGAAAAGACTATACATGATTACAATCGAGCTGTCTACAGCGTACAGATAAAGAATACAACATTTATTGCAAGATAAAGTTCAATTAAAGATAGTTCAAAGGTCTCCAATAAGATATAGGAAAGAACTGCAGATGCTGGTTTAAATCGAAGGTAGACACAAAAATGCTAGAGTAACAGGCAACATCTCTGGAGAGCAGGGTCACGGCCCGAAACGTTGCCCATTCCTTCTCTTCAGAGATGTTGCCTGTGCCGCTGAATTACTCCAACATTTTGTGTCTATCTCCAATAAGGTCAGGGCCGCACACTAGCTGATGAGACGATCGTTCATTTGGCTGATAATAGTTGGGCAGAAACTGTCCCTGAATCTGGAGGTATGCATTTTCAAACTTCTGTACTTGCTGAAGGTAAAGTGGAGAAGAAGGAGTGACTGGGGTGAGACTGGTCCATGATTATGCTGGTGGCCTTGTCATTGCAGTGAGAAGTGCAGATGGAATTGATGGATGTGAGGTTGATTTGTGTGATGGTCTAGGCTACATCCACAACTCTGCAATTTCTTGAGTTCTCAGATGCAGCTGATCCCAAACCAGGCTGTGATGCATTCTACAGTGCATCTGTAGAAGTTGGTGAGAGTTATTGGGGACATGCCAAACTTTCTAAGCCTCCTAAGGAAGCGCAGGCGGTGTTGTGCTTTCTTGGCCATTGCTTCGATTGGCTGGTCCTTCCAATTGCTGGTGATATTTATCCTATGAGATTAACATAATATCTTAAGAACAATGCATTGTACTTACCTGTACAATACAATACAGGTCCAACATTTCAAATGTATCGAGTAGACTGATTTCCGCTCTTGGCTAAAATTGTTATAAACTCTCAATCTAGAGATTCACTTAAACAACTTTGAATTCTAATACCCCGTAGGTAGAAGTTTAACATGGGCTTGAAAAGAGAATGAGCGTTTGAGTGTAGCCTAAAGGCCAAATTATTGCTTAGTTTTATCTTGTTCTCATTGGAATAGATGCAGAAAGAGTGACAAGTGATTCCAGCAAGAAAATGTTATCTTGGGGCAAAGAGCATCTCTCCACACACTTCCCTTTAATTACATGTTGAATTTATCCACCTCCAGTTTAAATTCCATTTGGAATATTTTGGAGGACCAAGAAACCAAGTTGACAGTTGCACCAATATTTTAATGTGTCACCGTTCATTCCCATGAAAAAGCAATCATTGGGAATTTGCTGATAATTGGTGATTTCTTGCCCACATTATTCTGTTTATCATCTATTTCAATGATTTGGATAATGGTCATGTCAGGCATGATTAGTAAGTTTGTAGATGACAATAAAGTGGTTGGTTTTGTAGATGACAGAGATGGTTGTCAAAAAGTGCAGCAGGCTCTTGATTGGTTGAGCAGCCGGGCTTATGAATGGTTGATGGAGTTTAATAAAGAGAAGTGCCAGATGTTGCATTTTGGGAAGTCTAACCACGGCAGGACCACAGTAAATGTCCGGGCTCTGGGGATTCATAGAGTGATACAGTGTGGAAACGGGCCCTTCTGCCCAACTCGCCCACACCGGCCTACAATGTCCCAGCTACAGTAGTCCTACTTGTCTGCGCCTGGTCCATATCCCTCCAAAACCTGTCCTATCCATCTACCTATCTAACTGTTTCTTAAACAATGAAATAGTCCCAGCCTCAACTACCTCTTTTAGCAGCTTGTTCCAAAAACCAACCACCCTTTGTGTGAAAAATTTACCCCACGGATTCCTATAAAATCTTTTTTCCTTCATCTTGAACCGATGTCCTCGATTCCCGTACTCTGGGCACCTACCCGATCTATTCCTCTCATGATTTTGTATACCTCCATAAGATCTCTCCTCATCCTCCTGCGCTGCATGAAATAGAGACCCAGCCTACTCAACCTCTCTGTCTGAAGAAGGGCCTTGACCCGAAACGTCACCCATTCCTTCTCTCCAGAGATGCTGCCCGACCCGCTGATTTACTCCAGCATTTTGTGTCTACCTTTGATTTGAACCAGCATAGAATCATAGAAAATAGGTGCAGGAGTAGGCCATTCGGCCCTTCGAGCCTGCACCGCCATTCAATATGATCATGGCTGATCATCCAACTCAGTATCCTGTACCTGCGTTCTCTCCATACCCCCTGATCCCTTTAGCCACAAGGGCCACATCTAGCTCCCTCTTAAATATAGCCAATGAACTGGCCTCAACTACCTTCTGTGACAGAGAATTCCACAGACTCGCCACTCTACTGTGTGAAAAAAGATCCTCTCATCTTGGTCCTAAAAGACTTCCCCCTTATCCTTAAACTGTGAGCCCTTGTTCTGGAGTTCCCCAACATCGGGAACAATCTGCCATTCTGAAAATGACCCGTTTACTCCTACTCTTTGCTTCCTGTCTACCAGCCACTTCGTTATCCACATCAATACTGAACTCCCAATACTGTGTGCTTTAAGTTTGTATGCTAATCTCTTATGTGGGATCTTGTCGAAGGCCTTCTGGAAGTCCAGATATAACACATCCACAGGTTCTCCCTTATCCACTCTACTAGTTAGATACTCAAAAAATTCTATAAGATTCGTCAGACATGATTTACCTTTCATAAATCCATGCTGACTTTGTCCAATGATTTCACCGCTTTCCAAATGTGCTGCTATCCTATCTTTAATAACTGACTCTAGCATTTTCCCCACTACCGATGTTAGACTAATTGGTCTGTAATTCCCCGTTTTCCCTCTCCCTCCCTTTTTATCTGCATTTCTTTCTAACTGAACCTCTCCCTATAGCTCACACCCTCTCGCCCTTGCATCATCCTTGTAAATAATTTCTAAACCTTTTCAAGCTTGACAATATCTTTCCTATAACATGGTGCCCAGAACTGAACACAATATTCTAACTGCGGTCTCACCAACGTGTTATATAACTGCAACATGACCTCCCAACTTCTATAGACAATACTCTGACTGATGAAGGCCAAAGTGCCAAAAGCCTTTTTGACCACCTTATCTGCCTGTGACTCGGTCTTCAAGGAACCATGTACCCCTGACCATTTAGCTGCCAGTCCTGCCCCTCCCTTAATCAGGTTTCAGTCATGGCTGCAACGTCTCAGTCGCTCGTACCTATCCAGGCCCTCAGCTCATCTGCCTTGCCCGTCACGCCCCATTGCATTAAAATACATGCAGTTTAAACCAACCGTCCTTCCTCGCTCTCTGCCTTTCACCTGCCTATCCTGTCCACTAACCTTTCCCACACCACCATACCAACTTCTAGCCTCTAACAAGCCTCTGTCATGCTTGTTGAGTATTGTAGAGCAGATTAATCTAGGAGTGCGGGTACATAGTTCCTGGAAAGGGTAGTTAACAAGATACTAGGGTATGTTGGTATATTGGCCTTCATCAGTCAGAGAATTAAGCATGGAAGTTGAGGTCATGCTACAGTTGTGCAAGACATTGGTGAGGCCACATTTAGAATATTGTTCCATTTTGGTCACCCTGTGATAGAAAATATGTTAAGGTGAAAAGGGTGCAGAGAAGATTTATGAGGATGTTGCCAGGACCCGAGGGCCTGGGCGAAAGGGAAAAGTAGAGCTGGGCTGCACAGCAGGAGTCCCGACCCGGCGAGCAGTGCGGCAGAAGGCTGGCCCTAGGTGCTGCTGCCATACTCGACCACAGGCTCGCCAGCCGTGGGAGAGGGAAGCCACCAAGCCCGGCACCCATTCGCCCCGTGGACCAGAGACGAAGGAGTCAAATATAGGGCTGGTAAGCAGACTGGCTGCAGGAAGCCGTGCAGTGTTTCGGTTGAGTCTGTCGCTGGAGGCTCCACAGCAGCCTGGGGTTCAGCTGGACTAGGCACCTTTCCTAGGGGCCTAGTGCGTGGACTGGACTGCTGTGGCACAGCGTGGAAGAGCAGCGGTGAAGGACACGACCGACCTCACTTGTCCAGGCTGGCCCTCAACACCGCCAGGACAACCGGCCTCCCGTGGTCAGGTCAAGAACGCTACACCTGTAACAACTGGGACTTGATGATGGCGTCAAATCCAGCAACTCTAAACTGTTCTCAGTGTACTAATACTATACAAATGTACTATATCTGAGATGCTTTTCTAAGATATATCTAAGTGCTTATGTAAGTACATTCTTACTGAACCGTATACAAAATGAAATTCACTGTACCTCGGTACAATAAAGTGCCATAGAAATTGACAAGCTAGGTCTTTATTCCCTTAACCACAGGAGGATGAGGGGTGATGTTAAAGAGGTGTATAAGATCATTTTGAGGATTAGATAGGGGAATGCAGAGTCTTTTACCCAGAGTGTCTGATTTAAGAGCCAGAGGGTCATAAGAGCCATAGATTTAGACTGATGGGGGAAAGATTAATAGGAACCTGAGGAGCAACATTTTTACACAAAGGGCTGTAGGTATATGGAACGAGCTGCCAGTGGAGGTAGTTGAGGCAGATACTATCACAGCATTTAAAACAACATTTGGACAAGTGCATGGATATGATAGGTTTGGAGGGATATTGGTCATACCCAGTCAGGTGGGACAAGTGTCGTTTGGGGATGTTGGTCGGCATGGCAAGTTGGGCCGAAGGGCTTGTTTTCAAGCTATGACCAATGAGTACAGATTTGTACCAGATCTGCTAAACCAGTGTCAGATTGAACTCTTTGCATCATCATTACCTGGGACAAGACTTGACTGCTGAAGAAGGCTTGAGGTGCTCTTTTGGAGTAAATTCCATTTTCATTAAAAAAATACTTAAAATTATCAGGCTGCTGAATTTGAAATGAAAAAGAAAATGTTAATATGGGGATGTGCTGACTGATTTTATTAAATGTTACCTGTCCTTTATTTTTGTGGCCTCAACATCATCTTAATTTTATTTTTCATAAATTATAGAGCCAAGTTACATCATCACAAGAATTTAGAACTGTTGAAGCCAAACTGACAGATGTAAGTACAAAAATCACAAAATATTATGCATGTCTAAGATAAAAACGGAATTGGAAGCTAACTTTCAATTCTGATGAAAGATCTTCAACTGAAAGCTGCCAAACTTTCTTTCTACAAATACTGTAACACCTGCAATGTCACTCAAAATTAATGTAGGAGCTATAAGTAGTGAGTCCATAGTGTTATTTACATTTGTGTGCAAACATAAAAACGGTTCTATTTTCCAAGGAGTGCAGGATTTCATCATGTATCATTAACTTTTGGACTACAGGTGCTCATTTGGTTACAGATGATCTAATTTCCACAACTCTGGCTTCATTCAAATTCTCCCCTGGATATTTAAAGCCTTTTTCAAGATAATAATATTAATTAAAATGATTTAAGGCTTTCATAATGACTGGATATATAATTCATTTGTTTAATTATGCGTAGTGTTATGATTATAGCAAGTGTGACAGAGATAGCTGTAGAAAATTAACATTTTTGACTTCTGGATAGGCCTCTGGAACAGAACTTGTTAGTAACTTGCAGACTGCCTGTTCGTAGTTTTTCTGTGAGGGAAGTAGTGACATCAAGCACTTTTCCTGATAATACCACTACCCAGGTCGAGGGTTAAATAGGCTAAAGAAATATCACATGTTTCTTTTGAACAAATTCAAGTAGTACTTTGGGGACTCAAGAAACTGCAGTTGCTGGAATCTTGAGTAAAACACAAACCTAGTAAGTCAGGCTGCATCTGTGGAGGCAAGTGATGGGAGCAAGCATGTGCCGTCAGGGTAGGCAAGGTAGGCACTGCCTACCCTGACTAAAATTAGAACATTAGTAATGTCTGAATATAAATAGTAAAGGCATGGGAGAATTATGCCTAGGCATAATTCTCCGTACCTTTCATCCGCAGCGCTTGGAACACGGGAAGCTCTGTGCAGCCCACGTGCCGTCAGCGCTGCCTGAAGCCGTCAATTTTAAGCGGGGCTGAAGGCAGCAGAAATTCTGCCTTTGCAGCACTGCGCATGCGCATCAGTCTACTGCGCATGCGCAGCGCAAGTTTCTTGGCGAGGTTTTCAAATATGGTTTGTCGTGTACCAATGATGTGGTAACTACATTTCTTGGTGATGTTTTTAAATACCGTATTTCCCGGGGTGGGGGGGGGAGAGCTCCTTTCCAAGTGTTTGGGGAGTCTGGCCCGGGGATAAAGCTGCGGGGAGGGCACGAATGTTATGAATGAGGGGATTGGAATAATGCCACTTGCGAAGCTCCTTGCAACCGCATTGAGGCCGGGGGGGGGGGTGGGGGGGAGAGAGAAGTAGCTCGGGTGGCTGAGCGGCTGCCGGGCCGGACAGCAGAACCAGCTGCCACCTTAGCTCCTCCTGCCTGTCCCCGCTCACCTCTGGCAGCTCAACGTCTAAAATCCTCTCTCCTGCCGCTCGCTGGCCTCACTCATGTCCTTAAATTCCGACAGCGCAATTGAGGTTACTCGGCTGTGGGAATTTAAGGATTTGCAGGAAGCCCCTGACATGAGCGAAGTCGGCGAACGGCAGGTGAAGGCGCTGAAGTGGCGGCCAGTTCTGCTGTCAGGTCCCGGTGGCCGCTCGCAGCTCCCCGAGCTGCTTCTATCCCCAGCTACAGTGCATGGCTTCGTGCCCAGAGAGCTGCGGTAGCGGTGAGTGAGTTACTGGCAGTATCACTGACACCCTCCTTCTCAACACTCGTGCCCTCCCCACAACTTTACCTCTGGCACAGACTCTCCACACGCTGTGAAATTAACTGTTCCCCCAATTGGTCCCTTGAACAAGTGTTGTCATTCAATAAGATGACAACTGATTCAACTATTCCTGCCTGTGCTCCCGTTTTTCCCACCATCTCTCCTCCCCCCCCCCCCCCCCCCCCCCCCCCCCACATTCAGTAATTCAAAATAAAGGAATCTAGGATGCCTTGGGCAAATTGAATTGTCACTGTCTTTATTTTTATTTTTTTTTAACTGAGGGAACAATCTGCGCATGCGCGGTTTAATTATTTTTAAGCCGACTGAGTGCCTACCCTGAGTAATCACTCACAGCACGTGCCTGGATGGGAGTGGGGGTGGAGAGGAGAAAGCTGGCAAAGAGGTTGGGGCAGATCAAAGCTGGGCAAGTGATAAATGGATACAGGTGAAGATTAGCAGACTTTGCCCCACCCCACCTCTCTTTTCCAGCTCCACCCCCCCCCCCCCCCCCCCAAACTCTGTGATCTGTCTATTCGCTCTACAGATGCTGCCTGACCCGCAGAGTTCTTCCAGCACTTTTTTTTGCTCGGGGTTTATTTTTGCTACTAAAAGACAAACTGACTTACGAGTGCTCTTGATGCACGAGAAACATGAATACAATGTCCACATTTCTTTCTTTCACCCGTAGGATGGTAACAAATCAGCATTTTCATTTATATTTGAAAATTAGTTAAATACTTTGCTTTAAATATGTATAGAGGCAGGGAAGACAATACTTTTTTTTGTTTCTCTTCAGGATCGCAATGTTAAATTTTTTTATTACTTACAGTTAGAATAGTTCTTAAGTTCTCCACTAGATGTCACAAAATATCATCAAATTATTTGGCTGTTGGACATTTTAATATATTATATTATTTGGTATGGTGGAAAACATCAGTATCAATGTAGATAATTTTTCTGGGTTCTCCTACTAAGACATAATTAAATAGACAATCAAATTATCTCTTGGTTGTAACTAGTTTGTCTTTGCACAGTGATTAGCTAATGTTAACACTAGCCAGATATATACCTGTTCCATTTTGACAAGCAAGCTGTACCTGGTGCAGCATATTAGTAATGTTCACTGTTCTATTCCATATTGTTGATAATTAAGTATTGTATAAGGCAGCATAATTGTAAGATTACTTCAGTTATCAGGTTGGAGGCTTTGCTACTTGAGGCAAATGGGAGTATCTACGCATTCTTATTAAATCAAGTGACTCCACAATAATAAGCGAGTTTGGTATTCCGATTGCACATGCCCATGTCATAGGTCACTAGTTGTAAAGTCTCAGCAACGGTGGTGCTGCAATGTGTGCAGGCCTGCGTTTCGTCCGGACTCGGGGTGCTCTTGTTGCTGCTGGGCCGTCACCCTCCCCGGAGTCCCTGGGCTGGCGTAGCAGCCCCGGACGTGCAGCCGCTGGCTCCAGCTTGGGTTGGCCGGCAGCCCTCCAACCCCCCCCCCCCCCCCCCCCCCCCCCCCCTCAGTCACCGAGATCCTGCTGAACATGGGCAGCCGACGGCTGGAAGAAGTAGCAGCGGGTACGGTAGGGGCAGAGCGCAGCTCGGCCAGGCCGTGGGCAAACTGGCACTTGTCGCCTTAGCTACCCTTCGAGTAGTTGGAGCGGGGATGGGCTGGAGTTGACGCTGGCTGTGGGTTCATGCTGGCGGTGGGCCTGGGGGTCGGTGTCCCGTTGGGCTGGACGTCTCCGGACGCCCCTTGGTTCGATCCTGGCTGCAAATGAGGTGTGGTTCTGCGGATGAGAGGCAGTTCAGTTTCTCCCGCCCCCCCGTCCGGTCTCTTGAGCGGTGCTGAGCTGTTTTGTGTAAATGGGTTTATTTCCTCTGTATTTTCGATCTTTCATTACTCTAGATAAGGAAATACTGTTTTCAGTCTATTGATTACTTGTATTTATTTTGCCTTTGTGCAAAGCAGTCATTTTAATAGCTTTATGCTGCTCTTGAGCGGCGCTGAGCTGCTTTGTGTAAAGAAGGCGTTATTTTCTCGTATTTTCGATCTTTCATTATTATAGGTAAGGAAATAGTGTTTTAAAACTATTAATTAGTTGCATTTATTTTGCCTTTTTACAAAGCCACAATGGTTTTCTCGTTTTTATTGGTTCATGCCGCCGTGAGTGAGCGAGATTGCAAAGATAAATGACACGCTTTTTATTTCTTGAGGGTGGAGCCATGACAAATAGAAGCTTAAAAAAAGACAAAAAATCGGACCTAAAGTATACTCACTGTATCTATAGTGCTGAGATCTATTTACCATTATAGCTTACAACCTTTGACAAATCCCATGATTCCTTGCGTTTTTTGAAATACCGAACTCGCTTATTGATACTAAAAGTTTCCACTGCTTGTTGCGAATATTTGTGATCACTTGAAGTATATAACTTGTAGCAGAGTAGTAACTAAGACGACAAAAACAGGTTATGAGTTGGTCAGCATACAAGAGAAGTAAATATAGTTGCTCCGTTTGTTGAATCTTGTCTTTTCAATTTTTCATTTTTTTTCAATTTGTCTTTTCAAGCGTTTCGAAGGAATATGTTAAATTTACAGAATTTATAGATTTTATGTAAATCTAATGACCTTTGCATGTGCCTAATTTTTTGCAACTTAATAAAATGCACATGTTACTTGCTAATGTATGTCACAAATAGCATTTTATAATTTTCTCCATCAGGCTCTTGAGAAAAACCAGCAATGGCTAGTTTATGACCAACAACGAGAGGCCTATGTTAGGGGGCTGCTGGCCCGGATATTTGAGTTGGAGCAGGAAACTAAAAAACCTTGTGATCCCAACACAGCAAGTATGGAGCCACAACATTCCTGTTTGAGATTTTATTTTAATGAACAGCCCTGTGTACAATAATAGTTTGTTCAATACTCCCTTGTGGCAAGCATACGAAATAGAGCTTCTTTAGTGTGAGATACTCCTGTAATTAATGATCAAGTGTTAAAAGGCAAATCTATCTTTGAACCTTAAAATGGAAGCACCCATTTTCCCTATTTCACCCAGCAGTATTTCTTCTATTGTAAATGTGAGCTGCGCATCTTGATCTTAACAAAATGCATAAGTAATCTATAACTGTCTCTAAATAATGAAAATGAAAACTTTTAGGTTTTGAATGACTGGTGTAATTCATTGAACTTCCTCATCTATTTTCAGACATTGCAATCAATTAATTTATATTCCAGGCCTGTTATTTACTGTGAAATATTTGATTCATTTGTCCTCATACTAGGCTTATTGTATAAAAATCCCTTTAAATGCTTTGCTTGTAATATCTTTTTCCCTCTGGCTCAAGTGGACTTTCACTAGAATCTGTAAAATATGTTCCAGACTGTTCTTAACTTTTATCAGTTGAAACACAGTTCCTTCATTATCCTTGCAGGAAACATTTTTGGGTGAATTCTAGTTCTTGAAGTAGTCAATTGTTTTTATTAGAGGAGCATTTCCAATGTTTTCAGTCAACTATAGGGTTAGAGTACAGATCTCATGTTTACTATCAAACATGTATGTATTCTAATCACACTCTCTATGTATTTTTCAACTTATTCAACTAATTGTCTGTCTACATGTAACAATGTTTGGCATGTTCGATTTTTTTGTTCCTGTGATTGTACGGATCTTGTTAATGTTGTTTTTTTTGCCATGTACCTTTATGACTTAAATTACATTTCCATGTTCATGCAGATCAACTGTCAGAAGATAAACAGAAACAATATGAGCAACTAATTTTATCTGCTAAAAATGGTTTTGAAGTACAACATGAGATTGCAGAGGGACTCAAGTTGGAGCTTTCTGATTTGAGAAAGCGTTATGAAGAGAAGAACTTGGAAGTCAAGGCCATGAGTATCAAATTACAGACAGAACAAGGCTGCAACCAATGGAAGGCTGATGAAGAAAGGAAGCGTTCAGCTGAAAAGATGCAGAGACTTCTAGTGGAATTGGAGACCTTAAAAGCCCAATATGAAGAGGAGAAAAAAAGATCAACTGACCTCTTGTATCAGGTTAGCATTTAATTAGATCTAATACTAATGTTCTGTTCTATAGCTGTACATTAAAACACATTTTAGCTGGTGACATTTCTCGTACTTTGTGAGCCAACAGCATAGAACTGTATAATCAAAAATTCACGAGAGTTGGGGGGCAGAGTGAGTGTCGTCGCTATCACAGAGGAGAAGGTGCTTGGGTGACTCAAAGGTCTGAGATGGTTGCCTGATGGACTACACCCCAGGGTCACTAGAATCAGGAGTGGTTCCATACGACTGGAAAATCGCAAATGAAACTCCACCGTTGAAGAACGGAATGAAAGGAAATTATAGGCCAGTTCGTCTGATCTCTGTGGCTGATAAAATTTTAGAGTCCAATATTAAGGATGAGGTTTTGGGGTATTTGGAAGCACATGGTGAAATCAGCATGGCCTTGTTAGGAGGATATCTTGCCTGACAAGTCTGTTGGAGTTTTTTTGAAGCAGTATGGACGATGGAGAGTCAGTGGATATTGTTTACTTGGATTTTCAGATGGCCTTTGATCAAGTGCCACACGTTAGACTGCTAAATGAGGTAGGAGCCCATGGTATTAGAGACAAGGTTGACTGACTGGCAAAAGACAAAGAATAGGAATAAAGGAGGTACTTTCTGGTCGGCTGGTGACTAGTGATGTTCTTCAGGGGTCAGTGTTGGCTCCACTATTTTTCACGTTATATGTTAATGATCTGAATGGGGGAGTTGCTGGCTTTCTGACCAAGTTTGCGGATAGGGCGGGTAGTGTTGAGGAAGCTAGGACTCTGCAGAAGGACTTGGACAGATTGGGAGAGTGGGCAGAAAAGTGGCAGGTGGAATACAGTGCAGCAAAGTGTGGAGCCTGGCATTTTGGTAGTAGGAATAAAAGTGTAAACTATTTTCTAAATGGGGAGAGAATCCAGAAATTGGAGGTAGAGGGACTTGGGAGATGTGGTGCAGGATTCCCAAAAAGTTAATTTGCAAGTTGAATTGGTAGCACAAATGCAATGCTAGTCATTATTTCAAGAAGGCTAGAATATAAAAACGGGGATGTAATGCTGAGGTTCTATAAGGTGCTGGTCAGGCCGCATTTGGAGTGTTGTGAGCAATTTTCTACACCATAGCTGAGGAAGAATACTTAATGTTGTGCTGTTTATCTGCACACTGGACAGCTTGATTGTAATTGTGTCTTTTTGAATGAATAGCATGCAACAAAAGTTTTAAAATACCTCAGAACACGTGACAATAGGAACGTAAACTAAACAAAGTTCACCTGTATGTAACATAACACAATTATCAGAAATCCTGGCCAAGTTGGCTACTTTCTATTTACGAACTTGAACCGCTTGCTTTAAAAAATTGATAACTTTATCTAGGTATGTTACAAAACTTACCTTCAGCGGCGCTATAGTTCTGTCACTGGCCGTGTGCGCGACTTTGGCGCCTTTGAGGGAGGGGGGCGGGGATAAAATGCGGTTTTCCAGTGCCTTCCGTAGTTATATTTTCTCGGGGTGCGAGCTTTTTCTGGAGATTTGTTCCGACTGCCGGTATGTGCAATTTTCTTTTAAAATCGTCTGACAATTTCAGCGTTGGAGTAAAATATAAATTAGCTTATAATGCCGTGAACGCCGACAACGAGGACGGATTTAACGTAGGGGACAGGTAAAGGAAATCCGTTTATTTTCACATATAAACTTGCTTGTTTAGATGACCTTAATCCATATTTCATGTTGTGAAACGGTGATTTATTCCCCATACGAACCGGCAGTATTTGTCCTGCCGATATGGGGTTTAAATTCACCACAACTGCAACGTTCCAATCCATCGCGTGCCATAAAATCCCACTCGCAAGCTGATTTAAATGGCCATTAATTTACGGGCATTAACCACTAAATTCCTTCAATTTGGCCTATAAATTAATGACAATGAGATTTAAAAATCATGTTATTTTGTGAATTCTTGTGTGAATGCTATTTGGACACTTAGGCTTTTTAAAAAATGTTAATATTTTCTTAAGAAATGGATAGATGTTTAGATCTAGTAATAGAATTTTGTAATTAGCTGCAATTGGGTAACTAACTAATTATATGCTTTAATTTCAGGTCATCCAAGTAAGATTGTTTCATATTTCTTTCAGAATGCTTCAATCTATAATAACTGAAAATTTCTTTCAGTTCTCGTATTTTTTATGAAAGTTATGGGCTTTTGACTGTCCTCGATCACAACCTTTGTGTTAAGGCAATGGAAAAGTGATATGGACAAGATGCTAATTTCAGAGTATGAAAATGACCATAACCTTTTTAATACTGAAGATATGAAAATGAATTAGGTGTCAAATTAAACTTCTTTATATGCTTTATCTGATGGGATACATTGTAGACTTGATTTTTTTTTAATCTCAAAATTTTGTAACATTGCTACTTTACCTGAATATTTAAAATATTTTCTGTTGGGCAATGTGATTGACTTAAACCTTGTCTGAATCTGATTAAAAGTTATTTCAAACAGTCTTTTTACTTAATTAACAACTATGTTCTTAATATTGTTTATTTAGATCCAGCTCCTTCAAAAGTCCTCCATAAACCAACAAGAAGAACAATCAAGAAATAGAATAGTGGAACAACAGGTATTGTTATGAAATAATGGTAATTTAGATTCAAGCTTAACTTTCAGAGAACATTTACAAATTCTCAATTCGAGGTTGTCCACTATAACCAAGGAATGAACGTTAATGGGATTGTACACAAATGGATTTTGTGACTGATATGCTTAACATTTGGCCCATGTTCTTAGCAGTAAAATATATGCCTGAAATGGTCAGTATCATAAGTGAAAGTCGTTTCAGGACATTATCTTTTAAAAGTCAAACCATATATTACTAATATACAAACTGAAATGACGAAAAGCAGCATGACACCTTGAGTCATGGATGGTTTTGTCAATGCTGAAGAACTTGCAAGCCATGGCGACCAGCAAGTTGCTATCCTTTCTTTGCTCTTTCAACTCACCAGGTGTTCCTTTGGTTGTGGGATAGGTTTTCTACTGGAAATAGGATTTGAGTATAGGAGCAAAGAGGTCCTTCTGCAGTTGTACAGGGCCCTGGTTAGATCACACCTGGAGTATTTTGTGCAGTTTTGGACTCCAAATTTGAGGAAAGACATACTTGCCATTGAGGGAGTGCAGCGTAGATTCACAAGGTTAATTCGTGGGGCGGCGAGATTGTCATATGATGAAAGAATAGAATGACTGGGCTTGTATTCACTGGAATTTTAGATGAGAGGGGATCTTATAGAAACATATAAAATTATTAAGGGATTGGATAGGTTAGATGCAGGAAACATGTTCCCGATGTTGGGGGAGTCCAGAAAAAGGGGCCACAGTTTAAGAATAAGGGGTTGGCCATTTATTACTGAGATGAGGAAAAACCTTTTCACCCAGAGAGTTGTGAATTTCTGGAATTCTCTGCCTCAAGGCAGCGGAGGCCGATCCATTGGATGCATTCAAAAGAGTGAGATAGGGCTAACGGAATCAATGGATATATGGGGAGAAGCTAGGAACGGTGTGCTGATTGTGGATGATCAGCCATGATCATATTGAATGGTGGTACTGTCTCGAGGGGCCGAATGGCCTACTCCACCTATTTTCTATCTACTGGATCTATTTCTTTCATTTAAGGAATGATGGAATCTTTGATACTGAAATGTATTAACTCCTGACACTCTTGGTCTTTCTCATCAAACCAGTTGTGGTGGTTCTTTATTGTGAAGCCAAGAGATGTTACAGATGTTAGTTATAGTTGAGCAGACAATGCACAGCGGGCACATCATGGTTTTTGTTGGTTGGAAGTTGATAGGATGTCTGTGGGGTGTTGTCTGAGAACAGCTACCGTTGTTTCAGTTCAGTTTGGTTTATTGTCACATGTCCCGAGGTTCATTGAGGAGCTTTTGTTGGGTGCTATCCAGTCAGTGGAATGAGAATGCATGATTACAATCGAGTCATTCACACTGTACAGATACATGATAAGGGAATAACGTTTAGTGCAATGTAAAGCCAGTAAAGTCCGATCAAAGATAGCCAAGGGTCACCAATGAGGTGGATAGTCGTTCAGGGCTGCTCTGTCATTCTCCAGCTCTCTTGTAAAGTCCTTAAAAGCTTCAACATTAATTTTCTTGTAGAAATGTTTCTTGTGATGCTGCTGTTTTTTTTAGACTGGTTGATAGCAATGAGACAGTTTAGATGGTGATCAGTGCAACAGTCATCAGTGAGGTGAGATATGGACATCTACAGTGCTATCAGAATGTATTCACACCTCTTCACCTTTTCCACATTTTGTTACGTTACCGCCTTATTCTAAAATGGATTTAATTCTTTTTAAAAAATGTTTTTAAAATATTTTTATTAGAAGCAATGCATATTGCCAACAATATAACAGTTCTTCAAATACACGTTTAACGTTTCAAAACTTATACAAATATTACGAAATGATTTATGTATGCTTCTGTCTTTTTTTTGGAAAGTAAAGAAGTAAAAGAATAGATCTATAATCAATAGAGATAGTGATTCAATAATAATGATTATGATCATATAACAAAAATAAATAAATAAATAAATAAAATAAAACAATTATATAATTAAAAAAATGAAGTATACATCTTAACAATGAATGGAATAATTTCATTTTTTCTAATCATCATTCTACACACAATACCCCATAATTGGTGTTTAGAAATGTTTGCAAAGTAATTAAAAATAAATAACTGAAATATCACATTTACATAAATATTCAGACCCTTTACTCAGTTCTTTGTTGAGGCACCTTTGGCAGCAATTACAGCCTCAAGTTTACTTGGGTATGACGCTGCAAGCTTGGCACGCTTGTATTTGGGTAATCTCTCCCATTCTTATTGGGGATACCGTGTGCTTTAATGTGTTGATGTGGATAGAGAACTGGCCGGCAGACAGGAAGCAAAGAGTAGGAGTAAACGGGTAATTTTCAGAATGGCACGCAGTGACTAGTGGAGTACCGCAAGGCTCAGTGCTGGGACCCCAGCTATTTACAATATATATGAATGATCTGGATGAGGGAATTGAATGCAACATCTCCAAGCTGGGGGACAGTTACCTGTGAGGAGGATGCTAGGAGGCTGCAAGGTGACTTGGATAGGTTGGGGGAGTGGGCAAATGCATGGTAGATGCCGTATAATGTGGATAAATGTGAGGTTATCCACTTTGGCGCCAAAAACAGGAGGGTAGACTATTATCTGAACGGTGGCCGATTAGGAAAGGGGGAGATGCAACGAGACCTGCGTGTCATGGTACACCAGTCATTGAAAGTAGGCATGCATGTGCAGCAGGCTCTGAAAAAAGCGAATGGTATGTTGGCATTCATAGCAAAAGGATTTGAGTACAAGAGCAGGGAGGTTCTACTGCAGTTGCACAGAGTCTTGGTGAGGCCACACCTGGAGTATTGCGTACAGTTTTAGTCTCCTAATCTGAGGAAAGACATTCTTGACATAGAGGGAGTACAGAGAAGGTTCACCAGACTGATTCCTGGGATGGCAGGACTTCCATATGAAGAAAGACTGGATAGACTCGGCTTGTACTCGCTGAAATTTAGGAGATTGCGGGGGGATCTTATAGAGACTTACAAAATTCTTAAGGGGTTGGACAGGCTAGATGCAGGAAGATTGTTCCCGATGTTGGGGAACTCCAGAACAAGGGGTCACAGTATAAGGATAAGGGGGAAGTCTTTTAGGACTGAGATGAGAAGATCATTTTTCACACAGAGAGTGGTGATTCTGTGGAATTCTCTGCCACAGAAGGTAGTTGAGGCCAGTTCATTGGCTATATTTAAGAGGGAGTTAGATGTGGCCCTTGTGGCTAAAGGGATCAGGGGGTATGGAGAGAAGGCAGGTACAGGATACTGAGTTGGATGATCAGCCATGATCATATGGAATGGCGGTGCAGGCTCGAAGGGCCGAATGGCCTACTCTTGCACCTATTTTCTATGATTCTACACATCCTTCCTTGGATATGGATCCAAAACTGCTCGCAATACTCCAAATGCAGTGTGACCAGTGCTTTTGAAAGCCTCAGCATTTGATAAAGCTTCACCGTTTTAATATTCTAGTCATTTTGAAATAAATGCTAGCATCACATTTAGACAATAGGTGCAGGAGTAGGCCATTTGGCCCTTCGAGCCAGCTCCGCCATTCAATGGGATCATGGCTGATCATCCCCAATCAGTACCCCATTCCTGCCTTCTTCCCATATCCCCTGCCACTTTAAGAGCCCTTGCCACCTTGCCTTCCTTACTACCAATTTGACTTGCAAATTAACTTTTTGGGAATCCTGTACCAGCACTCTCAAGTCTTTTTGCACCTCTGATTCCTGAATTCTCTCCCCATTTAGAAAATTAATAGTCTGCACCTTTATTCCTACTGCCAAAATGCATGACTCCACACTTTGTTACCTTTTTGCCCACTCTCCCAACCTGTCCATGTCCTTCTGCAGAGTCCCTGCATTCTCCACACTACCTGCCCCTGCACCTATCTTTGTATCATCTGTAAACTTGGCCACCAAGCCTTCAATTCCTCATTAAATCATTAATACACAACGTGAAGAGTAGCGGCCCCAGTACCGACCACAGCGGAACCCCTTTGTCACTATCAGACAACCAGAAAAAGCCCTCTTTATTGGCACTCTTTGCCTTCTGCCATCCAGCTAACCTGCAATCCATGTTAGTATCTTCCCATGGGCTCTCATCTTCTTTATCAGCCTCGCGTGTGGCATCTTATCAAACGCCTTCTGAAAATCCAGGTAAACAACATCACTGACTCTTCGTCTGTGCTGCTATTTATTTGCTCAAAGACCTCAAACAGGTTTGTCAGGCAAGTTCTCCCTTTCACAAAACCACAATGACCGGCCTATTTTATTATGAACTAAGTACTCCGTAACCTCATCCTTTATAATGGACTCTAAAATGTTACCGGCTGCTGAAGCAAGCCGAACTGGCCTATAGTTTCCACTCTTCTGCTTCACTCCCTTCGTGAACAATGGAGTAATATTTGCAATTTTCTATTCATCTGGAACCACTCCTGACTAGTGATTCTTGAAAGATCGCTACACACTACTTATGACTCCACAATCTCGAAAGCCACCTTTATCTATCAGACCCCTGGGGTGCAGTCCATCTGGTCCAGGTGACTTATCCACCATCAGACCTTTCAGCTTCCCAAGCACCTTCCCCTTAGTAGCCACTCCACTCATTTCCGTCCCATTACTTTTGAATTTCTAGCACGTTGCTGGTATCTTCCACTGTGAAGACTGATGCAAAAAAACATTGAATTCATCTGCCATTTCTTATTTCTCAAGCATCATTTTCCAGTGGTCCAATGAAATCTTTTCTGGTGCAGAGATTAGTGAATTATCGCGCAATATGATAATCAGTCCTGTTCACAGTTCTTCCAGTAACCATACTAGTATGCTGTTATAGCATAATATTATTTCCATTGACTAGTCCTGCTGCCACAAAGGAACTGTGGGCATTTTCTTGAAAGTTGCTTTTTTCAGGAAAAGATAATTTAATATGAAAGCTAATTCCTTTTTATAAATTATCTTCAGTTGTGAAATGTTATTTTTTTATAGATGCAGAACATTTCCTCAGACTTTGAAAATGAGAAACATGAACGTCAAAATCTGCAGCATCAGTTACACAAAGTCTTGAAAGAGTTGCGCAAGGCACGAGAGCAAATCGCGAGGCTTGAGAACACTGTAAGAATCCAGATTATTTACTTGAATACTATCCATTGTAAAGGCTGGCTATTTTTTCATATGTGATCATATTATTTCATATTGTGATGACAAATCGTTGAGGTATACTGTGAGAAGAACAATAGCAGACTTCCAGGATGGATGAATACATGATTCATCACGTATTGAATGACATGAAAATTAATACTGCAAAATAGTAAGTGTCACATTTTGGTGGGAAGAATGAGAAGAGGCAATATAAACTGGAGAGCACAATTACAAATGGAGTTTAAAATGGAGTAGGAAAAAACTGCAGATGCTGGTTTAAATCAAAGGCAGACACAAAATGCTGGAGTAGCTCAGCGGGACAGACAACATCTCTGGAGAGAAGGAATGGGAGACGTTTTGGGTCGAGACCCTTCAAACTAATGTCAGGGGAGTGGGTGGGTACTCCATATAGCGTACTCCATATCAGCGACAATAGTACAATGATTATTATGTGTTTTTGGACTACCCAGCCCGAGACACAATAATTGGCCAATAAACCCATTATAAATCCTTGCCTGGTAACACCACTGGAATGCATTTTATTCAACTTTGCTTAGACAGTTTTTAAAAGTACATATTTTTATTTCAGCAAATAGAAGACAACCGCCACCGAGAGCTAGTGTTGAACAGAAACAATGAAGATGAAGAGAAAGTAAATTTTCCAAAATACAAAAATCATCTTGATGAGAGCTTCCTGGAATGTCCCAAGTGTAAAGCTCAGTATCCCACCAGTCGGCATCGTGATCTGCTGCAGCATATTGATGACTGCAATAACTAAAATCCATGTCTTTTTAAAATTTTCTCCAGCTTCACTCTCAAGGCTTGCAATCGCTAAGATCTGGCAGGGGAATTTTTGGGACATTAGATGGGTTTGATTATTAGAATACATACATGCCATGGTTGAGCTCCCTGCGACTGTTTAGCATATTGCCTTAGTAGTTTTTTTGCCTTAGTCGTTTTTCTTCTTGAGATGGTCTAAGTGGGAAAATTTATAGTTTATCATGCTGAAAAATAATATATAAATACCTGCATTTATAAATATGTCAGAACATTTCAGCTTTGATGCACGATCTTTTAATCTCATTAATGCTTCTGCCTTATGAGTCAGTGAAAACTTCGAACTGCCATCATTTCTGTAGTTAAAGCAAGCTGATATGGCAAAGTAAAATTGGGGAAATGGGTGCCATGTTATGGCCAGAGTTCTGCTTCACTGAATAATTAAGCACTCCAGAGTTTGCTGCCATTCATTAAGATATTACTCAGTAGAACAAAGGAGCATTTAAAATTTGCTCCCCCCCGCTCTGCATTTGGTTTTTGATTTGCACATGAAAGTAAAACTGTGAAAGAATTCACATTGCTTGCCGTAAGTAAGTTTGTTCAAATGTCTAGTTTTATGCATTATTTTTATACTTGGGAATATAATGTTTTGATGAAATAAATATACTGCTTCTTAATATTTTATTGTAACTTGAAGCTGCAATTCTTTTCCTCCGTAAACCTGTTCAACTTGGATGCCAGAAGCATATTCATTTAAGAGTATTGATGTGCCTTCATGGTTCCATTCTTTAAATCTCCTGACCAAGCAAGGTGAAATGAGAACCACAAAAGCCAGCTGCCTTTATTGGTTAGTGGCTACTTTAGAGCCTGAATTTTGCAACCTTTTTTTTTTTTTGGGCCGTCATGGTCAATTATGATATTTGGAAGCCTAAGAATCAAGTTATTTAAAAAACAATTTTACGCTTTATCCATTTACAGCCAATTATTTCACACAATTGAACTTATCAGAGAGGTTTGAGTGTTCTAAATATGAAGTGACCATGGTTCAGCAACTATACATTAACCTTTTGTTCAATTAGTTTTGTCAGAGAATGAATGACGATTAGTTTACCAAATGCAATTGTTTCAAATGTCTGGTTTTATTGCAGGAAGCACTGAGATGGAAAACAATTACTGCAGCTGTTTTCAAGTTACAGGAAAATATTATGACAAAGTACTGGATAAATACTACTGCTGAAAGTATTCTAATTATTTCAGAACAATTTGTAAGAAGATGTGTGCTTTTTAGAATGTTTATTTAAATGTTCCTTTGGATTAGGATATAAACGTAAAATCTTTTGGGTAAAGGATTTGTGAAAATTAAATGATGCCAGTTCCTCTTTCCATATTCTGAATGTTTTTCTGTTCAGAAATGCACTGTTATATTATGAAATGCATCATAATTTGAATCTGTTCTACTTTGCACTGTACTTTAAGCCTAAAATGGGCAAACGGGTAGGACGATTCAAGCTTGGCCTCCATCCATGTGTGTGCTGCAGTGCCAGACCACAATAACTTCCAGATTTTTCAATGTTTACTTTACAGTAATTTTTCAAATATTTTTAAAAGGTCTGTATTTAAATTTTGTCAATGATCTATTAGCAACCTATGTACTATGATGCCAACCAATTGCTAGAGTTAAAGTATTTTTGAGCCCGTCACAACAAATGGCCTAATGGTGCTTCCTTGCACAATATTGTTGGCAAGTGCCTGGTCTCCAACATCATTCCGGGGAACAGCTTAGATAATAAAATAGGGAAGGTTTATGGGTGGGAATTGTGATTTTCTAATACACTGAAATTACCCACTTTATTCTAACTCCAAATACATTTTCAGATACCTCATGAAGTTTCTCCTCCCATGGTGAATATAGTGCTACTAAATTAGTTTGAATTTATGGTTAAAGTTTGAATACTGATATTTGAGTTCAAACCAGGAACCTCTAAAAATTAAGAATTTTTACAAAACTTAAATTATTTAGGTGAAGTCAGACGGGTTGTATAAAGTTTATACGTAAATTTTCTACTTTTTATCTATTTGTCTATTTTTATAACTATATAAACTTGTAGTAAAAAGTTTCACGCAGTTTGATTTCTTTTTGCTTGGGGTAATGTTTATTTGTAAAACATAATATTGGCAGTGCATTTTTATGTAACTTTTTAAATAAATATCAGATTTAATAATTGGTTTAATCATTTTATTTCCGTGCATCGATGAAACATGTTAAGAGTAATTTGCTGTTGATTTTCAGCCTAGCTAAAAAAACTAAATATGTTCTGAAATATATGGCTTCAAGTAACTTAAACTTGTTCAAACGAACCCCGAGCAACATTACTTAGGCCCTGGCCGAGTTCCCAAACAAGTTTGTCAGACTGAACCTCGCAGCCTTCAGTATGGGGCTGGAGTCAGGTGAGCAACCCATCTATGTCCTAACGTCATTTTCTTAGATTCAAAGGTAATTGATGTGGGAACCTTAGTTACGTCCATCACTTGTGTCCTTTTTGAAGTTACACGTGACCCCATATCTACTTTCGCCACCCAAGTAGAATGGTGAATGGAATTTAATGAAGAGAAGGGTGAGTTGTTGCATTTTGGAAAGTCAAACCAGGGCAAGACCCACACTGTAAATTGCAGGACTTTAGGGAGTGTTGTGGAGCAGAGCGATCTACGGGTGCAGGTACATAGTTCCTTGAATGTGGCATCGTAAGTACACAGGCTGGTGAAGAAGGTTTTCGACATATTGGCCTACATCAGTCAGTGTTAAATATAGAAGTTGGGAGGTCATGCTACAGATGAGCAGGACATTGGTGAGGCCATATTTAGAGCATTTAGTCACCCTGTTATAGGAAAGATGTTAAACTAGAAAGGGTGCAGAAAAGATTTACAAGGATGTTAGATGAACTCAGCCTAAGCAATAGGGAGAGGTTGAACAGGCTTGGCCTTTATTTCTTGGAGAGGAGGAGGGGGATTTTATAGAGGTGTGCAAGACCATGAGAGGAGTAGATAGGGTAAATGCAATGTTTTACCCTGAGTTGGGGAATCGAGGACCAGAGGACATAGGTTTAAGATGAGGGGGGAACCTCAGGGGCCACGTTTTTACACAGGGTGGTGGGCGTATAGAATGAGCTGTCGAAGGAGCTAGTTGAGGCAGGTGCTATCACAGACTGTAAGAAACATTTGGACAGGTACATGGATATGTGTAGGAAGGAACTGCAGATGCTGGTTTACACCAAAGATAGACAAAATGCTGGAGTAACTCAGCGGGACAGGCAGCATCTCTGGAGGAAAGGAATCGTGGTGTTTCCATGAGACCCTTCTGGCATAGGAGAGGATGGAGAGGAAGAGGACGAGAATGATCTGAGGAATGATTGGGTTAACATGGTTTGAGGGTACTGGGCCTGTATTCGCTGGGTTTTAGAAGGATGAGGGGGACCTCATTGAAACTTACCAAATAGTAAAATACATGGATAGAGTGGATGTGGAAACGATGTTTCCACTAGTGGGCAAGTCTGGGACCAGTAGCCATAGCCTCAGAATAAAAGGACGTGCCATTAGAAAGGAGGTGCGGAGGAATTTCTTTAATCAGGATGGTGGATCTATGGAATTCGTTGCCACAGTAGGCAATATCCGTCAATGGATATTTTGAAGGCGGAAATTGGAAGGTTCTTGATTATTAAGCGTGTCAGGGGTTATGAGGAGAAGGCAGGAGAATGGGGTTGAGAGGGAGAGATAGATCAGCGATGGTTGAATGGCAGAGAAGACTTGGTGGGCCGAATAGCCTAATTCTGCTCCTATAACATTTGAACCTTAGGCATTGTCTGTGTGGAGCTTGCAGGTGGGTTTTTTTCTGACCAGTTTTGGTTTCTGCTGATTGCTCCAGAATTCGTGATTACTGCAAAAGCCTATCGTTTCTGCAGGTGGGCAGACTCAACACTCCTATGTCGGTCTGAAGAGGGACCCTGACTTGAAACATCATCCCTCCGTTCCCTGCACAGATGCTGTCTGACCTAAGTTCCTCTAGCACTTTGTTTTAAGCGAACTTGGCCATTTAAGTTATTCTTGTAATTATAGATTGGACATTCCCATCCAGAGTGAATACCAATATTATTCCTTCCAAATTTTAATATTTAATTAGAGATTGTCTTTGATGCAAACATGGGATATCACATACCTTTTAAACTTGTTTCCCAATTGTCCAATGTGTAATTTAGCTTTTTGACGGAGACTATTGAAAATAAATATGCTTTGTCTGAGGCATTTGTATAGGAGCCAGTTTGTAAGTTTTAATATACAAAAAATGCACTTAGATGTATGGATAAAAATTGAATTAGACTGCAGGAGTAGGGGTTTAGAGTGGGACAGTACTACCTCTTGCGTAGGGCGTGCACAGCCTAAAGTTGTCAGTCAACTTGTTCTATTTGATCTAGTTGTTTGTGCACTTTGTCGATTGCATTAGTCGAAACAGGGTGGACCACATGAAGGTTGCAACTCCCACCCCTGGGCAGTGCTGCCGAGCAGGTTTTAGGGGTGAGGCGTTGGGCAGTGGGAGAATTTGGGAATGGATGGGATGAAGTGCAATAAAGATTGAGACTGATGGGAGATATGGTAAGGGAATGATGCGTGTCGTTAGTATGTCAGCATGTTTGGTCTGCGCAGCGATAGAGCTGCGGCCTTAGTGTCAGAGACCCGGGTTCGATCCTGGCTGTGGGTGACTTGTGTACGGAGTTTGTATGTTCTCCCCGTGACCTGTGTGGATTTACTCAGAATTTTGTTTTTCTCACGCCAAAGACGTACATGCTTGATAAAAATTGTCCCTAGTGTACGATAGTATTAATGTGCGGGGATCACTGGTCAGTGCTGACTCGGTGGGCCGAATGGCCTGTTTCCGCGCTGTATCTAAACTAAAAATGACGGCTGAAGCGGTTAAAGGTGAGGACGAGTGAGACTCTGTCCTTGTTGCGATTGGAGAGAACGGGAACAAGAGCTGAGCTGCGGGGTAACAAGGAGACGTGTGTGGGCCTCTTATTTCCAAAAGACTGCCCAAGTAGAAATGAGTGTCCAGTAAATTGCTTTCTATAAGTGGAATCGTACAATTTCTCTACATTTTGGATGCTATGTGGTAAAGCTGGAGAAGAGCAGACTCTTGTTCTGGATTTCATAATGAAAAGGAGGTGAGAGGCCCCATGGCCCAAGGAATACCATTGAATCAATGATGCATCAGATCAAAGTAACACTGATTACTTGAGCATCATCAAAGTCAAGTGAAGTCAAAAGGGTTTATTGTCATGTGTCCCTGACAGGACAATGAAATTCTTTCTTTGCATAGCACCATAGAACATAGAGAGCATTGACTACAATTATATACGTAAATACACACATGAATTAATAAAGTGCATATTACAGAGGGATATTAATGTTCATAGTTTTGTCCGAGCCAAGTTTAATAGCCTGATGGCTGTGGGGAAGTAGCTATTCATGAACCGGGTCGTTGCAGTCCTCAGGCTCCTGTACCTTCTACCCGAAGGTAGCAGGGAGATGAGTGTGTGGCCAGGGTGGTGTGGGTCCTTGATGATGCTGCCAGCCTTTTTGAGGCAGCGACTGTGGTAGATCCCCTCGATGGAAGGAAGGTCAGAGCCGATGATGGACTGGGCAGTGTTTACTACTTTTTATGGTCTTTTCCTCTCCAGGGCGCTCAAGTTGCCGAACCAAGCCACGCTGCAACCGGTCAGCAAGCTCTCTACTGTGCACCTGTAGAGGTTAGAGTCCTCCTTGACAGACCAACTCTCCGTAATCTTCTCAGGAAGTAGAGGCGCTGATGAGCTTTCTTAATAAATTGCATCTGTGTTCTCGGACCAGGAAAGATCTTCACAGATGTGCACGCCCAGGAATTTGAAGCTCTTGACCCTTTCAACCATCGACCCGTTGATATAAAGAGGACTGTGGGTCCCCATCCTACTCCTTCCAAAGTCTACAATCAGTTCCTTGGTTTTGCTGGTGTTGATGGCCAGGTTGTTGTGCTGGCACCATATGGACAGTTGCTCGATCTCGCTTCTATACTCTGATTCGTCCCCTTCAGTGATATGTCCCACAACAGTGGTGTCGTCAGCGAACTTGATGATGGAGTTCGCACTATGACCGGCTATGCAGTCATGAGTATAGAGTGAGTACGTCATAATGGATCATCAGGCAATTGTAATGCTAGCAGTTCTTGTTTACTAAAGAACTGCAATATACAGAGGTCTAAACATTAAAATAAAAAGAAAAGTATAGAAAATACTGTATTTCTCTCAAGAGATAGTAATATTTAATATAAAGGGATAATAAAACCCTGCATGGGTTTTCTCCGGGATCTCTCGTTTCCTCCCAAATTCCAAAGACGTCATTTGGCTTTGGTAAAATTGTAAATTGTTCCTAGTGTCTGTTGAGTAGTTTAAATGTGCGGGGATTGCTGGTTGGCGAGGACACAATAGACAATAGGTGCAGGAGTAGGCCATTCGGCCCTTCAAGCCATCACCACCATTCATATGATCATGGCTGATTATCCACAATCAGTACCCCGGACCTGCCTTCTCCCCATATACCCTGACCGCTATCTTTAAGAGCCCTATCTAACTCTTGAAAGTAGCCAGAGAACCAGCCTCCACCGCCCTCTAGGGCAGACAATTCCAGAGACTCACAACTCTGTGTGAAAAAAGTGTTTCCTCAACCCCGCTCTAAATGGGTTATTCTTAAACTGTGCCCCCCTGGTTCTGGACTTCCCCCAACATCGGGAACATGTTTCCTGCCTCTAGCGTCTCCAGACCCTTAATAATCTTGTATGTTTCAATAAGATCCCCTCTCATCCTTCTAAATTCCAGAGTATACAAGCCCAGCTGCTCCATTCCCTCAGCATATGACAGTCCCGCCATCCCGGGAATTAACCTAGGCTGCACTCCTTCAATAGCAAGAATGTCCTTCCTCAAATTAGGGGACCAAAACTGCACACAATATTCCAGGTGTGGTCTCACTAGGGCCCTGTACAACTGCAGAAAGACCTCTTTGCTCCTATACTCAACTCCTCTTGTTATGCCATTCGCGTTCTTCAGCACACAGTGGGCTGAAGGGCCTGTTTTCGCGTTGTATCTCTAAATTAGACTAAGATACTTATTATTTATAGTCATCCTTTGTTTTCCACCAATTGTATTTTTTGTACGACAACAGCTGCAATATGTATCAGTACACATCAATAATCAAACACTTCATCAACAATATTTATTTAATATTTTGCAAACGATGAATCATTTTTATCAAAACTGATATAGCTAATCTAAGGTCAGAAAATATTGTAATTGTTTGTTTACAAAAGTTTACTGAGCTTTATATAGGTTCAGTACAAACAATGCAATAACTTAATTAGCCACGAGAAACGTTGTTATTTCCCTCAAGTTATCTTTAAAACGCTTTTATCCCCATTGTCAAATAATATCAGATTATGCAATAGATAGACACAAAAAGCTGGATTAACTGAGCAGGCCAGACACCATCGTTGGAGAAAAGGAACAAGTGATGTTTGGGGTCAAGGACCTTCTTCAGACCCAGAAGGGTCTCGACCCGAAACGTCATCATTCCTTTTCTCTAGAGATGCTGTCTGACTCGCTGAGTTACTCCAGTTTTGCGTCTATCTTCGGTTTAAACCAACATTTGTAGTTCCTTCCTACACATTGGATGATGCAATGATGGGTGGAAGATGACAACATACAGGTATTTGCAGAATAAACAGAGCTCATCCAGATGTGTTTATTTACACAGCTGAATATAAATATACTAAATCCCAGCAATGATTCTCACTCTTTCTACACTTGTTCTCATTCATGTCCACTAAAGTGTCTTAGATTTACTGGCCAGTGCTGGGCATTCTCTGTCAAAAGTCTGGAATTTGTTACATAAAGCAACAATAAGCTGCAGCTGAATCCAGCAATCTGAGATGTTGCATTGTTGTCTACGCTGACAGATGTATAGAAACATAGTAAAATAGGTGCAGGAGTAGGCCATTCGGCCCTTCGAGCCTGCACCGCCATTCAATATGATCATGGCTGATCATCCAACTCAGTATCCCGTACCTGCCTTCTCTCCATATCTTTAGCCACAAGAGCCACATCCAACTCCCTCTTGAATATAGCCAATGAACTGGCCTCAACGACCTTCTGTGGCAGAGAATTCCAGAGACTCACCACTCTATGTGTAAAGAATGTTTTCCTCATCTCGGTCCTAAAGGAATCCCCCCTTATCCTTAGACTGTGACCCCTTGTTCTGGACTCCCCCAACATTGGGAACAATCTTCCTGCATCTATCTTGTCCAACCCCTTAAGGAATACCCCTTAAGGTATAATGAATGCAATCCTGTTCTGCTAAAGTGAATATATAATTTTTCCATGTGAAGCAAAACGCTTGCTTTTTGCAATCTAATATACTGTTGCTCGCATCATGCACTCTCCTACATTGAAGAAACCAAGCACAGACTGGAAGACTGTAGGAAGGGACTGCAGATGCTGGTTTAAACCAAAGATGGGCACAAAAAGCTGGAGTAGCTCAGCGGGACAGGCAGCATCTCTGGAGAGAAGGAATGGGTGACGTTTCGGGTCGAGACCCTTCTTCAGACTGGCAGGCTGCTTTGCAGAGCATCTACATTCAACCCAAAGTGAAGATACTCTCCTGGCGAGGGTTGTGCAAGATCAGGCCTGGCGGCCGGCACGAGCAAGGTCGGACCCAGCAACGGGCGCAAACATCCGGCAGCCTCCAAGAACAAGGGCTGACCCAGCGGATGACAAAACCACCAAGAACGAGGTGCCGGCAGCTGATGGAAACAAAAATGCGGTGACTGCCAAGAATGAAGGCCCATTGGCCACGTGTGGCGGCAGAACTGGATTGTCGGTGTGAAGAAGGGCCTGGCAGGCTGCTGCCTACAGGGGGAAGCCCTGAATACGGGCGAATTGAGGAGGGGGCTGCTGTTGACTATCGACACGAGGAGTGGGCTGGTAGGAGAGGGATCGGGGTGTTGCCTCCAATGCCTTCAAGGTCGCCTGGAGGAGGCACCCTCCGGGACACGGGTGGTCGAGCGAGGAGGGAGGATGTCTGGTCGCAGGTCTGCAGCAGCCTAGGGCTTACCTGGATCAGGGGCGCTCCAGTACTTCCAACATGTAGACCTGACTGGACTTTCTTTGTAAACAAAGCCAAAATAAGACAACTGTGCATTTGTGGGTTGTGCAAAAGAATTTCACTGTGATGTGCAGACGTGACAATCATCAGCAATTGAACATCACTTCAGCAGTGCTTGTTTCTCAGTTGAAATTGATTTGCAATGTGGCTTTGCTTTATCAGGTTGTCCCAGAGAGTTTGAGCTGTTGCTTCTTTGAACAAGTATTGCTTAAGAACATTTGAAAATTGAGAGGGGTTCTTTGCCTCTCATGCTTATCCTGCCATTCAATATGATCATGGCAGTTCTGCCCTGGGCTTTTTCTTCCTCCTCGGTTCCAATACTCGCCAGCTCTCCATTTCCTGATTGTTGTTTTGAGGCAGCACGGTGGTGCAGCTGGTAGTGCTGCTGCCTCACATGTGCTAGAGACCCAGGTTTGTTCCTGACCTCAGGTGCTGTATGTGTGGAGTTTGCAATTTCTCCCTGTGACTGTGTGAGTTTCCTCCCACATTCCAAAGACCTGTGTGGTTGTACGTTAATTGGCCTCTGTAAATAGAATAGAATGCCTTTTATTGTCATTCAAACAATTTGGTTTGAACGAAATTGCATTTTGTACAGCCTTAAAGGCCTGTCCCACCAGCATGCAACTCTATGCGATGAGCGCGACCTAACGTGGTCGCTTAAGCCGTCCGGCGTCGCGGGGCCGGTCCCACTTCGATCGCCGGAATTGTGCGGAGTTCGTCCCGACATCGCCCGGGGCTCCGAAAAACTGACTGTTCAAAAATTCCGCGCGGCAACGGCTTGTCGGCTCGCAGTCGCCTCGATGCATGACACACCGCCTCGACATCGTGCCTCTGCGACCCTCTCTGTAGGTGCCTCCGTGACCCTCCATGTGTGTGGCTCCGTGACCCTCTCTGTGTGTGGCTCCGTGGCCCTCTCTGTGTGTGGCTCCGTGGCCCTCTCTGTGTTTGCCTCTGTGCCACTCTCTGTGTGCCCCTCTCTGTCCTGGCGAACTTACCTTTAAGACTTCGCTCCACGTTCGCCTCGCTTTGCGCCGCGTTGCGCCACTCACCCGACCTCCACGCAGCCCTCGCTGCCGGCGCATGCTGTTGGGAACAGCCCTAAACAGGGATCACCCGACCTCCGCGCGGCCCCCGCTTCTAGTTTGATCGCGCTCATCGCATGGAGTCGGTTACTGGTAGGACAGGCCCTTTACATTACAAAGAAACCCAAGACCCACACTCGCGATGTCATGTCCGCATGTTCTGCAACGAGCCCTCAGGTTGGAGCCAGCGGAGGCCTCTGGTAGAACATGCGGACATGATATCGAGGAGCTGGCCGTCTTCGGAGCGGGAAGAGCTGTGGTGGCGCGCAGCTGCAACCCAACTTCGGAGCTTCAGAGGCTCCGGCAGCAGGCCCAACGACATTGGTGACCCGACAGGGAAAAAGTCGGGTCCCCGTACAGGGAAGAGACTAACGGTTTTCCCCACCCCCCACATATACACAGCTAAAGAAAAACAAAAAAACTAGCGTCAAGACATACATTTAACAAGACCAAAATTTTTTAAAAAGACAGACGGACTGTGTTCGAGCTGCTGCCGTTAGGCACTGCCACACCCCCTTGTGTATAGGGAGTGGATGAGAAGGTAGGAAAACATACAGCTATTGTGATCAGGTGATCGATTGGCGGCCTGGAGTCATTGGACTGAGGGGCCTATTTTCATGCTGTATCATTAAATTAAACTAAAACTAATTTATCCAGTTTAAATACGCTCCTGTGATCTGATCTTCAGAACCCTCCGGGTTAAAGAATCGTCATCTGCCAGAAAATGTTGCTCAGCTCCCCAACTTTGAATATCGTCCCTTAATGTTGCCCCCTCTTGAGATCAATTCTGTCATTACACCTCGGGATCTTGTATGTTTCAATGAGGTCACCTCCTCATTCTTTTAAGCTTTACAAGAATACAGATTTTGTTTCTATAGCCACTTGTGACAATTCTTTTATTGCCTGTAATTGGCCTGGATCTTTCATGGTATGAGATGGGAATTGGCTAGGATAGACTGGCAAATGATACTTAAAGGGTTGACGGTAGATATGCAGTGGCAAAGGTTTAAGGATCGCATGGATGAATTACAACAATTGATCATCCCTGACTGGCATAAAAATGAAACGGGGAAGGCGGCTCAACTGTGGCTAACGAGGGAAATTAGGGATAATGTTAAATCCAAGAAAGATGAATCTAAATTGGCCAGAGGAAGCAGCAAACCGGAGCACTGGGAGAAATGTAGAACTCAACAGAGGAGGACAAAGGGGCTAATTAAGAGGGGGGAAAATAGAGTATGAAAGAAAGCTTGCGGGGAATATAAAAACTGACTGTAAAGACGTCTATAGATATGTGAAGAGGAAAAGATTAGTGAAGCCAAATGTAGGTTCCTTACAGTCAGAAACAGATGAATTTATAATGGGAAACAAGGAAATGGCAGACCAGTTCAACAAATACTTTGGTTCTGTCTTCACAATGAAAGACACAATCAATCTCCCAGAAATACTAGGGGACCGAGGATCTAGTGGGAGGGAAATCCCCATTCGTCAGGAAATGGAGTTCGGAAAACTGTTGGGACTGAAGGCAGATAAATCCCCAGGGCCTGATGGTCCGCATCCCAGAGTACTCAGGAGGTGGCCCTAGAAATCACGGATGCATTGGTGATCATTTTCCAAATTTTTATAGACTCTAGATCAGTTCCTGTGGACAGGAGTGTAGCCAATGTAATCTCATTTTTTAAGAAAGGAGGGAGAGGGAAAATGGGTATTATAGACCAGTTAACCTGATGTCGGTGTTGGGGAAGATGCTTGAATTGATTATTAAAGATGTGATAGTAGGTACGTTACAATACTTACCTTCAGCGGTGCTGCAGTTCTGCCACTGGCCGTGTGCGAGACTTTGCCGCCTTTGTGGGAGGGGGGTGGGATTAAAATGCCGTTTTCTCCTGCCTGTCGGAGTCAAGCGTTCTCAGGCTGTTCCGCTGCTGCAGAAAAATCACTCTGCATCCGTTCTCGGAAGTTTAAAAAAAAATTGTGGGACAATTTAATCGTTGGAGTAAAGTAAAAATCTACTTCTAACGCCAACGACAACGGGACGGATCTCACGTAGGGGACAAAACATAAGGTAAGTCGTATATTTTATATATAAACTTGCTTTTTAGGATTACTTTAATCCAAGTTTCAATGGCGAAAATGTGATTATGGCCCATACGAACTGGCAGTGTTTTTCCTGCCGATGTGGGGCTCAAATTCACCGCAACCGCAACGTTCCAAAAGATCGTGTTCCTCAGAATCCCACTCGCAAGATGATTAAAATGGCCAATAATTTACGGGAATTAAACACTAAATTCCTTCCATTTGGCCTATAAATTCATGACAATGAGATTTAAAAATCATGTTATATTGTGAATTCTTGTGTGAATGTTATTTGGACACTTAGGCTATTTAAAAATGTTAACCTTTTCTTAAGAAATGGATAGATGTTTAGATCTAGTAATTGAATTTTGTAATTTGCTACGATTAGGTAACTAACTAATTATATGCTTTAATTTCAGGTCATCCAAGTAAGATTGTTTCATATTTGTTTCAGAATGCTTCAATCTATAATAACTGAAAATTTCATTCCGTTCTTTTAATTTTTAAGAAGGCTTTTGACTGTCCTCGATCACATCTTTTGAGTTAATAATGGAAAAGCAATTGGGAACAAGATGCTAATTTCAGAGTATGTAAATGGCCATAACTTTTGTAATACTGAAGATATGATAGTGAATTAGGTGTCAAATTAAACTTCTTTTTATGCTTTATATGATGGGATATATTGCAGACTTGATTTTTTAAATCTCAAAATTTTGTAACATTGCTAGTGATAGCGCATTTGGATAGCAGTGACGGGATTGGTCAAAGTCAGCATGGATTTATGAAGTGGAAATAATGCTTGGAATTTTTTGAGGATGTACCAAGTAGAATGGATAAGGGAGAGCCAGTGGATGTGGTGCATCTGGACTTTCAAAAAGCCTTTGACAAGGTCCCACACGAGATCAGTGTGCACGATTAGAGCACCTGATATTTGGGGTAGTGTATTGACATGGATAGAGAGCTGGTTGGCAGACAGAAAGCAAAAAGTAGGAATTAACGTGAGCTTTTCTGAATGGCAGGCTGTGACTAGTGGGGTGCCACAAGGCTCAGTGCTGAGACCCCAGTTGTTTACAATGTATATTAACGATTCAGACGAAAGAATTAAATGTAACATCTCCAAGTTTGCGGATGACACAAAGCTGGGTGGCAGTGTGAGCTGCGACGAGAACGCTATGAGACTGCAGGGTGACTTATATAGGTTGGGTGAGTGAGCAGAGGCATGGCAGATGCAGCATAATGTGGATAAATGTGAGATTATCCACTTTGGTGTCAGATTAGGAAAAAGGGTAGTGCAACGAGACACGTGTGTTCTTGTACATCAGTCACTGAAAGTAATCAGTTGTTAAAGAAGGAACTGCAGATGCTGGAGAATCGAGGGTTACACAAAAAGCTGGAGAAACTCAGCGGGTGCAGCAGCATCTAAGGAGCGAAGGAGATAGGCGACGCTTCGGGTCGAGACCCTTCTTCAGAGGGTCTCGACCCGAAGCGTCGCCTATCTCCTTCGCTCCTTAGATGCTGCTGCACCCGCTGAGTTTCTCCAGCTTTTTGTGTAACCCACTGAAAGTAATCATGCAGGTACAGCAGACAATGAAGAAAGCAAATGGCATGTTGGCCTTCATAGTGAGAGGATTTGAGTACAAGAGTAAAGAGGTTCTTCTGCAGTTGTACAGGGCACTGGTGAGACCGCACCTGGAATATTGTATGCAGGTTTGGTCTCCTAATTCGAGGAAGGACATTCTTGCTATTGAGGGAATGCAGTGTTGGTTAGCCAGGTTAATTCCCAGGATGGCAAGACTGACATATGATGAAAGAATGTATTATATTAATTGGAATTTAGAAGGATGAGATGGCATCTTATAGAAACATAAAATTCTTAAAGGATTGGACAGGCTAGATGCGGGAAAGATGTTCCCCATGTTGAAGTCCAGAACCAAGGGTTACTGTAAGAATAAGGGGTAGGCCATTTGGGACTGAGATGAGGACAAACTTTTTCACCCAGAGAGTTGTGAATCTGTGGAATTCTCTGTCCCAGAAGGAAGTAGAGGCCAATTCACTGGATGTATTCAATACAGATTTAGATATAACTCTTAGGGCTAATGGAATCAAGGGGTATGGGGAGAAAGCAGGAACGAGGTACTGATTTTGGATGATCAGCCTTGATCGTATTGAATGGCAGTGCTGGTTCGAATGCCCGAATGGACTACTCTTGCACCTATTTTCTATGTTTCAATGCCAATATATCCTTTTTTAAATGAAGGGGACCAAAGTGGTGAAAGGGTACCTCACGAGATGTGGCCTCACGAGTCAGCTGCACACCAACAATAGTTTACTATTTCTAAATCCCAACTCCCTTGCAAAAAGATAAGTACGCCAAATTCCTTCCTAACCACTTGGTGCATTAAGGGCCTGTCCTACAAGCATGCAACTCTATGCGATTAGCGTGACCTAACGTGGTTGCTTGAGCCGTCCGGCGTCGCGGGGCCGGTCCCACTTCGATCGCTGGAGCTGTGCGGAATTGTGCGGAGTTCGTCCCGAGTTCGTCCCGACACCGCGCGGGGCTCCGAAAAACTGACTATGTCCAAAAATTCCGCGCGGCAACGGCTTGTCGGCTCGCAGTCGCCTCGACGCATTACACACCGCCCCGACATCGTGCCTCCGTGAGCCTATCTGTAGGTGCCTCCGTGACCCTCTATGTGTGTGGCTCCGTGGCCCTCTGTGTGTGTGTGTGTGTGTGCCTCTGTGCCCCTCTCTGTGTGCCCCTCTCTGTCCTGGCGAACTTACCTTAGACTTCGCTCCAAGTTCGCCTCACCTTGCGCCACGTTGCGTCACTCACCCGACCTCCGCGCGGCCCCTACTGCCGGTTTGGTTGCGCTTGCCGCATGCAGGCGCATGCTAGTGGGAACGGCCCTGTACAGGGATTACCCGACCTCCGCGCGGCCCCCGCTTCTAGTTTGATCGCGTTCATCGCATAGAGTTGCATGCTTGTAGGACAGCCCCTTTAGTCCCTTTATCAGCAGGGTGGCACGGTGGTGTAGTGGTAGAGCTACTGCCTTACATCGCCAGAGATCCGGTTCGATCCTGACTGCAGGTGCGTGTCTGTATGAAATCTGTATGATTTTCCCTTCCCAAGATCTTCTCTGTCTTCCCACGCTCCAAAGACGTGCAGGTTTGTCGATTAATTGGCTTGGTGTAAATATGAAAGTTGTCCCTAGTGTGTGTGTGTGTGTGTGTGTGTGTGTGTGTGTGTGTGTGTGTGTGTGTGTGTGTGTGTGTGTGTGTGTGTAGGGATCGCTGGTCGATGCAGACTCGGTGGGCCGAAGGAACTATTCCTGAGCTAAAACTAAACTAAACCTAAATGATTTAGCAAAACATGCAAAGCATATTTAATTTAGAGTTAAGGCGTAAATTGGACTACTCAGTTTTGAGCTCTTGGCTACATTGCTGTGGTGAAAGCAAAGATCTGTCATCTTGGGAGGCCGAGACTAACTTGTTTTCAATATCCAAATACTTACTTGCATACACATCTCCAATCAGTTTATAACCATCAGTAATTATATGACCAGTGATATAGAAATGTCAGAAGAAGGGTGTAGACATTATACTGCAGCGTGATTCACCTCCACAGAAGCACTAAACCTCAGTTGTTCCAATCGGCATGATACACAATTTAATAGCAACAGGGACTTGGATGACAAAAATTGATCTTGTGAATACTAAAAATATAGAGCAACCCCAAAGAGTGTTCTCTGATCCACCTAAAGCCTCCATCATTGATACGGGTTATTTTCCAAGTCACGCACCATCCTGCCCTGGAAATTTGTCATTGTGTCATCACAGGGTCTAATCTCTGGAACACCTTCGCTGACAACACTGTGGATGTCCCATTCCCAGAGGAACTGCAGGGATTCAGGGAAGGAGCTCACTATTACCTTCTCAAGGATAATAAGGAGTATGTAATAAATGCTGGTTTAGTTACCTTTGTGTACATAGAAAATAGATGGCGGAGTTTGCTCTTCGAGCCAGCACCGCCATTCATTATGATCATGGCTGATCATCCACAATCAATAACCCGTGCCTGCCTTCTCCCCATATCCCTTGATTCCGCTGGCCCCAAAAGCTCGATAGAACTCTCTTTAAAATTCATCCAATGACTTGGCCTCCACTGCCTTCTGTGGCAGAGAATTCCACAAATTCACAACTCTCTGAGTGAAAAAGTTTTTTCTCATCTCGGTCTTAAATGGCCTCCTCTTTATTCTTCAACTGTGGCCCCTGGACTCGCCCAACATTGGGAACATTTTTCCTGCATCTAGTTTGTCCAGTCCATTTATAATTTTATATGTTTCTATAAGATTCCCTCATCTGTATAAATTCCAGCAAATACAAGCCCAGTCTTCCCAATCTTTCCTCATATGACAGTTTCGCCGTCCCGGGGATTAACCTCGAGAACCTACGCTGCACTGCTTCAATAACAAGTATGTCCTTCCTCAAAATTAGGAGTCCAAAACTGCACACGATACTCCAGATGTGGTCTCACCAGGGCCCTATACAACTGCAGAAGGATGTCTTTAATCCTATGCTCAAATCCTCTTGTTATGAACGCCAACATATAACATAAATAACAGGCAATTTCTCAGTGCGGTCAATGCTGTATCAGTATCGGAACAGATTGTCAATGGTGTAGGAAGGAACTGCAGATGCTGGTTTACATCGAAGATAGACACAAAATGCTGGAGTAACTCAGTGGGACAGGCAGCATCTCTGGAAAGAAGGAATGTGTGACGTTTCGGGTCGAGACCCTTTTTCGGACTGAAAGTCAAGGGAGAGGGAGACACAGAGATAAAGAAGGGTAGGGTGTGAAAACGAGACATCAAAGGGGACAAAGCTCAAGGAGAATACAGGACAGATCATTGTTCCTTCATTGATCCCTGCCGGTGATCCCTGGAGAGGAGATCTGACCGCTGGCCCTGCAGTCTGCGGTGCTTCTGGCCGCGGTGCGGTTGGGGACTTTAAATCTTCGACCGCCGGCCTGCGGCCTACACCATCTTGAAGCCGCGGTCTCCGGTGGGGAGGCACCGATTCAGGACTTACCTGGACTTACCGTGACTGTACATCTGGACGCCCGCAGCGGCGACTGCGGGGGGTTGAGGTCCTGACCACGGGGGAAAATGGAGGAGGACTGGCCAAATGTTGTGCCTTCCACCACAGTGATGAATGCTGTGGTGGATGTTTGCGTTAAATCTTTTATCGTGTATTGTGTGTTTTTTCTTATTGTACCGCTGCTGGCAAATTCAAATTCATGACGAATAAAACTTGATTGAATGATTGGTTGATTGTTAGCTAGGGTAAGGTGAAAACAAAGTATACAAAGATAACATTTAATCAGGAGGACTGTCAGACTGGTCAGCGAACTAGGACGCGGAGAGATGGAGAGAGAGGGGAAGCATGGGTTACTTGAAGTTAGAGAAGTCAATGTTCATACCGCTGAGGTGTAAGCTGCCCAAGCGAAATACACATTAGTGTTCCTCCAACTTGCATTGAACCACACGCTGACAGTGGAGGAGGCCCAGGACAGAAAGGTCAGTATGGGAATGGGAGTCTAACCCTCATGAAGTGTGTTGTATAAATCCAAACAGGTTTTCATCTTTCTGGAGTTTGCTGAAGGAATTGCATTTGTCCCGTAATGTACAGATATGTATTGTTTGCCATTTGTGCCTTGAATTGGAGGGTTGGTCAAATGTCCACCCGGGGGTAATGCTACAATAAAGCCTCAGGATAGGAGGAAAGAACAGTTAGGATTAGGATTCACAAGTTTTAAACGGCAGAGCAATTGATTGTTTTGCTGAGCCTGATATTGGACGCACCATCAGGCGCGGCGGGCGAGGTGAAAGGCCACTTGGAGTGGAGTGGCAACCGGGTCTGACCTACCGCGCCTTCAACGTGAGCTGCGGGAGGCAGCCCCGGGGGACCCCCAAAGGTGGATGGTCGAGGAGGGACATCGCGTCCAAGGAAATTGATGGCTGGAGGCCTGCAACAGCCTGGGACTTGCCTGGAATGGGCAGCGCTCATGAGAACTAGAGCACGGGCTGGGAAGATGGTGCCAAAACATGACCCTTCGTGCATGCGGGCTCGGTAGACTATTTCTGTATGCTTGCTAATTGGGGATTGGAGGAGGGACAGGACAACACTTGGTGAGTGATAGGTGGGTACACATCAGGTGGGTGTATTCTTGGCAGATGATTGGACAAAGGCCAGAAATGAAAAGTCAACATGTGAGATAAGGATGAGAGGTGCGAATTGTGAAGTTAGAGGAAGGAATATAGGTGGAAGGGGGAAAATGGGTGCAATCAATTGGGGCACAGGGGAGGTGGGGAGGTGGAAGGAAGAGTGGGTTGTTTGTCATGACAGTTTATAGACGTCTGTAGGGCTGTGCACAGACCTTCTATGAGCTTCTGACCAGTTGATACTGAATCACCCAGAGAGTTGTGAATCTGTGGAATTATCTGCCATAGAAGGCAGTGGAGGCCAATTCACTGGATTTTATCAAGAGAGAATTAGATATAGCCCTTGGTGCTAATGGAATCAAGGATATAGGGGTAGAAAGCAGGAACAGGGTACTGATTTTGGATGATCAGCCATAGAGTCATCGAGTGATAGGGTGTGGAAACAGGCCCTTAGGCCCAACTTGCCCACACCGGCCAACAATGTCCCAGCTAACCTAGTCCCACTTGCCTGCGCTTGGCCATAACCCTCTAAACCTGTCGTATCCGTGTACCTGTCCAACTGTTTCTTAAACTACCTCAACTACCACCTCCTGGCAGCTTATTCCATACACCCACCACCCTCTGTGTGAAAAAGTTACCCCTCGGATTCCTATTAAATCTTTTCCCCTTCACCTTGAACCTATGTCCTCTGGTCCTTGATTCCCCTACTCTGGGCAAAAGACTCTGTGCATCTACCCGATCTATTCTTCTCATGATTTTGTATACCTCTATAAGATCTCCCCTTATGCTCCTACGCTCCATGGAATAGAGACCCAGCCTACTCAACCTCATATCGAATGGCCGTGCTGGCTCGAAGGGCAGGATGGCCTATGTTCCTAATTGTTACTGATTCATGTTTGTCCACCATATTCCACCCCTAAATATATTTGCATTTCCATCACAATATCCATAAACCCTTATCTATGCGGATTAACCTCGGACACAATCATCTGCTCTCTGCAATTATGATATTTGTTCTGGTGGATGACTTTTTCAATGTCATGCAATATAGCCATTGAGGTCCAGGAATGTTTTTGTATAATGACTGCTCCACGATGTTTTATCTACCACAGATGTGAAGTGACTGAATATGCAAGCTCAAGTAACAAGCAAGAGACAAACAGTCGAAATTACTGTTTAAGGGAGGATAAATGGGGTGGAAGATCGCAACCTTCACTTTTCGACTATTTCGCAATGTTACAAAATTTTGAGATTTTAAAATTCAAGTCTGCAATTTATCCCATCAGATAAAGCATAAAAATAAGTTTAATTTGACACCTAATTCACTTTCATATCTTCAGTATTAAAAAAGTTAGGGCCATTTTCATACTCGGAAATTAGCAACTTGCTTCCTATTGCTTTTCCACTGACTTAACACAAAAGTTGTGATCGAGGACAGTCAAAAGCCCATAACTTCCTTAAAAATTAAGAGAACTGAACTAAATTTTCAGTTATTATAGATTGAAGTATTCTGAAACAAATATGAAACAATCTTACTTGGATGACATGAAATTAAAGCATATAATTAGTTAGTTACCCAATTGTAGCCAATTACAAAATTCAATTACTAGATCTGAACATCTATCCATTTCTTAAGAAAAAATTAAACAAAAAATTTAAAACCTAAGTGTCCAATTAACAGTCACACAATAATTCACAATAAAACATGATTTTTAAATCTAATTGTCATTAATTTATAGGCCAAATTGAAGGAATTCAGTGTTTAATGCCTGTAAATTAATGGGCATTTTAAACAGCTCGCGAGTGGGATTTTATGGAACCCGATGTATTGGAACGGTTGCGGTGAATTTAAACCCAATATCAGCAGGAAAAATCTGCCGGTTCGTATGGGGGCTAAATCACCGTTTCGCAACATGAAATGTTGATTAAAGTCCGCTAAAAAAGCAAGTTTATATGAAAAAATAAACAGCTGTCACTTACCTGTCCCCTACGTAAAATCGGTCCCCATTGTCGGCATTCACGGCATTAGGAGCTAATTTTTATTTTACTACAGCGCAGAAATAGTTGGGCTATTTATTTTAAAAAATGGACTTAACGGCAGTCGGAACGCATCTCCAAAAATAGCTCGCACTCCGACAACAGAAAGCTCTGGATGGCATGGGGAAAACCGCATTTTAACCCCGCCCCCCCCAAAGGCGCCAACGTCGCGCACACGGCCAGCGGCAGAACTGGAGCACCGCTAAAGGTAAGTTTTGTAACATACCTAGACTATTGCAATCAATTCGACGTGCACAAACGGAAGATCAAATAGAACAAGTTGTCCTACAACGTTAGGCTATGCACGTCGCACGAAAGAAGAAGAGGGAGGATTGATTATTTTCCTATTTAACACACTATTGTGATGATTTATAGATATAATTTATATATTATAAAGTGGGAAATAGTTACAAGGCACTGTATCAAAATTTATAGTGATGCATAAATTGGAAATGTAATAAGCAGTGAAGGTGACAGTAAAGGATTTCAAGAGATGAACAAGATTCAAGAGAGTTTATTGTCATGTATCCCAGATAGGACAATGCAATTCTTGCTTCACAACAGATAGAGGCATAAATAAATACAGAACTGATCAGTGTGACCATATACCATTGAATATATATATATATATATAGGATATGACTACGTAAAGACCCCGCCAGCATGCATGCGCGACATATCGTCGACCGCATGTCGAAGCGACAGATAGGGATGAGGATCGCTCCTCCACCGGAACGGACCTGCAGGTAAGGTGAACTAACCTGAGGTCATTGTTTTTTCTTTCAGGGACTCTGTGGGACAGAGTACCCCACCAAGGGGCCGCCTCGAAAGACTGACTGCGGTCCGTGGGCAGCCAGCGGCGGCAAAAGACTTCACGGCAATGTTACCGGGAAGTCAGGCAGCCCGTTGACCCGGCAGGGCCCGGGCTCGGAGACTCGCCGTTCGCGGGTAGCGACGGCAGAGCAGCAGCCCCGACTCAACGCCGCAGCCCACAGGAACACAGCAGACTGGCGGCAATGTTACCGGGAAGTCGGGCAAGCCCGTTGACCCAGCAGGGTCCGGGCTCGATAATCCCGCATGGAGAGGATGGGGAGCGTTAGCTCCAACGTGACACACTCCAGTAGGAGTCTGGTCACCGTGGGTCTCCTAGCAGACCCACGGCAGTACCCTTTACAGGGCTGCCAAATGCTCACCCTCTTCGCGGGGGAGCATAAGGAGTCAGGTCTGGGCTGACTCTGAAGAGGGGGTGTTGGCAGAAGAATACAACATGCTAGGGGTGCAAGAAGAGGAGCTACTCGGGCTGTTTTCGGGACAACCTGCCCAAACAGGTAAAAGGCCTCGATAAAGAGCAGCACCCTTACACATCCATCAGCAGGCTGCGTTATCACACCGAAAGAAAAGCGATACAACCTACACAAAGGTTTTTCTCAGGCCATGTCCCAGAATGGCCTTCCTGGAAGATGCATCAACCCCACACCACAACGCCTCCACCTCCCAGGAACCAAGGAAGGAGGAAACCAACACAGCACCATCGGTAACCATGGAGGTAGGTGGGTCTGGTTGCCCTCGGAACATAGTATGTGTAACTTCTTCACGGGTTTGGGGAAGGTTACACTTGTACAGGGAATAACTTCTGATCTTTTCATACTGCACAGTATTCAGCGATACAAAATTGAATTTGTTGACAAACTCCTCCTTTGCACCCAGCCAAAAGTTTGTGCTTTCACAAAAAAGAGAAAGTGGAAGGTCATGCGGAACTGTTAAAACTATATACTAAAGGAACTATAGAGGAAACCAAACATGAGTCTCTTTAGTTTGTATCAAACATCTTCACCCAAAACAAAAAAGATGTCGGATGCCGCATCTTGGGAAAATTCTATTTAATTTTGTTTTTGAATAGTGCAATCTATGTAATACTTTAAATTGTATTAAAGAGTGCCTAGCATTTAACAAACAGTGATGTATATGTTGTAAGCTTTCGTCCCATATTTCTGGCATTATTGGTTGGCCTAGTTCATTTTCCCATGATTGCCTATATATTTCCGTTATGGGTGCATCATTATGTAATAGGATATTATAAATATAAGATATCAATTTTTCTGTGTTAGGGTGTTTATTCAAACATTCATCAAGAATTTCTGTCTTTACCAGACACTCTTTGATACAATTTAAAGTTTTACATAGATTACACTTCTCGAAATCCAAATTAAACAGAATTTTCTCAAATGTTTCTGCTATAGGTGATAAATGTCAACACTTAGAAGCTAATCTAACGCACTCATTTACAAAATGTATAAAAATTACTAATTTTTGGTCAGAAATTTTTAAGATAATTTCGAAGGTAGATAATACAAATTTGACTCCAGATTCAAAATTAATTATATTAGGTATATTAGAAACTGATCAATCACTAACAATAAAACAAATAATTTTTATTGAATATAGTTTAATAATTGGTAAAAAATTAATATTAAGATTTTGGAAAGGTCCTACCTCCCCCACTATCAAAATGTGGATCACAGAAATGTCGGAGACACTCCATTTGGAAAGATTAAGACTTGTCCTTTTGGACAGGCTAGACCAGTTTAGAGGAACATGGTCTCCATTTATTGATTATCTAAAGGGACAAATTGGCTCAGTTCGAGGGCCTGACTGAAACCTGGATGAAGGAATAGATGAAGAATTATATATAATAGATCACTGATATATCTCCAATGAAGTATAGTTTGTTTAATAGTACACTCACATTATTGATTTTCTATTTTTATTTTTATTTTATTTTTCTCTATTATTTCTCACTATCACTTTCTCTCTGTAATAAAAATAATAAAAAGTATAGAAGTACAAACAAGAATGATTGTAAACTTTAAAAATATTAAGAATGTGTGACGAATAATATATTCTTTTTCTTTTTTTCACATTTTAATTCGTCTTTATGTATTTACTTCTAATAAAAAATATTTTACAAGAATTTCTGTCTTTCTATTTCTATAGACCTGTGTATTTGATTTAGCGTAGTCTCTAAGTTGTAGGTATCTAAAGTAGTCATTTGAGTGAAGCCCATAAATTTGTTGTAGTTCCTGAAATGAGAGGAATGTACCTTTCCTATAGAGATGACCCATCTTTGTAAGTCCGTGATTTTTCCATTGTAAAAAACCTTTATCCATCATTGAGGGTTTAAATGTAGGGTTGTTTACAATGGGAAGAGGTAGTGGTAAATTAGCCAATTTTAGTGTCTTCTTTAATTGTTTCCAAATGCGTATTCCACTATATATTATGGGGTTTTCATTATATGTTTTTTTGCTTAATTTAGTAATTAGCAAATAAGAAGTGCTTTTTATTTATTCTGTGGTTCTTATAATCCCAGATAAAATTGGTGACTAGAGTCAACCATTTAGAAAAAAGGGTTTTGGGAGATATATCAGGATTAATTGAAAGAGGTACAATAATTGCGGGAGAAAAATCATTTTTATTGCATTAATTCTACCCAACATTGAGATAGGTAATGTTTTCCAATATAAAATATTCTAATGTAATTTGTTCAATAGAGGCGGAAAGTTAAATTTAAATAAAGAAGTATATGTCTTTGTTATATAAATTCCAAGATATTTAAATTTTTCATTTACTATTTTAAAAGGAAATTGTTGTAATATATGTGGGTTACTTTCCATTATTGGCATGATTTCACTTTGATTCCAATTAATTCTGTATCCTGAAAACGAGCCATATTGAGTTATTAAATTTAATACGTTTGGGATACTAACTTCAGGTTTTGTAATGTAAATTAATACATCGTCTGCATATAAGGAAATTTTATTCTCAGTATCTTTAGTGTTATACCCATATATTTCAGGATGGGACCTCGCGCTTTCTGCTAATGGTTCTATTGCGAGTGCGAATAATAGCGGGGATAACGGACATCCTTGTCTACAGCCTCTAGATAAGTTAAATTTAGCTGATAACATTTGATTTGTCGATATTCTAGCTGTTGGGTTAGTATATAAAAGTTTTACCCATGTACTAAACTTCTCGCCCAATTGAAAAATTTTCATAACCGAAAATAAATAGGGCCATTCCACCTGGTCGAAAGCTTTCTCAGCATCTAACGAAATAATTGATAGATCTTTGTTAGTACTTCTCTTTGAGTATATAATATTGAATAATCGTCTCGGGTTATATGAAGAGTAGCGTTTTGGTATAAATCCTGTTTGGTCCGGGTGTATTAATTTATTAATCACTGTGCCTAATCTTTGTGCTAGGATTTTAGTTAATATTTGTTGATCAGTATTTAGGAGAGCTATAGCTCTATATGAACCTGGATCATCCAGGTCCTTATCTATTTTTGGTATAAGTGTTATTATGGATTAATTTAGCGTTTCTGGTAATTTCTGTTGGGTATAGATATGTTCGTACAGTGTCTTTAAACACGGAGCAATCAGGTCATAGAAGGTTTTATAGAATTCGGAGCCTATGCCATCAGGGCCCGGGGATTTACCATTTTTTAGAGATCTGATAGACTCTTCAATTTCTTTTACTGTAATTTCAGCATTTAATAATTCTCTATATTTCAAATCTAACCCTTTAAGATTGCATTTTTGTAGGAATGCTTCTGTTCCTGTCCGGTGATCTATCATTTTAGCAGAGTAAAGGTTTTGATAATATTGCAGAAATCTCTCATTAATATCCTTGGATTGTACTAGTGGTTCTCCTGTTTCTGATTTAATCCTATGAATTTTTTTTTCCCCGTCCAGTTTCCGTAATTGACGAGCCAATAATTTTTGAGGTTTATCACCAAATTCAAAATGTAATTGTTTAGTATATTGGTAAAATTTTACAACTTGGTCTTAATATGTTTTATTTAATTTATATTTCAATGCTGCAATTTTATTGTGTTTTATCATAGTTGGTGTAGCTGCATTTTCTATGTCTAATTGTTTTACTTCCCTTTCCAATGCCTGTTTAGCCCGATTCTCTTTATCATGAAATGCTTGGGAGGAGATCATAGCTCCTCGAGTAAATGCTTTAAATGTTTCCCAAAGTAGGGAGGCAGATGTTTCAGGGTTATCATTGATTTCAAAGAACATATTAATCTGTTTAGTGAGATATTCCTGACATGCTTTTTCCTTTAAAATTTGTGGATTGAGTCTCCATTGTAACTGTTTCTCCGTCCTTCCATTTAATTTAATCATGAATGTTAAGGGGGCATGGTCCGAGATTATAATATTGTGATATTTCGAGTTATAAGTAAATGGAATAAGCTTGGAGTCCACCAAAAAATAATCTATTCTCTAATATGTTTCATGTACCGATGAATAAAATGAATATTCTCGTCCGATTGGGTTTTCTATTTTCCAAACATCCTTGATATTACTAGTATCTATATATGCATTTAATAAGTCACTGGACTGCGATTTTGTTTTCCGTTGTCTTGATGATCTATCTAAATAGGGGTCTAATGTACAATTTAAGTCTCCTCCGATTATTAAATTGTGTTGTATTAATTCTAGAATTGTATTAAATATTTTCTTTTAAAAAAAGGGACTATCAAAATTTGGTCCATAAACATTAATAAGTGTCAGTTTTTGTGCATATAATTCACCTATTAATACAATATCTACCACCACTGTCCGTTATATGTTTAAAAGGTATCCCTTTACGGATTAGTATTGCAACACCTCTGGATTTATGTGTGAATGAGGAATGATATGCTTTATCAATCCATTTAGCTTTCAATCTATGCTCTGCATTCTTTTTAAGGTGGATTTCCTGAAGAAATATTACATCTGTTTTAAGTGCTTTTAAATGTGCTAATACTTTACATCTCTTGATTGGTTCGTTAATACCCTTAACGTTCCAACTACAAAATGTTATTCTTTCACCCCCAATCTTCATATTCAAATCTTGCATCTTTTGTTTAGGGAGGTCTATAAAAGAGCAGATGGTTCAGGACTGTCTTATGAACAAAGACTGCATAGACTCGGTTTATACTCTCTAGAATTTAGGAGATTGAGAGGGGATCTTATAGAAACTTACAAGATTCTTAACGGGTTGGACAGGCTAGATGCAGGAAGATTGTTCCCGATGTTGGGGACGTCCAGGACAAGGGGTCACAGCTTAAGGATAAGGGGGAAATCCTTTAGGACCGAGATGAGAAGGAATTTTTTCACACAGAGAGTGGTGGGTCTCTGGAATTCTCTGCCACAGAGGGTAGTTGAGGCCAGTTCATTGGATATATTTAAGAGGGAGTTAGATGTGGCCCTTGTGGCTAAGGGGATCAGAGGGTATGGAGAGAAGGCAGGTACGGGATACTGAGTTGGATGATCAGCCATGATCATATTGAATGGCGGTGCAGGCTCGAAGGGCCGAATGGCCTATTCCTGCACCTAATTTCTATGTTTCTATGTTTCTATGTTCAGCTCAACAAGCCCGACATTACACCCGAACATCAGATAGATGAATTTTAAGTCTCGTTGGTCTTTCTTGCGTACATATCTCCTTTGATAAAACTTATGACCCCAATCAAACTTAAAATTATAATAAAGTATTATATTGAAAAAGTGATAGAATAAGTGGTTAGTAAAGTGAAAAAAAGAAAGATCAAAACTACATCGATGAGTAGTGCAGTTAGTGATAGCCATACTAACATGGCTAGCCATCTACCGACTTCCGTAGCCTTTGAAAAATAACTTAACTAGCTCCATGCTCTCATTAAGATGACATTTCCATAGCAATATTTTACCGGTGTGTGGGGGGGGGGGAACATTTTATGTTCCAAAGTATTCATATTCTATTAATAAAAAAATATATATTGTTTTTAAATAAAAAGGTAACTATTAGATAAAATAGATAACAGAAGAGGAGAAAAAAAGGGTGAAATCAAGTTTTAAATCCAACCGTACTTATAATTGCCATTTTAACTAATTCTAAGTAATTCAATTATAAGTAATTAGTAACCATTAGTAATAGTTATTAGTAGTACCGCGCAGTTATAATTAGTATTTATCAGTTATTGATGTTAATAGTAACTATGAGTACAACATGTCCATAGGGAAAGCCTTATTCAGCCATCCTCATCCAATTTCAATTGTCCTTAGGTATAACAGCCTAAGTTCCATCCAATCTTTACAAAGTTACATTGTTCGTTGATTTGTAGGTGATTTGTAATTAATATTCAGTCATCAGGCACGTTCTTGATCATCTGGGCGAACTCCAATGCATCCTTAGGGTTGGTAAAGATATGTTCATTCTGATTGTAGGTAACTCTTAATGTAGCTGGGTACATCAAGCCATACTTCAGATCTTTCACATCCTTAAGTATTATTTTTGTCTCTTTAAACAGCGCTCTCTTCCTGGAGACCTCCACAGGATAATCTCGGTAGATACTGATGTTATCTCCATCGTATATGAGATTCCTGGTACGAACAATTTTTTTCATCATCTCCTCCAGTACATGGTCGTATTGCACCTTTACTATCATTTGTCTTGGTGGGGCATCTGCCTGGGGGCGACGTCTCATCACTCTATGTGCTCGACCTAGCAGAGGCTTTTGATCCAGATTTAAGACTTTTTGCAATAAGTCTGCAGCGAATTCGCGGGGGTCTCGTTTCCCCTCTCTTCCTTCTTGAATGCCGACAATTCTTACATTCTGATGCCTCTGACGTCCTTCCAGTTCAGTGCATTTTTCAGTTATTTTACTCAGTAATTCTGATAGGCGTTGGTTTTCTCTGATAAGCTGTTTTGTTGTATCAGCACTTGTTGAAGCAATCTCCTCTAAATTGGTTATTGCTATAGTCTGTTGATTCAGTGCTTTCTCAATGGGCTCCAACCTGTCATTAAAGCTGGACTCCACCGAGTTGATTTTGACATCCATCTCTGTAATCTGTTGATCCATCTTTTCTTCCGTTTCTTTCTTCCATTTTTACGATAATTCAAGGACGGTGGAGTTGATTTCTTCCTTCATTTCCTCCTTAAACTCTTCCTTAAAAATTTGAAGTTCTTCTTTAAAATTCACTCTCTTCAATTCTTCCTTTATATTTTTAATTTCCTGAGTTAGAAAAATCCGAAGATCCTCTATCTCAGATTTTTTAGGCTTTGGCTTCCTCGAAACATCTTCCTGGGACGACGTTGTACCTGAGCCCGAGGCTTCAGTTGGGCCTACTTCTTCCGGTGCCTGTTTTGGCCTGGCAGTCCGTTTCGGTAGCTTGGGGGGGGGGGGGGGGGGGGGGGTGGTATGTTGCAGAGACATACCGGAGTCGTGCGCCTGATAACGTCACTCGCGCGTTGCAGGTAGCCGGTGCAGTAACAGCAGGTAGGTCCGTTTTTCTCCCCGTTTTTCTGCGATTTTTTTAATGGAGCTAGCTGGCGCTGGTTTCTAGCCCAGCATAGCGCCACCGGAAGTCAATAAACACAAATTTAACATCCACCACAGTGAGTTCACCAGGCACCTCCTCACTGTGATGGAAGGCAAAAGTCTTAAAGTATCTGTCTCTTCCCTCCTTGTTCTCCCTCTGCGCTGAGGCCATCCAGGCCTCCGATGATGTGACCCCACCGGGTGATGGTAAGTAAGTCAGTCCCGCGGCTGAATCCAGCTCCGCAAACGGGCCGATTCAAACTCCGCGGCCCGGGGTGGTCGAAGCTGCCGCCCTCCATTCCAGCGGTCAGCAATGTAAGGCCACACTCCGGGTCATTTTCACCCCCGCAATTTGGGCAGGAGAAGTTGCCGTTGCGGGAGCTCTGAAAAGCGGTTTCCCACCAGGGAACCATGAGCACCCGATGTCACCGTCCACCGGGCCTGCGGCTGGAAACTCCGAAGCTCCGGAGTCAGGTCACAGCTGACTCTCCACGCTCCGAAGCCAGCTAGCTCCACGATGGTGAGTCTGCAGGCTCCGCAACTGGAGCCCCCAGGTCGTTCCGGTTGGAGGCCGCTCCATGGTGCTAGGCCCCAACGACAACGGAGACCCGACAGGGAAAAGGTCGGGTCCCCCATACAGGGAACAGATTTAAAAGCTTACCCCCCACATAAACATAGTTAAAAACAATATATAAACTACAACCAAACTATACACTCAACAGGACAAAAATTTAAAAAAGACAGACGGACTGCAGAGGCCACTGCCGCGAGGAGCCGCCATCTTGTATACATGTGGTATTAGATCCAGAATATGATACATTGAGGCATAAAGCATAAAAGATAGACTCTTGCATGTCTTCCTTTTTGCTGTGTTTTCAACTCACTCTTTCCCTAAGACCGCCTTACAATAACATGCACAGACTGCAGTAACTCAGTGGGACAGGCAACAACGCTGGAGAGAAGGAATAGGTGACGTTTTGGGTCGAGACCATTCATCAGACTCGGAGTCTGCTAAGCATCTCTGGAGACTCAGAGGGATCTTGACCCTAAACGCCACCCATTCCTTCTCTCCAGAGATGCTGCCTGTCCCACTGAGTTACTCTAGCATTTTGTGTTGATCTTCAGTTGAAACCAGCGTCTGCAATTCCTTCCTACACAACATACACAGGCAACTCTCCTGGTGTTGCTGTTGCAAAATCCTTTGAAGTGCTTTTTGGGGCTGTCATGCATCTCGGGAGATGTCATCCCAAATGTACACAATCATCGGTTAAAGACCTCATAATCTCAGGAAAAATGCATCTTGGATTTAGTTTAGGTTAGAGATATAGCGCAGAAGCAGGGCTTTCAGCCCACCGAGCACACCGACCAGTGGGACAATTTACATTAATTCCAAATCAATTAACCTACAAACCTGTGTGTCTTTGGAGTGTGGGAGGAAATCGAAAACCTTGGAGGAAACCCACGCAAGTCACGGGGAGACCGTGCAAACTCTGTACAGACACCACCCACAGTCAGGATCGAACCCCGGTCTCTGGCGCTGTAAGGCAACAACTGTACGACTGCAGCACCGTGCCTAATCCTCCACCACCACTATATTTGCCGTTTGTATTTGAGGCAATCCTTAATTCCTTGCCAATTCCATTCAATAGTAGGATTGCTTAGATTCTCCTACTCTGGTTGCCAGAGTGTGGTTCTGAATGACCTCAATGATAGGAGTCATAGGTAAACGACGTTCATTAATGAGTGCATTGAATGAGTAATGTCCGTATAGCTGACATGCCAAACCTAAATAAAGCATGCTTTGCTCAAGTTAAGGAGAATGGCTCCAGGGATGAGAAATTGCAGTTACATGGGTGAACATCTCAAGTAGGTTTCCACGTGGGCAAAGAAAAGCAAGAGGATTGCAACAGAGATGTTTAGCTCTAATGTCTGGCTGAGATATTAAACTAATGCAAAATATTTTCCAGTGGCTGGAGACTGAATAATGTGAGGTAACAGAATGAAGGTGATTGGGAAAAGGTGAGGAGCTTTTCCCGATATAACTGATCAAGATTTGGAACGCATAGCTTGACGAGCTTTGGATAGGAATTCAGTAACCACCTTCAACAAATGATTTGGATATATATATGATGGGGAAATAAAAATATAGGTAGCAGGGAAAATGCAGGGGAGTGAGATTAACCTGTTTAGTCTACTGCAAACCCAATGGTCGTTGGATGGGTTTTACCACCTTATTTGACCCTGCAGTCGTATGATCTTTGCCATGTTGCTTGCGGCACTGATTGCAAATCCAAACAGTTCTTGACAGTTCTGTATAGGTGAAAAATCCAGGCGAGGTCTGGTCTCTTTGAGGTCAAAATGGATTTTATACCAGTCAACACAATATTGGAATGCAGCTAATTATGTGCCTTTATTGGATGTTTAGGCAAGCTCTTCACCAGTGTCAATGTCTCGGTCCGTAATAAGACTCAAGGACTCTAGTCATTAACCATCAGCAGTTAGACAAAAATGCTGGGGAAACTCAGCGGGTGAGGCAGCATCTACGGAGTGAAGGAAATAGGTGACGTTTCGGGTCGAGACCTTTCTTCAGACTTCTCCCTCCCCCTGAACGTACAGCCCTCCACTCACTCTGCACCAACCCAGACTGGGTGATCAAACTTGCCGACAAGGGAGGTGCCGTGGTAGTCTGGCGCGCTGATCTCTACAAGTCTGAGGCCACGCGCCAACTCTCAGACACCTCCTCCTTATCCTTGGACCATGAACCCACAGACCCAGAGCACCAGGTCACTATCTCTAACACTATCACTGGCTTCAATTCCTGCCCTCCAACCTCATCATTCCTCAGCCCCGCACGGCCCAATTTTACCTTCTCCCCCAAAATCCCCAAACCTGACTGTCCTGGTAGACCCATTGCTTCTGCCTGTTCGTGCCCCACTAAACTTATTTCCACATACCTGAACCATCCTGGTTAAATCACTCCCTACCTATGTCCAAGACACCTCACACGCTCTTCATCTCCTCCATGACTTCCGTTCTCTAGGCCCCCATTCCCTCATCTGCAAGTTTAACAACCATCAGCAGTTGGTTTATTTTACTTGCTCAAGGGGAAATGTGTCTCAGTCAAAGGCTGTGATCACATCTCCAATGTCAGTCGACCTTTACAGGATATTTATACTCAAAGAAGATGACTATTGATAATGTACAGAGGCAAAGTAGATCAACGTGTTAATCATCAGGGCTGCACGTAATACACAAGGAGATGACTTGTGTTGATCAACATCATCCTGGCCACACACTCATCTCCCCGCTACCTTCAGGTGCCTGAAGACCGCAACGTCCAGGTTCAGAAACAGCTTCACCCCCACAGACATCAGGCTATTGAACTCAACTCAAACAAAACTCTGAACATTAATAGCCCATTATCTGTTTATTTGCACTTTATCTGTTTATTTATTCTTGTGTGTATATATTTATACAATGGTACATGGACACACTGATCTGTTCTGTATTCATGCCTTCTATATTCTGTTGTGCTGAAGCAAAGCAAGAATTTAATTGTCCTATCTGGGACACATGACAATAAACTCTCTTGAATCTTGACCATGTTGCTGAGTTTGCATCAATCACCCAGGTTTCAGTTTATTGTCACATGTACTGAGATACAATGCAAAGCTTTTGTTGCATGCTAACCAGTTAGCGGAAAGACAGTACCTGATTACATCGAGTCATAGATACAATGTGGAAACAGGCCCTTTGGCCCAACTTGCCCACACTGGCCAACAATGTCCCACACACGCTAGTCCCACCTGCCCGTGTTTGGCCCATATCCCTCTAAACCTGTTCTATATAAGTACTTGTCTAACTGTTTTTCAAATGTTGGGATAGTCCTTGCCTCAACTACCTCCTCTGGCAGCCTGTTCCATACACCCACCACCCTTTGTGTAAAAAATTTACCCCTCAGATTTCTATTAATTATTTTCCCCTTCGCCATAAACCTATGTCCTCTGGTCCTCGATTCACCTACTCTGGACAAGAGACTCTTTGCAGCTACAAGTCTCAAGAAGGGTCCCGACCCAAAACGTCACCCATTCCTTCTCTCCAGAGATGCTGCCTGCCCCGCTGAGTTACTCCAGAATTTGCTGTCTATCTTCGGTTTAAACCAGCATCTGCAATTCTTTCCTACACACTGTGCATCTATTCCCCTCGTGATTTTATACAACGCTATAAGATCACCCCTTATCCACCCGTGCTCCAAGCAGTAGAGTCCCAGCCTACTCAACCTCTCCCAATTGAGCCATTTACAGTGTGTAGACATATGGTAAGTGAATAAAGTTTAGTGCAAAGTAAGCCAACAAAGTCTGATCAAAGATAGTCTGAGGGTCACCAATGAGGTAGATAGCAGTTCAGGATGGTTCAGTTACACCATTGTGTCAAGTATCCCATTGGACTTTGGGATAGTAAAGATTTTACCTCTACACTAGTACACCCGGATACTGTTGATGATTCCTTCAAAGTCAAATGCAATGCCTTAAGGGCCTGTCCCACTAGCGCGCGATTAGACGCGACAAGCGCGACCTACCGTGGTCGCTTTAGTCGCCCGGCCTCGCGTGACCCTGTCCCACTGCGATCGCCGGAGTCTCGTCGAGTTGTGTGTAGCTGGTGTTGACATCGCGCGTAGTGTCCAAAAACCGACACTGCTTAAAAAATTACGCGCGGCAAAATCCTGTCGCGCAGAACGTGATTAACGTGATGACGTTTTGACGTTGTGCGTCTTCAGCGTGGCGTTGCGTGATGACGTCACTGCCCGACGTCGTGCAACGCGCATGCTCATGCGCATCGTCACGTGATGAAAAATAACGTCCTTCCTTCGGACGTCGCGCGTGTAATCGCGCGCTAGTGGGGCAGGCCCTTCACTCGCACCGGGATCGCCTGACCCCCACGCGACCCCCGCGTCCGAATTTGTCGCGCTTGTCGCGTCTAATCGCGCGCTAGTGGGACAGGCCCTTAACCCAGACGCCGGTGAGCATTCTCATTCAGCTCGAGTAACCCTGAAATACAGTGCTCTGAGCATGGCAATGTGCTGCTGTCGGAGGCAGTGATGTGTCTAACTGTGCTCAGTGCCTCCTGCTGATTAAAGGGGACCCTAATTCCAATTGATTTAGGGGTCCCTGGACAGAGTCGAGGGAGGAGGTATAGGGACAGGTGTTGCATCTCCTACAGTTGTCTCTTTGTGGTCTCAGCATTTGATTCTAACACCCTATTTCCAAAGCTGTTTTATGAAATGATCCTGCGATCATATGCTGGCCCATAACCGTATCTGCAACATAATGTCTCCTGCAATATAAGACCATTTAGCAAACAGTTTTGCGAACAATTTGATCGTTCTGACTACTCCTTGTTTGATAACTCATTCCCATGACATTCCGATCCGTAGACATTCCCTGATATACAGGCACTCCTGATAAGACCCTTTGTTGATACCAATCACTATTGGGCATGTAACAACAGGCTAATAGATAAGCTTTTATCTCTGCAACTGTGTGGCCCACTCGCTCATCTCTATCACTGACTTTCAACATAGTCAAAACAAATGGAAAGATTCAAAGGACGATTGTACGTCAACTATCTCAGTCCATGTTTAATTTACGTTTGTTTTTTGAAACATTCATTATTTTGTTTACATGTATGAATCCTGGCAATATCTTCCAGGGTTGCCAAATCAGCTGTCCTTATGATAAGGTCAGCAATGCACGAGAATCCATTACAAAAAGTCTTATTCTTTACTAGAATAAACCTGGACTTTTTTACCAATGATTCCCCGAATAAGACAAACTGCTGACTTTCCTTGTCAGACATTTCTTCACTTTCTCCGCCTGCGGTTTATTTTAGAAGCATTGTGTTGCAGATTATGGGGCCAGCATTTGATTGCAGGATCATTTCATAAAACAGCTTGGGAAATGGGTTATTTAAAATCAAATGCTGAGAATACAAGGAGACAAGTATGATGAAGGATTGTGGATTTATAAAAGTGATGCATCAACAGCGAGCAAGACCTGCCAATTGAAAAAGGAGAAATGGAATGATTCAATCTAGCAATGTTACAAAATTTTGAGATTTAAAAAATCAAGTCTGCAATTTATCCCATCAGATAAAGCATAAAAAGAAGTTTAATTTGACACCTATTTCACTTTCATATCTTCAGTATTAAGAAAGTTATGACCATTTACATACTCGGAAATTAGCACCTTGTTCCCCATTGCCTTTCAATTGACTTAACTCAAAAGCTGTGATCGAGATCCGTTAAAAGCCCATAACTTTCTTAAAAATTAAGAGAACTCAATGACATTTTCAGTAATTATAGATTGAAGCATTCTGAAACAAATATGAAACAATCTTACTTGATGACCTGAAATTAAAACATATAATTAGTTAGTTATCTAATTGTAGCTAATTACAAAATTCAATGAGATCTAAACATCTATCCATTTCTTAAGAAAATACTTTTTTTTATATTGCCTAAGTGTCCAAATAACATTCACACAATAATCCACAATATAACGTAATTTTTAAATCTCATTTTCATGAATTCTAGGCCAAATGGAAGGAATTTAGTGTTTAATGCCTGTAAATTAATGGCCATTTAAATCAACTAGCGAGTGGGTTTTAGTGGAATGCGGTGGATTGGAACGTTGCGGTTTGCGGTGAAGTTGGGAGGAAAAATACTGTTGGTTCATACATTTTTTTGGACCCCATTTCGCAACATGAAAATATTATTAAAGCCTCCATAAAAACCAACTTTTAATATAAAAATAAACTGTGTACATTTTTTTCTTGCCTACGCAAAATCCTTCCTGTTGTCGGCGCTCACGGCTTTTGAAGTGATTTTTAAATTACTCTAGTTAATAAATAATCTAGCGCAATTTAAAAATACCTTCATGAATGAAATGTCGGAGCGATTTTTCTTCCGCAACGAAATCGCCCGACATGGATCGATTTTCCCAGTCTGCAGAAAAATGGCACTTTAAGCCCGCCCCCCCCCCCCCCCCCCCGAAAGGCGCCAAAGTCACGCACACGGGGAGCGGCAGAACTGCAGCGCTGCTCAAGGTAAGTTTTGTAACATACCTATTCAATCACTTTGAATACATTAAAAAAAATCCCACAGCTGCGTTTTCCCACAAACATGAGCAGTTATTGCCAGAACCCGAGCTTGTAGCATAATAATGTTGAACAAAATAAATCAAATTTAATAAGCTTACCATTGCAATGTCTGCACGTGAGGTGTTCCACACCAGGGCATCTGAAATGGCCTAATTCTTCAGGGAACGGGGGTTCCCCTCCCTTACTATAGATGAGGCTCTCACCAGGTCTCTTCAATTCCCCGTAACACTGCTCTGTCTCCCCATCCCCCTACTCGTAACAAGGGCAGTCACCTTTCACCCCACTAACCGTCACATACAACAAATAGTCCTCCGTCATTTTCGCCACCTCCAACGTGACCCCATCACTTGCCACATCTTCCCATCTCCCCCCCCCCTCCCCACCTGTCTGCTTTCCACAAAGACCGCTCCCTCCGAAACTCCCTGCTCATTTCTTCCCTTCCCTCCCGCACCACCCCTTCCCCGGGCACTTTCCCTTGCAGCCGCAAGAGATGCTACACTTGTCGCTTTACCTCCCCCCTTGACTCCATTCAAGGACCCAAGCAGTCGTTCCAGGTGCGACAGAGGTTCACCTGCACCTCCTCCAACCTCATCTATTGCATCCGCTGCTCTAGATGTCAGCTGATCTACATCGGTGAGACCAAGCGTAGGCTTGGCGATCGTTTCGCCGAACACCTCCGCTCGGTCCACATTAACCTACCTGATCTCCCGGTGGCTCAGCACTTCAAATCCCCCACCCATTCCTTATCCGACCTTTCTGTCCTGGGCCTCCTCCATGGCCAGAGTGAGCACCACCGGAAATTTGAGGAGCAGCACCTCATATTCCGCTTGGGCAGTCTGAATAATGCTAGTGGCATAAACATTGACTTCTCCAATTTCCGGTAGTCCTTGCTGTCTCCCCCCCTTCTCAGCTCTCCCTCAGCCCTCTGGCTCCTCTTCTTCCTTTCTCCTTTCTTCTCCCTGCCCCCCCATACCCTACATCAGTCTGAAGAAGGGTTTCGGCCAGAAACGTTGCCTATTTCCTTCACTCCATAGATGCTGCCGCACCTGCTGAGTGTCTCCAGCACTTTTGTCTACCTGTTATAATTTTTGTGTTTGAAATAATTTCAAAAGTGCTGCCTGTTTATGACCTGGAGAAACTTTTGAATTTTTTATGACGGCAGGCTGAACATTCTTACAAGTTCACAACACTCGCTGATCCATATCATGAGTTGTTTGGGAAGGAACTACAAATGCTGGTTTATATCGAGTATAGATACAAAAAGCTGGAGTAACTCTGCAGGTCAGACAGCATCTCTGGAGAGAAGGAATTGCTAATGTTTCAGGTTGAGACTGAGAGTCAGGAGAAAGGGAAACGAGAGACAGAGACGGCGATGTTGAGAGATATGGAACAAATGAATGAAAGATTTGCAAAAAAGTAACAATGATAAAGGAAACAGGCCATTGTTAGCTGTGACCTAGGTGAAAACGAGTTACGGACAATGAGACCCAACAAGACTCAACAACATTATTATCTCAATGGGGTTAGGTTAGGTAAGGGGGAGGTACAGCAAGACCTGGGTGTCCTTGTACACCAGTCACCGAACGTTGGCGTGCAGGTACAGCAGGCAGTGAAGAAAACTAATGGAATGTTGGCCTTCATAACAAGAGGACTTCAGTATAGGAGTAAAGAGGTTCTTCTGCAGTTGTATAGGGCTCTGGTAAGATCACATCTGAAGTATTGTGTACAGTTTTGGTCTGCTAATTTGAGGAAGGACATCCATGTGATTGAGGCAGTGCAGCGTAGGTTCACGAAATTGATCCCTGGGATGGTGGGACTGTCATATGAAGAAAGATTGAAAAGACTAGGCTTGTATTCATTGGAGTTTAGAAGGATGAGGGGGAATCTTATAGAAACATATAACATTATAAAAGGACTGGACAAGCTAGATGCAGGGAAAATGTTCCCAATGTTGGGCGGGGCCAGAACCAGGAGCCACAGTCTTAGAATAAAGGGGAGGCCATTTAAGACTGAGCTGAGAAAAAACGTTTTCACCCAGACAGTTGTGAATTTGAGGAATTCCCTGCCACAGAGGGCAGTGGAGGCCAAGTCACTGGATGGATTTAAGAGAGAGTTAGATAGAGCTCTAGGGGCTAGTGTAATCAAGGGATATGGGGAGAAGGCAGGCACGGGTTATTGATTGGGGACGATCTGCCATGATCACAATGAATGGCGGTGCTGGCGTGAAGGGCCGAATGGCCTCCTCCTGCACCTATTTTCTATGTTTCTAAGAAGACTGGAGCTGCCACGCCTTGGGTGGGGGAGGGATGGAGAGAGAGGGAATCCAGGGGTTACTTGAAGTTGTAGAAATCAAGATTCGTCCCACTGCATTGTAAGTTGCCCAAGCAAAATATCAGATGCCGTTCCTCCAATTTGTGTTAATTGGCCTCATTATGACAATGGAGGAGGCCCAGGACAGAAATGTCAGTGTGGGAATGGGAGTTAAAGTGTTTGGCAACCGGGAGATCAAGTAGGCCCAGGCGGACTGTGTGTGTGTGTGTTAGCCCAATCTACGCTTGGTCTCGCCGATATATAACAGTCCACAACTTGAAACTCACAGCAATGGGAGTTTGTATGCTCTTCTGCAAGTGCTTGATTGTAGACTGTCTGGATGGTTACAGCTTCCGGACACAATAAAGCATTTTATAGCCTGCATAATACTTTTGAACAGTGTGCAAGATTACACATGCGTATATCCTGGAATCAAAATCTTTGGTGATGGAAGACACAGACCACATTTCTACATCTTGTGATGTTTTGAAAGTGTTGTTGCATTTTATTCATGTTTTTATGAATAGTACCTTTCCAAAAATATGTTCAGATTATTAGTATGAGACAATACTGTGGCGTCCGTATGGTTATCCAGATTTGGTGGAAGGCTCTAATTAAATAGATATAACCCAGGGATACGCCATTTATCTTCCAGTGATAGGAATCTTTAATATGCTCGAAGGATTATCCACTGTTTGACAAGTTTATTTACAATTGTCTCTGACTTTACTTCCTCATAAGGCAGCAATAGAAAGTAATATTCCAAAGACAGATATGAAATACTGTTCATTGAAAAAACATATTGAGGGAGTATGATGATAATATTTTACGATCTGCATCCTTCGGTAAACATATAAATGCTGGAAGATGCCAGCTGAAAATGTTCATAATCTGCAGTGTGGCTGAAACAAAGGTGCTGCCCTTCTGAATGGGTTTGTGAAATACCTGAAGAACTTTGAATCTGTAGTTGGTGATTTTGCCTCTGTAGATTTTTCCAGGTATAACGCTGAATTGTGCTGATTAGCATTACAAAGATGGAGGATAATTCACATAGTTTACTGGAAAACCGGGAGGCGAACAGATCATTTTTCACGTTTTTTTCTGAATTCAGGTCCCCCGACCAACTCATCGCAGTCACAATTGAGTCCGTGGTACTTGGGACGGTTTTTCTGATCTCCATGTTGGCTAATGTCTGCATGATCGTGCTTGTGGTAAAGGGCAAGAAGCTGGCCAATTTTCAGTGCTTTGTGCTAAACCTCTTCTTGGCCGATATTGTGTTTGTGGGGGTCATCCCAGTCGTCATCACTGTTCGCTGGACTGAATCCTGGACCCTTGGACCTTACGTGTGTCACATACTGTTCTTCATCATGGCCACAAGTGGCTGTGTGACCATCATCACCTTAGCTGCCATTAGCGTCGAGAGATCTACCGCCATTTTGAGTCTGCGCTTAAGGTCTCCTCTGGATTTGAAGTGGGTGACTGCCGTTGTGCTGACCATTTGGTTATTTTCAGCCCTTACATCTCTGCCGCTATGCATTTATTTTCAGATGATGACTGTCCAGGTCAAAGGCCAGGTAAGACTGATCTAAATAATTTAACGTGTAGGAAAGTTTACACTGAAGATAGACACAAATTGTATGGAGTATCTCAACAGGACAGGTAGCATCTCTGGAGAGAAGGAATGGGCAATGTGTAGAGTTCCTTCTCTCCAGAGATGCTGCCTGTCCCGCTGAGTTAAACCCCTGTCCCACGGTACGAGTTCATTCCATGAGTTCTCCCGAGTTTGCCTTGATTCGAACTCGGAGATTTACGGTAATGGCCACTCGTCGGTACTAGGGGCTCGCGTGGACATTTTTCATCGTGTTGAAAAATCTTCACGAGTCTTCCCGTGCTTACCTGCCTTTAGCGAATCTTCCCGAGTACCTACCGTTAGCGTTAAGAGACGTCCCCGACCTCCGACGTACCCGCTACGTTCATTCTCCATGCTTACCACGAGTTTGATTTTTTTTAAAACTTGGGAGAGCTCTTGGAATGAACTCGCACTGTGGGACAGGGCTATTACTGCAGCACTTTATGTCTATCTAAATAATTTAATGTCAGTCCAGCACATGGCAATCTTGAAATATTAATAAAAATTTGCACTGAAGGATTTGAAATGATTATTTTAAATTCCAGGTCTACACCAACACAGCCTTGTTATATCAATGTCACAGCAGTTCACTGTTTGGTCTCTTGAAGCTCGGCTTACTGTAAACTCCACATTTTGATTAGCTTCTTATCAAATGCTTCGGGAGAAATAGAGTAATGGTGGGAGAGGTGAAACTTGTTGTTTTGGAATTTCGGCATAAGTATTTGAATTCCCAAATCCCAATCAGCTGATGATACAAGAATAGACACAGTTTGGAGTATAATTGTTCTATTAGCTTTGTGCATGCCATGTCTGTGGTAAAGGTCCAAACCCTATGATTGTCACGGTGACTAAATATGCCAAGATCAAATACTGAATTTCAAACCTTTACTGGTGTTTTGAAGATCATATTCTAAGCTTCTATTAATTGTATCATGAATATTGCAAAGCAGCAGTGTTTCCCCTCTTTTATCAACTATTCTAACTTGTAAAAATGAGAAATATGTAATAAATATAAAAAGATAAGAGAAATACTCCGGAGGGTTATCGAATCTTAAAGTCAGAAAAGTCATAGAGTGATACAGTGTGGAAACTGGCCCTTTGGCCCAACTCGCCCACACTGGCCAACATGTCCCAGCTACACTAGTCCCACCTGCCTGCATTTGGCCCATTTCCATCCAAACCTGTCCTATCCATGTACTTGTCTAACTGTTTCTTAAACGATGGGATAGTCCCAGCCTCAACTACTCATCTGGCAGCTTGATCCATAAACCAACCACCCTTTAATCAGATTCCAATTAAATCTTTTCATCTTTACCTTGGACCTATGTCATCTGGTCCTCGATTCCCCTACTCTGGGCAAGAGACTCTGTGCGTCTACCCGATCTATTCCTCTCTTGATTTTATACACCTCTATAAGATCACCCCTCATCCTCCTTCGCTCCAAGGAATAGAGACCCAGCCTACTCAACCTCTCCTTAGAGCTCAGACTCCCTAGTCCTGGCAACATCCTTGTAAAATTAACATATGATGAATTTGGCATTGTGGTATTTTTTGCATCAACCCAGATTAAGCAACTATTTTTCTCACCTACTCTCTCAGCTGGAGCTAACAAAATAGGTATATTTTTCAGGAACCTTGTTTTATTTCTAGCCACTGATGTTTAGAAGGGAATGGGGGCCCTAATGAATGCACTTTGTACACATTTAGAGAGCTGGCCCATTTGTAAAACAAGTGAGAGTCGTTGCTAGGGGAAGACGTGAAAAAGCCATAGTTCTCGGGACATCAGCATTAATTCATAACAACTCAACTAGTCGGGTTGTAATTGAATAAAATAACTTATTAATTCAAAAAAACATGCAGCTACCTCCAAAATAGGGTTTAATAGTAATTTTTTTTTAAAATGTTGACTAAACGCAATGTCATCCTAACTGAGGTCATCATAAAATCCTACAATTAATTGTACAATTAAATATTGTAAAATAACTCAGACATATGATGTTGAAAAATGTCCTTGTATTGAAAGTGCTGCAAGCATGCATAAATAGAAGAGTAAAGCCTAATCATATATTGGCAGCTGTTTATAGGTGATCCCTGTGTTACGAGCGTTCAAGTTATGGGAATTTGTCCTTGCACAATTCACAAATGGCCATCGCCAAACGCAATGGCAGCCTTTGCGTCACGTCATATCATGCTCTCGCTCATTTTCTAGGATTGAAAATTTCTACGAACATTAATCTATAATGTTTTATTATTAATGTTTTATGTGTCATTCTTAATTGTTTCCTGTATGTCGTGTTGTCACTTGCGTGTGGAGCACCAAGGCAAATTCCTTGTATGTGAACATACTTGGCCAATAAACTTATTCATTCATTCACATAACATGGAGGTCACCTGCGATAAGAAAATGTGCAAATAATTTCCCCATGTCTCTGTAGCTTGCTAATCGTAGCGGCAGAAACAATGGGTCAGACAACTGGGAACGTGCCTAAAATGGACTTGACTGACTCATTGGATTAACCTTACTGAATTATTTGTTAAAACAAAGTTGGATTAAGTGCAAATCTTTAGTTTGGTGTGGTTCATTATTGTCATGTATAGAGATGCAGTGAACAGCTTGATCTGTATGCTAACCAGTCAATTCATACCACACATAAGTATAATCGGACGCAAGAGTGAAATTACTATCATTAGATTTTGTTCTTGAACAGCAGGTAAAGAGCCACCATGTTGCAGCACCATCTTGCAACTCTCGAGTCTCATAAAAGTCTCTGATCCTGACTGAATGGGATATCTGACTTTCTCTCTTCAAGGCCCGGTGCCCTGGTGACACTGGATGGATCTGAAGAAGGGTCTCGACCCGAAACGTCGCCTATCTCCTTCGTTCCTTAGATGCTGCTGCACCTGCTGAGTTTCTCCAGCTTTTTGTGTAACCCTGGATGGATCATGTCGGGGTTGGTCTGGCCCAGTGTGATACTACATGATACTGAGTGATAATGGCTCAATGATGCCCCATTTGTATTATCCTTCATAAATGACAATAGAAAGTGCTGCAAATGCTCAGCATGTCAGGCTGCATCGTCTCACAACAGAACTGTCAAACTGGAAAGGCTGGTTATCTGAATATTTTAAATTCAGTGTTGAGCTGCACGGGGTGTGATGTGCAGCAAAGTAGGAGCCAAGCTAGACTTGTCTTGCTTCATTCTTATTAAACTCCATAGAACCTCAGCACAGAATTGGAAGTATTTGTGAATCTAAAAGACAAGACATTAACCATCATTACCTGTAATTTCTTCCAAGATTGCGGGCGGCACAGCGGTAAAGTTGCTGCCTTATAGCTCCAGCGACCTGGGTTCAATCCAGACTGTAGGTTCTGTCTGTACGGAGTTTGTACGTTCTCCCCGTGACCTGCTTGGGTTTTTTCCGGGTGCTCCGGTTTCCTCCCACACTCCAGAGACGTACAGGTTTGTAGGTTAATTGGCTTGGCAAAATTGTAAAATATCTCTACCGTGTGTAGGATAGTGTTAGCGTGCAGGGATCAGACGTGGGCTCGGTGGGCCGAAGGGCCTGTTTCTGCGCTGTATCTCTAAACTAAATAAACGATAGGAATTTGGTCATGCTTATTGCAGATAGGTAAGAATTACATGGATAGGACAGGTTTGGAGGGATATGGACGAAGCACAGGCAGGTGGGACTAGTGTAGCTGGGACATGTTGGCCGGTGTAGGGGAAGTTGGGCCGAAGGGCCTGTTTCCACACTGTATCACACCATGACTCTATGAATACAAAATGGATTACTTGGATAGCGAGGTTGATCAGGCAGAGAGGCACGTGACTGGGATTCTCTAGTGCAGCTCTGTTCTTCACGAAGCTTCCACATCTTGAAATAGGAACCCAAAGCAAAGGAAGGAGAACAGCGGCAGCTAGCAATGATCTTGGGTGCTCGAGACTGATTCCAGCATTCATCGCAAACATGTTGCTTGTGAAACTTTTTTGAAATCCAATATTTAACCTGATGGACAAATGTGAAGTCTGTCCAGGATTGATGGTACACAAAAGGCTGGAGAAACTCAGTGGGTGCAGCAGCATCTGAGGAGCGAAGGAGATAGGCGACGTTTTGGGTCGAGACCCTTCTCTAGGATTGGTACCATGGTGCAGCGGTAGTGTTGCTGCCCCACAGCGCCAGAGACCCGGGTTCGATGCTGACCATGGGCGCTGTCTGTCTGGAATTTGTACGTTCTCCCTGTGACCACGTGAGTTTTCTCTGGGTGCTCTGGTTTCCTCCCACACTCCAAAGGTGTATGGGTTTGTAGGTTAATTGGCTTCGGTAAAGCAAATTATCCTTAATGTGCCAGGATAGTGTTAATGATCGGCGCGGACTCGGTGGGCTAAAGGTCCCGTTTCCCCGTTGTATCTCCAAAGTCTAAAGGTTGTGGGAGAAAGGAATGTTTGTTTTCCTCGTATGTATGTTAACACAAAACATATTGTTGATGGTGGATTTGTACAATAAAAAGAGAATGATGGACGTTTGCTGATCTACAGAAAATAGCAGGCATTTTTAACTCTCATTTTAATGCGACACATTTGCTTTGTGTGATATATTATTTAATGTGTCAGTTATACAACAGCCAGCATTCCTGTGGTCCTATGACTTTCAAAATAACCCAAGGTGTTCCAGTAGTATACAGGAAAAGCAGCAGTTTCCCCATTGATGCTAAGTAACGTTAAAACGACAATACGTTGGAATCAGTGGCATGATTTTTATTTAAAGGGACAGATGTGAAATTGCTTTGAACTTTGGTGGTGCAATTGAAACTACATAATGACATATTTTAGAACTTTTAAAATGAAACTTAAGGTGCCAGGAGACTAATTTGGCAATTGGTAAATGTTTGATCTCGGCCATGATTCAAAAGATGGGCTCTTTAGTAACAGTAAAACATCACTGATGTTAAGATAATAACAAATGAAATTGAGGATTCATGTTTAAAATTGTAGATCAGTATGAATACAAGATTACTGTTCACTATAATGTATTGGTTACTTCTAATGAAGTTCTACCATTACCACCAAGCTTATTTTTATTCCACGGGCTTTGATCTTAATGACAACTCCTTTCCTGCAAGACTTTATCAAATTATAAAAGGACTAGATGCAGGAAAAATGTTCCCAATGTTGGGCGAGTCCAGAACCAGGGACCACAGTCTTAGAATAAAGGGGAGGCCATTTAAGACTGAGGTGAGAAAAAAAAATGTCACACAGAGAGTTGTGAATTTGTGGAATTCCCTGGAGTATTGGGTACAGTTTTGGTCTCCTAATTTGAGGAAAGACATCCTTGTGATTGAGGCAGTGCAGCATAGATTCATGAGATTGATCCCTGGGATGGCGGGACTGTCATCTGAGGAATGATTGAAAATACTAGGCTTGCGTTCACTGGAGTTTAGAAGGATGAGGGGGGATCTTATAGAAACATATAACATTATAAAAGGACTGGACAAGCTAGATGCAGGGAAAATGTTCCCAATGTTGGGGGAGTCCAGAACCAGGGGCCACAATCTTAGAATAAAGGGGAGGCCATTTAAGACTGAGGTGAGAAAAAACGTTTTCACCCAGAGAGTTGTGAATTTGTGGAATTCCCTGCCACAGAGGGCAGTGGAGGCCAAATCACTGGATGGATTTAAGAAAGAGTTAGATAGAGCTCTAGGGGCTAGTGGAGTCATGGGATATGGGGAGAAGGCAGGCACGGGTTATTGATTGCGGACGATCAGCCATGATCACAATGAATTGCGGTGCTGGCTCGAAACATATAAGATTGTTAAGGGCTTGGACACACTAGAGGCAGGAAACATGTTCCCGATGTTGGGGGAGTCCAGAACCAGGGGCCACAGTTTAAGAATAAGGAGTAAGTAAACCATTTAGAACGGAGACGAGGAAACACTTTTTCTCACATAGAGTGGCGAGTCTGTGGAATTCTCTGCCTCAGAGGCCGGTGGAGGCAGGTTCTCTGGATGCTTTCAAGAGAGAGCTAGATAGGGCTCTTAAAAATAGCGGAGTCAGGGGATATGGGGAGAAGGCAGGAACGGGGTACTGATTGGGGATGATCAGCCATGATCACATTGATTGGCGGTGCTGGCTCGAAGGGCCAAATGGCCTACTCCTGCGCCTATTGTCTATTGAAGGGCCGAATGGCCTCCTCCTGCACCTATTTTCTATGTTTCTATGACTGCAATTTGCCAAGCAAAACTGCAAATGAACAATGTGAGACCTTTAAGCTAGTTTTAATCGACCTTTAATGGAAGATATTTAAGTTAGTGTCTGGAACGAGGAGGGATAGAATTGGTAGTCATGTGGATAAGTGTGGACTGAGTACCGAACACCAGTATGGATTGTTAAGGGCAAATTTTGAATGGCTAAATTGATTCTATATTTCAATTCATTGGGTTGATGAGGTAAATGCAGTTGCCGTAGAATTTAAAAAATTCCAGAAGGCATTTGATAAAGTCTTGCAGAAAATGAGTTTTCATTAAGATCAAAGCCCATAGAATAAAAATAACCAGACCTGGTTATTGGTGGTAATGGTAGATCTTCTTTAGAAGTAACTGGAAATTAAAGGTTGTAGTGAACAGTAATTTTTCTATTCGGAGGAAAGTGTGTAATAGAGCTCTCTAATAGCAGCTCTATTGCTGTTCATATTATATGCAATGACCCGGGTGTACAGGGACAACATTTCTGAATATGTAGGTAGCGCAAAACCTGGAGGCCCAGTGAACAGTGCAGGAGGATGCAGGATGGAGGACAGATAGACAGGCTGTGGAAATGGGCTGACAGATGGCGGATGAAGCCTAATGCTGGCTTGGAAATGTTAGGTGATGCATATTGATGGGAAGGATGAGCGGAGGCCACATAAACTAAGGAGCACCATTCTAAAGGCAGCACTAAAAAAGGATGATAGAGGTATGTGTGTACGTAGTTCACTAAGGTCCCACATAAGAGATTAGTATATAAACTTAAAGCACACGGTATTGGTGGTTCAATATTGATGTGGATAGAGAACCGGCTAGCAGACAGGAAGCAAAGGGTAGGAGTAAACTGGTCCTTTTCAGAATGGCAGGCAGTGACTAGTGCGGTACCGCAAGGCTCAGTGCTGGGACCCCGGCTATTTACAATATATATTAATGATTTGGACGAGGGAATTGAATGCAACATCTCCAAATTTGCAGACGACACGAAGCTGGGGGGTATAGTTAGGTGTGAGGAGGATGCTAGGAGGCTGCAGGGTGATTTGGATAAGCTGAGTGAATGGGCAGATGCATGGCAGATGCAGTATAATGTGGATAAATGTGAGGTTATCCACTTTGGTGGCAAAAACATGAGGGTAGACTATTATCTGAATGGTGGCAGATTAGGAAAAGGGGAGATGCAACGAGACCTGGGTGTCATGGTACACCAGTCATTGAAAGTAGGCATGCAGGTGCAGCAGGCAGTGAAGAAAGCAAATGGTATGTTAGCATTCATAGCGAAAGGATTTGAGTATAGGAGCAGGGAGGTTCTACTGCAGTTGTACAGGGTCTTGGTGAGGCCACACCTGGAGTATTGTGTACAGTTTTGGTCTCCAAATCTGAGGAAAGACATTCTTGCCATAGAGGGGGTTCAGAGAAGGTTCACCAGACTGATTCCTGGGATGTCGGGACTTTCATATGAAGAAAGACTGGATAGATTCGGCTTGTACTCACTGGAATTTAGAAGATTGAGGGGGGATCTTATAGAAACTTACAAAATTCTTAAGGGGTTGGACAAGCTAGATGCAGGAAGATTGTTCCCGATGTTGGGGGAGTCCAGAACAAAGGGTCACAGTCTAAGGATAAGGGGGAATTCCTTTAGGACCGAGATGAGGAAAACATTCTTTACACAGAGAGTGGTGAGTCTCTGGAATTCTCTGCCACAGAAGGTCGTTGAGGCCTGTTCATTGGCTATATTCAAGAGGGAGTTGGATGTGGCTCTTGTGGCTAAAGGGATCAGGGGGTATGGAGAGAAGGCAGGTACGGGATACTGAGTTGGATGATCAGCCATGATCATATGGAATGGCGGTGCAGGCTCGAAGGGCCGAATGGCCTACTCCTGCACCTAATTTCTATGTTTTTTTTTCTATGTTTCTAAATGTGGCAGGCCAGGTCGGGAAAATTCATATGGTCATGAGGAATGGGGGTAGAATTAGGCCATTCGGCCCATCAAGTAAACTCTGCCATTCAATCATGGCTGATCTATAACATTTGATTTTTCAAAGCATATCAGCAACATTTAATAGGTGGAAATTGATTTAAATGTTTTTTTTTCAATTTGAAAATTAAATAATAATTCATTAAACTAAAACATAATTATATGGGGAACAAATAAAAAATAAACTTAAGGCTAAAGTAAACTTACCTTTTAATACAGGTCAACGACCCATGAAGGGGTCGTGCTCAACTCTTCAGCTGGTGGAAGGCTAGGTTTAGAGGAAGGAACTGCAGATGCAGGTTTACACTGAAGATAGACACAACATGTTGGAGTAACTCAGTGGGACAGTCAGCATCTCTGGAGAGAAGGAATGGGTGACGTTTGCAAGATACTAAGTTCCTCAGCTCAGAAACAACCGTGAGCTCAATGTTGAGTCCAGGGATGGAACAGGCTATCTGTGCACCCATGTCTGACCAATAGAGCGTTCCATACCTCTACAGAACTAATAGCTGTCCAGCAAAGCGTTCTGTCGCATTATTTTTTTTGTCATCCAGGCTAAAGTTGCAAGGAATGGAAGACAAGCAGTCACGATGTACTTCTCTAGCATTCAGTGGTTGACCTGGTTTGAGAACAGGGTACACCTAGAATGGTCTAGAGGCTGGGAAGTTCAAGATGACAATGTCCTCGACCTCAGGCATAGAAGTAGTTATGTTACAATACCTACCTTTAGCAGCGCTGCAGTTCTGCCGCTCCCCGTGTGCGCGACTTTGGCGCCTTTCAGAGGGGGGCGGGCTTAAAGTGCCGATTTTTTCTAGGCAGTCCAAGTCGATCCATGTCGGGCGATTTCGTCGCTAAAGAGAAATCGCTCCGACATTTCATTCATAAAGGTATTTTTAAACTACGCTAGATTATTTATTAACTGGAGTAGTTTAAAAATCATCTTCTAAAGCTCTGAATGGTGACAGCGGAACGGACCTAAGGTAGGCGATTTTAAAAAGTTTATCTTTTCTTAAGAAATGGATAGATGTTTAGATCTACTCATTGAATTTTGTAATTAGCTACAATTAGATAACTAACTAATTATATGCTTTAATTTCAGGTCATCCAAGTAAGATTGTTTCATATTTGTTTCAGAATGCTTCAATCTATAATAACTGAAAATTTCATTGAGTTCTCTTAATTTTTAAGAAAGTTATGGGCTTTTAACTGTTCTAGATCACAGCTTTTGAGTTAAATCAAGTGAAAGACAATGGGGAACAAGATGCTCATTTCCAAGTATGAAAATGGTCATAACTTTCTTGATACTGAAGATATGAAAGTGAATTAGGTGTCAAATTAAACATTTTTTTATGCTTTATCTGATGGGATAAATTGCAGACTTGATTTTTAAAATCTCAAAATGTTGTAACATTGCTAATAGAAGTGTGTCTAGAACTCGGGTTACACTTATTTAGAAAGGCTTCATTTCTTTAGACATAGATATTGTGATGGGAGTTTATGGACTTGATGCTTCCACATCAAGTGTGGTGCCCACACATGTCTCCAGCATCTCCAGGTCCCACCACACACCCACCATTGCACTCTTAACCGGAATAGGCACAAAATGCTGGAGTAACTCAGCGGGACATGCAGCATCCCTGGAGAGAAGGTTCCTCTGCTCAGTCCACTGAACACCTCCGCTCAGTCCGTCTCGGCCTACGCCATCTCATGGTTGCAAAACCCTTCAACTACCCCTCCCATTCCCACACTGACCTTTCTGGCCTGAGCCTCCTCCACTGTCAGAGTGAGGCCCAGCGCAAATTTGGAGGAACAGCACCTCATATTTCACTTGGGCAGCTTACAACCCCAGTGGGATGAGCATTAATTTCTCTAACCAAGTAACCCTTGCTTTCCCTCTCTCTCAGACCCTCCCCCACTCGAGTTCTTCGACTATTTTCACTGCCCTCCTGATTAATGTTACTGATTTTTGCCTCCTTTATGTCTACAAAGCCCTTAACGGGCTCGCCCCCACCTACATCAAAAGTCTGCTTACCCACCTCACCAACGCCAGGTCCCTCAGATCGGCCGACTTGGGGTTACCGGACATCCCGCAGTCTAGTGTCTCCCCCTCCCCTGACTCTCAGTCTGAAGAAGGGTCCCCACCCGAAACATCACCCAATCCTTCTCCCCAGAGATGCTGCCCGTCCCGCTGGGTTTCTCCAGCATGTTGTGTCGATCTTCAGTGTAAACCAGGGCTCCTCCCTGCACACACATCCTCATCAACTCCCACTAGATTCTACTACAGTGCTCAATGAATCTATAAAACCAAGTGTCTTTGGGATATGGGGAAATGCATACAGTCACAGGGAAAACACTGCACTACAGATGGATTACAGGCAGAATTATTGAGAAACGGGGAGAATACGTTAGCTAAGTTACATGGAAACTATGGACCAAGCACAGGCAGGTGGGACTAGTGTAGCTGGGACATGTTGGCCTGTGTGGGCAAGTTGGGCGGAAGGGCCCATTTCCACACTGTATAACTCTATGACAATAAGTATGAGCGCCAAATATAGACTGCAGTTCAAAATCCAAGTCGTGGAAAAGAGTATTAAACTATGATTTACACTTTCCCTAAAGAAATTAAAATGTTTATTTCAGTACAGAAAACGACAGTGTACGCAGCTGTCCAGGTGTGGCTGCAACAAAGCCGTTTAGGATTCAACAAGACTTCCTTTGTCAAATACTCCAACCACTTTACAAAAAGGCAAATATCCTATATGCTTATTGCATCTCCATGTTAACATACAAACGCCCTCATCCTTTTGGGCATTAGAACATTTTAGTTTCTCACGTAATAAACATTCATATTTCCTCTTCCTCTTTACAAAGTGATAAACCTAATACTTCTCTACATTATACTTCATATCATCTTTTTGCTCATTGGCGTAAAAAACAAATTTTACTGAACACAAATTTCTACGGGAAGTGTTAAAGAAGGAACTGCAGATGCTGGAGAATCGAGGGTACACAAAAGGCTGGAGAAACTCAGCGGGTTTAGCAGCATCCAAGGAGCGAAGGAGATAGGCAAGGTTTCGGGTCGAGACCCTTCTTCAGACTGGTCAGGGATCAGGGAAACGAGAGATATAGACGGTGATGTGGAGAGATAAAGAACAATGAATGAAAGATATGCAAAAAAGTATCGATGACAAAGGAAACAGGCCATTGTAAGCTGTTTGTAGTGTGAAAATGAGAAGCTAGTGCGACTTGGGTGGGGGAAGAGATAGAGAGAAAAGGAATGTCAGGGCCCGAGGGCTGAGGGAGAGGTGGGAAGGGGAGGAGGCAGCCAGGTTAACAGAATTGAGAAAATTCAATGTTTAAGCCCAGAGGATGCAGACTCCCCAAGCGGAATATGAGGTGCTCTTCCTCCAACTTGCGGTGTTGCTCACTCTGGCCGTGGAGGAGGCCCAGGACCGAGAGGTCGGATACGGAATGGGAGGGGGAGTTGAAGTGCTGAGCCACCGGGAGGTCGGGTTGGTTATTGCGGACCGAGCGGAGGTGTTCGGCGAAACGATCGCCCAGCCTCCGCTTGGTCTCCCCGATATAGATCAGGGGAATTCTACGGGAAGTACTCTGAAATGCAGAATAATCTAAATGGGGTGACATTTTTGCTACAATCAGTCGGCTAGCAAGTCCCTAAACTGCCAGCTGTCTGTCACCCCCAGTCATTTTAGGTGAGGCAGAGGTTCACTTGCACCTCCTCCAACCTCATCTATTGCATCCGCTGTTCAAGGTGTGGACTCTTGTATATCGCTGAGACCAAGCGCAGGCTCGGCGATCGTTTCGCTGAACACCAGTCTATTGTCTATAAGGTTTACAGTATCAAGTTTGTTATTTAATCTTTTCTGCCTCTCCACAATTACTGGACCATCCTTTCAGTCCAGTTTAGTTTATTGCCTTATTTCTTAAATAATACATGATGGAATTCGTCATTCTCTCTCCAGAAATGTATCATTCAGTCGGTTGGGTAAATCTCATTTGTAAGTTATGTAATGCTTTTCATATTTAAACAGGAATATCAAATTTGTACACTGGTCTGGCCCAACACCCTGCAAGAGATCATTTGGGATGTGTTCTACAGCCTGGTTGATTTTGCTGTTCCGGGATTTATCATTGTCGCCAGTTATACAAAAATATTAAAGGTATCTGCTTTTCAATCAACAGAACTATTGTCCAATAAAACACAAAAGGCTGGAAATACTCAGCAGGTCAGGCAGCATCTATGAAAACGGAAATAGTTAATTTTCAAGATGATGAATTTTCATCAAGACCTCGTATTTAAATATAGTTAAAAATAATGTATTTATGTTAAATATATTTGTTCAGTGAGCATGAAGGCCAAAAAACAACATAGTTGCACAATTTAACTGTGAACAAAGAACATGAGATCTGGTGCTTTTCAAACTCAGTGAGGCAGGTTATACCGGATACATTAAGCTGCTCAAATGTGTAGCTCACTGTCTTGTGGGACTCATTCTACAGCTTTTCCAATGGTGTATCATGGGCCAGAACCAGGGGTCACTCATTATCCCACATCGCCCACTGCCCAGACACCCTCTGTCCCACATGCCCATTGTCCGGAGTCACTCACTGTCCTGCATGGACAGCCATCTGGAGGCATGCAGTGTTCCACACGGGACTAGCCCAGAAACATGCACCATTTTACATGGACCACTGCCATGCATCACCCACTGAGCCACATCACCCAGTGCCCAGTCACCCACTGTCCTATATGTTCCTCTACCCAGTCATCCTCGGACCCACACCACCCTCTGCCAACACCCATTGTCACACACACCCAATGCCCATTCACCCTCTGTCCCCCAAGCCCCTTGCCCAGAGTTGTCACCTGTTCCTTTCCCCACAGTCACTCAGTCACACATTCCCCACAGCCCATAGTCACCCTCTATCCCCCAGCCCAGTCATCCACAGTCCCACACACCCCCAACATGCCCTCCCTAACCAGAGCCACCAGCATCTCAATCACCCAGCGTTCCACATGGTCTCCAATAGCCATCTTTGTGATAATACCACTCTCTCAGAAATCAAGGTTAATGGTGTACAGTATCACATGCTGATGTAAGAGTCGATAATAATATTTTGACTGTGTGATGATTCCACTTCTACGCAGATTACCAAAGCTGCCCGGAGAAGATTGCAAGCCAATAGGCCATGTCCAGCTCACCAACAGATGGTCCGAGTTTCCAAACAGGATTATTGGCTCTTCCGGACTCTCCTAGTGCTCATGCTCTCTTTCTTTATCATGTGGACTCCTATTTTTCTTATTATCTTTTTGATTCTCGCGCAGAACTTTAAAAGGGACTTGTTCCTGTCCTCCACCTGGTTCTTCTGGATCTGTGCATTTACACTTGCCAACTCTGCTGTGAATCCTATTTTATATGGTGCCACTCACGCCAAGAGCAAATGGCAACATCTTCTTCATTTCTTCCACTTATCCCGTTTTAAAAACCGTGGCAACTTGGCTGCAGAGCACACATTAAGGAAAGTCAGAACTCAAGATCAACAGACTCCACCTTCTGTTATTCACGACTAAATTATCAACTGGGAGAATCGATTTTCATGGAGTTAACTATAGGATCAAAACCTGATCCATGTGCAATGGGTATCGTTCGACCGAAGAAAACTGATTCCATATAATGCTATGTTTATTATTTTGTATCTTAGTGAACATTCTTATCACTTGTTAAATATGTATCATTACTGCAGGATTAATGCAAAATAACTAAAGGCGTATTTTACAATTCCTTACACAATCTTATCTGCCCCACTGGATCGGTAGTTAAATACAGAGCAAGTCGATTCAAGAATTCTACAGTTCTATTGTAAAAATATTAGATTATCAAACTTTCCTTCCTAGTTATGGGTTACCTAACCTGTGATACTAATTTAAATGAAAATAAATGTAAGATTTATGCACGAGTGTTTGTCATAGGTTTATTTGATAAGTAATAATACCACAAAAGCAATGTATGACTGGAAGTCCACTTGCACTTAAATTGTGAGCCTGAGCAAAATATATTCACAAGGTGATCGAAGCTAGTCCGAGCGTTGATTCTAGGTCCGACAAATCTTCCCAGCCACGATGATTGCCAAAGTGGCATGAATCCAATCGATCTACGGACATGCACCTGCAGCAGAAGCAAAATGCACAGCTTTCAGATATTGAAACCATGACTTCTTAATCAATCATAAAAATACCAAAAATTGAATGTAAAAAATTAGCAGAAAAATCAAAAGATATTAACAGTGTGATGGACATTTCCTCTTCAATCCAACAGAGATTACATTTTAGAAACCGTCACCTTGAGGAGCGTAGGAGGTACAGCGGCATGCAACTCAATTCTCAAAAGAACATCGCATTTCTCACTCACACGTCTGGTGTCTGTGTGGCAGGAAACTATAGAGGGTGGAACGTGTAGTCATTTAATTTTCAGATGGGAATTTCCAGTAATTTAAGAATATATTGCACTTATTACACTGCATGCCATTGAATGCAATGTCCATACATATTCATCTGACATTTAAAAAATATTTAAATTAATTTCAGGTCTTGATCTTCTATAGTTGCATCTCTCCATTCTCCAAATCTCAAAGTCTAGTGCTGATGCAAACATAAGCAGCCAACAGCATGTTCAACAATGCTGCCGGGTTGGAAGATTGCAACCTTCACGTGGTCCGCCCTGTTTCGACTAATGCAATCAACTCGACATGCACAAATGGAAGATCAAATAGAACAAGTTGTCCAACAACTTTAGGCTGTGCACGCCACACGAAAGAAGAAGAAGATGGCCCTCTGCAATGATTTTCATTCCTTTACCTGCTTGAAGAACACGTTTGTATTTGTATGCCAGACAGATGTGTTCCTGCCATTTTCGGACAATGCGCTGGGCATCATAGGTCAGTCCTTCTGGGCTGCGTGAAAACACAAACGAGTAGCTGTCCGCACAAGTCCCATTTTCATACAGCTTGCGGCATGTGTATGTGATGGCATAGTTATCATAATCTGTGTCAATGATCCAGTGATCATCATCTGAAAGAAACAAACATTGCAATGTATTCTGTACCCCAAGTACACACACATAATCCAAGACAGGTCTGTTCTACAGAACGTTGGTCAATGGTTCCACAGCTCCACTTTGTCCAGTTTCCTTACTCATGTTCTTCAGAAATGTAAAGCTGTGATATGTAAAACTGTTAATCATTGCCGACATGTACCAAATCGTATTCACCCATCACCCTTGAGCCTGATGACCACCTCATTTTAAGATTCTCACACTTGTTTTTGAATCCACCTTGTTCTCGCCCTTCCAAGTCAATAGACAATAGATGCAGGAGTAGGCCATTCGGCCCTTCGAGCCAGCACCATGTCAGATGAATGTCACTGGATGAATTCACCACTTCGAGCCATTCAATGTGATCATGGCTGATCATCCACAATCAGTATCCCGTTCCTGCCTTCTCCCCATATCCCCTGACTCCGCTATCTTTAAGAGCCCTATCTAGCTCTCTCTTGAAAGTATCCAGAGAACCTGCCTCCACCGCCCTCTGATGCAGAGAATTCCACAGACTCACAACTCTCTGTGAGAAAAAGTGTTTCCTCGTCTCTGTTCTAAATGGCTTACCCCTTATTCTTAAACTGTGGCCCCTGGTTCTGGACTCCCCCAACATCGGGAACATGTTTCCTGCCCCTTGCGTGTCCAAACCCTTAACAATCTTATATGTTTCAATAAGATCCCCTCTCATCCTTCTAAACTGCAGAGTATACAAGCCCAGCCGCTCCATTCTCTCAGCATATGACAGTCCCGGCATCCCGGGAATTAACCTTCTAAACCTACGCTGCACTCCCTGAATAGCAAGAATGTCCTTCCTCAAAGACTCTGTAATCCCATTCCATCCTTCAATCATGAAACTATGGGTGCTGGGATCTTGTGCAAAAAACAAAGTGCTGGAGGGGCCTTAGACTAAGAATAAAGGGGAGGTCATTTAAAACTGTGATGAGAAAAAACTTGTGAGAGTGAATTTGTGGAATTCTTTGCCACAGAAGGCAGCAGAGGCCAATTCACTGGATGAATTTAAAAGAGAGTTAGATACTCTAGGGGCTAGCGAAATCAAGGGATATGGGGAGAAGGCAGGCACGGGTTACTGATTGTGGATGATCAGCCATGATCACAATGAATGGCGGCACTGGCTCGAAGGGCCAAATGACCTCCTCCTGCACCCATTTTCTATGTTTTCTATGTAACTCAATGGGCCAGGCAGGATCTGAATCGGGAATGGACATACAAGGACATCTCAACCCATAGCATCATCTATCTTTATTCTTTGGAGCGCAGAAGGTTAAGGGGGGACTTGATTGAGGTCTTTAAAATGATGAAAGGGATAGACAGAGTTGACGTGGATAAGCTTTTCCCAGTGAGGGTAGGAAAGATTCCGTGCTGTAATTGTTTCCTCCACAGATGCTGCCTGACCCACTGAGTCAATCCAGAACTACTTTTTGCTCTACAATCAAGACAAATTGTTAGTCCAGTTTTTCCCTACGTTTCCATCGTAAATAAAACGTGTTGATGGCTTTGCACAATCTATCACATGCTTATGATTGCAATGCTGGAGCAGTCACTTCAGATGGTCTCGGTAGTGCCAAGGGTGCATGATCCTCAGTTCTCTGTTCCATGTCCACAGCTGCACCGCACATTCAAGAGCCCACTGCCCTTGAAATAGGACAAACCCCCATTACCAACAACTGAGCAGGCACATTGTCTTCACCTCCCTGCCGTTTCATTGCTCTACCCCATACATTTAGATATCTCTTCTTCTGACCAACACGGTGAAATAGATGGAAAAAGGTGAAAGATAGGAAAGGAACCAAGGACAACAAACGTTATTGGTTGTGACACTGGTGAGAATGGCTGGATATAAAAACAGAAATTCTGTTGAGAGTTAAAGAACTAGACGAAGACATTTAGATTTCAAGAAGTGTAGGATCTACATTCAGTAATGTAAATGGTTTCCTGTGGAAATAGTTTTTTTCCAAGGCCAAACTTCTTTCATAAAATATATGGCATTGTAATGATTGTTCCTTTATTAGAAGGATGAGCGGGGATCTTATTGAAACTTATAGAATTGTTAAGGGTTTGGACGCTCTGCAGGCAGGAAACATGTTCCCGATGTTGGGGGAAGTCCAGAACCAGGGGCCACAGTTTAAGAATAAGGGGTAAGCCATTTAGAACGGAGACGAGGAAACACTTTTTTCCTCACAGAGAGTGGTGAATCTGTGGAATTGTCTGCCTCAGAGGGCGGTGGAGGCAGGTTCTCTGGACTCTAGATAGCCCTCTAGATAGGGCTCTTAAAGATAGCAGTCATGGGGATATGGGGAGAAGGCGGGAACAGGGTACTGATTGGGGATGATCAGCCATGATCACATTGAATGGCGGTGCTGGCTCGAAGGGCCGAATGGCCTACTCCTGCACCTATTGTCTATTGTCCTTTACTGTGCTAATTAATTCAATATATTCAGTTCCAATATATCACGAGGACTCGTGTTTCTACACAAATCATCCATCAGTGGAACGACTGAGAGGCTGTTTCGCAAGGCCCCGTGGTGGTAGGACACTTGTGGTGACCACACCAGGCTCTGTGCACCCCACAGCAAGTAGTCCTGTGCTTTAGAATATGACAGTCAAGCAACACTTCATTGCAGACCTCTCCTTGTAATGGGAGACCAACCAGTTATGCGCAGAGCAAAGTGTGCCTTTCACTTTGATGATATCCTAGAAGCAGTTGAAGATTGTCTCAGGATACATCCTTGAAGACAGCCCATAGAGCACTGAGTCCTGTCTTCTCTGCTGTTCAGGATGAATCTTGACAAACACCATGGCATGCCTCTCAACACCGTCTTGGTAAACACACAGTACATGCGAAGGAAGACAACGGCCTCATCTGCACTCCACCCACCGCAAGGGCCATGTGCAGCGATAGTGACATTCTGCCTGGAAGGATTATCCAGGGAGGTCTTTCCACAACAGCAGCCAAGGATGGTATCGTGCTTTAATGTGGCAAATTCCATCCACCCACTCTGACAATTTAGTGTTAAGAGAGTTGGTGGTAAAATTGAGTGTCAAAGTTTACATGGAAATCTGTGTTTTCAGATGAAATTCTCGAGTGTCATAGTATGGAGAGAGTATTGGACCCCAGAATGGGTTGTTAGGGGACTCCAGAGGTAACCTTGCAAACGCAGGAAGAGAAACTATCGTTGGTGAGTGTCTGTGAATAAACTAATGAGCATGAAGCCAGTCAACAGAAGTCCAAGTCACTTGGATAATGGAAGGGAAGCGCTGTGGATGACATGGTTAACCAATAGACAATAGGTACAGGAGTAGGCTATTCGGCCCTTCGAGCCAGCACCACCATTCACTGTGACCATGGCTGATCATCCCCAATCAGTACCCCGTTCCTAACCAATATCAAAACCTGCAGCCTGGTTGAGGCGGGTAAAGAGGAATGGGTTTACAGCTGCCAATGTCACATTTAAGATGTGTGTAGGAAGGAATTACAGATGTTCAAGAAGGAACTGCAGATGCTGGAAAATCGAAGGTAGACAAAAGTGCTGGAGAAACTCAGCGGGTGCGGCAGCATCTATGGAGCGAAGGAAATAGGCGACGTTTCGGGCCCAAACCCTTCTTCAGACATGCCTATTTCCTTCACTCCATAGATGCCGCCGCACCCGCTGAGTTTCCCCAGCACTTTTCTCCACCAAGGAACTACAGATGCTGGTTTACATCGGAGATAGACGCAAAATACTGGAATAACTCAGTGGGACTGGTAGCATCACTTCGGGTCGAGACCCTTCTTCAAACTGAAGAAGGGTCTCGTCCCAAAACGTCACACCCATTCCTCACATAAGAAGTTGCTGGAGACTTTGATGAGAGCCCCAGCTTAAGTAGTTTAATTAAAGAGACTGAAATAAGGTAAACAGGGCCCAAGCAACGTCCATGGACTTTGGACAGGGAAGGTAAATTTAAATGGAGCTGTTATTTGCAAGTATGCAAAGTTCAAAAGATTTCTGAGAAGGATGTTGACAGATGCTTTAAACAAGATAGGTCAGAGCGTGAGGAGAGGAAACAAGAGTTAATTGGCGTGCCAATCGAAATAGCATGGCAAAGCTTGCAAACAGCTTTGGGATGTTCTGTGCATGGTCAATAATGCTGACAATTGTGGTGATAATTACATAAACCCCAGTGGCTAATGAAGTTTACACAGCCCCAGAACTACCAGTGCTTATTTGCTCAGAGTGGGGTGAACAAATACTCTTCTGATGATATTGGCAGACTTGCCCATGAATAGGTGAAACAAAGTGATAATGATATATTTTGGCTAGGCATCAACATTCTTGGAAAAGATCCCATCTTAAACCACAGACCTCTCTTCCTCCCAGAGATAAGTCTATATCCAATGGAAACACTGTTGGCTTTCAAGAGAAACTTTAATTGTAAAAGTCATGCGAATGCCCAGGTGCATCAGGTCCTGGGCAAAGCATTCTATTTAGAAAGAAAATTCTAAGTGAGGAAACAAAGTAAGGAGCTTTCAAAGATTTGTGGTCAGTAGTAACTACTTAGAAACATAGACAATAGGTGCAGGAGGAGGCCATTTGGCCCTTCAAGCCAGCACCGCCATTCATTGTGATCATGGCTGATCGTCCCCTATCAATAACCGGTGCCTCGCTTCTCCCCATATCCCTTGATTCCACCAGTCCCTAGAGCTCTATCTAACTCTCTCTTAAATCTATCCAGTGACTTGGCCTCCACTGGCGTCTGTGGCAGGGAATCCCACAAATTCACAACACTCTGGGTGAAAACATTTTTTTCACCTCAGTCTTAAGCGGCCTCCCCTTTGTTCTAAATGGCCTGTCCCACTTGCAAGCGATTGCATGCGTTTGGCGCGACCAAACGTGGTCGCTTGAGGCATACGGGCACCGTATGGCCGCACGGGGCCGGTCCCACTTAGAAGCGCAGAGTTGTGCGGGGCTGGCCCGACATCGTGCGGGGCTCAGAAATTCTGACAGTGACCGAAATCTTTGCGCGCCAACGGCCTGTCGGCACGCAGGCGCATTGCGGACGTACGCAGCATCTTGACGGCGTACGCAGCGTCTTGACAGTGTACGCCTAGCGAGTGGCGTTGACGTCACCGCCCCGCGTGGCTTGATGACATCACCACCCGACGCCGTGCGACGCCCAAATTCAGTCGGCCCGCCTCCTGCCCAGCTGATTGGTAAGTATGATGCAAATTACGTCACGTGCGAACTTAGCGTGAACTCCACTTGCGTTTGGCCGCGCCAAACGCATGCAATCGCATGTAAGTGAGACAGGCCCTTAAGACTGCGGCCCCTGGTTCTGGACTCGCCCAACATCAGCATCTTGTCCAGTCCTTTTATAATGTTATATGTTTCTGTAAGATCCCCCTCATCCTTCTAAACTCCAGTGAATAAAAGCCCAGTCTTTTCAATCTATCCTCATATGACAGTCCCGCCATCCCAGGGGATCAGGTTTGGTTTTTTTCACACTGGCCTGGTCTCATCTCCACCAACCCAGTCCACGCCCACCCTCACCCTCACCCACCCGCCAGCCTACTCACTGCCTTTCTGCAGATGTTCCGCCACCCCCCAGTACTTCAGCTTGAACTTGGCTGGGTTGGCCGTGTCGTTGAAGGTCCCCATCATCTCGGCGCACACGATCCACCCCCTGTAGTGGGGGGCAACACAAATGGGGTGAAGGTGGGGAGAGACAGATAGAGAGATAGAGAGATGGAGAGGTGGGTGGGGGGGGGGGTGCAGCCAAGGCTACAGACCAGTTACTCACGGCAGTAAAGTGACCAGCCCTTTCGCCTTGGCAATCATCGTCCCATTTTCATTCCTGAAGTCGGCGTGGATGTTACTCTCCAGGAACAGACCCTGTGGATCCTTCTTGGCGAAGCCGTACCATTTCCCCGCGTACTGTGTGGTGGTTGGGAAAGGGACAGTGAGTCACACCACCTCCTGTCCTGCATCTGTCCCCCCTCCTCCTCCTCCCCTAGAACTTACCCGGGTCTTGTTGAAGTTCTCCTTCACTTGGAAGTTGTCCACCAGGCAGTCGGACTTGGCGAAGCAGCTGGAGATGGGGAAGAGGGCCAGCAGCAGCGCCAGGGCTGAACGCCGCAACATGGTGTAGAGTCCTGGGGGGGAAGGTGGAAGACGGAGTGTGAGACCGACGCTCCTGGACATTGCAGGCTGCTGCTGCCCGGCCTGCCACACCGCAGCCAGCCCACACTCACCCTCCTCACCTCACCGTGTTGCTACAAATCTCAACTAAATCAACTCACATACACTCAAATCACCACGAACCAACACAAACCAAATCGACTCACATTCACTCAAAATCTGAACTAAACCAACTCAGATCTCCATCCAGGCTTTACCTTCAATCCAATTGTGAATGCAGAGCTCTGGGTAATTCTTTCCAGCAGTTAGTTGGTTTCCTCTGTGCAACTACATGTAACCACCTCCCCCACCCACCCACAACCCCGTGGCGACTGTCTTTCGCAATCTGTCCTTCCCTCCCCCACCCACCCACACTGGGTAAAGCATTGGGAAGTCAATGATTGACAGGGTCTGCGGTCTCAACAGTTACCTAACCGCGGCATTTCGTCTCCGTCCTTTGCCCCAGTTCAACTCTTCAAGGGTAAAACCCCATGTCGACCTCACCGCCCCCCCCCCCCACCTCCCCCACCCCAATTGCCCACTAAAATATTCCAAAGATTAAGGCTGAACTGCAGAGGCAAAACAAATAGCGTTTTTCCACATATCCCTAATTATGCAGCACAACTTTGACTCGCTACATCTCCCAACCAGGGAACGAGGAGGGCCCCAAGTATCTGGGATGCTTTCACAAGTCCTTGACTTCCCTTCCCACGATCCTTTATTCTACAATAACTGGCACCAAACATTGACGCCATCTGGTTTAGGTACTGAACACAAATGTTTGCTGGGTCACTGACATGCTGAAATGCACTTTGTACACGAGTTTTTATTTGTTAAAACGATGTTATCTCCACGCATTTAGCTTTTGTCCATAATACTCTGAATCAAAAGGTTTATCAAGTTCACCGTTCATGGCCCAAGTTGTATAACTAGATCTTTGCATGATATATTACAAACAGAAGAGGTATATATTTATGAAACTCTAGACCAAGTCAAGTCAAGTTTATTTGTCACATACGCATACGAGATGTGCAGTGAAATTAAAAGTGGCAGTGCTTGCAGATTGTGCAAAAAAAAGACAAATCGGAATGGAACGGAATCAGTAATTACATATTTTTGGGAAAAAAAGAATAAAACCAATTTAAAAAGACACCACACAACTAAATTGGTGCAGTAAAGTTAGTCCCTGGTGAGATAGGAGTTTACAGTCCTAATGGCCTCTGGGAAGAAGCTCCTTCTCATCCTCTCCGTTCTCACAGCATGGCAACGGAGGCGTTTGCCTGACCATAGCAGCTGGAACAGTCTGTTGCTGGGGTGGAAGGGGTCCCCCATAATGTTGCTGGCTCTGGAGTCGCACCTTCTGATGTATTGTTGGTATGGAGAGAAGGCAGGTACGGGATACTGAGTTGGATGATCAGCCATGATCATATTGAATGGCGGTGCAGGCTCGAAGGGCCGAATGGCCTACTCCTGCACCTATTTTCTATGTTTCTATGTTTCTATGTTCCTGCAGGGGTACGAGTGTAGTTCCCATAGTGCGTTCGGGCTGAACGCACTACTCTCTGCAGAGCCTTCTTGTCCTAGGCAGAGCAGTTCCCAAGCCAGACCAAACCTTTGGTTGTCACAGCACTAAAATCAGTTACATTTTATATAGATATTTGTATCGGCCAAGATGTCCCATTTAAAGGTAGTCCCATTTGCCTCCCTCTAAACCGTTCCTATCCAACTTATGAAAGTGTTGCTGTACTACCTGTCCCAGCCACTTCATCTAGCAGCTCATTCAATACACCCTCCATCCTTTATGTGAGAAAACACCTCGGGCTCCTATCATTTAATTCCTCTCTCAACCTTCGCTCTCTATTTCTGGTTCCCCAGTCTCCCATAATTTGATATATCTCTACAAGATATATAAACCCCTAATTCTCCTACACTCTGGAGAATAAAGTCTTTCCCTGCCAATCCCTATAATTCAGTCCCTCGTCCTGGCAACATCCTTGCAAATCTTTTCCGCGCTCTTTCCTGCTTAATAGCATCCTTCAATCAGGGCTGCCAACACTCACGCATTGAGCGTGAGAATCACGCATTTCACCCGATTCTCACGCTCTCATGCTGATCACAGTATTTCTCATGCTCACGTTTTTTTTTTAATTCAGAAAGTCACAAAATATTAAATTTGCCCAAGGCTTCCACACTCCTCCACAATCACCAATGGGAATCGTTTCCTGTCTGCGTGTAAGTAACGAACAATTTGATTGACTACAATTCGCACTCTATTTAAAATAGCAAATTCTGCAATGCTAATGATTCCATTTGACACTCAGCTACTACAAATTCAAATTAAAGCAAAAATTGTTTTAGAGGCGAGTAAAAACACGAGGGGAATATATAAGGTGAATGTATAGTCTTTTTCCCGGGATATATGATTCAAGAACTAGAGGACATTGGTTCAAAGCAGGGCTGTCAAACTACCGGCCAGCGGGATGATTTGAGAACAAGAGGAGTTTAGTTCAGAGTCTAAAGGTGAGACACGGCGGTGGTCACAGCACCGACCCCTGAGGCACCGCTCACACCTCCCACCCTCACCGGCTCTGTGTCAGTCGGCCGCTCTGTCCACACCCCATGGAATTTTAGCCCCGGCCCGGAGCCAGGAGCGGACCGGGTGAGTGGGAGCGTCGGTGCCGCCTCTGGAGCCGTGGCGATGAATCTCGGGCTAAGGCTCCGCTCCGATGCCCAACCCCTGGGTCACTGACCCTCACCTCTCCCGGACCTCCAGGTCACTGACCCTCACCTCCCCCTGACCCCAGCTGGACACAGAGCACCTGGGCCGGCCCACATTCCCGGGGGGGGGGGCGGGGGAAATAGACGGGGGGGAACGGAAACGCTCCCCGGACATCGCCAAGTGTCCAAATGTCCGCTCACTCCAGGTGTTGTCGCCACTTCACTGACACACACTCTCACACACAACCTAACACACATTGACTGACACACACACACACTGGCACACACATGGTTTAAAGGGATTTGGGCCAAATGCGGATAAATGGGACTAGTTTAGATGGGGCATTTTGATCTGCACGGACAGATGTTTCCATGCTGTAAGACTATGACACATTGTAGAAAGGGTGCAATTGCTCTGGAGAGGATCCAGGAGCGATTTATGAGGAAGTTGGCAGGGCTGGAATTTTTCACTTTGAAGATAGATTTGGTAACTGGAATTGTATTCTCTGTAGCAACGGAGGTGAAGAAAATACTTAGTTGAGGTGAATAATGTTATGAGAATAGGGCCTGTTTCGTTTAACAAAAAGCATTGGAAGGAACTGCAGATGCTTGTTTAAACTGAAGATTGACACAAAAAGCTGGAATAACTCAGTGGGACAGGCAGCATCTCTGGAGAGAAAGAATGGGTGATGTTTCGGGTCGAGACCTTCAGACTGAAGAGGTTGAAAACCAGCCATAAAACACAACGACTGGAGATGTGTGTTATCCAACTAAGGGCAGAAACCAGAATCGTGTGTTCATCTTTATTGGCATGACACCACAATAAATATATTACAGGAAAATGGGGTGGCATGGTGGCACAGCAGTAGACACCCCTCCCACCCCCCTCGGTCGCTAAGCTCACAATTTCTCACTCTCAACTCTCACCCAATGTTGGCAGCCCTGATTCTTACTTCAGCAGGATGACCAAAAACTGACACACAATACTGCAAGTGCGAGAATGAATTTTTGGTTTGCAACAAAGTAGGAAATGCCTTTAGGTGTCTGTGACCACAGTTTCCTCCATCTCCATTTCCCCTTTTATCCCTCTTCCCCATGAGGTTGTAACTTTTGCATGACTTACAGGCCCCAAGAATTTTCCTGTGAATTGTTCTTCTTATCCAGGTTTGAGCTGATTTTCCGGTCCAGCATTGATTTCAACATGTTAGCATCTCACATGGAGGGTGTACATTTCAAAAATCTGCCTGCTCCTCACATGAACTGGCCACAAAATGGACACCAGTGCTTACATTGTTCCTGATCTAATGTCAAATATATAAGCTTCATATTTCCTTTAAACATTGATTTTCTGTAGCATTACCCTAGCTGATCCCTGCAACATCTGCAAGAACTCTGTTTCCCTCATTCATGGGGAGGAGGGGGGATCAGGGGCGTCACAACGGGAACCTGTCAGCCGTGCCTGCACAATTAGGGGCTATGGGTGAGTGGTGGAATATTGCGTTGGGGGAATGGGTTGCGTTGGGGGACCAAGCCTCCCGTGTGACTGGGATCCAACGGGTCCCACGTAGTCTAGTTACATCTTAACATTTTGTAGATGAATGCCCTGACATGCCCTCCCTACACATTTATCTCTCTCTTTCGCTTACTCCCTACATTAAAAACTAGTTAATGGAGATTTCATCACCTCTCCTTACTTACGTCTACCAGACTTAATGCAATTTTTTTTGCCAGATTATACACCTTGATGTCTGTTGGGCATTTTCTGATGTTAAAGATACAATATCAAGTCATTGGTAGAAACAAAATGCTGGAGTAACTCAGCGGGACAGGCAGCATCTCTGCAGAGAAGGAATGGGTGACGTTTCAGGTCGAGACCCTTCTTTAAGTCATTTGTTGTTTAGCGAATCAAAAGAATTTAATCTGAGGGTGTTGCAGCACTTAGGATCAACTGGGCTGAAGTTGTTGGAATAACATGTAGATACAAGAGACTGCAGATGCTGAAATCTTTAGCACAAATAAACTGCTGGAAGAACTCAGTGGGTATTACAGCATCTGTGGAAGGAAATTAATAGAAAAAAGTTTGGGTCAGTAGGTAAATGTAATTTGCGCAATAAACCACTTTGCAAAGTTTGAAAATATGTGATTTGTAATCACAGTCATGAATGAATGAATGAATGAATGAATGAATGAATGAATGAATACTTTATAGACACACATGACAAGCCACAGTGATTTTTGTTGTTTTGCATACTGAAGGTATGTAAAGAGTTGCCACATAAAGGGCACCAACAAAGTTACAAAGTAGCCCCGCCAGATCCCCCTTTGTTCTTTCCCCCCTCCACCCTCATGGCGGTTCCCCCATGCCGGGTCCTTTTTTGTTCTCGGCGGCGCATCCTCCGGCACCCACGTGGTCCGTCTTCAACCGCCGGCCTGAGATCGACCGCCTGCGCCCTCAGCGATCGCCGTCCTCGCAGTCTTTGCCTCTTCATTCAATCTTTACTCAATCTGTCTTCACCGGTTAAACCATTTATCCCAAGAAGTGATCTAGCATTCTTTGCTGCATTTTCTTCAAGGCAGGCATATCTTCCCTTAGGCAGGAGATCAAAATGGTGTGTTGCACTCCACCAGGAGTCTAACAAAACCCAATTTAATTACTTCCTTACTTGTTCCATTTCAACCCCTTGCAATAAACATCGATAAACATTGTTGCATTCCCAACTATATCTGCTGTTCCTGCAAGTTTACACTCTGCATTTCGTGAAGCAGCACACAAAAACCAGACATTTTTCTACTCTTTTTGCCGAAGTGAATAACCCCATATATTCACACATCATCAGTAAATATGAACATATTAGAATATCTCTAGATCTGTTATTAGCAGGCACTAAAGAGCTGCGGGCTCACTACTGAGTTCTGTGGCACCTCATTATCTGAACACAACCCGTTTATTCCTAGTCTTCATATCTGACCTTTATTGCCATTGGATTTTTTAATTATTGTTAGGTACATTGAAATACAGTGATTTGTGTGTGTGTGTGTGATTTCCGGGTAAATCAAAGGTTTCAGCGTTTCAATGGTATTTTATTGTCACGTGTACCAATTAAGGTACAGTAATATTCGAATTACCATACAGCCATACTAAAAAAAAGCAACAAGACACACAACTACATAAAAGTTTACATGAACATCCACCACAGTGGATTCCCCACGTTCCTCACTGTGATGGAAGGCAAGAAAGTCCAATCTTCTTCCCTCTTTATTCTTCCGCATCAGGGCAGTCGAACCATCTGTTGGGGCGTACGAAGTTCCTGCGGCTTGGAGCTCCCGAAGTCGGTCTCCAGCAGAGGACGCCAACTCCTCGATGTTAGGCCGCAGTGCGGACGGAGATACTATACGGCAAATAATCGCATCTCCGTTGAGGTAAGAGATTAAAAAAAGTTTCCCCCAATCACCCCTGGCCACAAACTCTTTAAAACATACATTTAACACCAGTTTCTTCTTTTGCTGACACGAGGGAGATGTTTCACTCCTAGAACCATGTTACCAAATTCTCTATCTTCTTCCTTTACTCCAACTTGTCATTGTACAAGATCTGAAGAAGGGTCTCGACCCGAAACGTCGCCTATCTCCTTCGCTCCTTAGACGCTGCTGCACCCGCCGAGTTTCTCCAGCTTTTTGTGTAACCCTTGTCATTGTACAAGATCTGGCCCAGTACAGTAGTCTCATCTGCTGACATAAATGGAGTTAGTGCAGAATTAGATTGCATAGTCGTGCATGTATAGGGAACATAGTAAGGTGCTGAGGATGCAGCCTTTCTGGGCTTGGTGTTGAGAATTATTTTGAGGAATGATTTTCAGACATCAAATTGGTTTTCCTGGGAGTAAACCCGCTGAAAGCAACTGGCCCGGATGGAGTCCCTGGCCCTATGCTCAGAAACTGTATGGTCCAGCAGGCAGGAGTATTTGCGGACATCTTTGATCTCTCCCTAATCTACTCTGAAGTCTCCTCTCGCCTTCTGAAGACAACTATCATCCCAGTGTCCAAGGAAAGCAAGGTAGTATGCCTTAATGTTGGGGTGGCTTTAACGTCTACTATCGTGAAGTGTTTTGAGAGACTGGTCATGGCACACGTCCACTCCAGCCTCCCAAATAGCATTGATCTGCTGCAATGTGTCTTCTGCCACAACAGATCCATGTCAGATACCATCTCACTGGCCCTGCACGTTTCTTCGAGTGGGTAAGATCATCTCTGACCTCTCTCACCCTGGCCACAAACTCTTTGAATCACTTCCCTCTGGAAGGCGACTCCGGACTGTCAAAGCTTCCACAGCCAGACATAAAAACAGCTTTTAACCACAAGTAGTAGCTCTACTCAATAACCAAAAATCTGTAGCCTCCTTTTGCTCTGGCATTTAATTTAATTCACATGTTTACTCAATAATTATTTATTATTTATGTTTAATGTCTTATGTATCATTCTTAACTGTCACTGTATGTCATGTTGTGGGTGGAGCACCAAGGCAAATTCCTTGTATGTGAATACTTGGCCAATAAACTTACTCATTCATCCATTCATTCATTCAAAATCTCGATAAAAAGTACGGCACAGTGGCGCAGCGGTAGAGTTGCTGCCTTTTTAGCACTTTCAGCGCCAGACACCCGGTGCTGTCTGTATGGAGTTTGTCCGTTCTCACTGTGACCTGCGTGGGTTTTCTTCAAGATCTGTTATCCCCCACATTCCAAAGACGTGTAGGTATGTAGGTTAATTGGTTTTGTATAAATGTAAATTGTTTCTAGTGCGTGTAGGATAGTGTTAATATGTGGGGATCACTGGTCGGTGCAGACTTGGTATGGTGAAGGGCCTGTTTCCCCGCTGTATCTCTAAACCAAACAGACTCTTATTTCTTGACAATAGCTCTGCCTTTAACACTAATTACAACCAAACTCATCTCCAAACTCCCAGACAGTTGTTTCAGTACCTCCCTCTGCAACTGGATCCTTGACTTCCTGATCTAAACACCGCAATCAGTTAGAATTGGCAACAAAATATCCTCCACTGCAATTCTCAACACCAGGGTCCTGTAACCTAACCTGTATCTGCATTAATTTGTCACCTACATCATTCATGCACTGTACCTTTAAATTATGGGCACTTTGATTTTAAGCTTGGCAGTTCTGGATTCCTTTATTAAAGCAAATAGTTTCTTTCTATCGATTTGTTACTTTGTAATATCACTACAGTAGTTTAAACTAGTATAGTTATATTACCTTCTAAACCTACTAAATTCAAGAAACTGCAAGCTAAGTTTAGTTCAGCTGCTGATCGAATTGAACCCTATGAGCCCAGTGCATTTGCACTCTGGCTGTTCAAGGCCAATTGTTGACATTAGTCCATTTTAAAGGATAACTGAGGATGGACTTTAGCAAATACAAAAATAACCAAGAATCATAACATTCTAAAGCCCAGAGGTCCAAAACCAGCTCTCTGAAAATGACATCCAACCTTACCTACTTATGCTTTTACCATTTATGTTTTAAAATCTCAGTACATCTCTCTTTGAAAAACAATAATTGATAGTAAGATTAGACGAGAACTTACCAGTTTGAAGTTTGATCTTTATTTTATGAGGAGTTACGATGAGCGATTACGTGCCCACCGCAACCTCTGCCCAGCTTCATGCTGCAACTAGGTTCAGTGAACCTCTTACTGCCGATGAAGGCGTAGGGTGTTGTCCCTGAAACGATGAAGCTTTGCTCGTCATCGGTCTTGATAGGTCCAACAGCTTTTGCTTCATCCACCAGGTTTTGTCTGGTGAATAGGTCTTACCTGAAGAGAAGATCTCTAATGTCCACCTGATAGCGGTGTTCACTCCATTCTGTTGGGATGGCAAACCTTGCTGCCAGGAATGGGACATCTGACACATGCCCTCCATCCCTTGGGATATGCTCCACGGCTATACCCTCAGACTCGGCGTCAGATTTACACTGACCCAGCATGCTCTCCTCTTCCAAGAGGGATACATTAAGCAGCCCTGTCACAAGGCGCTGCTGGCGCGGCCTCTCCCATAGCCCTGCGCTGACACAGACTCAACATGAACATGAAGCAGCCCTGTGGAAGGTGCTGCTGACGCGGGCTCTCCCATAGCCCCGTGCTGACACAACTCCTGCTGGTGTATCTAGACGGAGCCCCCTCTCCATAGGGCCTCCATCCTGGCCAAACTCCAAATTTTATAGATTACCAGTGGGAATCCTCCGGGCACCAGGGCTGGCCGTTCTGGTCGGTTTTACCCCATATCCTGGGGACCACTGCGGTCTGGGCGCTGCATTGCTGCTGGGTTTCACCTCCCTGGGAACCACAGCGTCTAGAAGTCAGTGACTGGGATCGCGAACCGGACATTCACCAGCTACCCGCTTCCGCGGTTACAACTGGGGTGTCCCCACCGTTCATAGCCGGTTCCCTTGTCGGACTTCGTCAAAATATCGAGCAGGAAAACCTCTGTAAAAGGGGTTCCTGCAAGAAAATCAACACCAGGTAAGAAAAACAAAACTTACCTGTAGTTTAAACTTACCGCTGGCAGGAGCGACTCGCCTGCCAGTCCGGTGCTTCGCCATGCGAATTGGACGTAATGACACGCGTGCAGATTGGCGGGGTTCTTCACGGAATCGTTCACGTGACTCCAAAGTAAAATTCATTTTTAAGTTAAAATTTTTAATTTAGACTTTAAAATTTTTTGTTGTTGTTGTTAGAAGCAAGCACATATCATAATAAAAACATTTCATATATATCAGTCGTACATTATAAATATTATCAATTATGAACTGATTCTGCTATTTTTTTTATAGATAAAGAGAGAGAAAGAAACAAGAAAAAAAAAGGCAATGGTATAATAAAACAAGAATGGAATAATTTACTAATAATACATGTGTTAAAGAGGGAACTGCAGATGCTGGAAAATCAAGGGTACACAAAGGCTGGAGAAACTCAGCGGGTGCAGCAGCATCTAAAGAGCGAAGGAGATAGGCGACCTTTCGGGTCGAGACCCTTCTTCAGACTGGTTAGGGATCAGGGAAACGAGAGATATAGACGGTGATGTGGAGAGATAAAGAACAATGAATGAAAGATATGCAAAAAAGTATCGATGATAAAGGAAACAGGCCGTTGTAAGCTGTTTGTAGTGTGAAAATGAGAAGCTAGTGCGACTTGGGTGGGGGAGAGATAGAGAGGGAGGGAATGCCAGGGCCCGAGGGCTGAAAGAGAGGTGGGAAGGGGAGAAGACAGCAAGGGTTAACAGGGAGAAAATTCAATGTTCAAGCCCAGAGGATGCAGACTCCCCAAGCGGAATATGAGGTGCTGTTCCTCCAACTTGTGATGTTGCTCACTCTGGCCGTGGGGGAGGCTCAGGACCAAGAGGTCGGATACGGAATGGGAGGGGGAGTTGAAGTGCTGAGTCACCGGGAGGTCGGTTTGGTACCTGACTGGTACCAGGTTCCAGACTCCCACAGCTACCTGGACTACTCTTCCTCCCATCCTGCTTCCTGTAAGGACTCCATCCCCTATTCCCAATTCCTCCGTCTACGCCGCATCTGCTCCCAGGATGAGGTGTTCCACACCAGGTCATCACAAATGTCCTCATTCTTTAGAGAACAGGGATTCCCTTCCCCCACTATAGATGAGGCTTGCACCAGGGTCTCCTCCATACCCCGCAACACTGCCCTCTCTCCCCATTCCCCCACTCGCAACAAGGGCAGAGTCCTCCTGGTCCTCACCTTTCACCCCACCAGCCGGCACATACAACACATAGTCCTCCGCCAGTTTCGCCAACTCCAACGTGACCCCACCACTCGCCAAATCTTCCCATCTCCCCCCGTCTGCCTTCCGCAAAGACCGCTCCCTCCGCAACTTCCTTGTCAATTCTTCCCTTCCCTCCCGCTCCACCCCTTCCCCGGGCACTTTCCCTTGCAACCGCAAGAGATGCTACACTTGTCCCTTCACCTCCCCCATCCACTCCTTTCAGGGACCCAAGCAGTCCTTCCAGGTCCGACAGAGGTTCACCTGTACCTCCTCCAACCTCATCTACTGCATCCGCTGCTCCAGATGCCAGCTGACCTATATCGGTGAGACCAAGCGGAGGCTTGACGATCATTTCGCCGAACACCTCCGCTCAGTCCGCAATAACCAACCCGACCTCCTGGTGGCTCAGCACTACAACTCCCCCTCCCATTCCGTATCCGACCTCTCGGTTCTGGGCCTCCTCCACGGCCAGAGTGAGCAACACCGCAAGTTGGAGGAACAGCACCTCATATTCCGCTTGGGGAGTCTGCATCCTCTGGGCTTGGACATTGAATTTTCTCAATTCTGTTAACCCTTGCTGCCTCCTCCCCTTCCCACCTCTCTTTCAGCCCTCGGGTCCTGGCATTCCCTCTCTCTCTATCTCTCCCCCACCCAAGTCGCACTAGCTTCTCATTTTCACACTACAAACAGCTTACAATGGCCTGTTTCCTTCATCATCGATACTTTTTGCATATCTTTCCTTCATTGTTCTTTATCTCTCCACATCACCGTATATATCTCTTGTTTCCCTGATCCCTAACCAGTCTGAAGAAGGGTCTCGACCCGAAACATCGCCTATCTCCTTCGCTTGTACATGTGTTTAGTGACAATAAAAGGCATTCTGATTCTGATTCTCCTTAGATGCTGCTGCACCCGCTGAGTTTCTCCAGCCTTTGTGTACCCCCTACTAATAATACATCATTGGTTCGTGAGTTATAAAATTTAACTTTTCATCTAATCCTAAATTCGAGCTTCAGTTAGGTTCTCGTGCTGATCCAATCTACCTCTTCAGATAGTCAATGAATGAAGACCATATTCTGACAAAAAGTTGTCCATTTGTGGTTTCAAGTCTGGGACCTTACTTCAAGTATTTTATCTCTCTCTCTTTCGCACAAAGTGGCTAAATAGTGTAAAAAACTAGGTAGAAAATTCAGGGAAAGTGTTATATATCTCTGAAGATCTCTCCTGGTCCGAGAACACTGATGCAATTATAAAGAAAGCACATCAGCGCCTCTACTTCCTGAGAAGATTACGGAGAGTCGGTATGTGTAGGAGGACTCTCTCTCGAACTTCTACAGGTGCACAGTAGATGGCATGCTGACCGGTTGCATCGTGGCTTGGTTCAGCAACTTGAGCGCCCAGGAGCAGAAAAGACTGCAAAAAGTAGTAAACACTGCCCAGTCCATCATCGGCTCTGACCTCCCTACCATTGAGGGGACCTATCGCAGTCGCTGCCTCAAAAAGGCTGGCAGCATCATCAAGGACCCACACCATCCTGGCCGCACACTCATCTCCCCGCTGCCTTCGGAGAGAAAGTACAGGACTGCAACGTCCAGGTTCAGGAATAGCTACTTCCCCACAGCCATCAGGCTATTAAACTCAACTCAAACAAAACTAACCCATTATCTGTTTATTTGCACTTTATCTGTTTTATTTATTGATGTGTGTATATATTTATACAATGGTATATGGACACACTAATCTGTTCTGTATTCATGCCTACTATATTCTGTTGTGCTGAAGCAAAGCAAGAATTTCATTGTCCTATCTGGGACACATGACAATAAACTCTCCTGAATCTTGAATCTAGATGGAAAGATTAGCGCAGCCATGCTCAAACATCATAAGCATTAACTTCATGCATATCTGCCATCGAGAAGAAGGTACAGGAGCCTGAAAACTGTACGATTCTGATTCAGGAACAGCTTCTTCCCTACTGCCATCAGGCTGTTAAACACCACAACAAACAAGCTCTGAACTATATAGATTTGTTTCTTATGTATACGTATGTGTGCATTTATATATGCGTGTGTCAGTGTGACTTTGTGTGCAAACACTGAACCTTTTCTAGTTTATTACATTGTTTACAGTGTAGGAAGGGTCTCGACCCAAAACGTCACCCATTCCTCCTCTCCAGAGATGCTGCCTGTCCTGCTGAATTACTCCAGCTTTTTGAGTCTATCTTTGGTGTAAACCAGCATCTGCAGTTCCTTCCTGACCATAAAGTGTTTACATATTTGATGCTGCTGTAAGAATGTCATTGTTCTATCTGTGACATTTGTGACAATAAACCACTCTTGACTCTCTCCAATTTATTCCCCCACAGGGACCCCATGAGTGGCCTTCGATCATGTGGCTATTGACAATCTGCCCTCACCGCTGTTTGGGCGCGGTGGGAAGGATTGCGTTCTCTGGAGGTAATCGGATTAATTTGAGAAACCGTGCTCTGCTATTGTGCCGCCTAACACCATGCTGGTGGTATTTTTTAACCCGGTGATTTCTGACAGATCTCAACAGAAGAGAGGCACCGAGCTATACTTATAGATAGATACATTTATTTGTCACATGTACCAATTGGGACAGTGAAATGTGTGGTCGCCATACAGCCATACGAAAAATAAAGAGCACAGAACACAAAAGTCTTTAACACAGACATTCCCACACAGCCGGATCAAAGCGAAGGATCCAAAATTCAGCCATCCTCCTCCATTGTCCTCCCGTGGTCAGGAGGCTCCCGAACCCCCCGCTGTCGCTGCTACGTGTGGCCCGATGTTCAGGCCCACTCGCCGGGGTGATGGAAGTCCGATGTCGGGACTGGAGGACATCCTCCGCAGGTTGGACATCTGAAACGACCACCTCCTACCAGAGTCCGCTGCTCCCGAAGTCCACAGGCCGCGCCGGGCGGAGATTTAACGCTGGCGGATCTCGGCAAAGGGTCCCAGGTCTCCGCAATGTTGAAGTCAGCGCCGCCCACGCTGGAAGCTCTGCAGACCACAGCTCCGATGTACACGCAGCAGGCCCAACACTCCACGGCGATCCCATGTAAGGCATCGCCCGCTCTGCGGTGAATCCAGCGCTGCGCCACCACTGCTGAAGCTCTGGTCCGGGTCCCCGGCAGGAAAGGCCGCCCCAATACAAGTAGTAGGCCGCAAGGAGGGGGGGCGAGGACGCGACTCGGAGAATAGTCGCATGCTCGCCAGGAAGTGACTGGGATACGGTTTCCCCCTTACCCTACCCCCCCCTCCCCCACATAGAAAAGTTAAAGAAACTAAAGAAACATACTTTAAAAACGAACTAAAAATAAAAAAAAGATAGAAAAACAAACAGTTTGTTAAAGAAGGAACTGCAGATGCTGGAAAATTGAGGGTACACAAAACGCTGGGGAAACTCAGTGGGTGCAGCAGCATCTATGGAGCGAAGGAGATAGGCAACGTTTCGGGCCGAAACCCTCCTTCTGCACCCGCTGAGTTTCTCCAGCATTTTGTGTACCCTACAAAAACAAACGGACTATAGGCAGAGGCTGCCTTCGGTGCGGCGCCCCTAGTGCCCTACTTAAAGTTCCATTGATTTTCGATGATTGCTCAAATTCGAAAAGCACTTTAAGGGCCTCTCCCACTTGGGCGTCATTTGCGCGACGTTTACATGACATCCTAAAAATTGGTTGGCATTTTGGAATGTTCAAAATCCTCAAAATCCTCACGGTATCCCTTGCGCACGCGGACGTACTGACGGCGTACGTGTAGTACGTGGTGATGCATGGTTACGCACGATGACGCACCAACATTGCCTATGCTAATTTAATATATGCGTCACCATGCGTCCACGTCCGTAACCATGCGTCGCCGCGTACGCCGTTGGCGCGCCATTTGAGCGCCGCGCCACATGATCACCCGGCTACAGGGCCGGATTTACGTATAAGCTTCACAAGCTTAAGCTTAGGGCCTCGAGATCTAGGTGGGCCTCGGCAGGGCTGGATTTACCTATAGGAGTCATAGGCTGAAGCCTACGGCCTCAAACTCTAGGGGGCCTCCGGCCAAGGTGTTTTTTTCCCAGAGAAAAAAATACTGAGAAAAAAAAATTGGAGCGCTATCAGCGTTTCCATTTTGACGGAAATGACCCGAAATTCTGGTTCCGGCCCGCTGGAAGTTTTGGGGGAAAAAATTGCGACTATCCGCACCTGTGCAGTTGAGGGAAGCGGTGACGCTGTCTCTCCACGCTCAGATCTCCATTTGCACTCCACACAATCACATCGATGCATCGTGTCTACCAAAGATCCTAGGTGTCTACTCCAGGCAAGTAGTGGAATATTGCATTGAGGGAGTGCCCGTTTTTCCGGGCCGGAGGGGGGCTGTGGTGTCTGTGGCGTGGAGTCAGAGGCTCGCTGCGTGGGAGGGAGATAGAGGGGGAGGGAGGAAGAGAGAGGGGGGGATGTGAGAGGGGGAAAGGGGGGGTTGAGACAGAGGGGGGAGAGAGAGGGAGGGGAGGGGGGAAAGCGAGAGAGGGGGAGAGAGAGAGGGGTGGGGGGGAGAGGTGGACGGAGGGGGAGGGGTAAGGAGGAGGGGGCAGAGGGAAAGGGGAATTATCTTTACTGAGATTGCAAAATTAAGGTAGGTTTTAGAGCAATTATATTTTCCCTCCATATGAATAATTTCAAACAATTGGAACTGCTTACTATTCCTTGATAACAATACTGAAAAATATGTATTCCATAGTTTGCGACTTTAATTTTGCATCATATTTTTAATATGCACACACTAACACAGTAGAACAGTAACAGGCAATCAAATCAACACACAAAACATTTTCTAAAAAAAGATTATATTTACTGCAAAAACGTACAGTATTTTATTTGCAGTGTTTGCATGCGCCTTTATAACATTTTACATAACATTTTACAGTACAACTTGATTATTAAAACAAGGATAGCTTCAATTCTTGATTTAAAAAAATGACACCAATCATCCCATTCCAACCACTCGTTACTGTTGACTCAACCAAAATGATTTCTGAAATATTGGTCATAAATTTGGTGGAAAAATGCTCCAAAATAAGGCTCAGAATGCATCAGAGAGCATCTAAAACCCCAGAGCTTCCAGGGCATTTAAGCGGGCACTGGACCGCGGCCGCAAAGGTCTTTGAGCTTCGCACTTGTGATATGCACTGTGTGCATTTACTGCACATAAATTTTTTGTAATCCTGCCATGCCACCCCCCTTTTTGAAAAGCTTTGTACGGGCCTGGTGTCTATTTTTGACACTGTCATAGGCCTTTCTTACATATGCTGTCACAACGCACTGTAGTCTCTAAACAACACTTCACGAATTTTCCATGCTCCCTCCATTTCAGAATAATAGTGTTTTAAGCCGATAACTCGACACCAGCACTGGCAATAAATAAAAAGCGCAGCTTTCCAGCCCTTATCTCATTGGCCACGCTCGGCTGCACATCCGTGTCAATCTGCTGGACTCTTTCATCTTCCTCACGTCGTGTGGGTGGGGCCTCACAAGTGGAATAGCCTAGGGCCTCTCTTCATCTAAATCCGGCCCTGCCCGAGTTTTGAAATGTTTTCACTGGGAAAATCCTTGCCACGGAGATCGGACTAAAATAACAGTACAGTACGAACGACATCGCAAATGGCTCCCAAAAGAGGCAGGGCCCTCAAGGTCAAAGTGCGGGACTGTCGTACTGGTAGACGATTTACGCGCAACAGTCGCGCGGCTGTTGCGCGTCTGTCACTGCTGGCCTGTCGCGTAAATGACACGCAAATGACGCCCAAGTGGGACAGGCCCTTTAGTGAACAATCTTTTCTCCGGGGTGCAAATAGCAACCTTGTTGATCAGATTGCGGGAAATTACAGGAAGCAACGAGGAATTATCTCTTTCAGCATCTCCACAAACAGCCGACTCAATTCACCGATGCTAGATTGTAGACTTCACAGCGAATGTGCTTCACTTGTCCAACCACGCACGGACGATGTATACATCATGTACGTGAGAACAGTAATTTGAAAACGCAATCGATCACATTTACCGATGGGCGAACAGCATTTGACTGATTATACCGAGACTGTAAATAAATAGAGCAACCCAGCATACACTTAGGAATTGCAGATAGACACAAAAATGCTGGAGAAACTCAGCGGGTCAGGCAGCATCTCAGGAGAGAAAGAATGGGGTGATGTTTCGGGTCGAGACCCTTCTTCAGATGCTGGTTCACGAAAAAAAAGACAGAGTGCTGGAGTAACTCAGTGGGTCAGGCAACATCTCTGGAGAAGTGGATAGGTGTAGAAGGGTACCCATCCAAAATGTCACCAATCCACGTTTCCCAGAGATGCTGCCTGTCCCACTGAGTTACTCCAGCGTTTTGTGTCTTTCTTTTAGCCTACTTTTGCTGTTGAAAAAGGTGTTCGCCCATTTCACATCAAACGCAGACTCTAAATCTTTTGCACAATTTATTGTTATAATATTTATTTTATGAAATTGATTAAAATGTAAACATCTTTCTAGCATTAAACTACGATGGTTGCATGCACTCCCATGGCTAGTAAGCGGTCTAATCTTACCATGTAAAACTCACGTGGACCTGTAATCTTCCCCACAAATTGTCTGCGTAAATGGATTGGTCATTCGCAAATAAAAATTTGGATTCTCAGTGTAAGAGCGATCAGGATTTAAACTCCTGACGTTACGTTTAACAGCAGCAAGGTAGAGGTGAAGGATGGGGCTTCCTTCAAGGACATGTGCAAGTTGGAGGAGTTGGTCATTGTGTTTGAGCTGGTCAAAGAGATGCAGGACCTCTCCGACTTTGACAAGCAGATTCTGCAAAGGATTGTGAGCCTGGTCAACGCAGGCAGAGGCAGCATGTTCAAATTCAGGTCCAGGAATGGCGGTGCGGACTGGGTGGGCCGAAGGGCCTGTTTTCGGGCTATATCTCTAAAGTAAACTAAACCCATTGCCTGTGTAGGAAAGAACTGCAGATGCTGGTTTAAATTGAAGGTAGACACAAAATGCTGGAGTAACTCAGCCAGTCAGGCAGCATCTCTGGAGGGAAGGAATTGGTGACGTTTCGGGTCGAGACCCTTCTTCAGTCTTTGGTTTAAATCAGCATCTGCACTTCCTTCTTCAGACTAAACCCATTGCCTGACTGGGTGGTGGAAGCATGTACTCTCCAAATATTTCAACAAGTATCCAGAGAGCATTGAGTCATCAAAATAGAAGTCTATAGACAAGATTCTGGTAAATAGGATTAGTAGAGAAGGGTATGTGATGGTTGGTTTAACAGGGTGGGCAGAACAACTTGCTTCTGTGATACAATGTTATGTATGTAACTGAATGATAGACACAAAGATAGATAACTGAAAGATAGACACAAAAAGCTGGAGTAACTCAGCGAGTCAGACAGTATCTCTGGAAAAAAGGAATAGGTGACATTTCCGGTCGAGATCCTTCTTCAGTCTGACGAAGGTCTATCTTTGGTTTAAACCAGCATCTGCAGTTTCTTCCTAAACATTATGTATGTACATTTAATATATGTGCATGTTTATTTAGCATGGTATGTGCATGGTATGTTTATTCAAGCATGGTATGTGCTGGATTAAATAAATATTAATTCCTGATGATTAATGCATTTATGAGAAGATGGACTGAATATACTTTGAATTTGTTAACTCAGTTTGTTAACATGTGTTATTACGTCAAACTCCACAGCTATTGACACAAGTGCTTGCTAAATCATGCCAATGATGGATAATCCATGTGTAACCATTAGTTTGATTGGGGTGGGAGATCAAAAAGGATCACGGAGATGTGCATTTTTCAGGAGTAATCTTATCTGTGCAGGTTGTGTTGTCATAAGCTTGGAATGTCTGGAGTAATTTCCCTTCTGGGAACTCGCTTGCAGCAGAAACCTTTGAGTTCCTGCACACCTCGAGCCTGATAAATCACATTGTAAACTGGGACAAAGCGGGGAAAATGGACAGGTTTTTGAATTGTCTGCCTAATATATATATCAGACTTCAGATGACATTTGTGGAGAGGAAAATTGAATAAGGTGTAGTAGGCTCCAGAGACCATTGAATACCTTCTGCTTAAAATATCTGTGAGAGTTTGAAAAATATTATGTCATTTTTGCACTGTGTGCAATGCAAAACAAAGCTGCTTGTGCCTGAAATCTGGAACTGAGAATGTCAGAAACATGCAGCAGGTCTTAGTGGAGGGAGAAATGAAGATCCCGTTTCGGCATTGATGAAGGATGGTTGATTTGGAACATTAGCATAGTTGTTCTCTCCACAGATGCTACCTGACCTGCAAAGTGTTTCCAGCTTTTCTGCAACAACGCAGGAGGTGGCATTTAATCTTTGCTGGATTTTAGAATCTGCTGTTTAGCTCCAGCGATAGCAAGAAATAACACTGAAAAGAGACACAAAAAGCTGGAGTAACTCAGCGGGTCAGACAGCATCTCTGAAGAAAAGGAATGGGTGGTGTTTCAGAAGACTGAAGAAACGTCACCTCTTCCTTTTCTCCAGAGATGCTGCCTGACCCGCTGAGTTACTCCAGCTTCAGTTTAAACCAGCATCCGCAGTTCATTCCCACACAATAAATAACACTATTGGCTAGAATGTTCAAAGTATGTTTCTGTGCCCTTCAATTTCCAATGATCTTTTTAATATTACAGGAAGAATTACAGTTTTAATTCGGAGTCACGTGAGTGATTCCGTGAAGAAGCCCCGCCAGTGCGCCTACGTGTCATTACGTCAGGCGGCTTGGCGCACCGACAGGCGCGTCCGACGTAATGACGTGCAGGCGCAGGCGCAGCTCCACCAGCGGTAAGTAAAACACCCGCAGGTATGTGTTTTAAACTTGCTGCGGATTGCTAGGTCCCGTAAGGCTGGTTACAGGAGCCAGCAGGGACACTTCCAAAAAGGGAATATTAACAGAAAGTAAAAGGCCTGTCCTACCAGCATCCGACTCCATGCGATGAGCGCGATCAAACTAGAAGCGGGGGCCGCGCGGAGGTCGGGTGATCCCTGTACAGGGCCGGTCCCACCAGCATGCGCCTGCATGCGGCAAGCGCGACCAAACCGGCAGCGGGGGCCGCGCGGAGGTCGGGTGAGTGGCTCAACGTGGCGCAAAGTGAGGCGAACTTGGAGCTAAATCTTCAGGTAAGTTCGCCAGGACAGAGAGTGGCACACAGAGAGGGGCACAGAGGCACACACACACAGAGGGCCACGGAACCACACACATAGAGGGTCACGGAGGCACCTACTGAGAGGGTCACGGAGACACGACGTCGAGGCGGTGTGTAATGCGTCGAGGCGACTGCGATCCGACAAGCCGTTGCCGCACGGAATTTTCAAACATAGTCAGTTTTTCGGAGCCCCGCATGATGTCGGGACGAACTCCGCACAATTCCGCACGGCTCCGGCGATCGAAGTGGGACCGGCCTCGCGACGCTGGACGGCTCAAGCGACCATGTTAGGTCGCGCTCATCGCATGGAGTTGTATGCTTGTAGGACAGGCCCTTAAGGCGAGGGTGTCGCCATTAAAAGTAAAAACCTACCCGCGGGGCTGCGGTCAGCGGGTGTACGCCGGCTTTGAGACGCCAACTTCAGAGCCGCCGGCAGTTCAGCCAACGGCAGCAACTCCGGTGCTTCAGAGCACTGTGGCCACTCCTGTCGGGAGGAAGGCCAAGAGTAAATTGTCCAGGCCTGTCGACTTTGATGAGTGAGGCCAGGAAGACTCCCCCCCCCTTCCAATAAAAAGGTTGGGGACGTCTGGACAACATGGAACACCTCATAGATAAAATGATCAACCAGGAGGTGTTCCAGCCGGGGTTTTATACCCCCAGGGTTCCCCAGCAGCTTTCAGCAGCAACCTCTAGCAGAGGTCCATATAGCAAAGAGCCGGACAGGCAGGAAGTAAAATATGCCTACGAGTCTGCATGGGGACCCATAACAGCAGCGCCTTTTTAAGGGCTGCATGATACCTCCCTTGGGCATGAGCCGGGAGAGCCAGGGCAGTATGACTCTGACCCTGAAGTTGGTGGTACTGCAGAAGAGCATGCACCAAAGCACATGAGCTATGCTCCAGATGTGCCGAATGTGGCCAGCAAATTTGCCATACCGGCTGGAGCTGGTGAACAGATGGATGAAAACATGGCCAGCAATGTTAACTATATGGCCTCTCACCAGCTCCAGGACTCCATAATGGAGGAAACTTCACAGAGATATCAGACACCTGTTAACTGTGCGTCGCTCAAAGTTGCATACCCACAGTGAACCAGGCTATCTGTGGGCAAATGGCCGCATCATGAGGGCGCATGAGTTGAGGCTGCAGAAAGTCCTGAGACTGGTTGGAGCAGGAATAATGGAGTTTGGGCAAATGGTACAAGGGCACCACTATCAAAAAACACAGCAGGATATGCTGGCCCTGCTGTGTAATGGTACAAGGGCACCACTATCAAAAAACACAGCAGGATATGCTGGCCCTGCTGTGTAATGCCTATTTAAAACATTTAATTATTCACAAAATAGCCATCAGGCCTAGGCTCAGCCCACGGTTCACAGCCTTGTGCAGATCCTCTAATATCTAGAAAAAGACCTGGATGATGAGGCAAAACCAATCGGCCTCATCAAAACTTATCCCGGGAGCAGGATGCCACCTAAAAAACCATACCCTTTCAGACGGGCTACAGACGATGGTGCAGGTCAAGGACCAAGCCGGGCGACTCCAGCTACACGCATCGCTCCTCGGCCTTTTGGCTAAGATCAAGTGTAGTATCTCTTTTTATCAGTTTAATATCTGATATGTCCCTCATCTAGGGACCAACACATTGGCACGCTGCAATGCACACCCTAAACAGGGCCAGGAGACCGAGGAATCCAGCAACCATGGAGGTACAAGTACTGGACTAGTCCAGGATATATCCTCTAGAGATCAGTCACCGGTCGGGGGTAGGTTGTAATTGTTCTCTGATGAATGGTGCTGCATAACATGAGATCTATTCATACTGGACTGGATCCAGTGGTCTTGAATCGAGTTTATCTCGGAAGTACATCCACCCGTTCAAAATACACCTAGTCGGGTATTGGGTTTCAAGACCAGAAACTCTGCAGGTGAATGATGAAATTGGAATATTATTCCAAAAAGCGGTAATTGAAATGATGGCATATCAGCCTCAACAATTTGTGTCCAGTATATTCCCCAGCCAAAAGAACGATGGTGGGTGCCAAGTCATTCTGGACCTAACCCGACTTAACTGTTATGTCCAGTATAAACATTTCTAAATGGAAACTTTCAGTACTGCTAAGCAACTGGTATCAAAAGGGTGTTATTTGGCAACCATAGATCTGAAAGATGCATATTATTCAGTACCAATTCATCGCCAATACCGTAGATACTTGAAATTTAGTTGGATGAGACAGCTGTGGCAATTTAAAGCTTTGCCCAATGGGTTAACCTCAGCCTAGGTTATTTACAAAAATATTAGGGCTACTCCGCGCTCATAAACACATTATAACGGGATGTTCTGAGCATAGGCAAAACTCATGAAGCAGCTGAGGAATCGGGTTCAGTTACCAAACACCTGTTTGAGAGGTTAGGTTTCCTCATCCATCCAACTAAATCCAAATGAGTACCATCTAGAATGATTGACTATTTGGGGTTCATCATTGATTCAACTAACATGTCAGTGACTTTGCCTACGGCCAAAACTGTAGAAATTATGGAAGCTGGTAGCAATCTGGTAGATGAACAACCCTCCATCCGATGAGTAGCCAGTGTTATTGGTAAATTAGTGTTGGTTTTCCCTGGAGTGCAGTTCAGATCTCTGTACTATCAGAGGTCCAACGAGCTAAAGAACAAGCACTGAAAGAACATGCAGGTCATTTTCATAAACCAATGCAGTTGCCAGCCGAAGCTATCACCGAGTTGCAATGGTGGATATCTAATGTATCACGATGTACTAGAGACATTCTGACTGAACAACCTTCAGTTTTACAAACTGATGTGAGTGCTTCGGGATGGGGAGCCACTGGTACCGAGTCTAGCTGTGGCGGCAGATGGAGTGTGCAAGAGGCATTAATCCTGCAGAGGCATGGGATAAACTACGTAGAATTGCTGGGTGCATTCTATGGCCTAAAAGCATACTGCTCAACAATGCATGATTTACATGTTCAGCTTCAGATTGACAATACCACAGCTGTTGCATATATCAATCACATAGGTGGAATTAGGTCATTATCATGTGACAATCTGGCTAACCTCATCTGGCACTGGTGCATTACGAGAAACATCTGGGTCTCAGATAGCTACCTACCAGGTAGAGATAATGTGAAAGTGGCAGACACCAGGTCACGTAAATTCAATGACAACACAGAATGGATGCTGAATTCAAAAGTTTTCAAAATGATTGTCAGCCGGTATGGATTGCCAGACATAGATCTGTTGCATCCAGGTTAAATCACCAGTTACCTAAATACGTCTCATGGGAACCGGATCCAGGGGCAGTAGCAGTGGATGCATTCTCGCTACATTGGGGACGTACGTTCTTTTACGCTTTTCCCCATTCTGCCTCATCAGTCAATGTCTCACCAAAATAAAGCACGACTTTGCTTCAGGCGTTTTGGTAGTTCCTAACTGGCCCACACAGCCATGGTTCCCATTGGTCCTGAGAGTGATGACGCAGCCATTCATGACTATCCCCAAATGCAGCAACTTGTTGGTTCTTCCTGTGACAGGAGAGAGTCATCCTTTACATGATCGTATTAATCTGTTGATTTGCATATTCTGACCAGACCGTTCCAGGGACTCGGACTATCGAGTAGGACCGTGGATGTAACTACGGCGGCCTGGAGAGATAGTACTAAAAAACCATATGTATCTCATATTAAGAAATGGGAGATGTTCTGCTTACAGTCAAATATATCTTATCATATTGCAGGCATACCAGATGTATTGGAGTTCCTTGCTACATTGCATTTTGACGAGCAGTTGAACTATTGTGCCATCAATAGTGCTCGGTGCTTTGTCCCATTTAGAGCAAGGGTCGGGACAACACTCTGCCGGATCTCATCCATTGGTGGCCCGATTCATGAGAGGTATTTTAACAAAAACCCTCCCAGACCTAGATATACGGAAATCTGGGATGTGAGCATAGTCTCACACTGCTTCGGCAATGGGGTCCAATTACATTTCTGCCTTTCCAGAAGTTAACGCCCAAAGTGGTCATGCTCATGGCGTTAGTGTCAGCATAACGAGTTCAGATATTGCAAAAGTTACGACTGGACAGCATGCATTCTTCTGTAGATAATATTACGTTTTATATAGATGATCTAATCAAACAAAGCAGGCCAGGGATGGCTGGAACCAAGATAAGCTTTAAAGCATACCCCATTGACCTGAGGCTATGTGTAGTTACGCACCTGAGTCAATATATCGAGGTCACCAAGCGTCTCAGAGGCTCTGAAATTGCGATGCTCATCAGCCACAAAAAACCTCATAGAAAGGTGTCAGTACAAACTATTTCTAGATGGCTGAAACAGGTTTTAGATTATGCTGGAGTAGACACTGATTTGCTTAAATCTCACTCCACCAGGGCGGCGTCAACGTCCACAGCAAAGGCGCAGGACGTGCCTTTAGACCAAATCCTCGCTGCAGGATAGTCCAGTGAAGGAACCTTTTCACAATTTTATGATAAACCTGTCCTCACAATGCAAGGATTTGGGGCATACTGTTTTGGGTTTTGTTTGAGTTCTCCTTAGTAAATTTCCCCTGGGATAGACGGGTTATTACTTTTCTTTTATTGTTTAAAATGTTCATTGTAGAATTTTAAAAATGTTCAATACGTTAATTGTTTATCCTGTGTCAACCGAAGCAGTGTGTCGTATGGAACTGGATCTACGGCATGAAATCACAGAGCTTTGAAATCTTCACGGAATCACTCACGTGACTCCGAAGTAAAATAGTAAGATTAAATGAGAACTTACCAGTTTGAAGTTTGATCTTTATTTTATGAGGAGTTACGGTGAGCGATTACGTGCCCTCCGCTCCCAGCCCTCATAATCGCAAAGATCATGTGGTAATTCTAGTCTTCTGAGTCTTACTAAATCACTTCAACTGTAGTTACTGCGATTTCATGGCGCTGCTTTGAAGATTGACGCACGGGCGCACGGGCGCACTGGCGGGGCTTCTTCGCGTAATCGCTCACCGTAACTCGTCATAAGATAAAGATCAAACTTCAAACTGGTAAGTTCTCGTTTAATCTTACTATTTTACAGGTATTCATAAAGTTTATAGGTGAAACTTTGGAGTGATGGCAAAAATAGCAAAAATAGAGCTTTCTTTCCACTCGTGATTATGCTGTGAAGATCCCAGTCAACAGCAACAGTTTTGCTGACTTCTCACCTAAAGTTTGGTGGCCGTGTGTTTGCTGCAAGTTTCATTGAGTATATTTGCCATAAATTCCTCATCTTGAGATATAAACAGTACTTTGATACGAGAACATGGAAGAGGACAGCACACAATATCTGTGCTGAACACGAGGGGCCAAATGCAGACAGGTGACAGTCGATGGATATCACAGTTGGCATGGATGTTGTGTGTCTAAGGGTTTGTTTCCATGCTGATCATCTCTATATTCTAAGAAGTTAAATTAAATAAAGTTCAAGAACAAACAAAAATGGACTACAACAGTGTTTTTGACCAAACAGCAAGGACCCCAGGATGTTTCCAAGGATGCCCATTTTTCTGCATTTGTCGATAAACAGACTGATACACAACCACAAACATTCTGGCTGCCCCTTTGGCACAGAGGAAGGAAGTATTAGCAGTCCCGATGGTGGTCAACAAGATTGGTGATCCACAGTTCACAAATGAAGGCCAAGAGGCAAAAACGGAGAGGTGTGTTTTTTTGTGTGTGCAAGTTTAAGAACAAGCCTACTAGTTTGATATTTTTACACACATTTTATAGTCTTAGCTTTTTTCAAAATATCTGAACTATGCATCATTAGGACTGAATTTCTCCCATATAAATTTCCTCTACAATGTGGAACAGCGGAGGTCAAAGGTAATATGTTACAAAATTAAATTTGATGTGACACAGAGTTGATGTGGACAAGCTTTTCCCTTTGAGAATAGGGAAGATTCAAACAAGAGGACATGACTTTAGAATTAAGGGACAGAGGTTTAAGGGTAACATGAGGGGGAACTTCTTTACTCAGAGAGTGGTAGCGGTGTGGAATGAGCTTCCAGTGGGAGTGGTGGCGGCAGGTTCGTTGGTATCATTTAAAAATAAATTGGATAGGCGTATGGATAAGAAGGGTATGGAGGGTTATGGTATGAGTGCAGGCCGGTGTGACTAAGGGAAAAAAGTTGTTTCGGCACGGACTTGAAGGGCCGAGATGGCCTGTTTCCGTGCTGTAATTGTTATATGGTTATATGGTTATAAATACATTCCTCATTTCTGTGACGCCCATGGATTTTTTTTGTGAGTTTTGATATTTTATTGTGAGTCAATGCTGGTGATATTGCAAGGTAGTAACAAAATCAAAACTATGGCAAAGAAAATGACATGTATCATTGATGGGGTCCATTCACGAGCTCTGACATGAGGAAAATCTTCTCATAACTGATAAAGGAAACTGAAAATGATATGATATTACCATGATCTACTGATTCACAGATGGTTACTGTCTCCACTTTCATTGGTCTAGAATGATAACAATTTTTTTCACCTGACTTTAAAGCAATTTTCATCATTACCCTATACCAAGTCATTAAATATGCAAATAAAGTTGATCACATCTATTCTTTGGAGGTTACTCCCACTGCTTTTCACAAATGGTGAATATTTAAGCAAACGTTAAAAGGTGGCCACTAAAAATTGCAGTGTAAATCCAATCCATTTTAAACAGCAAAGGTAGCATGCTGTATACACTGCTAAACTTCCCATCACTAATGGATTAGATCAAAACTTCATCTAGTTCTAAATGATGGGACTCCAACAGCTATTTCAAAGAGAAGGCTCCATGTACCTTCTCACCGTCAATGTTTGCAAAACGCAGGAAATTACCACAAAGACGGGTGACTGCAATCATCTTCAATTGTACCATCTTGGACTCCTTGCGACCTCCACCACAAGCCAGTCCTCGGACAATTTGATTCACTCCACTTGCACTACACACAGCTATGGCTCTAACTGCAACCAAGCCAAGTACTCAGACTTGCATTTCAGGTCTTGCCGTGCCTTTAATTACATCCTTTTAATACATGCATAGTAATGGCATCCATCCAGTAAAAAGGAAAAGCTGCCTTTGTATGCATTGTCTACATATGTAGTTCACATAGTTTCTGTTTCATCAGCAAAGTCGAGTGAAGGATTATCAGCTGTGCAATCAAGCTCTATTGATCATCAACGTCATTGATGTTTGTTTTGCGCTTTTCAGCTTATAGCCATGGTCCAAACATAGACAAGACAAGTCAGTTCCGGCTACATGACTCCCTCTGTAACTCTTCAACCCTGTCTCATAACTTCTGGTCTTACCTCCGGCCTTTATTCCAACCATCTACCTATTGAACCTCCCCCCCCACCCCCCCATTCCCCTTTGCCTATGTCCACCTATTTCTGGTCACGCCTCATTCCTTTTACAGCTTTCTGTGGCTGCACCCCCCCCCATCCCTCCCTGTTCCCCCCCCCCCCCCGTTCTACCCCCCCCCCCACCCATACAATCAGTCTGAAGAAGAGTCTTGACCCAAAGATGTTACCTATTCATGTTCTCCTGAGGTGCTGCTTGACCTGCTGAGCTACTCCAGCACTTCATATCCCTTTGTGCTACTTTTCCCTGAAGTGAGGGGTGCCCATAAGGATGTAAATAGAATCATGTGGCAGATAAGATGAATAGCCACAGTCCATTCCCTGGAGTAGGGCTGTCTTAAAAAAAATAGAGGAATAGGTTTCAGGGGAAATATCTAAAAGAGATCTGAGGGGCAATCTTTTCACACACAGTCTGATATGGATATGGAACAAGCTGCCAGAGGAAGCGGTGGAGGTTGGTACTATTATAACAATTACAAGACACTTGGAGAAATACATGGAAAGCAGACCTGAGGCACATGGATACCAGACCTGAGGCACATGGATACCAGACCTGAGGCACATGGATACCAGACCTGAGGCACATGGATACCAGACCTGAGGCACATGGATACCAGACCTGAGGCACATGGATACCAGACCTGAGGCACATGGATACCAGACCTGAGGCACATGGATACCAGACCTGAGGCACATGGATACCAGACCTGAGGCACATGGATACCAGACCTGAGGCACATGGATACCAGACCTGAGGCACATGGATACCAGACCTGAGGCACATGGATACCAGACCTGAGGCACATGGATACCAGACCTGAGGCACATGGATACCAGACCTGAGGCACATGGATACCAGACCTGAGGCACATGGATACCAGACCTGAGGCACATGGATACCAGACCTGAGGCACATGGATACCAGACCTGAGGCACATGGGACTTGTGCAGTTGGGCAACTTGGTCAACATGGAAGAGTTCGACTAAAGGCCCATTTCCATGCTCTATAGTTCAATGGTTCGATGATTTACTAGTTGGATAATGAAGCGGCGTGGTTTAAAGATCGGGGGCTAGACATTTAAAACAGAGTTCCATTGAAATGTCTTCTTGCAAAGAATTGGAAATTAATTTCTGGGAATCTCTACTTTTTAGTCGTGGAAGCCAGATCACTAGAAGTATGAAAAGGGGAGGTAGATACATTATTGAAAGATTGGGGAGTTGAGGGTTCTGGAGTTCCGGTACTAAGGAGGCATGGAGGCCTGTGGTAACTATGATCTATTGTAATGTAGGGCAGGCTTGAGGTGTCGGATGGCTTACTCTTGCACCTGTTGTTCTTGTGTTCTGGGAATTAAAAAGGAAGCAGGGCTGACTGATTCTGGAACAAAGGACCAGCACTGTATGAAAGAAGAATTCAAACTGAACTTTGAATCTACTTTTCGTCAATGCATAAATAAAGGCTTAAAACTATGAGCCTTAATAAGCAACAAAACTATTACTGACCAGTAGGATCTTCAAATGGTTGGGTGGCAACTGAAATATGGAGATAATTCCTCTTCTCTAAGTTGATGTGAATTTATAATAAATACACTCATATTTGATGCATGCAGAGATGCGTGCCCTTCCCCTCTTGCCTCATTTATTTTGTCACCTAATAATTACAGTCTATGGGTTAGGAAGTCGAGGATCCAGTTGCAGAGGTGTTGCAGGTGTTTGTAGTTGAGTTTGATTGAAATTCAAAGTCAAGTCAAAAGAGTTTATTGTCATGTGTCCCTGACAGGACAATGAAAATCTTTCTTTGCATAGCACAACAGAACTTAGAAGGCATTGACTACAATTCTATACATAAATACACCCATGAATTAATAAATTAATAAAATGCAAATAACAGATGGAGGGATATTAATGTTCAGAGTTCCGAGCCAGGTTTAATAGCCTGATGGCTGTGGGGACGTAGCTATTCCTAAACTGGGTTGTTGCAGTCTTCAGGCTCCTGTACCTTCTACCCGAAGGTAGCAGGGAGATGAGTGTGTGGCTAGGGTGGTGTGGGTCCTTGATGATGCTGCCAGCCTTTTTGAGGCAGCGACTGTGATAAATCCCCTCGATGGAAGGAAGGTCAGAGCCGATGATGGACTGGGCAGTGTTTACTACTTTTTGTAGTCTTTTCAGGACAAGGGGTCACAGCTTAAGGATAAGGGGGAAATCCTTTAGGACCGAGATGAGAAGAAATTTTTTCACACAGAGAGTGGTGGGTCTCTGGAACTCTCTGCCACAGAGGGTAGTTGAGGCCAGTTCATTGGCTATATTTAAGAGGGAGTTAGATATGGCCCTTGTGGCTAAGGGGATCAGAGGGTATGGAGAGAAGGCAGGTACGGGATACTGAGTTGGATGATCAGCCATGATCATATTGAATGGCGGTGCAGGCTCGAAGGGCCGAATGGCCTACTCCTGCACCTAATTTCTATGTTTCTATGTTTCCCCTCCAGGGCGCTCAAGTTGCCGAACCAAGCCACGATGCAACCAGTCAGCAAGCTCTCTACTGTGCACCTGTAGAAGTTAGTGGTGTTGAAGACAGATCTATAGTCAATCAATAGGAATCTGATGTACGTGGAGATACAAGAGCATTGAACCCAAATGCTGATTGACAATTGTATGTAGATAATTATTAGGTGACAAAATACCCTCCACGATAATTGGCAACCTTGCAAGATAGCATTCTGAGCTCCTTACAATATCCCCTATACACATATGCCTGTGTGGCCAAGCTCTATTTGCAAGTTTGTAGCAGCAACCACCATAGGGCACTGGGTCTTGAACCGAGGGATGGCATGAAGAAGATACAGAGTTTAGTAGCATGGTATGAAAACACCAACCTCTCCCTCAATGTCAGCAAGACCAAGGAGCTAGTCATTGACTTCAGGAAATGGTGTGAAGTACATGTCCTAGTCAGCATCAATGAGCTGAAGTACAGATAGTTGAGCGGTTCACTCCAGAGATGCTGCCTGTCCCGCTGAGTACTGCAGAGATGCTGCCTGTCCCACTGAGTTCTACAGAGATGCTACTTGTCCCGCTGAGTTACTCCAGCATTTTGTGTCTATCTTCGGTTCTTGTTTGTAGGTGTACATATCACCAACGATTTGTTCTAAATACATCGATGCTATGGTTAGGAAAGTGCACCGATGCCTCTACTTCCCGCCGAAGGCTCTGGAAACTCAGCATGTCTACAACAATTCTACAGATGCACCGTAGAAAGCACTCCACTGGGATGCATCACAACGTGGCAAGACAAGAAAGTTGCCGAGATTCGTGGATGCCGCCATTCCATCATACAAACTGGCTTCACCATGGTGTCTCAGTAAAGCAGCCAACATAATCAAGAGCCACTTACAGCCCAGTCATTCCGTCTTCTCCTTCTCCCATGGGCCGAATATACAAATGCTTGAACACACGTACTACTAGACTCAGGATCAGTTTCTTACCCTTTTTTATCAGACTACTGAATGGACAAGCTAACAATGTGGTCCCAATTTCCAATCCTACTTATTGCAGCGCTCATACCTTATTTTCTCTGCAACTATAACACTGTGATGTTGTGGCACTATAATCTGTTTTAATTGATTGTACTTATGTATAGTGCAGGAAGGAACTGCAGATGCCGGTTTAAATCAAACACACTTATGTATCGTATGGTTTAACTGGATAGCACCTAACCAAAGTATATCACTGTATCTCAATACATATATAACCATATAACAATTACAGCACGGAAACAGGCCCTCTCGGCCCTTCCAGTCCGTGCCGACCATTTATTTTGCCCTAGTCCCATCTACCCGCACTCATACCATACCCCTGCATTCCCTTCCCGTCCATATACCTATCCACTTTACTTTTAAATGTTAAAATTGATCCTGCCTCCACCACTTCTGCTGGAAGCTCATTCCACACAGCCACCACTCTCTGAGTAAAGAAGTTCCCCCTCATGTTACCCCTAAACTTCTGTCCCTTAATTCTCATGTCATGCCCTCTTGTTTGAATCTTCCCTACCCTCAATGGGAAAAGCTTATCCACGCCAACTCTGTCTATCCCTTTCATCATTTTAAAGACCCCAATCAAGTCCCCCCTTAACCTTCTGCGCTCCAAAGAATAAAGACCTAACTTGTTCAACCTTTCTCTGTAACTTAGTTGCTGGAACCCAGGCAACATTCTAGTAAACCTCCTCTATACTCTCCTCTGTACATGTGACAATAATAAACCATTACCAAAACCAAATAAATTTGTGATCATCTTTTGTTTTGTGTACTTGTCACAGATACTGCAATTTCCCACCGGCCATCCAATTGGTCAAGATAGTGATGTAAATAATTCAGAATTCTGGACTGCTTCACAATCAACATGTACATCTAAATCGTTCAATATTTCAGTCTTGATAGGCTGCACACAGAACTCAAAAAATATCAAGTGATTGGCTTTATTTTCTGCGTCTATGCAGTTAGATTTCACCAAACATCCTTCAGCTTTACAACCCTATTTTCTTCCCCATGAATGTCATAAGGACTGGCTGTGCATGTGCACAAGAGAAGATGAGAAAGAAATGTCAGAACAATCTTGTGTCAGCATGACCTACTTTTGTTTCTATATTTCCTAATTTGCATGCTTTTCTTTAATAAGACTGAGTCTCACCCACAATACACAATGTCCTCACTATCAAGAAATAGTAACATTAAATGAGAACTTACCAGTTTGAAGTTTGATCTTTATTTTATGAGGAGTTACGATGAGTTACGTGAAGAAGGCAACCCGCATTCGCGTCAATCTTCAAAGCAGCGGTGTGAAATCATAGAAGAACAGTTGTTGAACAAAATAGTAAGATTAGAGCTGACAAGAACTTCCAGAAAGATCTTAATGTTACGAGGGTCGGGAGCGGAGGGCACGTAATCGCTCATCGTAACGCCTCATAAAATAAAGATCAAACTTCAAACTGGTAAGTTCTCATTTAATCTTACTACTTTACTTCGGAGTCACGTGAGTGACTACGTGAAGATTTTGAAGCTCCGTGATTTCATGCCGTGGAAACGAGTCCATGCACCACACACTGCATCAATTGACCAGGATGAGTGCGAAAAAATTAATGCATTCAAACATGACATGGATAAAAAATGCTAATGCTTTAATAGCAAAAGAAAATTAACAGTGACACCTCTTACCCAGGGGGAAACTGTGAAACAGAACTTAAAACAGAATTAGCAAAAGTCCCCGGTCTGGCGATAGGCTTGTTATAAAACCTTTGCTACGTCTGCTCATTAGACCATCCCGCAGCCGCTAGAATGTGGTTGAGAGGGACGTCCATATCCCTTGCTGCTGACGTTGATGCAGCCCTGGTGGAATGGGGTTTAAAAGTGTCAGTGTCCACTCCTGCACATGCCAGAACCTGTATAATCCATCTTGAGATGGTCTGCACTGTAACCTTCCTATGAGGTTTGGTGTAGCCGATGAATAAGGATAGTTCCGAGCCTCTGAGGCTCTTAGTGACCTTAACGTATTGTAGTATGTGAGCTACCACACACAACTGTTGGTATGAGAGGTAAGTCTTAAAACTCAATTTGAGCCCCAATATCCCTGGCCTGCTCTGCTTAATGAGATCATGAACAAAAAAGGTGATGTTATCACAAGATGTAACCATGCTGTCCAGTCTAAGTTTATGTAACGTATGGGCCCGTTGAGCTGAGGCCCGCACCATGAGCATGACTACCTTGAGTGTGAGATAATGCAGAGACAGGGATGAAGCTGGTGCCCACTGACGGAGCAGCGTGAGAACCACGCTCACATCCCATATCTGTGAATATCTAGGCATAGGGGGAGTAGAGTTAAAAATGCCCTTCATAAATTTACTTATTAAGGGGTGAGATCCTACAGTGTGGTTCCCTGACCCCAGCCATAAATAAGATGACTAAGCGCTCCTAGCACTATTTATGCCACTGTAACTGAGCTTGTGATCATAGAAAAGTGATGAAAGAAACTCCAAAACATCCGTGATGGAAGCCGTGTCATATGAAATATTTGAGACAGAACAGTACATCTCCCATTTCCTTATGTGAGTCATGTACTGTTTTTGGGTGCTCTTCCTGCAGGCCGCAGTGATCACATCTATCGTACGATCTGAAAGCCCGAGCCCCAGGAACGGTCTCCTCAGAATCTGCAAACCAATAAATTTATACGGCCATGAAGAGGGTGGCTTTCCCCTGTCACAGGGTGTACCAGCAGATTTATGCTCTTGGGGACAGCCATAAAAGGCTGTGTAATTATAGTTAGGACGAGTGGGAACCAATGCTGAGTCGGCCAGTCTGGTACTACCAATATGCCAGAGGCGGAGTCTTGCTTGATCTTTGCCAAGGATTGACGGATGAGGCAGAATGGGGGAAACACATACAAACATTTTCCACCCCAGTGTAGCGAGAATGCATCTACTGCTACTGCCCCTGGGTCTGGTTCCCATGACAAGTGATTTGGTAACTGATGATTAAGCCTGGATGCAAACAGATCAATGTCCGGTACACCATAATGAATGACAATGTCATTAACACTTTGTGAAACCCAGATGGATCTCGTAATGCACCAGTGCCAAATGAGATTAGACAATTTATCACAGGATACAGACTTACTTCCACCTATGTGATTAATGTACGCCACTGCTGTAGTGTTGTCAATCTGAAGTTGAATATGCACATGATGCATATTGGTACAATAAACCTTTAACCCCTACAGTGCTCCCAACAATTCTAAGTAGGTAATACCGTGTGATTGAAGCATCGATGATTCCTGCAGATTCCATCTGCCCCCGTAGCTAGAGATGGTGCTGGTAGCACCCCAACCTAACTCACTGGCATCAGTTTGCAGGATAACTGATGGTGTATCAACTAAAATAGTACTAGAACAATACTGAATATTGGTAACCCACCATTGTAACTCAGCAATAGCTTCAGCTGGTAACTGCATGGGTCTATCGAAGCAACCTCTATGAAGCTTGAGTGCCTGCTCCTTTGCACGCTATAAAATCTGGTAGTGCAAAGGCCCGAACTGAGCAGCTGGGAAAGCAGCCACTAATTTGCCAATTATACTAGCCATGTGTCTAATAGAAGGTTGGTGCTTAACAATGAGGTTTCTGCAGGCTTCAATTAACTGTAATAGCTTGCCCCAAGGCAGAGTCACTGACATTTGCATTGAGTTAATATCAAATCCTGAAAAATCAATTATCCTAGATGGTACCAATTTAGACTTAACTGGATGGATTAAGAACCCCAGTCTCTAAAAACATGAGTTTGGTAGTTGACACAGATAATTCAGCTAATTCCAAAGTCTTCCCAATGATTAAGATGTCATCCAAGTATGCCACGACTATGTGATTCTGTGCCCTGAGTAGCCCCAGGACTGGTTTTAGCAATTTAGTGAATAGTCTGGGTGCTGAGGTTAACCCATTAGGCAATGCTTTAAACTGCCACAATTGCTCCATCCAGCTAAACTTCAAATATCTCATGTGGTCTTCATGAATGGCCACTGAATAGTAAGCATCTTTGAGGTTGATGCATGCCATGCAACATCCTTTGCCAACCAGTTGTTTGGCAGTGACAACGTTTTCCATTTTGAAGTGTTTATACATGCACAAAGGTATTAAGCTCAGTTAAATCAAGGATGATTCGGCATCCTCCATCCTTCTTTTGCCTAGTAAATATATTGGACACAAACTGGTGAGGCTCACGACTCGACCTTTCTTGAGTAAAGACTCACTTTCCCCTTGTGCACTCACACACTCCTGTTGTGAAAGAACAAAAGTGCGGCTCGGTGTGTGCTGAGTGGGTGGAGGCGAGCCGAAAAGGAACACAATTTGAAAACCTCGTATACTGCGCAGTATAAACGGGTCAGATGTTATACAATACCATTCATGTAAGAAAAACTGTAATCTACCCCCAACTTGTAACTGATCCATCGAAGATGTGTTACGCAAACAACCGGACTCACTTACCTCAGTGTTTATCGGCGGTATTATCGGCGTTGCTTCTGCCCCCGAGGTCTGGGGGTAGAGCTGTTGGAGGGCGCCATCCGCGCATCTTGAACATGGCCCGGCCTGGGCCCTACCCTACAAAAGGCCTCTGTGCCTGCTGCTCGTGACGGCCACCATATCCGGCGAACCGTCTGGTGTGGAGAGGAGGGTAGGCGTACTGTCGCCGGAAAGATGAAATCTTGGGAGGTGCCTTGATAAGGCCGATGGTTTTAGTCTCCTCATCCATGTCCTTTACCTGCTTAGGCAGGCCTTCCCTGAATAGGAGGTTTGGGGGTTGGACATTCCCCGGCTTGCACAGCCCTGCAAATTTTGGGTTCGGAGCAGGACGGATGGCATTCTTTTGGAGGCAATTGATTTCAAAACGTGCATTGCACATTAATGCCATCGCGTCCTGCTGGATATCAGAGAGGGGCACCCATCCACTGACCTGGCAAAGGCTGTGATACCTGAGGCAAGTAATCTTAAAACTTTTTGAAGTTTTACCTCCTGGGCTCTGACGCCCCCTCCAATGTGTCCCCAGATGGGATGATTCACTGCCGGGACATTTAATGAGGCACAGTTCAGCGGGGTAATATATTTAGCAGTGGTTTCCTCCATGGCCTGATCTTGGAGTTGGTGGGAGGCCAGGTAATTAATGCTGATGGCCAGGTCTTCTCCCAATGGCTCCCCTGATAGGGCAGGGATAGCAAATTTGGATGCCATAGGAGGTACTCCCGAGGTTTGCCCCTCATGCCTCGAAGCATGCTGCCCAGCTGTGCCTCCGTACACTGAGTCTGTATAAAACTGGCCTCGTAAGCTTCCCTCATCAGAGAGGGGGATATGCAGCCCTGACACAGGTGGCGCTGCCTCGGATTCTCCATAATACCCGGGCTCAGATAGCTCCCTCTTACGGGGCATATCACTCTGGAGCAACCTCTCCATTAGGTGCTCCATGTGGGTCAGCCTGCCAACAACACTGCCCATAGGAGGAGGGGAAATTTCCACCTCCTGGCCCAATTCATCCGAGTCCAGGGCCCTAACAGACTTTCTCCCCCGCGGGGTAGCCAAGGTGCTTACTGGCGGCACCAAGTCTGTAGCCGCTGGCTCCTCTGCTAGCGACCCTGAAGGCAAATTCGGCAGCCGCCCGCTACCCGCAGGCCCGCGGTCTTCAGTAGCCGCTTTCGATGCGACCCGCCTCTTCACCTTAGACATGTTCTCCGCGAGTGATACGCTAGCAATAACCGAACCGGGAGCATTTACCTCAGATAAAGTATAACACTTACCTGAGCATTTTTAAACTTACCGTTGGAAGGAGCGACGCGCCCGCCAGTCAGTCGTTGCGCAAGGCGTCAGACGTAATGACGCGCATGCGGGTTGCCGGCCTTCTTCACGTAGTCACTCACGTGACTCTGAAGAAAAATCCCTAATTCTGTGCAACTCTTTGAATTTGAAACCTTTTGGTATTTCACAACTTGTGATGTAAACCAGATGTAGCATGATGTAGCCTTATTGTCATGGATCCTAGTTAATGTGTTTTTGGTCCCTATCAACAGATCCTGTTGTGGTCTGCCAACTAGGTATTTGAAGAACTCGCAGACATTTAAAGCCAATTCTACAAAGCTTTGTGCACAGTTCGGATTTATTTAAATGTTGAAAGATATTCAGTATCTCTTCAGGATATGACCAAACAAAAGGAAGTGATTCTTTCAATTATATAGCTTTGTTTTGAATGTTCTTTGTACTTAGCAACCACAATCAAAAAGCATGGATGTGATTTGTTTAGTTAAATGCATACAATCTAATTAAATGCAATGTATATCCTAGGAATTTTTTGATAAATGGCCAATCCTACTGTAAGTAAGTAAAGTAAAGTAAAGTGCCCTTTATTGTCATTCAGACCTTTCGGTCTGAACAAAATTTCGTTACCTTGCAGTCATATCATATAATTTAAAAAACACACAATAAACACATATTTAACATCCACCACAGTGAGCTCACCAGGCACCTCCTCACTGTGGTGGAAGGCAAAAGTCTTAAAGTCTTTGTCTTCTTCCCTCCTTGATCTCCCTCTGCACTGAAGCGATCCAGGCCTCCGATGTTATCGTCCACTAGGCCCGCGGCCGAGCCTCCGAAGCCGGGCTGCCCCCACTGCCGTCGCCGGAATGCTGGAACACAGCAACAGCTCTGAAGCCGGGTCCGCCGATGGAACGCTGGAGCCCCGCAGCTCTGAAGCAGGGTTGCCGCTGGAACGCCACCGCTGGAGCACCGCAGCCCCGAGGCCGGGTCGCCGCTGGAACGCCACAGCTCTGAAGCCGGGTCGCCGCTGGAACGCCGCTGGATACCACAGCTCTGAAGCCGGGCCGCCGCCGATGGAAGCTGGAACGCCGCTATAGCTCCGAGGCCGCCAGCTCCGCCATTAGGCCTCAGCACAGACGGAGACGGTGATGGGGGGACACGACAAGAAAAGTTGCATCCCCCCAAAGGGAGAGACTAAAACCCCGTTTCTCCCACCCTCCCCCCCCCTACACATACACAACCTAATAAACCAAAATTCTAACTAAACCAAACACAAGAAGACAAAAAGAAAAGAAAAAACAGACGGACTGCAGGTGAGCCGCAGCTGCCAGGCAGCGCCGCCACTTCCGCAAGAGGGTGATTTCCCTCCATATAAAGGCCCAATGACCCCAGATGGCAGAGTGAGTTTATAAAAAAACCTCAATCTTTGCATAAATATAGAAAATAGGTGCAGGAGTAGGTCATTTGGCCCTACGAGCCAGCACCGTCATTCAATATAATCATGGCTAATCATCCAAAATCAGTACCCCGCTCCGGCTTTTTCCTCATATCCCTTGATTCCCTTAGCCCAAAGAGCTACATCTAACTCTTTCTTGAAATCCTCAACTTTTACGGAATAAAAAATAACTGTCTCGCAATTTCAACAGGAAGTTATTTTTTTATAAGATCATTGATTATTTTTTGGTAGGAAAAGAAGAAATCAAAGTAATCTCATAAGTATTATCAGTATATACATAGTAGTAGAGCATACTTCATAGGACAGGACTTTTACAACATGTAACTCTACTGTCATTTTACACCTTTAGGTCTCCTCCTGCAGATCATTGGTCCCTTGTTGATGGCCTGCCAACTTACGTTGATGAAAATGGTTTTGTATGTAGATTTTTAAAAGCAGTGATTAACTTGGCTGGTATTGGTTATCCTCCTCTCTGTTTATCATTGAATTAGTGAATGTATCTTCAAACAGTCAAGGGTATTTGTGATCAGAATTCAGATCATTTGTGTTAAAGGGTCCATGTTATTTTGTTTTCCTTAATTGATTATAAAAGATTGGAGAATCTGCCTTGGGGGGACTGCCGTTAAGGTGGGGGGGGGGGGGGGGGGGAGAAGAAAGGGGGATCTGGTGCAGGATACTTTGTAACTTTGTCTGCACCCTTTATGTGGCAACTGCATACCTTGGAATTTCACTGTGACTTTTAAGATAATGGAATGTTCTGCAAGCATGCAATGAAACCTTTTAAAATGTTATCTGTGCAACAGACTTGAGACTGCAAATCCATTTTACAACCAAAATAATTAGCTTAAATGAGAATCACCTGCCTAAAGAATATAAGTTCATAAGTTAATTTATTGTCACATACACCAATTGGTGTTGTGAAATTCACTGGCCAGGTCAGTCCTCTCTCTAACTTCTACAGGTGCACAGTGGAGAGCTTGCTGACCAGTTGCATCGTGGCTTGGTTCGGCAACTTGAGCGCCCTGGAGTGGAAAAGACTTCAAGAAGTAGTAAACACTGCCCAGTCCATCATCGGCTCTGACCTTCCTTCCATCGAGGGGATTTATCGCAGTCACTGCCTCAAAAAGGCTGGCAGCATCTTCCAGGACCCACACCACCCTGGCCACATACTCATCTCCCTGCTACCTTCAGGTACAGGTGCAGGAACCTGAAGACTGCAAAGACCAGGTTCAGGAATAGCTACTTCCCCACAGCCATCAGGCTATTAAACCTGGCTCAGACAAAACTGTGATCATTAATAACCCATTATCTGTTATTTGCACTTTATCAGTTTATTTATTCCTGTGTGTATGTATTTATATAATGATATATGGACACACTGATCTGTTTTGTAGTAAATGCCTACTATGTTCTGTGTGCTGAAGCAAAGCAAGAATTTCATTGTCCTATCAGGGACACATGACAATAAACTCACTTGAACTTGAACTCATACAATTTTAAAAAGCAACAGACTCAGGAAACACATTTTAACATAAACATCCATCACAGTGACTCCTACACATTCCTCACTGTGATGGAAGGCGAAAATAAAGTTCCAAGTCCTTCCCTTCTTGTTCTTCCTTGGTCGGGGGCCTCGAGCCCCTCGTTCATGGGACTGTCTTGAGTCCCATATTCGGGCCCTCCCCGTTGAGGCGTTCGGTTCCCGCATCGGTGGGATGTCAGCTCCCCCGCACCGGGCGATCGAACCTCGCGTCGGGGCTGGACGAACCTTCTGCGGCGTTGGAGCTCCTGACTAGCCTCTCCCAAGACTGCGAGCCCTTGATGGCAAGTCCACAGGCCGCGGTTGGAGCGATCCCAGGCAAGGGATCCGCTCCGATGTTAAGTCCGCGCCTCGCGGTGGGGCTCACGACAGCCCGAGGCGGCTTTGCAACTCCATCGATGATAGACCGCAAGCCCGGAGAATGTGATCCGAAACTTGATCATCTCTCCGGGAAGGTAAGAACCTGAAAAAAAATGTTTCCCCTCCCCCCCCCCCCCCCCCCCCCCCCCCCCCCCCACATAAAACAACAGAAGCTTAAAACAAACTTTAAACAAATGCTAAAAATAACAAAAAGGATGAAAAAATGAACAGACTGCCGGCAGGGCTGCCATCTCCCACCTCCGGCGCCCCCCCTGACTATCGCATAACCAATGAAATAACATGTCTTTATTACAACTAATTATATTGGCATCTCTCCAAAACAAAATTTCAAAATGTCATTCAACCAATATCTCAATTTGTATTTTTGTGTACGAAGCATTATTCCATAGTAGTAAAAAACAAGTGATGGAAGAATTCAACGGATTAGGTGGCTTTTGTGGAGGGAATGGATGGTGGTGTTTCAGATTAGTTCTCTTCTCCAGACTGGTTCCCCTGGCGGGTGTTGCCTGACCTATTGAGTTCAAACAGCCCTTTGTTTTTGCTGAGTTCCAGCATCTGCAGTTTCTTGTGTCACCATTCCACAGCATTGGTTTGAGGAGCAACTTTAGCTCATCAGAACGGGCAGCTTATGCAATGAATGATATCCTCTGTTCGGTAAACCCTCTCACTTCAACACTGCCCACGGTTGCCTTTTGACTGGCACATCTTCACTAGTTTAGTTTAGAGATAGAGGTACAGCATGGAAACAGGCCGTTCGGCCCACCGGATCTGTGCCAACCAGCGACCCCCACAGATTAACACTATCCTACACACAATAGGGACAATTTTTACATTTACAAAGCCAATTTATCTACAAACCTTTGGAGTGTGGGAGAGAGCAGAAGATCTCGGAGAAAACCCACGCAGGTCACGGGGAGAATGTACAAACTCTGTGCAGACAGCACCCGTAGTCGGGATCGAACCCGGATCACCGGCGCTGCAAGTGCTGTAAGACAGCAACTCTACAACTGCTTCACGTGCTGCCTGGCTAGTCTCTAGCCACTTGAATTTTCCAAGTACAGATAGCCCACACTTGTTGTGCTCCTCTCTCTCTCCTGATCCAGACATTTTCTCCTGGCTCCATCCTCCAACCCACCAGCCAGTTTCATTCCCCTCCCCCACGTGGGTCCATCTACTCAACATTCCTCCCTTATCTGACTCCGCTTGTAACCTTCCTTACTTGGATCCATCTGGTCTTTCTTCTCTTACACATCAACCTCTACGTTTCACTCACTAACCACTGCTCCTGACTCCATCCTCCTCCCTCCCCAACCTGGCTCCATCTGCCTATTATCTCTCTCCTCACCTATTAGCCCCTGCTTGACCTCTCCCTCTCATTTTTTTATACTAATTAATTATCTTCCCTTTACACCCAATCCTTATGCAGTGTCTTGACCTGAAATCCTTTTGTCTCCTTTGATTTTGCCTATCCTGCTTATTTCCTCCAGCAGTTGGTGTTTGGTGGCTGATCTTATTCCTTTTTGTCTTCAGCTGATTACCTGCTCCCTTACCCAATGCCCCCATCAAAGGATTAAGAGAAAATTGCAGATGCTGGTAAATCGAAAGTAGACAAACGGCAAAATGTTGCCAATTCCTTCTCTCCAAAGATGCTGCCTCACCCGCTGAGTTACCCAAGCATTTTGTGTCTGTCCCCATCAAAGGAACTAATTTCAATAATATCCATGTCTAAACCCCAACTACTGATCAGCATCCCCCATCTATTCAGTGGGCCTCCGGATAGCCTGGTTGCCCTCCATTCAGTCTGCTCATCAGCCATCGTCAAAAATTTATCCTGTTGCATTTGAGGTTATCACACACACACACTAGCCTAGTTGTGGGAATTTAGACCAACAGTGTCCCAAAATTGTTATCAAAGCCACCAACAAGGGAGGTGCTGTTGTTGTCTAGCAGGCTGAACTCCACCATGCTGAGGCCAGGTGCCAGGTCTCATACTTATCCCCTGATCATGCCCACTCAGCCGAACACTAGGCCACCATCTCCCAGACCATTATCAATCTCATCACCTCTAATGATCTCCCCTCTACAGCCTCGAAACGTATAATTCCCCCTCCCTGAACTGCTCATTTCTATCCCCTTCCCAAAATCCACAAACAGGACTGCCCTGGCAGACCCATTGTCTCTGCTTGTTCCTGCACCACCGAACACATCTCCAAACACGTTGATTCCATCTTGCCCCACCTTGTCCTGTCTCTTCCCACATACATCGGAGAAAAGTTTGTTTCTTAAAAAGCAGATATATCAACTTGTGGCATGTGAGAATTTCCTTTCTGCTTCACTTTCTCACTGATCTCTTTCTTTACACTACACTCACTAGACTATTCTTTACTCTTCGATACTTCTTTCTTTCTCATTTCTTTCTAAAAAAAAGGAAGTTGTACAAAGAATGTTGTAATAATTCTGGGAACATGTAAAAAGGTACCATTAAAATGTAATGTACTTACTTCTAATTAATAAATTTTAAAAAGCAAAAAAAAAGCAGATAGCAACAAACGTTAAAGGTAGACCTTGGCAATCTTTAATTGATTTGGCAGACGGGAGTGGCAAAGATCTACAATGAGCACAAACGTTGCTCAGTGCTTCTCGTGCTCCCACTCACAGAACAAAGGAGGGTTAGCACAATCATACATTTTCTTATCAGTAAAACACTCCTACCAAGTCTGAATATAGCATGACTGAAAGATTCTGTAGCCTTTTCATATATAGGAAAGCTGGGTCCAAATCAAGCTCATCCAATAACAAGTTATTACTTATCTCTGGAGCGTCAGCTATTTTTTCAATCTTGGCTTCTTTATGGCCTTGAAACGAAGCACATGTTATTACGCAGGCTGACATCTTAATGTCTTTATTGAAACGACAACCTGTCCTCTATATTGTGTTCCATATAAATTACAAAGTCATTCAGACTTGGCACCAAGCCATTCTTTTGTTCTACTAGATCATGCATTTGTAGAAGAATGACTACATTTTAGATTTCACTATTTGCTCTTTCACACCTCAGACAATCAACTTTACAATTGAAAACCATTTCAATAACTTTCAATTCTGAGGCTCCCATTGCATCATCTTTACCATGAAAGTCCAGTCCCTATACACTTCCATTCCCCACTAGGAAGGTGCCAAGGCCCTTCGGCTCATTGTTGTTCACAGACCCAATCAGGTCCCCTCTACAGACACCCTCCTCTATCTGGCGGAAGTTGTTCAGCAACTTCTCTGTTGACTCCTCTCACTTTCTCCAACAGTGTATCCATGGGTCGAGCTGTGCCTGACCTTATGTTGGTGATGTTGAGCAGTCCTTGGTTCAAACGTACACTGGCACCGTGGCCAACTCTTCCTCCACTACACCAACAACTGCATCGTGGCTGCCTCCTGCACCTGTATAGAGCTTGTTGATTCCATCAACTTTATCACTAACTTCCACCTTGCCCGACATTCACTTGAACTATTTCTGACACCCCTCCCCTCTTTCTCGATGTCTCCTTCTCCATCACAGGGGACAGATTATTGACTGATATCTATTATAACCTCACTGACTCCTAGTTATTGCACTACATCTCCTTCCACCATTCCTCTTGCAAGAACGCCATCACCTGCTTTTGGTCTCAATTGCATCTGCTCTATGATGATGTCAGGACTGTCTTATGAACAAAGACTGCATAGACTCGGTTTATACTCTCTAGAATTTAGGAGATTGAGACAAAATTCTTAAGGGGTTGGACAGGCTAGATGCAGGAAGATTGTTCCCAATGTTGGGGAGGTCCAGGACAAGGGGTCACAGCTTAAGGATAAGGGGAAATCCTTTAGGACCGAGATGAGAAGGAATTTTTTCACACAGAGAGTGGTGGGTCTCTGGAACTCTCTGCCACAGAGGGTAGTTGAGGCCAGTTCATTGGCTATATTTAAGAGGGCGTTAGATGTGGCCCTTGTGGCTAAGGGGATCAGAGGGTATGGAGAGAAGGCAGGTATGGGATACTGAGTTGGATGATCAGCCATGATCATATTGAATGGCGGTGCAGGCTCAAAGGGCCGAATGGCCTACTCCTGCACCTAATTTCTATGTTTCTATGTTTCTATATGCTTTAAACCCTAGGGCTTCTCTTTTCTTGTAGTTAGATCCTTCAGTGTGTCTCCTCTGACTCACAATTCCGCTCTTGCTCTCCCTTCCCCCCCAAATGGAACAAGGATAGTGTCCCCCTGGTCCTTACCTTTCACCCCACCGGTCTCCACATCCAACACATCAGTCTTCCACATTTCCACCACCTTCAACATGATCCTACCACGGGTCACATCTTCCCATCCCCACCCTTTCCAGAGGGACCACTCCCTTACCCAGCTACTTGGTTGGCTCATTCCTTCCCATTCAAATCACCCTCTTCCGAGGTACATTCCACTGCAACTGCAAAAGATGCAACACTGTCCCGTACGCTTCTTTCCTAACATCGATCCAGGGATCCCAGGAGCCTTTCCAGGTGGGACGGAGGTTCACATGCACCTTCTCCGACTTCACCTACTGCATTCAGTGCCCCTGATGTAGCATCCTTTACATCGGTGAGACCAAGCATAGGGCAGGCTTGCCTTTTTGACTCTTTCACCCAACATTTGCGTTTGGATCTCCTGGTTGCTAACCATTTTAACTCCCCTTCTCATTCCCACACTGACCTTTCTGTCCCGGATGTCCTCCATTGCCAGAGAGAGGCCGCACGGCAAATGAGAGGAACAGTACCTCATATTCTGTTTCGGTAGCTTACACCCCAATTTTAGGCAACTACTTCACCCCCCCTGTTCTCACTCCTCCCTTTCTTGTGCCCCACCTGGATAGCACCCATCTTTCCCACTGTCTCTCCCTTTCCTGCTCCCACCATCTCCTTCCACATATATCTCTTGTCTGGATTCATATTTCACTCCTGGGCTCTCCTTATCTTACACGCTCTTTGATTCCTTTTTACCACTAGCCTTTGTCCACCCATCTGCCAATCAAAAACATCTCCTCACCTCGATCTGCTTATCAGGACCATCCCCCTCATTGGTGACCCTCGAACTATCTTTGAACCAGGCACGTGCCGTGAGTAATTACTCAGGGTAGGCAGTCAGCCGGCTTTCAGAAAATCTTAAAACCGCGCATGCGCAGATTGTTCTCTTCGTAAAAAAATAAAAATAAGTAACAATTCCAATTTCCCAAGGGTTCTAAATCTCCTTCATTTTTTAATTACTGAATGGGTGGGGGACGGAGGATGAAGGCAGGTGGAGAGATGGTGGGAAAAACGGGAGCACATCGGGACGTTGAATCAGTTGTCATCTTATGGAATGACAATACTAATTCAAGGGTCCAATTGGAGGGGGAGTTCCTTTCACAGCGTGTGGGGAGCCTGCGGCAGGGGTTAAATATGCGAGAAGGGAGAAGTTTTGAGAAGGAGGGGGACAGAGATCATATCAAACTCACTCACCGCTGCCGCAGCACTCCGGGCAAGGACAGCAGAACTGGCCGCCACTTCCGGGGATAGAAGCAGCTCGGGTGCGAGCGGCCACCGGGACCCAACACCAGAACCGACTGCTCTTCAGCGCCTTCTGATCCCCTCTGGCAGTGCTCTTCGTCTGAACATCTCTCACCCTCCGTGTTAAAGAAGGAACTGCAGATGCTGGAGAATCGAGGGTTACACAAAGAGCTGGAGAAACTCAGCGGGTGCAGCAGCATCTAAGGGGCGAAGGAGATAGGCGACGTTTCGGGTCGAGACCCTTCTTCAGACCTGCTGACCTTCTTCATGCTGCAGCACCCGCTCAGTTTCTCCAGCTTTGTGTAACCCTCGATTCTCCAGCATCTGCAGTTCCTTCTTTAACACGAACGGCTTTAGGACGCGGTTAAAGACCTGCCGGAGGGGCAAGTCTGGGCAGTGAGTGGGTTGTATCCACTTGTGATGCTCCATCCACCCCCCGGGGCCGAGAGTGTGGGATTGTGAAGGAACTGCAGATGCTGGTTTGCACCGAAGATAGACACACACAAGAAGGGTCTCGACCCGAAACGTCGCCTATCTCCTTCGCTCCTTAGATGCTGCTGCACCCGCTGAGTTTCGCCAGCTTTTTGTGTAACCCATAGACACACACAATGCTGGAGTAACTCCGAGGGACTGGCAGCATCTCTGGAGAGATGGGATGGGTGAGATTTCGTGTCGAGACCCTACTTCAGACCCCGCTGAGTTTACTCCAGTAGTGGTGTTTATCCCGGTGGCGGGGAGCCGGGCTTGACCGACCCGCCGCCTCTACTTGCCGGTCAGTCGGGTGATCATCGCCCTCCGCCCGGAATGCAGCGGAGTTTTGCACCCAGTGAGTTGTCCAGCGCTCACGGTGGACGAGGGAGGACAGCAACATGCCAGGTAAATGAATAGGAGCACATAAATGAGTCTAGCATTTCTTGTTTTTATGTTTTAATTTACAAGCCGCTTCACGCGAGGCAAGTTTTATTTTCAGTCCGAAGAAGGGTCTCGACCCGAAACGTCACCCATTCAACGATAGACACACACAAGCTGGAGTAACTCAGTGGGACAGGCCGCATCTCTAGAGGGAAGGGATGGGTGATGTTTAGATCCAAATGCTGGAGAATTTCAGCAGGTCGAGACCCTCCTGTCACCCATCCCTTCGCTCTATAGATGCTGCTGCACCCGCTGAGTTTCTCCAGAATTTTGTGTACGCTCGATTTTGCTGCATCTGCAGTTCCTTCTTTAACACTGCTGGAGTAATTCAGCGGGTCGAGATCCTTCTTCAGAAGACGAGCCCCCCCCCCCCACACCCCCAACCACCTTCCACCTCAACTTACGCCTGGGCACCAAAGCAGCTCAAGAGGCGAACCGTGAGCTCCGTCTCCCAACAATCTGAACAGCGGCTGCGGCCGGCCGGCACCCGGCATGGACTTCTCACCCCTCACACACTTTTACTCTCACCTAGTCCCATCTCACCTGCACTCAGACCGGAGCGTGGCAAGTGGGTTACTGACCCCGATCCCCTCCTTCACAACGCCAGACTGCCCAAACACTGTGAACGGAGCTCTCCCCCCACCCTGGGAACTACAGTATTTAAAAACATAAAGCACAAAGAAATGCACTTACCACATTATTGGTACATTAAGTCCATTCTCCATTTGTTTGCTAAGATACTATTGAAATAATGGCAATCCATATTTGAACATCCCGCCAAGAAACTCGCGATGCGCATGCGCAGAAAGATGATGCACATGCGCAGTGCTGCAAAGGCAGAATTTCTGCTGCCTTCAGCTCCCATTGAATCTGACGGCTCAGGCAGCGCTGACGGCACGGGGGCTGCACAGAGCTTCCCGTGTTACAAGCGCTGCGGGTGAAAGGCACGGAGAATTATGCCTACCTAAGAGATCGATCTCTTAGACAGGCATAATTCTCCCATGCCTTTACTATTTATATTTAAAAATTGCCATTTCATAATTTTAGTCAGGGTAGGCAGTGCCTACCTTGCCTACCCTGACGGCACGTGCCTGCTTTGAACGGACTGTACTGGCTTTATCTTGCACTAAAGGTCATGAGAAATAGGAGTAGAATTAGGCCATTCGGCCCATCAAGCCTACTCCACCATTCAATCATTGCTGATCTATCTCTCCCTCCTAAACCCATTCTCCTGCCTTCTCCCCATAATCTCTGACACCTGTACTAATCAAGAATCTATCTATCTCTGTCATAAAAATATGCACTAACGGCCTCCACATCCAGTGGCAAAGAATTCCACAGATTCACCACCCCCTGACTAAAGAAATCTCGTCATCTCCTTCTTAAAGGATCATCCTTTAATCCTGAAGCCATAACCTCTAGTCCTAGACTCTCCCACTAGTGGAAACATCCTCTCCACATCCACTCTGTCCAAGCCTTTCGCTATTCTGTATGTTTCAATGAGGTCCCTCCTCATTCTTCTAAACCCCAGCAAGTACAGGCCCAATGCTGAAAAAACGCTCATCATAGGAGTAGAATTAGGCCATTTCTTGGATCATTCTCGTAAACCTCCTCTGGACCCTCCCCAGGGCCAGTACATCCTTCCTCAGATATGGTGCCCAGAATTGCTCACAATATTCCAAATGTGGCCTGACCAGCGCCTTATAGAACCTCAGCAATACATCCCTGTTTTTGTATACAAGCCCTCTTGAAATAAATGCTAGCGTTGGGTTTGCTTTCATTACTACCGATTCGATTTGCAGACCAACTTTTTGGGAATCTTGCACCAAGTCCTTTTGCAGCTCCGATTTCTGGATTCTCACCCCATTTAGAAAATAGTCTACACCTTTATTCCTGCTACCAAAATACTTGACCACTATAGTCCATCTACCACTTCTCTGCACACTCTCTCAACCTGTCCAAGTCCTTTGGCAGAGTCCCTTCTTTCTCTACACTATCTACCCCTCCACCTATAGTTGCATCTTCTGCAATTCCCTTATCATGTACCTGTACACTGTGAATGATTCGATTGTAATCATGTAACGTGGTTCCGCTGATGGGATAGAACGCAACAAAAGCTTTTGTTGTACCTCGGAACATGTGACAATACATAAACTGAACTGAAAGGGTGGTACAGTAATTGTGGAGAGGCAGGAAACTAAACTTGTCAGGCTATGTTCTGCCCGGCCTCTTTTCCAGCTACCTCGCCCCTTTTTCACACAAAGGGTGGCGGGTGTATGGAACAAGCTGCCAGAAGAGGTAGTTGAGGTTGGGACTATCCCATTGTTTAAGAAACAGTTGGACAGGTACATGGTTAGGAGAGGTTTGGAGGGTTATGGACCAAGCGCAGGCAAGTGGGACTAGTGTAGCTGGGACATTGTTGGCCAGTGTGGGCAAGTTGGGCCAAAGAGCCTGTTTCCACACTGTATTACTCTAAGACTCTACTACTGTCAGTCTGAGGAAGGGTCCCGACCCGAAACATGTAGATTATTCACTTCATCTTCAAGGCTCCTGTTTCTTTCCCAACTTTCTTTCCTTTCTTCTTTCTTCCCAAGAGTACTCGCTCGACTCTTTGGAACTATGCCTCCCAGTTTAAACCCTTGTCAACCTCACTGATTAGAATCATTAAATTATACCAGAGTCAGAGTTTAGAAAGCATCCACTCAGAACACTGCATATTATTTGAAGAAGTAATCCCAGATCCCTGCTTGCTACCAAACAATTTATTTTCCATAACAAGACATAGCTGAAAGTCCATATTAAATCTGATACCATCACCCTTTCATTCAAAGCATTCCATACAAAACCATTTCTCCCTTGATGTATTAAAGAAGGAACTGCAGATGCTGGACAATCGAGGGTTACACAAAAAGCTGGAGAAACTCAGCGGGTGCAGCAGCATCTAAGGAGCGAAGGAGATAGGCGACGTTTCGGGTCGAGACCCTTCTTCAGACTGGTCAGGGATCTCCTGAAGAAGGGTCTGAAGAAGGGTCTCGACCCGAAACGTCGCCTATCTCCTTCGCTCCTTAGATGCTGCTGCACCCGCTGAGTTTCTCCAGCTTTTTGTGTAACCCTCTCCCTCGATGTAATTTGCCAACTAATTTAAAACCATGACCTCCCGTATTTGTTCTAACAAACAAAATATTCAATAATTCTTCAGGATCCATTGGGGTCTTCTCTTGGGGTCAAGGAAAGAGCGTTCACGTTGCGGCCCTGGTTCCACCAATCTTCCCACCACTACGCACAAGAAGCACAAGACGCCATTGTGTGGAGATGGCGAGAAGTGTGTTCGGCTCTGGCTGAACAATTTCTAATCTTGTGATGTGGACTCGATAAGAAGCCTTCCCTTCTTCAGAGAGAAGTAACCCAACCTCTCCACCTCTCCACATTACTGCAGCCCCTCATTCCCTGGGGTAATCTTGGTAAATCCCATTTTACTTCCTCCAATACTGTGGCATCTTCTCTAATTATCAGAGTTTTGTATAATATATTCTGGCATGCTTTGTAAATTGTTACCATCTTCTAACAAAGGCATTCTGCAGCTCACATTGGCCAAACTCCAAATAACTGAAGGGAAGTTACCTACAGGAAGCAGTTTATGTTGAATCAGCCTAAAGGTGTCCCTCAGGAACTAAGTTCCATCATTACACATTTTCCATGGTCATAGAATATGAGTATAGAAGTTAGGATATCATATTGCAGTTGTGTAAGATATTGGAGAGGTCACATTTTGAGTAGCAAAAATGATGGAGAAACTCAGCGGGTGAGGCAGCATCTATGGTGCGAAGGAAATAGGCAACGTTTCGGGTCGAAACCCTTCTTCAGACTGATGAGTCTAATTTAGAGTATTGTGTTTAGTTCTGGGCACCATGTTATAGGAAAGATGTTGTCAAGCTGGAAAGGGTACAGAAATGATTTACCAGGATGTTGCCAGGACTAGAGGGCGTGAGCTGTAGGGAGAGGTTGAGTGGGCTGCGTCTCTATTCCTTGGAGTGCAGGAAGATGAGGGGTGATCTTATAGGGGTGTACAAAATCATGAGAGGAATAGATCGGGTAGATGCACAGAGTCTCTTGCCCAGAATGGTGAATTAAGGACAAAGGTTGAAGGAGAAGGGGAAATGATTTAATAGGAATCTGAGAGGTGCCTTTTTCACATAAAGGGTGGTAGGGATATAGAAGAGGTAGTTGAGGCAGGGACTATTCCAACATTTAAGAAACAGTTAGACAGATACATGGATAGGACAGGTTTGGAGGGATATAGGCTAAAAACGGCAGGTGGGACGAGTTTAACTGGGGCATATTGGCCGGTGTGGGCACGTTGGACCGAAGGGCCAGTTTCCATGCTGTATCACTCTATGACTCTATATGCTCACTGCATAAAAATCAACAAAGAGATAATGATGTGTGAGAAGGAACTGCAGATGCTGTTTTAAACCGAAGACAGACACAAAAAGCTGGAGTAACTCAGCGGGACAGGCAGCATCTCTGGAGAGAAGGAATGGATGACGTTTCAGGTCGAGACCCTTCTTCAGACTGAGAGTCAAGGGAGAGGGAGACTCGAGATATGGAAGAGTAAGGTGTGAAAACAACACATCAGAGCAGGTGATGATCAAGTATCAATGTAGAATGGTTCATTTTAAGATTGTGTTTGATGACATTATGCAGAGCAGAAACAGGTCATTTGGCTCAACCATTTCATGCTAGCATTCATGCTTCATTTGACTCCTCGTTCAGCTGTTTCTCATCTAAATATATCCATTTAATCCTCTATTTGACATGGTTAGTCCAGGATAATCACAGTTTAATGAAAGAAAATATGGTTGACAAATCTATCAGAGATTTGTGATATTAGATATGGGGGAAGTCAGTGGAGTAGTATGTTTGGATTTTCAGAACTTCTGTAATAAACTTCTGCTCAAGATATATATTCAACCATTTGAGAATAATGTACTCAAATGAAGGATTAGATAGACGATAGAGAACTGAGAGTAGGGTACTGATGGGGATGAGTCAGAGTATAGAGGAGAGATCGAGCAACTGTCCATATGGTGCCAGCACAACAACCTGGCCCTCAACATCAGCAAAATCAAGGAGCTGATTGTGGACTTTGGAAGGAGTAGGATGGGGACCCACAGTCCCGTTTATATCAACAGGTCGATGGTTGAAAGGGTCAAGGGCTTCAAATTCCTGGGCATGCACATCTCTGAAGATCTTTCCTGGTCCGAGAACACTGATGCAATTATTAAGAAAGCTCATCAGCGCCTCTACTTCCTGAAAAGATTACGGAGAGTCGGGTTGTCAAGGAGGACTCTCTCTAACTTCTACAGTAGAGACCATGCTGACCGTTTGCATTGTGGCTTGGTTCGGCAACTTGAGAGCCCTAGAGAGGGAAAAGACTACAGAAAGTAGTAAACACTGCCCAGTCCATCATTGGCTCTGACCTCCCTACCATCGAGGGGATCTATCGCAGTCGCTGCCTCAAAAAGGCTGGCAGTATCATCAAGGACCCACACCATCCTGGCCACACACTCATCTGCCCGCCACCTTCAGGTAGAAGGTACAGGAGCCTGAAGACTGCAACAACCAGGTTCAGGAATAGCTACTTCCCCACAGCCATCAGGCTATTAAACTCGGCTCGGACAAATATCTGAACATTAATAACCCATTATCTGTTTATTTGCACTTCATCAATTTATTTATTCATGTGTGTATATATTTATATAGTGTGCAATCTGGGAGGCAGGCTCACACAACCAATTGGCTGATAGAATCCTCTGATCTCTGGCCAAGAAGCCTCTGCCCAGTGTAGGAACGAACTGCAGATGCTGGCTTAATCCAAAAATAGACACAAAATGCTGGAGTAACTCAGCAGGAAAGACAGCATCTCTGGAGAAAAGGAATAGGTGACATTTCGGATCGGGTCTGAAGGAGGGTCTCGACCCGAAACGTCACCTATTGAGTCGGAATTGACGTCACTGAAGAACGTCACCTATTCCTTTCCTCCACAGATCCTGTCTGACCCGCTGAGTTACTCCACGTTTTGTGTCAAGCCTCTGCTTAGTGCTCTCCGACAGATGGCAACAGTCATTCCACTTGGCATTGTTTGATGGACTGCACTTCCATGAATGTTTTCCAGGAAACCCCGTCAAGATGTGGTCAGTCATTTTCCAAGCCAGATCCTTTTGCTGTGTTTTCAAAGAACCCGGTCGGGACCCGGATGGAAAGTTTGCCCGATGCATTCTCACCAAAGTTGTCCTCATAATAGTTTCCACAGATCGATCCAACAAAACCTCTCAGTTTCACACAATGAGATGTAAAAGATCTGCAATGTTACACAGGATATACAGTGCAGCCTGACCTCATGTTCTTTCTAGAACTGATGCCAATTTGTGGACAACAGCCACGCCACCTTGACTATGGCTGGCAGTATGGGACATCTAGGACCATGTACAACAGCCATGATGTGGAATCAGAGGAGGGGAGAATCTAACCTTCTTGCTTCTTTTCCAGCTCATTTGTCTCCCTTGGCAAACATTTGGGTTAAGGTCAGCCACTTTAGTGCCTCCTGCCTTCTGCAAACTTGGCCACAAAACCTTCAATTCCCTCATCCAAATAATTTATATGCACCATGAACAGAAATGATTTTCGAGACGAATAACTGTCTTAACACTTATGATCACATTCCATGGCAAGATGGAATGAATGCCTTATTGTCGCATGTAGCAATATTATTGTAGCAATTTGACAAGAAGGTGACAGAGAAAGCTTAAACAACAAAGTCATTATCCACTTTGGTCCAAAAAATGGGAAAGCAAAATATTTTTTTAAATTTGAGATTCTAATAAATGTTGATATTCTAAGAAATGTGATTAACCTTATACATACATCACATAATGTTAATATGCGGGAACAGCACAATTAGGAACATGAATGGTTTACTAGCCCTTACAGCAAATTATTTGTAGTATGAAGGAAAATATTGGGCTTTGCAGACACTATGTGTGAAGTTTCAGACAACATAGAACAGCACAGCACAGGGACAGGTCCTTTGGTCCACAGGGTCTATGCTGAACATGACTTTCCTTCAGTCGGCCCAAACTCCACGTCTCTCCATTCCCGATATATTCATGTGCCTATCAAAATGCCTCATTAAAAAACCCTTATCATATCTTCTCCACTGCCCTGGCAGCACCTCCTGGCACCTACCACTTTCTGCGTAAATAAATGTGACCAGCACATCTCATTTAAACTTTCCCCTCTTTGACCTTAAAAGCATGCCCTCTAGTATTTGCCCAGGGAAAAAGGTTTTGCTGTACATATATATCTCTCAGAATTTTATAAACTTCTCTCAGGTCTCCTCGCAACCTTCGATACTCTTGAGAAAACAGTCCAAAGCTTCTTATAGCTGATACCCTTTAATCATGTAGCATTGTGGTGAACCTCTTACATAGAAACATAGAAAATAGGTGCAGCAGGAGGCCACTTACGGCTGTGATTTTTGGCCATCTTACTCGAGAGTCCCCCACCGCTGTGCAGGATGAGGATTTTTCCCATGGGTGAAAAATAAAAGAGTTATTAGTGTTTAAAAAATGTTGAGATTCTTTCTCCTGACGGCCATGCCCCTTCGGGAGGGACTATAAAACCCGGAAGTGTTGAGTGCCTCTGTCAGTCTCTGCAAGATGGGGGAGCGAGAGGGTCACGTCTCTCAGTCTGAGCTGTGAATAACACTGAACACATATCTACTAAACTGTGAGTGGTTTTACTGACCTGTCAGTGCCTTAATGTGGTTTGAAAATATAGTTTGGAAATGCTGAAGCTGTGTTTCCTTTGGTTTGGAAATGCTAAAGCTGTGTTGCCTTTGGTTTGGAAATGCTAAAGCTGTGTTGCCTAATTAAAGTTGCCTTGCCTAATTAAAGTTGCCTTGCCTAATTAAACTTGCCTTGCCTAATTAAAGTTGCCTTCCCTAATTCAAGTTGCTTTGCCTAATTAAAGTTGCCTTACCTTCTGTATAATTAAAAGTCTAATCTTGACCACTTTCTTTTTGCGCTTTATATTGATTTTAGAAAAAACGCTACCACGTACGGCTGCGATTTTTGGTCATCTTATACAGTCCCCCTCCCCTCCTCAGGTGCCAAGGATTTTTCCCATCGATGAAAAATAAAAGAGTTATTAGTGTTTTAAAAATGTTGAGATTCTATCTCTTGTCAATCATGCCATGAAGGCCATGTCCCTTCTGGTGGGAGGGACTATAAAACCCAGAAGTGTGGGCGTTCCTCAGTCTCTGCAAGATGGAGGAGGGAGAGGTCACGACTCACTGTCTTTAGTGGTCTTGCACCCTGCTAAAAGTGGTAAAGAACTGCACTTGAATTTGGTGGCCTTGCACCAAGCTTGAAATGGAATTTCAAGGAATAGCCATGAGTCAACTACCAGCCCACCAGCCGTGAGTGAGTGAGCTGCCAGCACAACAGGCTTAAGTGACTGAGCCGCCAGCCCAATAATCCATTCGGCCCACAATGGCCATACTAGCCCTCTGGAAGCCAGTCCATTCAGCCTCCAACACCCATACTAGCGTCCAGAAAGCTGCCCCCCCCCCCCCCCCCCACTGGCCACCAATATTGGAATTGGTGGAGAGGTGGAATATTGCATTGGGGGACCAGCCCTCCTGTGTGATGCTGTGATATGTTTCTATAAGATTGCCCCTCATCCTTCTAAACTCCAGTTAATACAAGCCTAGTCTTTTTAATCTTTCCTCATATGACAGTCCCGCCATCCCAGGGATCAATCTCATGAACCTACGTTGCACTGCCTCAATCACAAGGATGTCCTTCCTGAAACTAGGAGACAAAAACTGTACATAATACTCCAGATGTGGTCTTACCAGAGCCCTATATAACTGCAGAAGAACCTCTTTACTCCTATACTGAAATCCTCTTGTTATGAGGGCCAACATTCCATTAGCTTTCTTCACTGCCTGCTGTACCTACACGCCTGCAAATTCTATGGCTGACAAGGGACATCAGGGATAGTATAAAAATTAAAGCGAAGAAGTACAACGTAGCAAAGGTGAGCGGGAAGCAAGAGGATTGGGTAATGTTTAAAGAACAACAGAAGATAACCAAAAAGACAATACGGGGAGAAAAGATGAGGTACGAAGGTAAACTAGCCAAGAATGTAAAGCAGGATAGTAAAAGCTCCTTTAGGTATGTGAAGAGCAAACAATTAGTTAAGACCAAAGTTGGACCCTTGAAGACCAAAAAAGGTGAATTTATTATGGGGAACAAGGAAATGGCAGATGAGTTGAACAGGTACTTTGGATCTGTCTTCACTAAGGAGGACACAAACAATCTTCCTGATGTACTAGTGGCCAGAGGATCTGGGGTGACAGAGGAATTGAGGGAAATCCACAATAGGCAGGAAATAGTGTTGGATAGATTGATGGGACTAAAGGCTGATAAATCCCCAGGGCCTGATGGTCTGCATCCCAGGGTACTTAAGGAAGAGGCTCCAGAAATCGTGGATGCATTGGTGATAATTTTCCAATGTTCTATAGACTCAGGATCTGTTCCTGTGGATTGGAGGATAGCTAATGTTATCCCACTTTTTAAGAAAGGCGGGAGAGAGAAAATTGTAGACCAGTTAGCCTGACATCGGTGGTGGGGATGATGCTGGAGTCAATTATAAAAGATGAGATAGCCGCACATTTGGATAGCAGTAACAGGATCGGTCCGAGTCAGCATGGATTTACGAAGGGGAAATAAAGCTTGAATAATCTTCTGGAATTTTTTGAAGATGTAACTAGGAAAATGGACAAGGGAGGGCCAGTGGATGTAGTATACCTGGACATTCAGAAAGCATTTGATAAGGTCCCACATAGGAGATTAGCAGGCAAAATTAGGGCACATGGTATTGGGGGTAGAGTGCTGACATGGATAGAGAAGTGGTTGGCAGACAGGAAACAAAGAGTAGGGATGAACGGGTCCCTTTCAGAATGGCAGGCAGTGACTAGTGGGGTACCGCTAGGCTCGGTGCTGGGACCGCAGCTATTACAATATACATCAATGATTTGGATGAAGGGATTCAAAGTAACATTAGCAAATTTGCAGATGACAGAAAGCTGGGTGGCAGTGTGAACTGTGAGGAGGATGCTATGAGAATGCAGGGTGACTTGGACAGGTTGGGGGAATGGGCAGATGCATGGCAGATGAAGTTTAATGCAGATAAATGTGAGGTTATCCACTTTGGTAGCAAAAACAGGAAGGCAGATTACTATCTAAATTGCGTCGTTGGGAAAATGGGAAGTACAACGAGATTTGGGGGTCCTTCTACATCAGTCTATGAAAATAAGCATGCAGGTACACCAGGCAGTGAAGAAAGCGAATGGCATGTTGGCCTTTACAACAAGAGGAATCAAATATAGGAGCAAAGAGGTCCTTCTGCAGTTGTACAGAGCCCTAGTGAGACCACACCTGGAGTATTGTGTGCCGTTTTGGTCCCCTAATTTGAGGAAGGACATTCTTGTTATTGAGGGAGTCCAGTGTAGGTTTACGAGGTTAATTCCCGGGATGGCGGGACTGTTAAAATGTGAGAGAATGGAGCAGCTGGGCTTGTACACTCTGGAGTTTAGAAGGATGAGAGGGGATCTCATTGAAATGTATAAGATTGTTTCGGGCTTGGACATGCTAGAGGCAGGAAACATGCTCCCGATTTTGGGGGAGTCCAGAACCAGGGGCCACAGTTTAAGAATAAGGAGTAAGCCATTTAGAACGGAGACGAGGAAACACTTTTTCTCACAGAGAGTGGTTAGTCTGTGGAATTCTCTGCCTCAGAGGGCGGTGGAGGGAGGCAGGTTCTCTGGATGCTTTCAAGAGAGAGCTAGATAGGGCTCTTAAAAATAGCGGAGTCAGGGGATATGGGGAGAAGGCAGGAACGGGGTACTGATTGGGGATGATCACCCATGGAAGATTGCAACCTTCACGTGGTCCGCCGTGTTTCGACTAATGCAATCAACTCGACGTGCACAAACGGAAGATCAAATAGAACAAGTTGTCCTACAACTTTAGGCCATGCACGCCACGAAGAAGATCAGCCATGATCACATTGAATGGCGGTGCTGGCTCGAAGGGCCGAGTGGCCTATTCCTGCACCTATTGTCTTTTGTACAAAATTTGCATGAAAATCACAAATCCTTTTGATATAATTTGAAAGATACTGTAAGTGGAGAAGTTAGTCGTGTATGACATTTTTTATGATTTATTGACACTTAAGTTGTGAATTGGGGTGAACCATGTCCGGCACTTAATGTGCTTATTTCTCATGGCATGTCATTTGAATTCATCATTATCTAACCTATATCTCTCACAATTTTCTTTAATAGAAAGCAGCAGTGGATGAAACAGGCTGGGTAATAGAAAATGTCCTGTCTTTGCCAATTGTAAATAAGAAAGAAGAGATAGCAGGTATTGCTATGTTTTACAACCGGAAGGATGGCGAACCATTTGATGAATATGATGAACAGATCATTAATGTAGGTACCAGTGGGTTTGTTTTCATTTTGGAGTTCAGACTTTGCTTCCATCTTTCCAATCCACAAATGATCTTTCACAACTTTTACCATGGTCCGTTCATCTTCATTGGCCTAGAGCCCTTGCAAGGCATCATAAATAGGGATTCACGTCAAGTAACCTGGTTTGGAATGGGTGCAAATGCAATACCAAAATCTTAAACAGTGTGACTTGAAATCTGATTTCTGCTGTTTTATATTAATTATTATCAAAACATTTCATTTATTTTTACTGTGACTAGCTCTGTTATTTACTCTTCTTTGAATATCTTTTTACGGCATATGCTTTTGACAATGACAACTTATGTTTCTACATGTGTATGAATTCTGTAATCATTTCTCTGTGTAAATTGCTGATAACATCTCAACAAATTCTAGGCCAATTTCTACTGAGAACGTTTGTGGTACCGACCATCTTTATTAACTACAGCTGCTTGTTTGCTCCAGACCTTGACACAGTTCTTGGGATGGTCACGTCTGAATACAGATACTTACGATAACACGAATGAACAAGAAAGCAGGAAAGACGTTGCTTCAGAAATGTTAATGTGCCATTCAAAATGCACCAACAAAGAACTCCACAAGATTTGGGTAGGTACAACCGTGGGATTATTGATAAATTAATATAGAAAGATTGAATCATAGAAACATAGAAAATAGGTGCAGGAGTAGGCCATTCGGCCCTTCGAGCCTGCACCACCATTCAATATGATTATGGCTGATCATCCAACTCAGTATCCTGTACCTGCCTTCTCCCCAAACCCCCTGATCCCTTTAGCCACAAGGGCCACATCTAACTCCCTCTTAAATATAGCCAATGAACTGGCCTCAACTACATTCTGTGGCTGAGAATTCCACAGATTCACCACTCTGTGTGAAAAATGATTTTCTCATCTCGGTCCTAAAAGACTTCCCCCTTATCCTTAAACTGTGATCCCTTGTTCTGGACTTTCCCAACATCGGGAACAATCTTCCTGCATCTAGCCTGTCCAACCCCTTAAGAATTTTGTTAGTCTCTATAAGATCCCCCCTCAATCTTCTAAATTCCAGCGAGTACAAGCCAAGTCTATCCAGTCTTTTTTAATATGGAAGTCCTGCCATCCCAGGAATCAGTCTGGTGAACCTTCTCTGTATTCCGTCAATGGCAAGAATATCTTTCCTCAGATTAGGAGACCAAACTGTATGCAATACTCCAGGTGTGGCCTCACCATGACCCTGTACAACTGCAGTATAACCTCCCTGCTCATGTACTCAAATCCTTTTGCTATGAATGCCAACATACCATTCGCTTTCTTCACTGCCTGCTGCACCTGCATGCCTACTTTCAATGACTGGTGTACCATGACACCCAGCTCTTGTTGCATCTCCCCTTTTCCTAATCGGCCACCATTCAGATAATAGTCTACTTTCCTGTTTTTGCCACAAAAGTGGATAACCTCACATTTATCCACATTATACTGCATCTGCCATGCATTTGCCCACTCCCCCAACCTATCCAAGTCACCTTGCAGCCTCCTAGCATCCTCCTCACAGCTAACACTGCCCCCCAGCTTCATGTCATCCGCAAACTTGGAGATGTTGCATTCAATTCCCTCATCCAGATCATTAATATATATAGTAAATAGCTGGGGTCCCAGCACTGAGCCTTGCGGTACCCCACTAGTCACTGCCTGCCATTCTGAAAAGGACCCGTTTACTCCTACTCTTTGCCTCCTGTCTGCTAGCCAGTTCTCTATCCACATCAATACTGAACCCCCAATACCGTGTGCTTTAAGTTTGTATACTAATCTCTTATGTGGGACCTTGTCGAAAGCCTTCTGAAAGACAGAAAATATAAAAGAACTAACTATATAGTGCCGAGATTGGTGCTTGGGACTATGGTGTTATGGCCATTGCAGAAACTTGGGAGGGAAACGACACGCAGCTCAATGTTCTGTGATTTCAATGTTTCAGACGTGATAGAGAGGGAGGGAAAAGAGGTGGAGTTGCGTTACTAATCAGAGAGACTGTCATGGCAGGACTCAGGGAAGACATGCTGGAGAGTTCATCAGCTGAGGTGATATGGGTAGAGCTTTAAAATAAGAAAGGTGCATGCACTGTAATGGGATTATACCACAGGCCCCTCAATAACAAGCTGGAGATAATAGAACAGATATGCATGCAGGCTATCGAAAGATGGCAAAGCAACAGGGTTGTGTTAGTGGGTGACATTAACTTTTTAATTTCTCCAATATGGACTGGGGTTTGTTCAATTCCAAAGGCTGAGATGCAACAGAATTTGTTAGGTATATTAAAGAGGATTTCTTGAAACTGTATGTGGATAGTTCAACCCGAGAAGGGAACTTGTGTTGCGAAATTTGCCGGGTCAGGTAACTGGTGAAGAGCATTTTGGGAATAGTGATCACAACTCCATAAGTTTTAAGATTGCCTTGGAAGAGACAAGGCTGAAACGTGCGTGCAGGTACTCAATTGACGTAAGGCAAATTCCAACGTTATTAGGCAGGAGCTTGGGAGGGTTTGCTGGTAGCAGTTGTAATTGGGTAAGTCCATATCTGTCATGTGGGAGCTGTTTAAAGGCCAGTTGATCGAAGTTCAGGACCAGCCTGTTCCAGTAAGGAGGAGGGATAAGGATGGCAAAGTAAGGGGCTGAGCAAAGTGGTTATAAATTTGGTTGAAAGAAAAAGGAAATGCATGCAAGGTTTAAGAGGATGGAATCAGACAGGACATTTGAGGAATATAAGGAGCATTTGGCATTTATCAGGGCCAAATAGCGCCATGAAATAACTTTCGTAACTCAGATTAAAGAAAATCCCCAGAATGTTTATATTAACATTAAAAAGAAGAGGGCAACCAGTGAGAAGGTGGTGCCATCTATGGAGAAAGGATGGAATTTGTGCTTGGAATCTGAGGATATAGATGATGTACCACACAAGTACTTTGCATCTGTTTTCACCAAGGAGATGGAAGACTGTGAGATCAGTGTGGAGAATACTGATATGCAAAAGCAGCTTGAGAATAAGATGGAAGAGGTATTGGGGCACTTGAAGAGCATTAAGGGATAAATCCCTTGGCTGATGAGAGCTATCCAAGGTTATTGAGAGTCGATGGATGAGATTGCAGGAGCCTTGAAGATCTTTGCATGCTCTCTATCTACAGGCATGTTCTTGGAGGTCTGGGGAGTAGTCTGAGGAGAATCCTGGGAATTATAGGCCTGTGAGCCTCATGTCAGTGGTAGGAAACTACTATAAAGAATCACTTTACTATGATTAGTTACAATGCCCTCCATAATGTTTGAGACAAAGACCCATCATTTATTTATTTGCCTCTGTACTCTACAATTTGAGATTTGTAATAGAAAAAAAATCACATGTGATTAAAGTGCACATTGTCAGATTTCAATAATGGTCATTTTTACACAGTGACTTCAAAGTGGCAAAGTACGTTCAGTTCATGGATGCTAACTGACAGGGTGATAAGAGTGATCTATCCGTGAACTCTATCACTAAATAGTAATTACTTGGATGAAAAGAGTAAATAGGTCTACAATTGCTGAATACTCGAATTCAGCGGAACATAACTTTAATTAGGAGATACAGCATGGAACAGGCCCTTCATCGTTGTATCCACGCTCATCATCGATCACCTATAGATGCAGGAAAAATGGTCCTGATGCTGGGGGAGTCCAGAACCAGTGGTCACAGTTTAAGAATAAAGGGTAGGCCATTTGGGACTGAGATGATGAAAAACCTTTTCACACTTGTGAATCTGTGCAATTCTCTGCCACAGGAGGCAGTGGAGGCCAATTCACTGGAGTTTTCGAGAGAGATTTAGATTTAGCTCTTAGGGCTAACAGAATCAAGGGATATGGGGAGAAAGCAGGAATGGGGTACTGATTTTGGATGATCAGCCGTGATCATATTGAATGGCGGTGCTGGCTCGAAGTGGCCTACTCCTGCACCTAGTTTATATGTTTCTATGTTTATTAATTCACAAATCCATGTGTCCTTGGATGTGGAAGGAAACGTGAGCACCCGCAGAAAACCCACACAGTCGCAGAGAGAACATTCAAACTCCACATATGCAGCCCCCAAGGTCAGGATTGAGCACAGATCTGTGTGAGCAAGCAGCTCTATCAGATGTGCTGCACTTGTGTTAGGCAGAGAGTTGCAATAGAGTATGCACTTAACAAATAAATAGTTAACAGTAGTAACATTCATATGAACATATCACTTTTAATATAGAGAACCATCTCAAGCCTATCATTGGAGAGTTATGATTCATAGATCGATTGAGCCACATCAGGAACCAGTGAAAGTAGTATTATCTGAATGCAATGTCACCAATGGTAGCCTTATTAAATCTGGGGACAATTCAGGTGGCAGAGTTGGAAAGAACTGATGCCGCAGCGGGTTCTAGGACTGGACAGATTACATCTAGAGGGAGTATTGAGCCCTAAAACGGTGCACATTTGAAGATCAAGGCAACGCTGAACTGGGAGCCAACTCAAGTCAGCAAGCATTGGGATGATGGTTGGAATGAAATTGGCACAAATTGGAACATGCGGCAGGAGTTCTCCATGAATTTAAGCTTAGTTAGGGTAGAACAAGGGAAACTGGCCAAGTGTGCATTGATATGCACAGATGCAGTGGCATAGATAGACACAAAATGCTGGAGTAACTCAGCGGGGTCAGGAAGCATCTCTGAACAAAAGGAATAGGTGACATTTTGGGTCTCTACCCTCCCTGAGTGCAGATAAGTGCTTGTGTTCAATTCCTACCATTTGGATGTTTGAACCTGTGATTCATCTTAACACTGAATTCATCTTCCCATCATATCTCAGGAACATGAAAATATTTCAATGTAAGAAACTGAATGAAAAAAAATCACACCCATAATCTTAAAATTTAATTCATAGTAAAGCCATGTTGAAACATTATACTGAAAGTACTGACTAAGGGGTCAATGGACTGCTCAGTGCTGTTCACCAACCCTTTGATCTGGGAGGCACCGATTGCAACTCCTTGGGATCACTCATTGACAAGGGGCATGATGAGCCCCACCATCAGTCAGGGTTTGTTCCCCAGGAGGCCCATGTGCCATTACCCCCTTATCTCAAGCCAATGTCTTCCATCTCCGAGGTATCCACCTTTCCCGTAGTCGGGGCACTAATGTCACAGCAGACGCAAGCCTAGCAAACAGTTAGTTCCTATGAAATGCAGAGGTCAGTGCTTAAAGCAAAGCAAACCATGGTAACAAACACTTCAAAGCAGGGATGTCTTAATTGCACAACTTTTGTGACCTTTAAAATGGCATTGGTGCTAAATGCAGCACTGATCTACAAACCAAGTGTACATAAATCCAATATTCAAGACAAAGATAGCATTACTACCTTTTATATGACCCACTTTGATGCTATGGCAACAACATAAATCTGATTGGTGGAGCTCTAATGAGGATCTCCAGGAAAGAAAAGATGCATCTGATGGCATTCAATATGAAGACATTGGAGAGGCTTGATGCTGAGGCCAACAGAAATTGGATGTTTTCTCCGTGGTGAGTGATGTGAGCTTTGGAGGAACTAACAGATTTGGATCTGTGCATGGACACTGCTAGTAGCAAGTAAAAGGGATCAAAAATCTATTGTACCAATGACCTTTATCAAAAGGAAACTGCATACCAAACATCCAGACTCTACTAATGAAAGCTTTCTGCTTCAACGAAAGTGTAGCCATTTGCTTTAATTCTCACATACAGCCAACACACATCAACCAACACCATTTCTTGCTACCTCCATATCTTCAAAGATAGAGTCACAGTCAGAAACAGTCCCTTCAGCCCAACCATGATGCCCCATCTACACCAGTCCTACCCGGCCACGTAATCTAAAAGGTTTCAATCACTCTTTTCTGATCTGCCGTGAGGAAATAACACTTCCTACCTACACTGAGGTCTATTTCTTTACCTTTCCATTGCATCTTTACAATCAGACTGCATACCTATTATGCACCTCACACGTACATCAATTATACCCTGATATAAGCAAAACCAAAGCCCTTTACAGGAAGTCCCCACGTTATGACAGGGTTCCATTCCTGGAAGTTCTTATTTAAATCTTTTTATTTGAATTTCACAGCAATTTGCATACATACAATGATAACAGACAGTGATAGTCAGGACATAATTGTGCAACAGTATGTAAGCGACCCTCAAAGCCCTTACCCTTACCCCCCCTCAATCCACCCGAATCAGGTCGGAACCAAACGGGGACTAACAACACTCACATACGTACACATCCACACAAATACGATAAGATAAACGAAACAAAATGTACAAAAAACAACAACAAAACAAACAGGAAAAAGTTCTTAACCCGAGCTGTGCATGTCAGAAATCAATAAAAGCATATGTGGCTGATGATCACAGAAGCAGATGTGGCAGGAGATTGGGCAAGCACAAGAACAGTGTTTACCAGCTGGCCTCAGTGAAGGAGTGAATGTGCCCGCTTAGCAGTCTCAGGTTTACTTGGTTCAACCCAGTCCAATTGTTGCATCTTGAGAGTGCGGGGGAGGGGGGCAGAGAAAGACATGCAGAAATACCCCATTCCCACTCAGTCGATGAACCCCGCAGCCCATAGTAGCTAGTAAACCCATCCTTAGCCACCATGCTGTTCTCCCAAACACTCATTTATATTTACGAGGTGCTCTTCTTCTTGCGTATGACGTGCACAGCCTAAAATTGTAAGACAACTTGTTCTGTTTGATCTTTTGTTTGTGCACGCCTGGTTGATTGCATTCGTTGAAACAGGGTGGACCACGTGAAGGTTGCAATGTCCCACCCCAACGAGGTGTTCACAAGCTGGGTGCTGGGTGCAAATACCACTCACTCATCACCCTTGCATTTGCTGATTTCTAAGGACACAATAACAGAAGTCCCAGCTGTATTTAAATCAAAGGTGCATCTGTACCTTGTCCATACCACCTAATTGTTGCTTCCACTAACTCTGGCCTCAACACACGTTGGACGGCTAGGGTTACCTAAGATCCTTTCATTCCTAACTCTCTTCATCCCCTCCTGCTTTGAGAGCCTTCATGGTCAACCAGGCCTTTAATCGACCTCTTCTAATATTGTGTCCAGATTTCCCTTCTACTTCTGTGAAGCACTCTGTTATGTGTTTCCTGTTGAATGTTTTTCATAAATGCAAGAAAGTATGAATACTTTTAAAGAAAATGGTATTTTGGTCCATATTAAGGCTTTCAACAGCTATTCAGCGATATAAATATTACCTTTAGGAGGAATATGCTACATTTCAATTAAGTACCCTAACATTTGATTCCTCTAACTTGCTCGATTCTGTGACGGCCAGAGATGTACTCGACACCACTATTCTATTCTAATTCCATTAGGTGCCGTTTTGCAGTTTGGCTTGTTATACTGGACCACTGCCCCTTGCTTACCCATAGTAACTCTGGTTATATATTGTTAATTTTCAGTTAGAATCTTAATTTGTACATGTGGCAAAATTGGTTGAATTTAATAATGAGTTATAGACAATTCCATTACCACATCAATGATGATGGAGCAAAGTAACATCCCTGATTTTACGACACTGGCACACCTGCCCGTGATACTGAAATTTTGCAACTATGGGCAATACTGAAATATGACGCAGCAATGGCAACGGGCCACACACATGTGTGGATGCAAACAGATTGCTTTGAATTGGGAATTTAACCAATCTTTAAAGATGGTTTTAGACTTAATCTTTAAAGCTTCTGGTTTGAAGCACACTATATACTGTATACTTAACCTCACTGAAGGAGGATGGCAATATATACTCTACAAGGATTTTTTAGAAAGCATTTCAATGTTGTTATAGATTATTTAAGCATATATAACACAGGAAGGACGGGAAAAATGGCCTTTCCAATGTCAAAAGATGATTTTTGATTTATAATAATTAAATTGCTACTTTAAAGTAACAATAGCCTTTCAAGCAGATACCACTTCCCTCAGAGTCTCAGGAGGAATCTAATTTCAGCCCCTTAACACGCACAAAACATATTTTGATGCAAATGGCAAAACAATGCCTCGACATGGTCAAGTTCCTGGTATACTGAACTTCCTTTTTGAGTCATTGCTTCCCAACCAAAGGTGACCATGACTGAGTTCAATATGTAATGAACCATGCAATTTTAATATTTTCATCCTTACATTTATTTCTGTTTTGGTTGTTTTATTTCCGTTTGTTTGAATAAGTGGACATCATGACATGATATAATGATCATTAGCTATAGGATGCAAAACATGGCTTTCACTAGCTCCCTTCTCATCTCACTCTCAATAATCATAACATCCACAGCTTTTTACTTCCACTTCTTACTACTATCAATTATTTGCTAAAGGGAGCCTTTGATTACATGATTTTCTCTCTTGTCACTTTCTACATACATGAACCTTCAGCCACTCAATAACTTGGATATCCAGTTCTAGTAATATCTCTTTCTGCACCATTTTTCTCAGTGGCTTTATCTGCGTTAAAAAAAATCAGCTTGTCCCTTCAGAAAGCAAAGCTAAATAAGTGGAATAAGGTATAAAGGGCCTGTCCCACCAGCATGCAACTCTATGCGATGAACGCGAACAAACCGGCAGCGGGGGCCGCGCGGAGGTCGGGTGATCCCCTGTACAGGGCCGTTCCCACCAGCATGCGCCTGCATGCGGCAAGCGCAACTAAACTGGCAGCAGGGGCCGCGCGGAGGTCGGGTGAGTGGCGCAACGCGGCGCAAACTTGGAGCAAGTCCAAGGTAAGTTCGCCAGGACTTAGAGGGGCACACAGAGAGGGGCACCGAGGCACACACACATACAGGGCCACACACATAGAGGGTCACGGAGGCACTTACAAATAGGTTCATGGAGGCACGATGTCCGGGCGGTGTGTAAATGTCGAGGCGACTGCGAGCCGACAAGCTGTTGCCGCGCGGAATTTTTGGACATAGTCGGTTTTTCGGAGCCCCGCGCGGTGTGGGGACGAACACCGCACAATTCCACACGGCTCCGGCGATCGAAGTGGGACCGGCCCCGCGACGCCGGACGGCTCAAGCGACCACGTTAGGTCGCGCTAATCGCATAGAGTTGAATGCTGGTGGGACAGGCCCTTAAGAAGGAACTGCAGATTATGGTTTAAACTGAAGATAAACACAAAAAGCTGGAGTAACTCAGCAGGATAGGCAGCATCTCCGGAGAGCATGAATGGGTGACATTTCAGGTCGAGACCCTTCAGGTGTTTGGTTGATATAACTACTCGAAGATATACGTTTAAGTTTCCTAAATTTTGCATTTGCAAGTTTTAAAGTCTAGGTGAATTATAGTGTGACTTCATATTAATAGTTATAGTTAAACAACATATAAAAGGTAATTTGGAATCAGAAATGTTTGGAACATTAATGTTTTCTCAGGAATTGTAGACAACTAACACCAGCATTTGAAGAATGTGTAAATACAATGTGACAAATTTATACATGTTTTCTTCTGAATGGGGACAGGTTAACAAGTCAATGCCAAACAGATGCATTAGAAAGTTAAGATTTTTCAGTTGGAAGTATTTGCAGTAAAATAGTTTCAATATATTAGAGGCATCTAAAGACAAATAAACCAATATATCTTGATGCCAAATATTGAAATAACTTCTATTAGTTCGGAACAATTTAGCTCTTCAGAAATATGTTTTACTTTGTATATTTTAAGAGCTACTGCTTGATTGTATTTAATGAATTAATGTCTTCTTTCTGATGCCAATCTTTTAGATAGGTTTACGAGGAAAATCCTATTAAGCAAATCAATTCTGTAATTTGCTGCCCTTTCATTACAGGGCATTTCTTCTGATATACACAAAAATAAACTTAGTTCAGAAATCTTTTCTGAGAATAGGTCTAGTGGTAGTTCTTCTCTTTCTATAGGTGATCATTAGGACACGGGCAAACTGTTTTGCAAAACTGCAGTTTAAAAACATTTCAATACCATACCATAGAACACTGTGCTTGTACGTTGTACCTTCTGCAATAGGATTAAGATGTTAATAAAGGCCTAGTGCATTCGTTTTGTCTATCTGTGTTAAGCAGATCAGAAATCTTGCACCTGGATGTCAATCCACATTTACGCAGAACTTGTGATATAAGGCAATTCAGATAACAATATTGGTTAGGTTCAATGCTTCAAGCCACATCTAGATTCAAGATTCAATTTAGTTTAATTGTCACCAATTAAGGTACAGTGAAATTTGAGTTACCATACAGTCATACTAAGTAGAAAGTGAAAATCCACAAAGTACATAAAATAAAGTTTAACATAAACATCCATCACAGTGGAATCAACATTCCTCACTGTGATGGAAGGCAATAAAGTTCAGTCACCTTCCTCGGGGCCTTTGACAGGGCCGTTGCCGACGGTCCGCTGTTCAAGCCCTGTTGTCGGGATGATCGAAACTCCAGCGTCGGGACGAATCGGAACTCCCGAGTCGGTCGCTTCTTACCTGAGACCGCTGCTTCACGGTGTTAAAGTCCACAGGCCCCGCGGTTGGAGCTCCAACACTGGCGATCCCTGGCAAAATATCCCAGGCTCAGCGATGGTAAGTCCCGCGCCGCACCCGTGGCTTGAAGCTCCGGGTTGGTCTCCAGGAAAGGCCGCACCACTCCACGTTATAGGCCGCAAAGGGGGTGGGGGGGGGGGAAGGCGGGGCGGAGATGCGACACGGAGAAACATTGCATTTCCGTCGAGGTAAGTGACTGAAAAAGGTTTCCCCCGATCCCCCCCACCCTCCCCCCACATAAAACATACCAAGAGACATTAAAACAAACATTCAGAACATACTTAAATTAGTAAAAACAGAGAAGGGACAAGACAGACTGCAGGTGAGGCGACCATTACGGGCGCCACCCGGTGGTGAGATGTGCTACAATAGGAATAAAAAATGAAGGAAGGCGCCATACTATGAGTGATGTATATATCAAAGTTTTCATAATTGGAAAAACAAATGAATTAAACTAAATGTGTTATAATTTCAATGCATTTAACGTTAATATACAACACTTAATATGTCTTTACATTTTAAAATAATAACGAATATAATTTTAATATAAGATCTTAAACAGAAATAAACGTAGTAACTTTAACTAATATTTTAGACACTTTTTAAAATGCCGAGTACAGTAAACCTTTGTTTTAATGGATCACAGTGGGGGGATTGGTGTCCGTTATTACCGATTGTTCATTGCAACTGAGTAAGGTGTCATCATTGTATGTAGTTGGAACAAAGAACTGCAGATGATGGTTAATGCACAAAGGAGGCACAAAGTGGGTCAGCCAGCATCGCTGGAGAACATGACATTGGGACCCTTCTTCAGACTCATTCAGTCTGGTGAATTATTCCAGCATTCTGTGTCATTTCAGCTTAAAACTAGGCATAGATGCCGTTGGTCTGCACAGGTGGTCCTTTTTCACCGGTTCACGCGGCTGTAGTTGCAGCTCACATTGTAGCCTCGGGGGACAGCATTTTCTTCAGGCTGCTGCCAATTACAAGGATGTGCTAATGTTAATCCTGGCCAGACTGTAGAGGCTCGGTCTTTAAAATGGGGTACAAGCTTCAGGGCTGCTGGGAGATTTGGTCAATTTGGAATTGCACTCTGCAGAGCTGGGACAAGCTGCGGAGTGGTGCCAGTGTGTCTAGAGCCTAGATACAAGCTGCAAGAAAAGAATAAGAACACCTGCAGACCCTGTCAATTAGGTGCAAATGCATAGAATGGATTGGATGGCTGCAAAGCAGACGTACACCTTGTAAATAATTGTAAATGTTGCAGAGTTCCACTTTGCTGAATGTTGATTGGATGAGGTATTCAGCCCTGTCTGGGTATCTGGCAGATCAGGGTAAATGTTTCTAAGTTGGCTTCCTTGAGAAGTCTGGTTTGAATACAATGTATTGAGCTGCTGTATTATTGGGTTAGGGAAATGTCTGTTATGTATGGGGTTAATCGATATCTGTAATTAGGTTATTAAGAGACCACCCCCATGTGGTTCGGCCCCTCGAGGTCCCGGGACATATAAAAGTCAGCTACCACGAGGTAGAGCGCTTGGGACTGCGTGAACGTCTGGAGTGTCTCTGTTTGAGCGAGGCCTAGAGGGCTTGATCAGGCAGATATGAGGATCGAACCCGCGGTGGGTTCCAACAGTAGTTGAACTGTAATTGCGCTTTTGTTAAAATAAAGATTAGTTGTTCAAGTGCTTGATTCAGTGATTTTACTGAAACTAGACTGGGAGGAAGTTTAGAACAAGCAATTTACATTGGGGGCTCGTCCAGGATCTCAAAAGACCCCCAAACACAAGTTTGCGATCAAGGGTGTTGAGCCGTTTTGATTGTGAGTGTAGAAATCAGGCCCACAGTGCGGTTTTTGCATTGATTTTCGGCACTTTGTTAGTGGGAGCGGATCGATCATTCGTGGGCTTGGGAAAGGAGATCATTAGAACAGAGCCTAGCAAGCACGGGGGGGGGGGCTCCTTTGGGTTAGGGGCCCATAAAACCAGGGTGGGGTTAGAGGCCCTGCTGGGGTTGGGTTAGAGGCCCTTTGCTGGGTTAGAGTCCCAAAACTTTGGTCGTAGTTGGCAGATTGCAGCTGCTTTCATGAGAGCCAAACAGGTTTTATTGGGTGAGGAGTGGCCCAGGGTTAGACTTGGTATCCAATTGGTGAGGTATTAAAATACGGTTCTGACCTTCGATCGGATCTTTGCCGGGAGCGCAAATTGAAAAGGTGCGCTCTGAAAATCGGCATCGATACTCACAGCGTGAAGTGGCTAGGCGCTGCATCCTCAGTGCCCAGCAGAGAGGAGTGTCTGCGTGAAGGTATCTGAGTCTCTCCCTGAAGTGATGGACGAGGAACCTCGTAAAGGTACTTGGCTTGGACAGATAGAGTATAGATTGGCCGGAATACTCTAGTCCATTCAAGAATTCAACTGGGCAATTTTAGTTTGATTCGAGTGCCCATGTCGTAGAAGAGATACGCTCTAAAATTAGGATTTTGAGTTTGAGTCTATATTTGCAAAGCCAAATTTTCAAATACTGAATTTCCTATTGAAGTTCTGCCAGTAAGGTGGAATTCGAATTCCTGTATAAAGAACTTCGGAGTTGGTGCATGTCCGTGATCGATTCCGAATAGTGGCTGATCAACAGTGAATAGTAACCCTGTGGTCGATTCTTGACTAGGACCTGATAGCAGATAGACAAAAGTGCTGGAGAAACTCAGTGGGTGAGGCAGCATCTATGGAGCGAAGGAAATAGGCAACGTTTCTGGCCGAAACCCTTCTTCAGACCTGATAGTACCTGATAGCGAAGAGTACATGAGAGACGTGAATCTGATGTACTTGATGAAAAGTAATCCGAATAGCGAAGGGTACCCCTAATTCTGTCGAACTTAGAGAGGAGGGATAGAGGTCCCCCTCTGGAAGTCCAGTCTTAGCAGAGGGATAGTAACATTCAGGAGGAAAAGTAGTCATTTAAGGAGTAGAACCACTCAGCAAAGAGTAAACTAGGAAGGGGAAAATCTTTGATATCAGAAGGAGAGGTTCACTGCGTGATAACAGCGTGACACGGTATTGAGATCGAGTGTTCGTGAACTGTGCGCTAGTGCTTTAAAATCATTTTGTAAATTGTAAAGATCTACCTTTTCATATTGTCATAGGATCCGGATGTTGTAAATATTCTGTGTATGTAAATAAACTTAGAGTGTATTAAGAATTAAAAGTTAAGATTTGTGTGTGTTTGAGTTAAATATTTGTAATTATTTTAGAGTGGCCTGTTTTAAGAATCTGATTTGGGGTGGTTCGATCAGGGGTTGTACTCCTTCGATCGCTGTGTCAGGGGAGAAGTCATCCCGCTGATCGATTGCGCCACGAGGAAGATTCATTAGAGTGGAGTTTACTGGATGCTTATAGTTTATATTGGGGTGTGTTTTGGGTTATTGATAATCGGGGAAATATTTTCATTCTTAATTATAATTTTGTTAGCTTGTTTTGGATTTGTCTGTCTGTGCAAACTTAAAGTGGATTCTGTGAGAGAGAGATTGCTGCGTGAGAGACTATGATTGAGAGTTAGACTTGGATTGAGATCCTTTGTTTGAAAGTTTGGAATTGAATGCAGTGATTGTGATCGAGCAAGTGGTTTGAATAATGGAATAGGAGTGATTGAATAAGAGTGACTGGGTAACAATTGATAGTGAGCGATTGTTAGAGTAAGTGTGAATCGGAGAGACCGTTGCCCATTGTATGGGAGAGATTCCATTGACCTTGGAGTCTGAGAGAAGGAGTGATTGGAAGAGGTGTTAGTGTCTGGAACTTTTATTTTGTAATTTGTGTTGTGACCATTGTTCCGAGAATGGGGAATGTCTCTGAGAAGGATCGATCAAAGAGATTAGAGAGCCCGATAAGGATAATTTGCGAGGAGCTTCCACATTAAGCGGATAGATTAGGAGGATTATCTGGGGAATTAAATGCAATTTTGAAAGACGAACTTGGGCGTTGGGTGGATTAAAATCTGTAATAGGAGTAAACTATATAGAAATTATCATTAAAAAAATATGGGAATAGTGAAGAAGGAAATGAATTAATTAGGATGTGGAGAATGTTGTTCACTAAAAGGAAAATAAAGAAATAAATTGTTCTGCTGGTCATCCTAAGAATGGCGGCTTGTAAATTGGGAATAGGTGGAGAAAACGATAGAACTGATCCTTCTCGGGACATTCCAGAGCAGGGACAGGGAAAACTAGTAAGCCAACAACAGGAGCAGGAGCGGGAGAGAATACCGTCTTTTTAAAGGGAGACTACTGAGACGGCTCTTAAAGGGGAGGTGCCTACAAAACCTAAATCTGTTAAATTCGGTAAGAGTGAAACCGTGCCTGTATATCTTTAAGGAAGAGATATTTATCATAACTCAGGGTGTGCAGAATTCTTCGGAGTGGAGCAGTATTCCTCACAGAACTCTCCTGTTCCCAATTCGGAGAAACCATGTGCAACTTGCAAGCAGGGCACACGGGAGGAGTCAGCGTTATCTTCGGCTCCTCGCCCTAAATTTAAATCTGAAGTAGAGACATCAGGGAGGGATCCTCTATCTCTTATGATTGCCCCACAAGTGGAGGACAGTAGGGGAAATCAAGGAGCTAGAAGGAAGACTCCATCGACATGGGTGCCAAAATTAATTAGAAACTCCAGTAGCGGGAGGATGAAGGAATCCTTCTTGAAGTAACGGGATAGAACGAATAGCTTTTCATAGGGTGAGATGGGAGCAGAATATAGATAGATTGATCTGGACATGGATAATATCATTATGTCAGAGCAATTCACCGAGGAAGGGGATTTAGAATGGACTTCCCGTAGACAGTATGTTGTAGGGAGATGCCCGCATTAGGTATAAATGTCCCCCGGACCACAGACGGTCAGACCTCAAGGCAGCCCGGTTCAACTGCAGCCTGGAAATTAAAGGTTCAAGTGAAAGAAATAAGGACAGAAGAGGATAAGTGGGAAGAAGACCTCAAGGCCCAGGATAGTCCTCCCATTCAGGGAACCAACCTTTCCTTGGTTTGGCTGGAGAGGTTATAGAGTGATCCGGCCCGATCAGTGTTGCAGCTGTGGGAGATTGGGACACTGGAGTCAGTCGTGTCCTCTGAGAAAATATTATCAAGAAGAAAGGGGACAGAGAAGGGGCTACTGAAACCAGGGATTCCAAGAGGGTACCGAGACTCTTGGAACCCCGAAGGTAGAGGACGAGGACACGAGCAGGGCAGTCTGGGGGCAGGGACATTTTGTCAATCCAACCCATTTCAGTAGCCCCAACCTGCTAGTTATCAGCAATACCATTTAAAATTAAAGGTGTCCTCACATGGCCTGAGAAACAGCACTATAAATAAGAAAGAACACCACCCCTTCCAAGTAGGAGGAGACACATGGAATCCAATTCTCACAAACCCCTCACTGAAAGGAAGAAGCAAGACAGGGAAACGTAGTAGCTGGCATGAGCAGGGATGGCAACTAAGGAATGGAAATGGCACTAGGGAGAGAACAAACAAACTTACTGTGCAGGAGGAACGGGAGTGGGGAAAGAAGATATTACATTAATGTGTTACTGAGTTTGTGCCTACAGGACAGTATATCGACGAGACACTATCTGGGGAGTGAGGTAAAAGAATGCACAGACCCCTCAAGAACGGGAAGAAGACAGCAAAAGGTAATGAAGCTCCCAAGAAACAGGTGATACTGTCCTGCCCCTTTAAGAGATTTGGGAAGGCCAGCAGGCAGAGAAAGCTGCTCCTCAGTATCCTTACTCCCTTGTAATTGAAACTACCATCAGAAAAGAAGAAGAAGCAGAAGACCTCCCTAGTGCCCAACTTTAATATCACCCAGCTATTGGAGAAAGAAACGGAAGGAGAGTAAAGGACACTTTAATCATCTTTGAAAGAAACAACACCGACGACCTAAACGACTTCTGGGACAAGCCCCACTTTAACGGACTGACTTCAAATAAAATAATAAAATTCTCTGTGGTTTGGAGTAAAATACGTAAATTGCATTTAAATTATGGTTATTAGAAATAAATTTATAAATTTTGAATTCAGCCTTGAAATTGTATGGTATGAATTGGAGGGACTTAAAAATTTGAGATTTGGAATAATTGTGGGATCTGGCTTAGGAATAGTTGGAGTTTGATAGTAAGAATAAATGCGAACTTACCAGTTTGAAGCTTGATCTTGATTTTATGAGGATTTACGTTGGTGAAGAAGCCCGCCAGGCCGCATGCGCAGCAAACTTCAAAGCAGCGGTATGAAATCACAAATAAACAACACCAAAGTAAACAGTAAGATCAGTGACTCGAGAACTACCAGGTGATCTTTTATGAGAGAGGGTTGGGCGTGGTGGGCACGTAATCACCAACGTAACTCTTCATAAAATCAGGATCAAACTTCAAACTGGTAAGTTCTCGTTTAATCTTACTATTTTACTTCGGAGTCACGTGAGTGATTCCGTGAAGAGTTCAAAGCTTTGTGATTTCATGCCACAGATTACAATCTCGGCATCCCACAGCATTTGATTGATCGAAAGAGAAATAAATGCATTAGTAATAACATTGTATTCAATGTAATGATAGAGTTTATTTAACAATGTAAACAAACAACAGTACCCCTAAAATTTAGGTACTTAAAATGTCATTGGCAAACAGCCCTGAATTGACCATGGGCCGATGATAAAATTCTGAAACATCAGCTCATTTCCCCTTCCGACGGCCGCTAAAATTTGGTCGAAGGACACATCTCTCCCTTTGGCCGCCAACATAGCTGCTGCCCTAGTATAATGAGATGTAAACACACTATCTAAATGATATACTGACGTTGATGCTGACCTGGTGGAATGAGACATACAATCGTCAAAGTTAATACGTGTTGCACCCACCTTGAAATAGTCTGAACCGACCTTCTCTTGTGTAATTGTTTATTAATTAATACGCAGTGCGGAATCCATACTTCTAAGGATTCTGGTGGCCTTGATAACATAAAAATGAGACCGTGGGGTATTCGAAATGATCTTAAAAATCATGCCAGCCCAGTGTAGACCAGAATGTAAAATGTAATGGCATGAACAGCCAATTCCATCCTGTCCAGCCACAGCGTTTGCAATGTTTTGCCGTCGTTGTGCTGATATTAGAGTCATGACTAAGGATGTAGCTGAAACCCCTTGGTGAAGTAATGTTTACACATTTGCAATAACCAACTGCATAATCTTGTGATGCGAGTACTTGTATCAAGATCTTTTTAACAACTTGATACATTGTCGGGTTGGACCCGACAATGTAGTTCCCTTATGTTACAGCTGTAATTTCTCTATAACTGAACTATTGTCAATATCACTTAAAATGAACTGGAAATGTCAGTAATTTGTATCATATCAAATGTATCATTAATATTTAACAAACATTTCTGATCCCTTCAATAGAGATGTACTGTTTTTTTGGATGCTATCCATGCATACTGCAGTGAACACCCTCATGGCTAAATGTGACAACCTGAGGCATAAGTCAATCCATTGAAAATGTGTAAGTCAATAATTGTTTAACTGTGCAAAGACCAGTCTCCTGAACCACAGTTTAAAACAGCAAGCTCTTGCTTTTTGGCATAACTGTACCGTTGCGCCATAATGCCTGATGAAGCAGGCAACATGGACGCTTGGCCAGTCTGTTAGTACGAATCCAAACGAGGTCTTGCTGACTGTTTTAAGACCCAGTTAATGAGGAAGACATAAAGTCCATTCCTCCTATTGAAGTGAGAATGTATTTCTCCACACTGTTTCACATATTTTTGCAAACAGTGAAACATGCATAAACATGACAAACATTTGATGAAGTGTTGAATCATGCTTTCATCATACTTTGAGATCCAACACTTATTCTGTGTTATCATCAATCTAAACTGGACGATACACCAGTGGCAAGGAGATTAATTACAGGATATTCTTCCTAATTACTATGAGACTAACATATGTCACCATTGTAGAGTAGCAACTCAAATTGTGCATGAAGAATATGTATATTCACTCAAAACCTTACTCAACGGTGCATTTAGTGTATATAGTTAGTTGATAATAACAACTGAAGAATTGGTAACTCATGCAATCTTCACTACCTTTGAGTAGGTGATGGTATTTGGAACTTCTCATCTTAGAGTTCTAAACATCAGTTCATAATAACTGAATTCAACCGACCACACTACTGTAGCGATTTCAAGTTCAAGTTCAATGAGTTATTGTCATGTTCAGCAATGCTGAATACTGTTACTTCATCATTGTGGCTGAAGTAGCCTCAGCTGACAATAGCACAAGGTTGTTAGCAACGATCTAATTTCTACTTACACAATATCAGTTCCTTGATTTGCTCAGCTGCAACACAGCTGCTATATTGCCAATTACTCTTAATGAAAATAACTCAGTTTTGTAACAGATTGCTATAACCCCAATCTCTTGCCACAAGATGGAAACAATGCTAATAATAATTTTACTTCGGAGTCACGTGAGTGACTACGTGAAGACCCCGCCAGCACGCATGCGCGACATATCGTCGTACGCATGCGGAAGCGACGGTCGGGAGGAGCGGGGCTCCTCCAGCGTGAGTTTAAAAAGCTCACGCCAGGTAAGTCTCACCGAAGGAGTGAGTCGACCATAATGGAAGGGAGAAAGAGTAAGAGAGCGGCGGCCAAATCAGCGGCTAAGGACAGCAGCCAGTGGAGAACCGCTTCTCCAGAGCTTCAGGTTCCACCTGCAGCTCCCGACTTTTCGGACTTTGAGACCGTTGGTACGCCACGGTCGGGGAAAACTACCCGGAAGTCGGCCGGGGCGGACTCAGCGGAGTCCGGTCCCGAGGGCACCCCGCTCGCTGGTAGCGACGGAGGTCGCCTTGACCGCATTGAGCGGCTGATGGAGCAGATGCTCCAACGTGACCTGTTACAGCAGGGGCAGGATCACAGTGGGACCCCTAGTAGGCCCACGGCAAGTTCCTTTCGAGGACTGCCCAATGTATCCCCTTCTATACAGGGGAGCATTGAGGGTCAGAACTGGGCTGACCCAGAAGAGGGAGAGTTGGCTGAAGCACCTGCAGCGTCAGGGGTGTGTGAAGATTATATGGATGTGGTGAGCAAACATGCCATGCCCCACCAGAAGGGCCTACCCATCCACCCCAAGCTGGCTGCCAGCATTGATTATATGGCCACCAACCAACTTCAGGAACAGGCCATCAATGCCACAGCAGATAAATATTTGGCGCCAGAAAACTGCAAATCGTTAAATGTGCCCGCGGTGAACAACCCGATATGGGGGAACATGAGCCCCTCAAGTAGAGGGCAGGAGATGAAACTTCAGAAGATCCTGAAGCTCCTAACCGCAGGGATTACTGCAGTAGCCAGAACAGCAGTGGGAGTGGATATGCCGCAAGAGCTGCAAGATGCTTTGGCCTTACAGTACAATACACAGTATGAAATTAACAATTTCAGGAAAAGCATTATAAAGCCGGCGCTTAACCCCAAGTTCGCGGGGTTATGCAAGCCTGGGAAGACGCAGCCTCCAAGCCTGTTATTCGGGGAAGATCTCCCCAAACAGGTAAAAGATCTTGACGAGGAGGCTAAGGCTTTGGGCCTTATTAAAGTACCTGGGTACACTAAGCCTCATCACCCACACAGAACGCACCCCTACGCACCCACCGGGCAGAGTTACCCTAACAGGTCTGCCGGTGGTGAAAGCTCGAAGGCCGGCATACCTGCACAGCGGTCTTTTTTAGGCCAAGGCCCAGGCCGGCCTCCTTGGAAGATGCGCCACTCCCAGAACACCTACAACCAGCCGAGGAAGCAAGGGCAGAAACCTCCACACCGGCAGTAACCATGGAGGTAGGTGGGTCTGGGATCCCCAAGAACACTACTGACCTAAATTCACTCTGCATAGGGGGCAGGTTGCACATGTTCCTCGAGAATTGGCTCACTTTTACCTCTGATCCTTATATACTCAGGAGTATTCAGGGCTACAAAATTGAATTTATTCACGAACTCCCTACCCCGGTACAGCATGCGCCTAGTCGGAAATTCGTCCTTTCTCATAGAGATAAGGCAGCAGGGCATGCTGAACTACAGAGGTTAATAGAAAAAGGGGTAATTGAAAAGGCCTTTAAAGAACCTCAGGAGTTCGTGTCTAATATATTCACTAAAAACAAAAAAGATGGCGGGTGCCGCATCATCATAGATTTGACCGACCTGAATACTTCTGTCCAGTATATTCATTTTAAAATGGACACCTTCGACACTGCTACTCAGCTTGTAGCCAATAGGTACTACATGGCATGCGTTGACCTTAAAGATGCATACTATTCAGTACCCATACACAAGGATCATAGGAAATACTTAAAATTTATCTGGATGGGACAATTATGGCAATATAAAGCTTTGCCTAATGGGCTATCGTCAGCACCCAGATTGTTTACCAAGATATTGAAACCAGCTTTGGCCTATTTAAGGAAACAGAATCATACTGTTATGGCCTATCTTGATGACATCCTCATAATGGGGGAGAATTTGGAAATGGCTACTTTGGCAGTCACAGCCACGAAACATATTTTTCAGATGCTGGGGTTTACGATACATCCAGATAAATCAATATTGGAACCCTCTACCACCATGAAATATTTGGGGTTCATTATTGACTCAGTGCAAATGTCTGTCACGTTACCACCAAGCAAGGTGGAAGACCTGATAGAGGCTTGCAGGAGCCTCTTTGGCATTAAGGTCCCATCCATTCGGCAGGTGGCCAGGGTGATTGGGAAGATAGTAGCTGCATTTCCTGCAGCACAATATGGGCCCTTACATTACCAAAATTTACAAAGAGCAAAAATTACGGCGCTCAAAAATCATGCTGGCCATTTTGATAGGCCCATGAAAATTCCAGAAAAGGCAAAAGTTGAACTATATTGGTGGATGGGTAATGCCCAAAATTGTTCCAAACCCATGACTATCGCCAATCCCTCGATCACCTTACAAACGGATGCCAGTGCCAAAGGGTGGGGAGCTACTAACACTACCTCTAGCTGTGGAGGTAGATGGAGTGCACCAGAGTTAACCCTATTTAAAAACTTAGGGATTAACTATTCAGAAATGCTCGCAGCATTTCACGGACTTAAAGCATACTGCACTAACATGCACAAAGTTCATGTTAGACTACAGATTGACAACACCACGGTGGTAGCCTATATTAACCACATGGGCGGTGTAAAGTCGATATCGTGTGATGAATTGGCCAACAATATCTGGCACTGGTGTCTGCAAAGAGGAATTTGGATCTCTGCAACTTACCTACCAGGTAAACTAAACACAGTGGCAGACACCAGATCACGGAAATTCAACGACAACATAGAATGGATGTTGGATCGGAAAGTGTTTACAGATATTGTAGAACGTTATGGGACACCAGATATCGACCTTTTCGCGTCCAGGCTAAATCACCAACTACCAACGTATGTTGCTTGGGAGCCAGACCCGGGGGCGGTAGCGATGGATGCTTTCTCGCTACACTGGGGGGATTTGTTTTTCTACGCTTGCCCCCATTTCTGCCTCATCAGTCGGGTCTTGCAAAAAATCAAGCAAGACTCCGCATCGGGTATCTTGGTAGTGCCCGACTGGCCTACTCAACCATGGTTCCCTCTGGTACAAAAGATGGCCACAGAACCCTGTGTCAGGGTGAATAAAAGACCAAGCCTGCTTGTTCATCCTGTTACAGGAGAAAGTCATCCATGTCATGATCGTATGGATTTGTTAATCTGCAGACTTTAAAACGGCCACTTCATGGACTCGGACTCTCCAACAGGACCATTGATACTATCACGGGAGCCTGCAGAGAGTCCACAAGGAAGCAGTACTTGACCTACATCAGGAAGTGGGAAAGATTCTGCGTGACTACTAAAACTACATACGAAACCGCCACCATCACGGAAGTGCTGGAGTTTCTGGCTACCCTTCATTACGATGAGGGTTTAAGCTACAGCGCCATTAACTGTGCCAGGAGTGCCCTATCGTCTTACTTGGGCAAGGGGAGTGACCAATTGGGAATTGGGTCACATCCCCTGGTATCCAAATTTATGCGGGGAATATTTAATTCTAATCCCCCCCTGGCCCAGATATAGCCATACCTGGGACATCAGCACGGTATTGACGATGCTGCGAGGATGGACACCGAACACGGGACTCCCTTTGGCCAAATTAACCTACAAAATGGTCATGATAATGGCACTGATCACGGCGCAACGGGTCCAGTCCCTGCACAAACTCAGTCTGGATGCCATGGCAATTACCAGTGGGAAAATCACATTCCAGGTGCAGGGACTATTGAAGCAAGATCGACCCGGAGTGTCTGGACATACTTTGGAGTTCCTGGGTTACCCAGCGGACACTCGTCTTTGTATCGTTACATTGATTCTGCGATACATTTCAGTCACTAAAGATCTAAGGGGCACGGAAACAGCTTTGCTTGTCAGTCACAAGAAGCCTCATCACAGGGTCACGGTGCAAACCATTTCCAGATGGTTAAGGGTGGTACTGGATGCGGCGGGGGTGGATACTAATGTGTATAAATCTCACTCCACCAGGGCAGCATCCACCTCGGCGGCTAGAAGGATGGAGGTACCACTGGATCACATCCTGGCCACAGCGGGTTGGAACAATGAGAGAACCTTCCACCGCTTTTATAACAAACCCGTGACCTCCCCTGACAATTATGCAGGGAGGATCTTAAGTGCTGCCAGTTAAATAACCCTTTTGGGACACAATATTGTGTTTGGTATGAATAAATACCTGTTTTGTTTTTCAGCCAGTGTCTTGTCTGAATCACGTCCATCCTCTTATCCCAGCTTTAGCGGTGTGTGAGCATGGAGCTTCCAGGGCATGAAATCACAGAGCTTTGAAATCTTCACGTAGTCACTCACGTGACTCCGAAGTAAAATAGTAAGATTAAACGAGAACTTACCAGTTTGAAGTTTGATCTTTATTTTATGAGGAGTTACGATGAGGGATTACGTGCCCTCTGCTCCCAACCCTCTATTATAAAGATCACCTGGTATGAAAGTTCTCTTTTTTCTCTTACTATGTCAGTCATTGAGACTGTTTTTTGTTCTGTGATTTCACACCACTGCTTTGAAGAATGTCGCGCATGCGTGCTGGCGGGGTCTTCACGTAATCCCTCATCGTAACTCCTCATAAAATAAAGATCAAACTTCAAACTGGTAAGTTCTCGTTTAATCTTACTATTAAAGGTAAATCCCAATGGCCAACAACAGTTTATCCCATACTGCAAAGCTTTACTGTTATAGTACAGTTATATTGTCTTTGATAACCTTTGTAATGGGATTTGTATAACATGTATCTCTTACCTTATGAATCTGTTGAAGTCAGGAATAAGTTTTTACATTCGGAAAGTTCATATGCCCGATACTCTCCATTCTTCATAATAACATGTAATCCTGCCTTATTGCATGGGTGGTATGCATGAGAACTTCTGCCCAATTTCCAAACCCTGGCCATAATCCAACTTACTTGGAATGCCCGTGCTGTGCCTCAACCAAATATTTTTACCCTTTGTGTGTTGTACAAACAAATGTAAATATTACAGCTTGTGAACGGTGCACTACCCAAATTTTGGAAGTGCTAGACCCATTTAGTTGAGCATGATTGGAAGGTGCATGGAATTTCTGAGCTATCATGTTGCCCCCCGCTCCAGTGAACTGCTACTGCCGATGAGCACCTGGGGTGCGTTCTGAACAATGACTTTTGCCCATTGTTGGCCGAATTAATTCATCTGCCAGGCTTCTTCCCCTGTAGAATAGACCTACCTGAATAACCGATTCAGCGGCTGGCTCTCACATCCCCCTGTTCATAAAGGCCGGCACTTTTTGACATGAACAGCCCTGCATCAGGCGCTGTTGGCACGGCTCTTCCGTAGGCCGGCACTTCACACATGAAGCAGCCCTGTCAGGCACTGCTGGCACGGCTCTCCCATAGGCCGGTAATGTCACAAATGAAACAGCCCTGTATCAGGTGCTGCTGGCACGGCTCTCCCGTAGGCCTGCACTTTCAATATATGAAGCAGCCCTGTCAGGCGCTGCTGGCGTGGCCCGTCCCATAGGCCTGTACATTTTACACATGAAGCAGCCCTGTCAGGCACTGCTGGCACAGCCTATTCCATAGACCCGCGCTATTGCTGTGTAAGCTCACTAAATCAACATTTAGTGTACAGCTTTACCTGTGAAGGGTAAAAAATAAATCATAGCAACCTGTGCTTAAACAATTATAATGTTGTCACAACATATAACAATAACTTTTTACTTTGCCTTTAGCTTTTACTTAAAGAAAAAACACTATAAAATACATGCTTTTTATTATAAGGAGAAACCCGTTATAGCCCGACTCACCTGAGCCCAAATAGGGCTGAATGAGTCCCAGTAATTTCTTGACTGGGGACCAACGTCTGTGAGCCACTGACCCCACTGTCTGTGGCTCCAGCATTGCTTCCTTGCCGTTCCAACGGCATCCCACAGGCTGGGAGCCGCTGACCCCCGTCAGTGACTGCTTACATTTCTTGCCGTTCCCACGGCAACCCCGCAGGCTGGGGAGCCACTGACCCCCGTCAGCGACTCTGCTTAAATTTCTTGCCGTTTTTACGGCATCCCTGCAGGCTGGGGAGTCGCTAACTGCACTGTTAGCGGCTCCTTATCTCGCAACCCGATCAATTTTACTGGTTTATCCGCATTTGCGGTCGGACTGGAATTTCCCCACAGTCCATAACCGGCAATTTGTCGGGCTGCAAAACTGGTAGGAAAAACCTCTGTACAAGGAGGCTCCTGCCTAAAAACCCCATGTAAGTGAAAAACGAAACTTACCTTTTAAGTTTAACTTACCACGGCAGGAGCTCTGTCCTGCAGACTGGTGCTTGCGCCAATGCGGCTGACGTAATGATGCGCATGCGGCCTGGCGGGCCTTCTTCACGGAATCACTCACGTGACTCCCAAGTAAAATTATTAATTGACATTGTTATTATCTCACCCCCAGAAAGGCAGACAAAGATGGGAAGGATTGTTCAAAGGACATCAAGAAGGATGGAACTTGGGAAGATCTGGTAACATGGAATTACTTAGGGAATCTGAGACTTGGAATTAAAATCGGAACTGAAATTGGACTTAAAATTGAAAATTAAAATGGGAATTGGAATTCAAATTGGAGTTGGAATTGGAAATGGTCAAAAGAGGAACTGTGAGTAGCAGGACTTCCCTTTAAGAGACCGGACTAAGGAATGATTCAGTAGTTAAGAACTAGTACAAGCGAGAACCCCTAGACAAAGAACAAAGCCAATAGAGTAAAAGCGAGAACCCCTAGACAGAGAACGAAGCCAACATTGTAGAGAGCCAACATTGTAGAGAATCAACACAGTAACGAGTTACCATAGTGCGGAGTACATACATAAACAAGAAGAGGTACATGAGGAGAGACAGTAGAGAGAAACTTGAATAGGTATTGAGAATAGCAGAGCCGATGCATATTTGACCGATGGATTTGAATTGTTTAACCCTTGATGGTAAAGGGGCTTCTATTATCAAGGTGGGAAGAAATTGTCTCTGAATTTGGCAGTCTGGATTAGATTTATGATGAAATTGACGACATGTGGAAATTGATTGTTTAAATTTGAACAGCTGGGAATTCCACTGGAATTGGAATGGAATTGTATTACCGGCTACAATGCTGTGGAATGAGAAGGATGAGATGGACACTGAAATTTGAAATGGTAATTTGAAGGCTGAGACTGAATTTGGTTCAATTGGATCATTCTTCATGGTTTGCTTTAAATTAGTCACGCCTGTAGAGAAATCTGGACTGAACCCAGCTGAAATTTATATGTGCACCCGTCATCAGATATACATATTATAACATCATGTGAGTATGTGAGTATGAAGAAGGCTAATTAATGTTGATCCTAGAATAATAAAGAGTATATTAGGGAACAGAATAGGAATAAGGATACAGTGATAGAGTAATATAACGGGTTCGAATAGGGATAGTGAATGTTTGGGAAAGCATGGGTGCATGATGGTTAAGGCCCTGTCCCACGGTACGAGTTCATTCCAAGAGCTCTCCCGAGTTTGCCCTGATTCAAACTCGGAGATTTACGGTAATGGCCACTCGGCGGTACTCGGGGCTCTCGTGGACATTTTTCAACATGTTGAAAAATCTTCACGAATCTTCCCGTGCTTACCTGCCGTTAGCGAGTCTTCCCGAGTACCTGCCGTTAGCATTACGAGCCGCTAAGAGACATCCCCGAGCTCCGACGTACCCGCTACGTTCATTCTCCGTGTTTACCACGGGTATGATTTTTTTTAAACTCAGGAGAGGTCTTGGAATGAACTTGTACCGTGGGACAGGGCTTTTACTTGTTTTGTCCATAGTTCTTCAGGAATTTTTAGGTTTTAGGTTCAACTGTGGAAAGTGATGGAACAATGGGCAGCAACACGGATGGAGGGAATTCGTGTCCACGAAAACTCGGGAGGTGAAGACTCATCAAACGAAATTATGAAATTGTGCCCATGAAAACTTGGGATGCTTGACAAGGTTCTGGGAAGAAACATCATCATCTCGTGTTACTGATAGATGGAAAATGTAATGGACACACATGTATATCTGGTTAGCTGATTATTGAACTATTTGGTTATCATAAATGATGGGTTATCATAAATGAAAAAAGGAAGGAATGTTAATTCTGGCCAAATTGGAGAGGCTAGGACTTTAAAATGGGGTACAAGCTTCAGGGCTGCTGGGAGATTTGGTCAATTAGGAATTGCTCTCTGCAGAGCTGGGACAAGCTGTGGAGCGGTGTCAGTGTGTCTAGAGCCTAAAGACAATTTGCAAGAAAAGAATAAGTACATCTGCAGACCCCGTCAATTAGGTGCAAAATCCATAGAATGGATTGGATGGCTGCAAACCAGACATACACCTTGTAAATAATTGTAAATAATGTTGCAGAATTCCACTTTGCCGAGTGTTGATTGGATGAGGTATTGAGCCTTATCTCGGTTTCTTGCAGATCAGGGTAAATGTATCTAAGTTGGCTTCCTTGAGAAGTCTGGTTTGAATACAATGTATTGAGCTGTTGTATTATTGGGTTAGGGAAATGTCTGTTATGAATGGGGTTAATCGATATCTGTAATTGGATTATTACGAGACTACCCCCATGTGGTTCGGCCCCTCGAGGTCAGCTACCACGAGGTCCAGCGTCGATCTTCTGGGTGAATGCTTGGGACTGCGTGTCTCTGTTTGAGCGAGGCCTAGAGGGCTTGATCAGGCAGATATGAGGATCGAGCCCGCGGTGGGATAGATACAGTAGTTGAACTGTAATTGCGCTTTTGTTAAAATAAAGATTAGTTGTTCAAGTGCTTGATTCAGTGTTTTTACTGAAACTAGACTGGGGGGGAAGCTTAGATACGAGCAATTATCACTGTCAACGTCAACGTGGGGGTCCCTCCTTTCACCTGCTGCGCTTCCAAGGTGGAGTATGATGGCTACTCCGGAAGAGGAGGAGGTGGCGGTGGTGGGAGGAGGGTGGGGAGGAAAGGGGCCGAATGGACAGAGCGGTTGGAGAAGCAGGTGGCAGTAAAGCAGGGAGCGGACAAAGAAGCAGCAGCGGTGGGAGGAAGAGGCCAAGTGGACAGAACGATGGGAGAAGGAGGCGGCGACAGTCGAGCAGGGAGCGGAAAGGCATCAGCCAACAGGACGCAGCAGCAGGTGGGAGGGATCGGAGCTCCACGGTGACTGTGTGCATCCTGTCGGTGGCCCAATGAAAGTGCTGTCCACAGCTGCTACAACGTGAGACACAACAACAGCCATGTCACCCGACCATGCGGTGGGTGAAGAAGGGCTCACTGGTGCACCTGACAGGTCAGGAGTGGGGTCGGACGCCGGGGCTTTAATCGGCCGGGGAGATGGTGGGAGCCGGTGATGGGTTGGGCAGGTCTGTCCACTATATCCAAAATCAGTTATAAAAGGGTCCAATAAAATTAGGGTTTACTGTACATTCTTAACTGGCTACTACTGCCATATACGCAATGCATTACGTAACCATTAACAAGGTTAAAATATCCTTTCTATTCCTTTTTTTAATGCTTCTATGCTAACACTGAATTTCTGTCCCTTTGTCAACTTTATTAATTATCATTCAACCTCCCACAAGTTTGAACAATTTTCATCATTATTCCATACACATTTTAGCATTTTCCTTTAATTAAATCTTATCAAAATCACACAATTTTCTGCAGGTTTCTTTCCAAAATGCAACATTTCACCATTAACAAAACACCTACATTCCTCAGAATACTTCAAAACTGAACATGGACCAATGTCTGGCAGACATTTATTTTCAACTACTGGTTATAATATAATAAGCAAGATTTAGAAATACAAATACCATTTAGCATTTTTGATGATTCTTTATTTTTACTCTCTTGATTAGACTAATTCAATTTAACAGTAACCTTAAGGGCCTGTCCCACCAGCATGCAACTCTATGCGATTAGCGCGACCTAGCGTGGTCGCTTGAGCCGTCCGGCGTCGCGGGGGCGGTCCCACTTCGATCGCCGGAGCCGCGCGGAATTGTGCGGAGTTCGTCCCGAGACCGCGCGGGGCTCCGAAAAACCGACTATGTCCAAAAATCCCGCGCGGCAATGGCTTGTCGGCTCACAGTCGCCTCGACATTTACACACCGCCCGGACATCGTGCCTCCGTGAACCTATTTGTAAGTGCCTCCGTGACCCTCTCTGTGTGTGGTTCCGTGGCCCTGTATGTGTGTGTGTCTCGGTGCCCCTCTCTGTGTGCCCCTCTAAGTCCTGGCGAACTTACCTTGGACTTGCTTCAAGTTCGCCTCGCTTTGCGCCGCGTTGCGCCACTCACCCAACCTCCGCGCGGCCCCTGCTGCCGGTTTGGTTGCGCTTGCCGCATGCAGGTGCATGCTGGTGGGAACGGCCCTGTACAGGGGATCACCCGACCTCCGCGCGGCCCCCGCTGCCGGTTTGATCGCGTTCATCGACTAGAGTTGCATGCTGGTGGGACAGGCCCTTTACAATTCAATTTTTCTCTCACCCAAAATTCTTGTTTCACATTTCTCTATGTTTGAAAACAAATGCAAGATATATGCCAAGTAGCTGAGAAAAATCTGCACTTTTCAACTATTCTAACATTATTGTTTTCTAATTCCGTCAATGTCGTGTGTGTAAAGAGAGTATATTTTTGCCTCAGGAAACAGTACAAAAAGGATAAACTGATTATTAGACTATTATGAAAAGGTTTGAATGTTCAAAGTGATTTATTTATGTGGAAGCTTGCATAATATTTAATATATAATAATGCATAATATTTAATACAAAGTTGCAGAACATATTTATTAAACCTGTACAAATTTGTTGCCCTTTCAAAACGAAACATAAACCTTAATTTCTACTATCTTCATATAAAAAGTAGAGACTTGACTGGTTACACTTTAGGATTCCATTGATACATAAGGTTCAATTGAAACATATCAATATTTCTAATCAATGAACAAGTTAAATTAATAACCAAGGCATTAAGGAAATCTATTGAGTTATTAAACAGTTTTTTTTGCTTGATCTGGTGTATCATTACCTTTGAAACTGCGTCAGAATCTGGAGTTTCCTTAAAATGATCGCAACATATTACTGAATCTAACAGGTAGCAATTCTGCGGAGTATATTACAATATAATTAACTCCTGCAAGATATTTCTATTTACCATCACAATTCATTCTTTTGGATTCTTCTAGATTTATTAATGTTTCAATGTGAAAAACGAAAATGCATTACAGGTATAAAATTTCAGTTTAAGTCTTAAGGGTCCGTCCCACTTTGGCTATTTTTAGGGGACTGCCGGCGACTGTCATTGTCGTAGCAGGTCGCCAAAAGTCCGGCGACTGGCCCCCCCTTCGACATAAAATTTGAAATAGAATCATTACTTTAACAACAAAAAAAACCCAAAGTCAGCACCGGCTACAACCTACGTCATCTGGCGACTATGACAGCACCTACGACAGAAGTCAAGCTACGCTCATTGGTGCCAAACCCACTGTCGCTGACCAACATGTTGAAAATCCAGCAGCGACCAGAAAGACACTACGGCTCTTTGGGCGACAGAGGAGACGACTCACGACCACACAGGTGACACCCCGGCGACCATGTGGCGACGGCCGAGTCGCCTGTAGTCGCCCAAAAAAATACCTAAGTGGGACAGGCCATTTAGAGAGAAGATAAGGAGTTTGAGTAATGATTTAGAGGTCTTCTTTTGGAATGAACTGAATGAAGTGATTAACCTTCGTTATCCTCTTCAATGCACAGGTCACAGAAACATGTCTTCAAAATATTCATCAAATTCCTCCTCCCTGCAGGTGAAGAACAGAGTTTAACATCATTTTCATTTCATTACTTGATTTCCTCTAGTATTGCTCATTAATATGTTCTTCCTGTTGCCTTTACTCCCATTCTCTATATATATGGCCAAAAGTATTTTTCTTATATTCAAGTGTATACCGGATTTTGTTCATGTTTCTCACGTATAACCATCATTGCTAAGCCTCTTTACAATGCTATTTCTGAATGCCAACAAACCGGGATAAAACTACAATTAACCCCGTCTTTGGAAGATAATTCTGACTATCCTTTTTGCATCAAACGTGATCCTATGCTGATAGAATATTATGCGTCCTCCAAATTGACCTCAGTCTACTTTTCTCACAAGTTGCCCTCTACAGTATTTTTTTCTCAAAAAGACTACTGAAATCTAACTGAAAATAATTTCCAAAAAGCTTTTAAAAGACTCAGAAAATGAATTATTTAGGAATAATCAAAAAAATGTTTTGCTACATCAGGACAATATTCAGGAAATCAATGATATCTATGCCACTGTGCCAGAAACACAGTTCATTAAAACCATATGCACTGTGCAACTGCACTGAAGATCTCAGGGAGCAGGGCGATGGAATATGAAGTCCCAGAGAGTTATTGATATGCTCCCACCTTCTAGCACTGTAGCTCTGTATGTCACGGCTCTTCAAGTACCTCTAACTGTGACAAGAGTTTCTGCCTCTAACGCCAATTAAAACAATGAATTTCAAACCTCTTCATCTCTCTGCTAATTCTTCTGCCAATACACTCAATTTATGCCTCCCATTTTGCATTCTATGAAGGAAAACTGGTCCTTCTCATTTACTTTACTTGGGTTTCTCTAATTCTATACTCATCAATTAATCTCCTTTCAAACTGCTCTGTTTCCAACTTATCTAATCATTTCTCATGCATACAACTTCCCAGTCCCGGCAACATACTCTTAAATCTCTTTTGCACCTTGTCCAGTACAACAGCACCTTTTCTGAAATGTTGTGACCAGAACTGAATACAGTAATTTAGTTGCCTAACTAGGGTAGTGTACAGTTTTAGCATAACCTTCCTGCTCTTCTACTCCATTGCCCTTTCTTGCAAACATTGTTTCATTAGTTTACCCTTATCCTCTGCCTCCTGCATCCACACACAAAATATCTTTTGCTTCCTAATATGCCCTGATCTTACTTTTATTACCCTGTTGCTTGTTTTGTACTTATAAAACATTGTCAGCTTTTTTATTGTACTTGCCGTTATTTAATGTGTTAAATCTTAATGTGTTCAATACTTTTTAAACATTTCCTTTGCTCTCCAAATTTCCCTTTCATTTTCACTCCCAGACCTTCTAGATGTTTCTGGGCTTCAAACATTGTTCAGAGGTTAATTTGTCTTCAAAGAACTGTTTCCAATCCATTTCTCTGCCTAATAAAACTGTCCTCCTCACAATTTAGGATCTTTATTCCTCTTATATTTTTGTCCTCCTCCACAACTGTTTTAAATCTAACTGAAGTATGATCAGTACTGCAAAGTGCCCAGCTTCATTCTCTAGAATTCAATCCAGAATCATATGTCCTCTTGTTGGACTTGATATATACTGGCTAAAAGTTCTGTTCCCTCAATCACTTTTATATTGCTCATCTTCCAGTTAATACTCGGACAACAGGATTCCACATCATTGCTGCTCTGAAGTATGTTACAAATGTGCTTTGAATTTGTTCCTCTATCTTCCACAACCTGCACATCTATAGCTCAGTCCAAACAATGCGATTCATTCTCATTCTATAGTTCCATCCATTTAGTCTTGTTTGATGATTTGTCCATATTATCCCTTTTCATCACTGTCCCAGTTTCTTTCACCAATACTACCAGCCCCTCTGTATTTGATTTCTGTTTCCTCTTAGTAACTAGGCCATTAAGCTTCTAGTTCTATACTTTTATAAACCACACTTCTGTGACAGCTATATCATATTTGCATGCGTCAGTCAGTGGCCACAAATCCTCTGCCTTTAAGCATATCAAGGTGTTTTTTTCTCTCTATTTTAATCTTTTTAACATAATAGGCAAGCTGATACCAAGGCATCCAGGATACAATAAAAGGCAAAACAATTTGAAAATGCTAAGATTGGAGAAATAGCAAATGAGCAAAGAATGATGGAAACAATAAACTATCAAGGAAACAGCAGAGGCAGTTTAAGTAAATTCATGCTCATGCATTGAAATGCAACTTCTAGTTATTACATTGTGGTATTTTAGATAATCGTTAAAATACTGAACTGCCAATCCAAAGCGCAGATGAATAGCACAGTGATATGAGCTCAAATGATATGTGATATGAGTACTGTGATATGAGTTCAGATGTGGAGAGGATGTTTCCACTAGTGGGAGAGTCTAGAACCAGAGGTCATAGCCTCAGAATTAAAGGACGTTCTTTTAGGAAGGCGATGAGGAGGAGTTTCTTTAGCCCAAGGGTGGTGAATCTGTGGAATTCTTTGCCCCAGAAGTCTATGGAGGCCAAGTCAATGGTTATTTTTAAGGGTAAGGTAGATATATTCTTGATTAGTACAGGTGTGACGGGTTCTGGGGAGAAGCCGGGTGAATGGGATTAGGAGGGAGAGATAGATCAGCCATGATTGAATGGCAGAGTAGACATGATGGGCCGAGTGGCCAAATTCAGCTCCTACCACTTATCATTTATGACCTTTATGACAATGGAGAAATTGAAATTCAATCAATTATTCAAATGACAAAGCTATTGTCAGTAATGGTGATTAGTGCCATAATGATTAACCTGGTTCACTAATGCCGTTTAGGAAACTAGTTATTCTGTTCTTAGCTGGTCTAGCCCAAATGCAACTGTAGATTGACAGCAATTTGACTGGTTCTTCTGTTATCTGGTCCAGCAAGCCATTCTATTCGCAGACAATTACAGATGGGCAATACATTCTGGGCTCACATCTCATGAGTGAATATAAAATACCAAATATTTACATCAGTATTATTTTACAGATACTCTATTAAGAATTCATGTTCGTTCCTGACATTTCAATATAGACGAGAATATAAATTGGTAAACATACTTAGTCTTATCTTCAGTATCCTGACTTGGTCCTTTCCAATATTCAGAGGGATCTTCTGCATTTGGAGCATCTTCTGATTCTGATTCATAAAAAAGTGATCAAACACTCATTTTAACATGACTAAAACACAATCAATGGAAAATAAACAAAGATTTTATTACTATGATGGATTAATTTAGAACTTTTACTTTTTATATTCATAATTTTCAAGTAACCAGTAATTGAAATGAAACTCCTCTTTACTCCCATTTACTCAGAAGTAAGGGACTGAATCGTTGCGGATATGATACTAACTGATCTCTGGGCGCAACAGGTAGATATGATTAAAGATCCTATTCATAGTGGAAGCACATTGCTTACACAAAATTTGTTATCGCAATAAAAAGGACTGAATGCCTGAATTTCTTAAGCCAAAGAAAATGGTGATATCCAAAGAAAACTGAATATTATTTCACAGATTTTAAAGAAATGTTTGTTTTTAATAAATATGGAAATTTTCATCAATAGTAATTGCGTGAATGCAAATATAGTCTACTTCTAACAATAATTATACTTATTCTGAGGATTGCTATAAAGGTGAGTCAATTTCAAAAATGAACTGAAAGTAGCATGTAAAACTCTATGGTAACGGCTCCTGCAGTACTAAACTTCCATACAGGCAGAACAGTTAATTGTACATTCCAGTTAATTTGTACAATCCATGAACCAGTTTTTTTTAAAACCTGTCGCACTTTCACAAATTTGCCACCTGGTGGCGCACGAACAATCTCTTTTATCATCTAAAGCAACAAGTTTCTTCATCCTCATTTCAGAAAGTCTCATGGAGATTTTTGTAAATCTTCATTCTCAAACTTTCTCTCTATGTTTTAAAATTTTGATTACGCCTGCACATTCTGATTTTTACTAACGTGCCATATGAGGTGAAATAAATCACAGTCGGTGAACAAAATTACTATCATTAATTGGATCTTGTGCACAATGCCTAGCTTTATTTCTATATATGCAAATCTTGCTCAAAATGAACAGTGTGATTTTGCAGATATATCTGGCAACAGGCAGCTTTCCAAGGCACAAACTGGACATTGTTGTTAATGTAGCTTGTAAATGTTTCTTCTGGATTCCTGGCCCCTTAAGGCCTCAGGCTTCAGATAGCATGATCAGTCTATTTAATTTAGAGTTTCTGAGTTTAGAGTTTAGAGTTTCTGAGAAACCCGCTGAGTTTCTCCAGCTTTTTGTGTAACCCTATTTAATTTAGGCTTGTTTTAAAATAAGAAATAATAAAAGGTAGGATTCACTTAGGAATGTTGATTCATTGAACTTGTTACAAAACGATCAACAACGTTAACATGGCAGGATTTTGCAAATCTGTAAAGAGTGGAAATCTGAAACTAAACTATAAGATATTTCAAAATGGTCAGGAAACAATGGAAGACCGATCAGTTTCAAAATCACTAATGAAAATATTTAAGAGAGTAAAATTGAAAAAGAGGGAGAGAGAAAGAAGGCAATTAGCAGTGTGAAGAATGGGAAACCAGAGAGAAATGGGAGATAGCAAGAGGAGGAGGGGTAGGAGACAGGGTGGAGGAAAGACATAGTACAACAGAGGAGGGGGGAGGAAGGGGGATTTAAAAAGACGTAGAAAAGTAGAACAAAAAATGTGGACGGAGAGGAAAAAACAGGAGGAAAAGGTAGGCCATGAGAAAGTCACAGAGGTGTGGAAAAGGGGAATAAAGGAGTAGAGGGGGTGAAAAGAAGGGGTGAGTTCAAACGGAGTGGGAAGGTGTGGAGACCAAAGGAGAAGCTTTGGGAAGGTGCAAGAAGTTGTGAAAAGGAGGGTAATAAATGGATAGGAGGATGAGAAGAGGTGGAGAAATGGAAAAATATATTGATTCCGGGAGAGATAAAGAGGAGAAAAGGTGGACGTGGAGGGATGAGAGGTGCAGGAACATGGGGTAAGAGGTGGAGGAGGAGGGGGAAAAGAAGGAAGAGAAGGGAAGAAAAGGCGGAGGGGGAGGCGGAGGAGATGGAAAACGTAAAGAGGGGAAGTGAAGGGGAAATGGAGAAGGAGGATGAGGAGAAGGAAGCGAAAGAGGTGGAAAAGGAGGGGGAGTGGTGGAGAAGGAGGGAGAAGCAGTGGGAGAGCTGAAGGAGGTGGAAGAGGTGGAGAAGAAGCAGAGAAGGAGGGGAATAAGTGGAGAGGGATGGGAAGAAATTATGAAGGGGAAAGAGGTGGAGCAGGGGGAAGTCGTGAAGGAGGGGTAAGTGGTGAAGGAGGGGAAGATGTGAAGAAGGGAAATGTGGTAGAGAAAGAGGGGAAGGTGGAGAAAGTGGAGGTGGAGAAGGAGTGGTTGAGGTGGAGAAGTGGGTAAAGAAGGAGGGGAGAAGAAGGGGGGAGACCTGGGGAGGAGGAAGAGGTACAAAATGAGTGGAGGAGGTGTTGAATGAGGAGAATATGTAGAGGACAGGAAGAGGTGGTGTATTGGGAAGAGGTGTACAAGGAGAGGCAAGGAGTGGACAAGCAGGGGTAAGAGGTGGCGACATGAGGTCAGAGAGGTGGGAGAAGATGGGAAGGAGTCATGAAGGGGATAGAGGTGGAGGAGGGCAGGGTGAGATGGAGGGGGAAGGGGAAGAGAAAGAATGGACGAGGTGGAAAAGGAGTAGATAGAGGTGCAGAAGGAGTGGGTGGAGGTAGAGAAGTGGGGAACACAGAGGAAGGGGAAGAAGTTGTGAAGAAGTGGGAAGAGGTGGTAAAGAAGATGGAAGAGGTGATGGAGTTGGGGAAAGAGGAGGGGGAAGTGGAGTAGAGAAGGAGTAAGAGGTGAAGCAGGAAATGTGAAGGATGGGCAGAATATGTGGAGGGAAAAGAGGAGGGGTAAGTGGTGAAGATGGGGAAAGGGACAGAGAAAGAGGGGAAGAGGTGGAAAAGGAGAAGCTAGAGGTAGAGAAGGAGTGGTGGAGGTGGAGAAGAAGTGGGAGGAGGTGGAGAAGGGGAAGAAGAGGAAGAGGGGAAACTGGAGAATGAGGAGAGGTGGACAAATGGAGGAGGGGAAGAGATGGTGGAGGAGAACGAGGTGGAGAATGAGAGGGAAGAGGTGAGGAAGGAGAGCAGGAGGTGGAGAAGGTAGTGGAAGAGCTGGCGAAGGAGGAGTAAGGTGATTGAGTTGACTGAGTTTTTTGAGGAGACAAGGGAGATTGATGAAGCCTGCATTTATAAAGATCCCATCACATCATCATATTGTCTCAAAGTGCTGAACAGACAATGATGCGCCACTGAAATTTACTCACTGTATTACAAGCTATCTTCCACACAACAGTGATATTAAGGATTAGGTAATAATTTTGTGAAATATTGATTACAGATTAAATACTAAGCATTAAGCCAAAATCAATTATGTGCTCAAATACTCCAGCTAGGTTTTAACATATAACCTTCTGACTATAGATGAGGCTCTCACTAGGGTCTCCTCAATATCCCACAGCTCCGTTCTTACTCCCCCTCCCCCCCATTCGTAACAAGGACAGAGTCCCCTTGTCCTCACCTTCCACCCCATCAGCTGTCGCATACAACATATAATCCTCCAACATTTTCGCCACCTGCAAAGGGATCCCACCACTGGCCACATCTTCCCATCTCCACCCCTGTCTGCTTCCAGGAGATACCATTCCCTCCGCAACTCCCTGGTCAACTCGTCCCTTCCCACCCAAACCAGCCCCTCCCCAGGTACATTCCCTTGCAACTGCAGGAGATGCAACGCCTGTCCGTTTACCTCCCCCCTTGACTCCATCCACAGATGCAAGCAGTCTTTCCAGGTGACGCAGAGGTTCACTTGCACCTCCTCCAACCTCATCTACTGCATCTGCTGTTCCAGGTGTCAATTTCTCTACATCGGCACAACCAAGTGCACTCTCGGCGATCGTTTCGCTGAACACCTCCGCTCAGCTCATTTTAACCAAGCAGATCTCCCGGTGTCCCAGCACTTCAACTCCCCCCCCCCCCCCCCCCCTCCAATTCCCAATTTGACCTTTCTGTCCTGAGCCTCCTCCATTGTCAGAGTGAGGCCCAGCGCAAATTGGAGGAACAGCACCTCATATTTCGCTTGGGTAGTTTGCACCCCAACGGTATGAACGTTGACTTCCCTAACTTCAGATAGCCCTTGATTTCTCTCTCCTTCCCCTCCCCCTTCCCAGTTCTCCCATTAATCTTACTGTCTCCGCCTACATTATTTCCTTGTCCCGCCCCCTCCCCTGACATCAGTCTGAAGAAGGGTCTTCATCCGAAACGTTGCAAATTCCTTCTCTCCAGAGATGCTGCCTCACCCGCTGAGTTACTCCAGCATTTTGTGTCTACCTTCGATTTACCAGCATCTACTGTTCTTTCTTAAACAAAACAGATACCCTATCTACAAACTCCATTGACACCTTAAACTTCTTAGGATTCTGTTAAAATAAGTTTGATTCTATTGTGACTAAAACAAATTAATGGCCTATGAAAGGAATGACTGCATAAAATAATACAATACTTAACACAAAATAAAAATTAATTGTAAGTATTATTTTGTAAAGCTACCTTTATTAGAATCATCGTCATCTTGTTCTGCTCTGCTGGTGGAAGATTTACCTACAGAATTGGAAAAAAATTAAATATATAACTAGTTAAATATAAGATGTAATTCAACAAATGCCCACGTAGAGGATATCTGTTGTATTTATCTTATTAGAGCCCTATGAGATTTTAATTTTGAGTTTAGCTTTTGATAACTCCGTTTTGAAATTCTTCCCCTTACCTTCCTCCGAAGGAGTTGATTCAGTAATCTTAAATTTTGTAATGATCCTAGAAATTGTATGCGCATTCCTATATCTATATTGGCCTAATTGTTATTCTTCAGAGGAGAAGGTTGCATCAAATGAACAGGGCATGGTCCTAAATGAGAGTATCATGACTGTTGCACAGAAACCTAGCACTAGCTTTTCTGTAACTATTACTGCTCGATGAAAAGCTTTACATTGAGGCAATGTTCTACTTAAATTGGGATGATGCTGTGTACATCAGGGCTGCCAATATTCTACTCGATCAGTAGGGGAGTGGATGTGGGTGGGGCTTGTAATGGGCTTGACAACAAGATACCCCCTGATTTGTGCTCAGAAGATCAGGCCAGGCCCATGGGACAGTTATTTCAGCTCTCATGCCCAATCTAATTTCTAATTTCAGTTTAGAGATACAGCACAGAAACAGGCCCTTCGGTCCTCCGCACCGACTAGCAATCCCCGCACATTAACACTACCCTATACACACTCGGGACAATTTTACATTTATACCAACCCAATTAAACCTAAAAACCTGTACGTCTTTAGAGTGTGGGAGGAAACAGAACATCTCTGAGAAAACCCTCAAAGGTCATGGGGAGATCGTACAAACTCCGTAGCCAACCACATGTAGACAGGATCGAACCTGGGTCTCCAGCGCTGTAAGGCAGTAGCTCTCCCGCTACACCACCATGCCATCTAATCTCAGACTTAGTCTGGTATCTCTGCTTCTAGTCAACATTATGCCGGACTTTTTTTAGAAAGCAAGCATTACTGGCAAGCCAAACGTTTATTGCCACTGAAAATGTGGTGTACCAACTTTTTGAAGCAGGACATCCCTTCTGGCGAACTTCCCCCCAGAGTGCAAAAGTGTAAGTTAGCGAAGATGAAGAAAAGCTGATATATTTCTAAATCAGGTTTGTAACTTGGTGTGGAACATGCTGTCTTCCCATACACCTTTTTCTATAGTCCATCTTGGTGGTTGCACATTTAGAAGGTTTCGTTGTAGTGCAGGAATTTTGTAGATGGTGTACACAGGACACATCTTGTAAATGTGGTAAATATGGAATACCAGTGAATGAATATTAAAGGAGAACTGTATCAATCCTGAATGGCGTTGAGGCTCTTCTTGGTTCATGGAGCTGAACTCCAGATAAGTGGAGAGTATTTCATCACTGTCCCAATGTGCCTTGTAATGATGGAATGTGCTTTGGTGCCACAGGTTGAATCGTTTGCAATAGGATATCGTGCTTCTGATTGACTCTTGCAGCTACAGTTTTTATAATATTATTATTAATATTATGACTCCAACTAGAGGAATGAGTTCCCCTTAAAGTAACAGAGTGGTGCAGCCGCAGATTTGCTGAGGGTTCTAACGGGTATGAACATAGACAAATCCCCCAGACCTGACCTGATCAGATATATCTGAGGTCACTGTGGGAGGCCAGAGCAAATTGCTGGAGGCCTCGCTGAGATTTATGAGTGGTCGTTAAATACATTGCCAACCTACAGAATGTTGGGGATCTCAGCAACATTAGTGCTGTTGCATGTCATGGGTAGATAATAAAACTTTTTTTTGGAGATAGCCATCATCTGACATTTGTGTGACGCAAGTATTACTGTTATTGATAAACCCATGCCTGAATGTTATTGAACTCTTTCTGCAAGCAGACAGGGACTGCTTTATTTCCTGAAGTTGTGTAATTGCTCAATGTTCAATTGTTCAATTATTCATGAAAAATGTTCAATGAAGTTGTGTAATTATTACTGAACATTCTTACTTTGATTTTTTCATTGAATTTTTGATAGAAAGAAGGTCATTGATAAAACAGCAGAAGGTAATAGAGCTTGGAACATTGGCTTGTTGAATTCCTGCGATAATGCATAGACTGGCCTCCAACAATCGCAACCAACTTCCTTTGTGCAAATTATGACTCTAACTTCAGGAATATGTTCACCATTAGGGTGATACTCCACACAGTGGTGTATCTGGTAGAGTCGCTGCCTCACAGCACTAGAGATCCGACTTTTATCCTGATCTTGGGTGCAGTCATTGTGGATTTTGCACGTTCTCCCTGTGACCGCATGGGTTTCATTCGGGTGCTCCATTTCCTCCCACATTTAAAGACGTACAGGTTTGTAGCTCTGTAAATTTCCCCTGGAGTGTAGGGAGTGGTTGGGAAAGCGGGATAACATAGATAGAACTAGTGTGAACGGGTGATAGATGGTTGGCGTGGCCTCAGTGGGCCGAGGGCCAGTTTCCATGATGTATTTCTAAACTAAATTCCATTGAACTGTTTTACCACTGCTCCTTAATGACATACTAGGTCAAAAGTAGACTTGATATGAAGGGCAATTATTCTCAATTTATATTTTAAATTCAGCTAATGGTCTATGTTAGGCCAAGACCCTGATAAAATCTGGAGCCAAGTGGCCCTGATGAAACTTAAATTCAACCTTGGTGAACATGTTACTGAGGAGTAGATGCTGTTTGATAGCACAGTCAATGACACTTTCAATCACTTTGCTGATGACTGAAACTGTGGTGTCTGTACAGAATCAGCCTGGCAAATGATGCAGTGAGAACCTGACATTGGATGGTTATATAACTTTAGTTATGTTGCTGCCTATTGTTCACTTAACTTTCATAATATCTTGTGGAATGAACTGAATCAGCTGAAGAATGATTTCCGTGATGGTGAGCATTTGGGTGGAAGTTGAGTTGGAGCATCCACTCGGCAGTTCTAGCGAGACATAATTACAAATGTTTCTGTCTTGTCTTTAGCATCCACCGGCTGGGCACCACAACTGTTGAAGATGGGGGTATTCTTGGAGTTTTCTCCCAACAGTGATTTAATTGTCCAAAACTGTTCTTGATTGTTCACTGTTCTTGTTATCCCATCTTATGAAGCACTTACAAAACATAGAACAGTACAGTACAAGAACCGGCCCTCTGGCCCACCATGTCGTACATGATGCCAAGACATTATGTCTTGTGTTAGAGCTGTGCTGGGACTTCATTGTTAGATACATATGCTGCTGCTTCTTGTCTGACCTTTTGTACTTCTCACTGAACTAGAGCTGGTCTGGTTTTATTGAAATAGTTGAATGCAGGATTACAAATTGTGGTGTAATACTTTTCTAGAGCTTCTATTAACTAAGAGCATCGAATGGATATCCCATTTTGAGCAACCAGATGTATTCTGCTTCTATCCCATTTGATTGTAAGATTGTAATGCCGCACAATATGAAAGCTGTGCTCTGGCTGAAGATGAAGACTTCGCGTAATCACACCTATCATTGACATTGTAAATAAATGTATCTGCTGAGGACAATGAGTATTTCTCTTCTGCATTTACTGAGGAAAAAGACAGGACAGAAGAACTTGGGACAGTCAATAGAAGTGTCTTGTGAGCAGTCAGTGTTACAGTCAAAGAGGTACTAAAGGTAATATCATGTATGAAGGTAGAAAAATTACCAGGGCTGGTCAGATACATCCAAGGACATTGTGGGAAACTAGAGAGGAAATTGCAGGAGCCCTGGTTGGAATTTAAACACAGGAGAGATGGCGGAAGACTGGAGGGTGGCAAATGTTGTGCCTCTATTCAAGAAGGGTTGCAGGAAAATGCTGGGAACTATAGGACAGTGAGCTTAACATCACTAGCGTATTCTGAGGGATGGGTTATACAGACATCTAGATGAACAAGGGCTGATCAGGGATAGTAAGCTTGGGTTTGTACGTGGGAGGTTGTGGCTCACAAATCTGATTGAGTTTTTGAAGATGTGACCAAAAAAGTTGTTGAGGGCAGAGTTGTAGATGTTGTATATATGGACTTCAGCAAAGCATTCAATAAGGTTTAGCATGGTAGGCTGTTCTGTGAGGTTACATTCCATGGGTTCTAAGGATAGATAGCTGAATGGATAGAAAAGTGGCTTCATGGAAGGAAGCAGAGGGTGATGGTGGAAGGTTGCTTCTCAGACTGGAGGCCTGTGACTAGTGGTGTGTGTGCCTTAGGGTTCGGTGCTGGGCCCGTTACTGGTTGTCATCTATATGAATGATTTGAATAAGAACATACATGGCAAAATTAGCAAGTTTGCAGATGTTACAAAGGTGGGTGGTTTTGCACATAGTGAAGATGGTTGTAAAAAAATGCAGCAGGATCTTGATCGATTGGCCAGTTGGGCTGAGGAATGATTGATGGACTTTAATACAGAGAAGTCTGAGGTTGCATTTTGTGAAGTCTAACACGGGCAGGACCTCCACAGTGAATGGTAGGGCTCTGGGCAATGTTGTAGAGCAGAGGGATCTAGGAGAACAGGTGCATGGTTCTTTGAAGGTGGAATTGCAGGGTAGATAAGGTGGTCAAAAAGGCATTTAACACACTGGCCTTCATCAGTCAGGGTACTGAGTATAGATGTTGGGAGGTCATGTTGCAGTTGTATAAGACGTTGGTGAGGCCGCATTTAGAGGATTGTGTTCAGTTCTGGGCACCATGTTATAGAAAATATATTGTCAAGCTGGAAAAGGTACAGAGAAGATTTACAAGCATGTTGTCAGGGCTGGAGGGTTTGAGCTATAGGAAGAGGTTAAAATCATGTGAAAGGAGCAGAATTTGGCCATTCGGCCCATTAAGTCTACTCCAGCATTTAATCATGGCTGATCTATCTCTCCCTCCTAACTCCATTCTCCTGCCTGCTCCCCATAGCCTCTGACACCCGCACTAATCAAGAATCTATCTACCTCTGCCTTAAATATATCCACTGACTAGGCCTCAGCAGCCTTCTGTTGGCTGGGACTCTACTCCTTGGAGTGCAGGAGGATGAGGGTGATCTTATTGAGGTTTATAAAATCATGAGAAGAATAGATTGGGTAGATGCACAGAGTCTCTTTCCCTGAGTGGGTAAATCGAGGACCAGAGGACATAGGTTTAAGGTGAAGGGGAAAATATTTAATAGGAATCTGAGGGGTAACTTTTTCACACAAAAGGTGGTTAGTGTATGGAACTAGCTGCCAGAGGAGGTAGTTGAGGCAGGGACTATCCCAACATTTAAGAAACAGTTACACAGGTACATGGATAGGACTGGTTTGGAGGGATATGGGCCAAACGCGGGCAGGTGGGGCATGTTTAGCTGGGACATGTTGGCCGGTGTGGGAAGGATGGGCCGAAGTGCCGGTTTCCACACTGTATCACTCCATGACTCTATGACAAAGTCAAGATTTATCCCTGTTGGTGGCTAACTTGCTTCCCTTGGAACTATTGTAACTACCAAGCATCTGGGCTCAGCAGTAAGTGGCCTTCTTGTTTTCCACATGCCACATACATATTGGGTCCCATTGAACAACATTGGTTTGAGATGAGAGAAATGTGTCTATTTATTGAACAAATGGGACCATTATTGCCTCAATGAACTGAATGACAGCTGCAATCACCGAGCTAAATGTTCTTGTTACCTACCCTGGCTTTTAGAACTTTGCTTCTCTCTGGTCTTGGTTATTTTTTCTGCTGGAGCATCATGATGTTCCTCTTTAGATTTCCTCTTTGCAGCTTTTACTTCTTTCCTCCTTTACCAATGTTAAAAAAACATACAATGTAAAAAAATAATGGATTCCTACAAACATTGTACTACTTGTGCAACGTATCAATGAAACACTTCATACTTAGGAAAGAAAGCTTTTACTGACCCGTGGCATTAGCCCTGCCAACAAAGTCAATAGATCACAGGTACTAACCCCTTACCTGAAACCTGACCACGGTTTGCTCTTCACATTGTTTATGAACGGTTGCTGCAATGTCAGAAGTGTCAAACATATTTCCATACAACTGAAATGTCCTCCTTCTATGTTGTGTGGAAATAGGATGGGTAGCTGGGTAATGGATTTGGGGTAAGGCAGCAAGTTACTTATCAAAAATCTCAATCATTACTGTAAGAGTTGAAAGAGTTGTATAGTTTGCAATTATCAGAGGACATTCTCACTTTGCCCTTACAATATAAAAGGTCACGATGAAGCATCTAAAAATGGACGAGGCCGCGGAGGTCGGGTGAGTGGCGCAATGCGGCGCAAAGTGAGGTGATCTTGGAGCGAAGTCTTAAAGGTAAGTTCGCCAGGACAGAGAGGGGCACACAGAGAGGGGCACAGAGGCACACACATAGAGGGTCACGGAGCCACACACATAGAGGGTCACGGAGGCACCTACAGAGAGGGTCACGGAGGCATGATGTCGAGACGGTGTGTAATGCGTCGAGGCGACTGCGAGCCGACAAGCCGATGTCGGGACGAACTCCGCACAATTCCGCACGGCTCCGGCGATCGAAGTGGGACTGGCCCCGCGATGCCGGACGGCTCAAGCGACCACGTTAGGTCGCGCTCATCGCATGGAGTTGCATGCTGGTGGGACAGGCCCTTTACTGTTCAGCAGTGGAGGAAGGGGGTGAAGGATGGGTAGAAGTTTGGGAAAAGGGCAAGTCCAAACCGGCTAATTGTGGCAGTGACAAGGAAATTGTTTCTTTGTTTGTGTAACATACCATTAATAGGGAGGCTAAGGGACACGCCCAGCAGGCCACAATGTACAAATAGAATAAGAACAATTGAGCCAAAATGATGACAAGTAGAAATGGCCAGATCTGATACAGACATAAGCAGCCAGGATTGGTGAAGAATTCAATAATGGAGTTGCAGAGCTGGATAATTCAATATTGTGCTCGCAAGGTTCTAAAATGTCCAGACAGAAGATGTCTAGTAAAAGCAAGTGTTATAGCTGTGATGGAACTGCTTGGGTGGGTTCTTTCTGCAGCACACCTTCAACAGTAGTGCTTGGATTCTACTGGGTTTGAAGGAAAACAGAAAATTCTTATAGAGTACTAGATGTTGTCACAATAGGTCAACGGAGGATGCAATCTCACTGGCTCTCCACGCCGCACTGGACCACTTGGACAACAAAAACACTTACATCAGGCTGTTGTTTATAGGCTACAGCTCAGCGTTCATCCCCTCCAAGCTGGTTACCAAACTCTCGGAACTGGGTCTCTGTGCATCCCTCTGCAATTGGATCCTCGACTTCCTCACCCACAGACCACAGTCTGTTTGAATTGGTAAAAATACTTCTTCCTCATTAACAATCAGTACGGGAGCACCTCAAGGCTGTGTGCTCAGCCCCCTGCTCTACTCACTCTATACTCATGACTGTGTAGCCGGACATAGTGCGAACTCCATCCTCAAGTTCGCCGACGACAACACAGTTGTTGGACAAATTTCAGATGTTGATGAGTCAGAGGAGAGAAGTGAGATTGATCAACTGACCAAATGGTGTCAGCACGACAACCTGGCTCTCAATATCAGTAAAACCAATTAACTGGTTGTGGACTTTGGAAGAGGAAGGATGAGGATCCACAATCCCGTTTATATCAAAGGGACGATGGTGGAGAGAGTTAAAAACTTCCAATTCCTGGGGGTGCATATTTCTGAAGATCTGTCCTGGAACCAGCACACTGATACAATTATAAATAAAGCACATCCATGCCTTGAAAAGATTAAGGATATTTGGTATGTCAAAGGGGATTCAATATGCTTTCTACAGGTGTAGAGAGCATATTGACTGGTTGCATACGGCCTGGTTCGGCAACTTGAATGTTCAGGAGCAGAAAAGACTGCAAAAAGTTGTGAACACTGCCCAGTCCATCACCGGCTCTGACCTCCACACCATCGAAGGGATTTATCGGAGTCGCTGCCTCAAAAAGCCACAGAGACCTGCACCAACCTGGCCACAACACTAATTTCACCCCTGCCATCGGGAAGAAGGTACAGGAGCCTGAAAACTGTAACGTCCAGGTTCAGGAACAGTTTCTTCCCAATAGCCATTAGGTTATTAAACACTACAACCTCAAATAGGCTCTGAACTACAATAGACTATTTTTTTTTAATTACACTACTATTGTTTGTTTTTTGAGTATGTATGTGTATATGTATATATGTGTATGTATATGTGTATATATATATATGTGTATATATATTATATATAGATATATATGTGTGTGTGTGTGTTTACGTGTGAGTATGTGTGTGTATATATACACACTGAACTTTTTTTTTCTCTCTCGTTTTATCATATTGTTTACAGTGTACTATGTTTACATATTCTGTTGTGCTGCAGCAAGTAAGAATTTTATTTTTCTATCTGGGACACATGACAATAAAACAGAGTTGACTCTTGACGCTGCTGGCACCAAGCAATCTGCAGCAAAACAAATGTCCTTGCCCCATTAAACAAGTCAGACCTGATGGGAGTAGAAATAATAACAAACAGTAACATGGAATGTTCTCTTAAAACCAAGAGGTTCCAGGGTTGCAGCAGTCTTTGTAGTAACATCCATTGCAATACTGATTCAGATCAGACTTAATTAACCTTTTGTCTCTCGATAGGCTGGCTATGAAATAGTTGCAGGATGTAGAAAAGATAAACAGAGGCCCATGCTTGTCCTTAAAACAATGAACCTCTGCAGCAATGTGGGAAGTTGGAATAGATCTGTGAACACAGAAGGTCGCAGAGAAAATGTGGCAACTGTTAACAGGCCTGTTGAGTCCAAATGACCTTAGAAAGGATGTAACATTGATTGATTAAATAAATCAAAGGGATATGATGTTGCAATTGGAAACTGTCCTGGGGTAGGGATATGGGGATCATCCCAGGTTGGTCACGGTATGAGAAATAATGTTTATGCATTAGTCAAGAAAGTGCTCATCTATGATGAGTAACTTTGAAATGAATGACACAGATCACTTGTAATTATGCTAATAATATAATCGTTGCGCGAGTCATCCCAAAGCTCTGTATCTGGCTGGCTTGCATGTGCATATACTCAAATAAATCAGTGAGAACAAAGGAAATTGGATTGTGGCTGATTCCGACAGTTGCAGAGGAAGACTGAACTCCCACTGATTACTGTGGGTGCGGACAATGACTGAATTCCTACAACTGTTTGAAAGCCCATGATGTACCAAATGTTCACGAAGAAGACTTTCCAAGTTTGTCAGAAAAGGAATCTAATTTCAGTGTCTAGGTAAATGTTAAGTGATCTGTTTGATTTGATTCTAATTGTGTTTCTATGCAGCAATTTGATACAATTCAATGAGATCCAAGTTATTTCAAAGGACTGTTTAAAGTCAACTAAATGGCTGTCCACCCAAAGTCTCAAACTGGGCAGACTAAGTGAAGACACCAGATTTCCTACTCAACGGGACATGTATATACCAGATGGGTTCCAGATGATGTTTGATGGACCTTGCTGTTTGTTTAATCTTTCCTTAACTTGAACTGTGATCACTTCCAACATAACTTCCAACATGGCAGTGAAGCATTTTGAGAAAATAGCAGTGTCTTTCCAGTGTTCTTTGGAAGTTTGACAGCAGCTTGATACAGCATCTCCAGCTTTGCACCACAGGAAGCTATTTGATTCAGTGGCAAATTAGAGGATGTTGGTTGTGTTGGCAGTAATCAGAGGAATATCCTGAGGTCTTAAAATACCGGAGAGAGTATCTAGCTTGGTTCTACCTGCCAGGCTGAGATTTTTGCAATACCTGCAGGAACATTCTGAATTTGAGGCTACAGCATGGGGTATATCTGACACCAGAAGGCCCTGGAACTTGGAAGTAAATTAAAAGGGTTAGTATGGTATAAGTCTCAGAGCATTGAACCATAAAAGGTCAGTTAAATTATGAATACATGGGAAGAATACTAGTTCTGGGCAATCATGGAAAACTGTATAATTTAACAGTTTGTCCACAGTCAGAACTAAACATGGAGAAGCAGCGTTTAGTTTTTATGCACCACATATATGGAACAAACTTCCAGAAAAATGCAGGTCTGCTCCAACTCTCAGTTCTTTTAAATCAGGGCTGAAGACTTTCCTGTTTGTCCTGCTTTTAATTAAATCAAATAATTATTCATTTCTTACACTGCACTGTAACTTGTATTTTATACTTGTCATTCTATTTTAGCTTGTTTTTATTTTCTATTCTTTTTAATTAATGTTTTAAATTGATTTTGATTGCTCTTTAGTGCTTTGTGTAAAGCACTTTGAATTGCCATGTTGCTGAAATGTGCTAAATAAACAAACTTGCTTGCTTGCTTAAAAGATTACGTGAAAACTTGGTACAAGCGGGATCTAAGATTTTATGGGGCAAGGAAGTTCCAAGGATGTGGTTAATTTAGGAAAACTAGAATTTAAAACAACTTCGAACAGTTCGGAAAGCTTGGGAAAGGGTAAATACCCAAACTCATGATTTGATTGAGCAAAATTGTCATTTCTTAGATCTAGAAATAATTCTTAACCTTATAATTCATACCACATATTGATAACAGATTTAATAATGTTAGAAAAGTAAACTGAGGGAGTTTTTATTAGAATTAATGTCATTTCACCATTCCAAATTATGATTTATGGAGTTACAAAATGGATGAAAACTGAAAGTTGTTATGATGTTAATGTTTTATTACGTGTTAACGCTTTAAAAGTGCTGAAAAAACATAGTAATGGATGGGAAGGTTTGTTTTCATTGTTTGTATATTACTAACTACATTTCTAAAGACTGCAACTTATCCAGTCTATGACAGCTTCTCAACACAGCCCAGTTCTAAAATAGAACAAGAGGTGTATGGTTTGGTACATCAGTATTTTAAACTTTTGTTCAGTATATAATTTGAAACCATGTGAAGATATCTGTATGCCAAGGTTACATTGATCATTGCAATTTATTAATTACGGGGCCATATTTGTTCCATAACTTTAATTTCAGTTTTACTTTACATTTTACCTTGGATATTTGTTTTTGCTGCTATTTTGTCTTCCATGTGCAAGACTATTAAAAGGCTACTTATATGATTACTGACAAGAACACAGAGCAGGATAGGAGAATGGGTTTAGAACAGGGATGCAAGGAAAGGTCTTGGTTAGAAGTAGGAAACAAGGCTAGTTCAGGAGCTAGAACCTTCAGAGGGCATTTCCAGTCACAACATGAAGAATAGCAGTAGGCCACACAGTATTTGACAGGCTTGAGCAAAGAAGTACGGCTCTATGTTGGTGTTAGAAAGCATTAGAAACAAAGAGATGACTTAGTGGCCGTTTTGAGACAGTCCGACACTGAACCATCACGTCAGCATTTTTTACTTTATTGGGGAAGCAGCTTGACTTGGAGCCCAGGGGACTAGATGGATTCAAATAGAAATGCAAGTTGGTGTAGCACATAGAAACTCAAGGCAGCATTTGCATCTGCCAAAGAAAGAATACATAACTTGAATGAAAATCCAAAAAAATTGTAGGCGCTAAAAATTTAAGATGAGAATGAAATATGCTGGAATCATTCACCAGATCAAACAGCATTTTACTGAAATAAAATGTTAACTCTGTTTCTCTTTCCACATTTACTACCTGCCATGTTGATAGTTTCTAGCAACTTCTGTTTTAAAAGCATTGCTTGAAGGGCATTTGATGTACATAAAGTTGAGTAGTACAAATATTATTCTTAAACTCGAGATACTCCCCAACTTATGGAAGGATTACAATGCATGGACCCTTGCAAAAGTCAGATGTTACATAAGTTAGAGAATTGCTTACGTAAGTGAGAGTTTATGTTTTACGTATTATGTAAGTCAGGGAGTGTCTGTAATTGTAAAGCTTGTATATTTATATTGTGGTTTTGTAGTGCTTTATGCCTGATGCGTTCTCTTGAAGAGTTGCTATTGCTGCATTGTAAGAAACCCAGCAGCTAATTTGTGCTCAACAAGTCTTACAAAGGTATCATAATAATCAGATCACCTGTCTTTTCTGATATTTACTGATATATAAATATGAATGAATGAATGAATGAATAAGTTTATTGGCCAACTATTCACATACAAGGAATTTGCATTGGTGCGGATATGACATCCAACATAGACCAAATCCTTGTTTTAACAGACCCGTTTATAACAGATTTTAGATATATTGGATGACCTGCCGATGCCACCCTGAATCGCACTGTTCCCCGGCCGCTTAGAGCCTCGGCTACTGATATCACTCCTGACTCGCAAGGTGCACTAGCGAGCCCTTCTTCACCCTCCGCACTGTCCGGACACGTTTGTCACTGTGGGGTTCCCTTCCCTCTTACCTGTTGCAGCTTCTTGCTGGTAGCGGTGGCTTTGTCCACTCCACGCTCAACCGCTGCCACCTGTGTCTCCTGTCGCTCTGCCCAGTTGGCCTCTTCCTCCCCCACCCCACCATCCTCCTCCCCTTCTACCCCAGAGTCGCTGACATACTCCACCTTGGAAGCAGCAGCAGATGAGAGGGGAGGGAGCCCCACGGTGACCGAGAAAGTCGTGTTGCTGGCAAAGAAGGCGCTATCCTTGGGGGCTACAACGTGAGCCACAACAACAGCCGTGTGAACCGGTGAAGAAGGGCTCTCTAGTTCACACCATTGGCATTGGGTCCTAGTTCAAAGTGAACCAACACAAAATGCTCAAGTAACTCAGCAGACTGAATCAGTCTGAAGAAGGATCCTGACATCACCTATCCATATTCACTAGCGATGCCTGACCCGCTGAGTTACTCCAGCACTTTGTGTATTAACCATCCCCTACTACTTAACCATAACCATATAACCATATAACAATTACAGCATGGAAACAGGCCCTCACGGCCCTTCCAGTCCGTGCCGTTCATTTATTTTCCCCATGTCCCATCTACCTGCACTCAGACCATACCCCTCCATTCCCTTCCCGTCCATATACCTATCCACTTTACTTTTAAATGTTAAAATCGATCCTGCCTCCACCACTTCTGCTGGAAGCTCATTCCACACAGCCACCACTCTGAGTAAAGAAGTTCCCCCTCATGTTACCCCTAAACTTCTGTCCCTTAATTCTCATGTAATGCCCTCTTGTTTGAATCTTCCCTACCCTCAATGGGAAAAGTTTATCCACGTCAACTCTGTCTATCCCTTTCATCATTTTAAAGACCTCAATCAAGTCCCCCCTTAACCTTCTGCGCTCCAAAGAATAAAGACCTAACTTGTTCAACCTTTCTCTGTAACTTAGTTGCTGGAACCCAGGCAACATTTCTAGTAAATCTCCTCTGTACTCTCTCTATTTTGTTGACATCCTTCCTATAATTAGGCGACCAAAATTGTACACCATACTCCAGAATTGGTCTTACGAATGCTTTGTACAATTTTAACATTACTTCCCTACTCCTATATTCAATGCTCTGATTTATAAAGGCCAGCACACCAAAAGCTTTCTTTACCACCCTATCTACATGCGATTCCACCTTCAGGGAACTATGCACAGTTATTCCTAGATCCCTCTGTTCCACAGCATTTCTCAATTCCCTACCATTTACCATGTACGTCCTATTTTGATTTGTCCTGCCAAGATGTAGCACTTTACACTTATCAGCATTAAACTCCATCTGCCATCTTTTAGCCCACTTTTCCAAATGGCCCAAATCTCTCTGTAGACTTTGAAAATCTACTTCATTATCCACAACACCACCTATCTTAGCATCATCTGCATACTTACTTATCCAATTTTCCACCCCATCATCCAGATCATTGATGTACATGACAAACAACAGCAGATCCCTGAGGCACCCCACTGGTCACCGGCTTCCAACCTGACAAACAGCCATCCACCATTACTCTCTGGCATCTCCAATTCAGCCACTGTTGAATCCATCTTGCTACTCCGCCATTAACACCCAAAGATTGAACCTTCTTAACCAACCTTCCATGGGGAACCTTGTCAAAGGCCTTACTGAAATCCATATAGACAACATCCACTGCTTTACCCTCATCAATTTCCCTAGTAACCTCTTCAAAAAATTCAAGAAGGTTTGTCAAACATGACCTTCCAGGCACAAATCCATGTTGACTGTTCCTGATCAGACCCTGTTTATCCAGATGCTTATATATATTATCTCTAAGTATCCTTTCCATTAATTTGCCCACCACTGACGTCAAACTAACCGATCTATAATTGCTAGGTTTATTCTTTGAACCCTTTTTAAACAATGGAACAACATGCGCAGTACGCCAATCCTCCGGCACTATTCCCGTTTCTAATGACTTATACAATGATAATACATTACTCAGTTATAATGTACAATCGGCAATAATAGACAACATTCTCTCCTCTGTGGTCCGTTACAACGAGGGTTTACTGTAATTTCATCTGCTCTTTTTCAAAGTGCAACTCTTCATGTGTGAGAGAAGATGAGACATATGATGGGCCATACTTCTGAAAATGCAGTACTTCGAAGTACTGCACTTGACTGTTATCTTTTTTGATTTTAATTGCTCGAAGCAAAAGAAAAACATGCTAACGGCATAGGGAACTAAATGGTGCTAATGGGATATCAAAGTCAAAATGCTAATTCATAATCTGCAACATCAAATAGCTACAAATTCAGCCCTCAGACTGTTTATCTGAATGAATACAGCATTTCCAACAAATGGCTATAATCTAATAGCCATTACAGACACATGGACGCCAAGTGACCAGGTTGGAAATTAAACCTAACTTTTAAAAGAGCTAAGTAAAATGGAAAAGGAGGTGGGAGGTTATCTTATACATTGACCTGCGCAAAATACTTAATGGCCTGTCAGCGTAGAAGCAAGGAACTGCAAATGCTAGTTTACAAAAATCACAATCCAAAACGTCACCTATCCATGTTCTCCAGGAATGCTGAATGACTCCAGCAGTTTGTATCTTTTTTTGTCAGGGTAGATATACTACTGATGGCTCTCTGGCTAGAGTTAGGTTCTCCAGGTGTCACTGTTACAAAATAAGGGATTGGCCTTCCAGATATGAGAAGGAATTACTTTCCACTCATGGTGGGAAATCTTTGAAATTCTCTGTCCATGGGGGTAATGGAAGACCAAGCACTGAGTACATTCATAATAACAACAAATGGCAAAAGGTTTAGATCAAGGGAGTAATGGATTTGTGCAGGGAATTGGCACTGAGCATAGAGATCAGCCATATTTTATTTGTTATATTCTTTCCAATTGTTTAAAGCAGTAATATAGGATAGAGCAACTTACCTGTGATGATAATTTAACTTACGAGAGCACGCATTGCACACTCCTATGAAGGAAACACAATTTTCAATTACAACACAAAATCTCAAAGATTAATTTATCTGATTATAAATTAGAAAGCTTGATAGCCAAAAAAAACATTTTGTCTGACTGTTATGACTGGGTAATTTATTACATTTTTTGCTGCTACATATTGGTGATACATTAATGCATTGCTGACATAGTAGACTAATTATCTTGTTCAATGCACAGCATTTCAGAATAATAGTACTTGAGTATATATATTTAGATGCTCAGGGGTGTGAAATTGTTTAAGTACTGTTTAGAATGATATTGACAAGACCTGTCTGCATTGGTACAACTTTTGAAGTTCTGTGGGTTGTTATATCAGTATAACTGACAATCCTGAAATATGAAGGCCTTGAGTACATCATTTTCGCCAAAAGAATGCAAACCTTTCTTAAAGCATATTTTCTTACAGATTGCCAGCTACTCACATATTTCTATTAGTAAATGTTTTATTTCAAAGTCTTTCAAACCTAATTATTTTAGTTTCTTGATTCAATATTTCTTAAAACCGTTAAATCTCCTGACCCGAAGTGTCACCTATCCATTCCCTTCTCAGATGATGCCTAACCTGCTGAGGTTCTCCAGCACTTTGTGTTTTTGCTCCATGTCATTCTGATTATCACTGATTATCACATAATGTTTGTTGTTTTAATGGTTGTCTTATCTATCTTAGAATTAATAAATAATGACAACATTTATCACCCTTCCAACACCCTGCCTGTTTCCAGACTCATAATCATAGCAGTAAATAATTTAATTAATTGCACCATCTATTTATTTCGGGTCGGAACCCTTCTTCAGACCCGGACTACCGGGAGAGATTTCAAGTGCTTTCAGGTTAAAGGAGGTGCCGGAACACCAGTTGCCAGAAAATCAATGGTGGACCTGTACCATACTCGGCTATAATGGACAATCGGCAATAATGGACACCATTCTCCCCACGATGGTCCGTTATAACGAGGGGTTTCTGTATTTCTTCTGCTCTTTTTCAAAGTCTAATTCCTTCTATCCATGTGCGAGAGAAGACGAGACATATGATGGACCATACTTCTGAAAGTGCAGTACATTTCACTGTCTTCTTTTTTGATTTTAGTTTAATTTATATTGATGAGTCCTGCAACGTTAGCTATCAAAAACCACGTACTTTATTTTTGTTTAATGTCTTTGTTTGGAATGATTGTGTAAAATGGTGCCAAGAGGAAAAAAAAAGTACAGGGACAGGGTAAAAGCAAAAGGTGAACAACTTGATGCAGAGAAAAAGGACTGACTGCAACATTAAACTTGTTAAAGAAGGAACTGCAGATGCTGGAGAATCAAGGGTTACACAAAAAGCTGGAGAAACTCAGTGGGTGCAGCAGCATCTAAGGAGCGAAGGAGATAGGTGACGTTTCTGAAGAAGGGTCTCGACCCGAAACGTCGCCTATCTCCTTTGCTCCTTAGATGCTGCTGCACCCGCTGAGTTTCTCCAGCTTTTTGTGTAACCCGCAACATTAAACTTGTTTGGAATCTCAGACAGTATGTTGTTTTATTGGATTACAACATTGGTATTAACATTGATAAATTTAAATGTACACAGCCTTAAACTATAATAAAAATTAAGTTGCCTTTACTTTCTCCCACATAATCTCCTCACTCATAACCATAAAAAAAGTTTTATGTATATGCATTATGTAAGAACGTCATATTTACATGGATTTCAATTCAACTGAGGATTCTGTTTTACAGAAGAGACTAAACTGAGGCTTTGTGTATTCTGGTGATATTAAAAAATTCATTGAATTATTCAAAAAATTGGGAGGTAATTTAATCTATTGCATTCAACACCATTGAAAACAAGACATTAATTGGTCAATCATCTCACTGTTGTTTGTGGGATCACATTGTGGCAAATTGGCTTTTGTTTTTGGCTCCATAACAAGTAATTAGCTGTGAGGCACATTGGGACATTGTAACTGAAAGTCAAAGACAGTTTGTTCACTCTTTCAAGAATGTTTGTGCTGCATGTGGAGTGTTTATGGGCCGGGCAGCCCAAAACAATCTGAATTTCAGCTTTATTTTTCCCATTCTCTACTTTCTTCCCAGTTTGTACTATGGTCCATTTCCTTCACTCACACTGACCAATTAAACAATCTTCCGGTCACTACCTGTTCAGTGGAGCTGTGGGCAGCGTCAAAGCTGAGATTTGATCCACACGAACGGAATATGAAACATCAGCTTTCTCACCACACCAGCTGATTCTATTTTGTTTCATTGTTAAAGGAGTTTAGCAAGATAGCTGTTATGGAGCCATACAGCGTGGAAACAGGCCATTTGGCCCAACTTACCCACATTGATCAACATGCCCTATCTACACTAGTCCCACCTTCTCCCTGCGTTTGGCCCATATCCATCTAAACCTATCCTAACCTGTTCTTCAAGAACTGAAAATTTTGTTCTACATGTGTAATGGTCAGATGTACAATGGTAATTCAGATGAATTCTTCTTGCGAATGAAACATAAACCAAAGGAATAGGTAGATCTCAACCTGGGTATTGAGCAGCCTTGTTGTTATCTCTGTGTCAATGTCTGCCAGGCCCTGAGCTCCATTTGGTGGGTGGTGGAGCGGGCACCCAGAGATGACATGGTTGGCTGTCTGGCTGGCTCAGATGAATTTAGGAACTAAGAGGCCATTTATCTATTTCTATTCCTGTTACTGACAGTTACATTTTACATTGTGCATTCTAAATTTAAGAAAATAATGAAACTATTAAGCAGAGTTAAACAAAACCAACTGCTCACACAGGTAACTGTTCCTAAAAGGTATATCCACCAGGTCCTGCAATTTACCTAACAGAATCAGCTGCAAACAGATTTATTCAGAAATGTCAATCTGGACTAATAATTTCGAGTGAGACCCAAATATAGAAATACAGTGACAAAGACATGACTCACTCAATTTCACAAGTGCGTTTCGTTTCTTCCCATGTTCCATGTATCCAAAATTAACCTCCCAACTTTTCAGACCTTCTTTCACTTCGCAATATTTGTTTCCACAGCCAAATTGCCCTGAAGGAAAATGAATCAAATGAACAAATTTTAGTTAATTCACAAAACTGTTGTCACATGAGAGAATACACTCTCATATTCTAGCCATCTCAATCTTCTCAACCATGTAGAACTCAAGGTAGTAATACAAAACACTCCAAGGCAATAAATAATGTTTGAGCATTCTGTAAGTTTAGAATTAGAGATGAATTTATCCTATTATTCTTCATAAAATATATGAACGAGGATTTCTGTTGAAGTGTGAGTGCTTAACGTGTGTTTAGAACACAAATGTTATTAAATGATCAGGATAAATCTCTTTCAACCATTTGCTAATATTATTATTCTAGACTTCAGACTAACTAAATTTTGAAAAAAATGCAAAACTGTAGACAATTTTGTTAAGAATCATAACGGCCATATCCAAAATCTGATTTATATAGATTAAATAAATGTTTCTGATGACCAATGTTTGGTATGAAATACAATGATTTAAAAGTACTTAAGATGCATTGTCAAACCTGTACTACCCTCTCAATAACACAAACTGCATTTGCCCAGATTAACTCTGCTGTGGCTTATACAAGTTGACAATCAAAGTGGTCCAGTTTAGAATAGAGAGCTAACAACATTGCATTTGTTGTTGATCTGTTGTGGTGGTAGGTGAACTAAAACAGGTCCAGGACATTATTGAGGCAGGAATGGATATGCGTCATAACCAACTCACCAATCACTTCAATACACTGGACATGATTGCCACCATTCAGTACTCGTTGAGGCACATCACCTTGCTCTTCTTGGGCCACAGTAAAATGGATGTCCTTTTAATGCAGGTGGAGACCTCGGGTTGTAGTACTGAGAGGTTGTGGATGCCCGCAAAACCTTCAGCCAATTGGTCATGCCAGTTTTGAAAATGCAGGCAGCTACACCATTAGGACTGATTACTTTCTGAAAGTTCAGTCTCATAAAGAATCTTTTGATTTCAACCTAGGAGCATAAGATCATAGAAACATAGAAAATAGGTGAAGGAGTAGGCCATTCGGCCCTTTGACCTGCACTGCCATTCAATGTGATCATGGCTGATCATCCAACAGATCACTGGATTGTTGAGGCTGTGTAAGCTCATGAAGGTACAGTGCCCTCCATAATGTTTGGGACAAAGATCCATCATTTATTTATTTGCCCCTGTACTCCACAATTTGAGATTTGTAATAAAAAAAATCACATGTGGCTAATGTGCACATTGGCAGATTTTAATAAAGGCCATTTTTATACATTTTGGTTTCACCATGTAGTAATTACAGCAGTGTTTATACATAATCCCCCGCATTTCAGGGCACCGTAATGTTTGGGACACATGGCTTCACAGGTGTTTGTAGTTGCTCAGGTGTGTTTAATTGCCTCTTTAATGCAGATATAAGAGAGCTCTCAGCACCTAGTCTTTCCTGCAGTCTTTCTATCATCTTTGGAAACTTTTATTGTTGTTTATCAACGAGGACCAAAGTTGTGCCAATGAAAGTCAAAGAAGCCATTATGAGACTGAGAAACAAGAATAAAACTGTTAGAGACATCAGCCAAATCTTATGCTTATCAAAATCAACTGTTTGGAACATCATTATGAAGAAAGAGAGCACTGGTGAGCTTACTAATCGCAAAGGGACTGGCTGGCCAAGGAAGACCTCCACAGCTGATGACAGAATAATTCTCTCTATAATAAAGAAAAATTCCCAAGCACCTGTCCGACAGATCAGAAACACTCTTCAGAAGTCAGGTGTGGATTTGTCAATGACCACTGTCCGCAGAAGACTTCATGAACATAAATACAGAGGCTACACTGCAAGATGCAAACCACTGGTTAGCCGCAAAAATAGGATGGCCAGGTTACAACTTCCCAAGAAGCACTTAAAAGAGTAACCACAGTTCTGGAAAATGGTCTTATGGACAGATGAGACTTATTAAGATTAACATATCAGAGTGATGGCAAGAGCAAAGTATGGAGGAGAGAAGGAACTGCCCAAGATCCAAAGCATGCCACCTCATCTGTGAAACACGGTGGGGGTGTTATGGCCTGGGCATGTATGGCTGCTGAAGGTACTGGCTCACTTATCTTCATTGATGATACAACTGCTGATGGGAGTAGCATAACGAATTCTGAAGTGTATAGATACATCCTATCTGCTCAAGTTCAAACCAATGCCTCAAAACTCATTGGCTGGTGGTTCATTCTACAGCAAGACAAAGATCTCAAACATACTGCTGAAGCAACAAAGGAGTTTTTCAAAACTAAAAAATGGTCAATTCTTGAGTGTCCAAGTCAATCACTCGATCTGAACCAATTGAGCATGCCTTTTATATGCTCAAGAGAAAACTGAAGGGGACTAGCCCCCAAAACAAGCATACGCTAAAGATGGCTGCAATACAGGCCTGGCAGAGCATCACCAGAGAAGACACCCAGCAACTGGTGATGTCCATGAATCGCAGACTTCAAGCAGTCATTGCATGCAAAGGATATGCAACAAAATAGTAAGATTAAACGAGAACTTACCAGTTCGAAGGTTGATCTTTATTTTATGAGGAGTTGCGATGAGGGATTTCGTGAAGACCCCGCCAACACGCATGCGCGGCATCCTTCAAAGCAGCGGTGTGGAATCACAGACTCGACGAAAAGGATATTAAGATTAAACTGCGAACTAACCAGCTGAACATAATGATCGAGGGTTGGGAGCGGAGGGCACGAAATCCCTCATCGCAACTCCTCATAAAATAAAGATCAACCTTCGAACTGGTAAGTTCTCGTTTAATCTTACTATTTTACTTCGGAGTCACGTGAGTGACTTCGTGAAGACTTCAAAGCTCTGTGATTACACGCCCTGGACAACGCCCATGCTACCACACTGCCGCAATCCTGATGGAGGAAGTTTGTTAAAGCAATCCAGACTGGACAATCTGAAAATAATGAACATTTATTAAACACAAATCATAAACAAACCCCCTGACTGGGGACAAATGATATTAGGGAGCAGCCCTGAGTACTGCATCCGCATATGTTGCAGGTCCGGCCAATGGCTTATGGTAGAACCGTTGAAAGGTTGACTCACTGGCCCATCCTGCCGTAGCGAGGACGTGATCCATGGGCACCTCCATGGCCCTCGCTGTTGATGTGGATGCAGCCCTGGTGGAATGAGATTTAAACAAGTTAGTGTCAATACCCGCTGCATCCAACACTTCCCTGAGCCACCTGGAGATCGTCTGCACTGTCACCCGGCGATGTGGTTTTTTGTGGCTTATAAGCAGTCCTTGTTCCGAATTCCTGATCGACCGGGTCAACTCAATGTAGCAACGGAGATGGGTGACTGTGCAGAGTGTGGCATCAGAGGGGTACGCCTGGAATTCCAACTGCAGCCCCAAAGATCCGGGTCGATGCTGCTTCAGCAGGTCTGCAACGTAAAACGTTATTTTCCCAGGGGTAGAGAGCATATTGTCAATGCGCAACTTTTGAAGCGCCTGTACCCGCTGAGCAGACGTGAGCGCCATCAACATGACCACCTTCAGGGTGAGCTGGTGAAGAGGTAACCCCGCCATGGGGGACCATGATCTTAACAGGGACAGGACCACTCCTGCATCCCAGACAACGTTATATCTGGGCCGTGGAGGGTTTGTGTTAAATACACCCCTCATAAACTTCGACACCAGATTGTTGGTCCCCACTCCTACCGGAAGGTACGAGGACAGCGCACTCCTGGCGCTATTGATGGTACTATAGCTGAGCCCTTCATCATAGTGGAGGCCCGCCAGGAATTCCAGGACGTCAGGTATTGTGGCAGAATCATAGGTAACACTCTTCCTTAAACAGAATAGTTCCCATTTCCTGATCTGGGTCAGGTACTGCCGCCTTGTAGATGCTCTGCATGATGCAGCGATTAAATCCATGGCCCTCGGTGAGATCCCCGTGTTCAGCAAAGGCCTTTTCAGAACCTGCAGACCAACAGGTTTAAATAGGCGTGGCACGGATGCGGCTCGCCAGTGACGGGATTAGTAACCAATTGTGGGTTGTTTCCTATTCGCACCCACGGGCGCTTCAGCATCTGAGAGACCACCGGGTACCACGGTTGTGTCGGCCAGTCGGGTATTACCAGAATGCCTGATGCAGAGTCTAATTTAATCTTCTGTAATACCCGACTGATGAGGCAGAATGGGGGAAAAGCGTAGCAACACCATTTCCCCCAGTGGAGCGAAAAAGCATCCAAAGCCACTGCCCCAGGATCTGGTTCCCACGATACATATGTTGGTATCTGATGGTTCAGTCTAGACGCAAATAGGTCAATATCTGGCATACCAAATTTTGTCACAATTTCAGCAAACACAAGGGGATTCAGCATCCACTCAATGTTATCATTAAAAACTCGTGACCTGGTGTCCGCCACCGTATTGAGTATCCCCGGAAGGTACGTTGCTGATATCCAAATACCCCTTTTGATGCACCAGAGCCAAATTGTATTTGCCAAATCATTACAAGATACTGACCTGATACCACCCATATGATTTATATAGGCTACCACCGTGGTGTTATCGATTTGAAGGCGGACATGTGCATGACGCAAATTACTGCAATATGCCCGCAGTCCATGAAAGACCCCCAGCATTTCCAAATAATTAATGCCTTGCACTTGGAGAAGCGTGAACTCATGAGCGTCCCATCTGCCACCACAGCTGGTTACAGTGTCAGTTGCCCCCCAGCCTTGTGCACTCGCATCAGTTTGCAACAGAACCGTGGGATTCGGGAGAATGATGGGTTTGGAACTTACTCCAATATTATGAACCCACCATTCCAGCTCAGTTTGCTCCCCTATGCCTAAGCGCATAGGTCTGTCAAAATGTCCGGTATTCAATTTTAACGCCAGAATTTTACTTTTTTGTAAGTTTTGGTAATGCAACGGACCATAGTTTACGGCCGGGAATGTGGCAACCAGCTTGCCAATTACCTTAGCAACCTGCCGAATGGTTGGCCTGTTGTTGTCAAGTAAACTGATGCATGCTTGTTGAACGTCCACCACTTTGTCAACTGGGACCGTGATTTCCATCTGGTTAGTGTCTATAGTGAACCCCAAATAGTCCATGACCTGCGAAGGGTTGAGCTTGGATTTGTCTGGATGGATTACAAACCCCATTCTTTGAAACAAAGATATAGCGGCCGAGACTGCCAACTGGGCGTGCTCTAGGGTTTTCCCTGCTATGAAAATGTCATCTAAATATGCCATTATAATATGGTTTTGTTTCCTGAGATGTGCCAATAAAGGTTTGACAATTTTAGTAAATAGTCTCGGCGCTGTTGTAATCCCATTAGGCAAAGCCATATATTGCCATAATTGACCTTCCCAGACAAATTTCAAGAACCTTCGATGTTGTTTAGCAATAGGGACTGTATAGTACGCATCCTTCAGGTCAATGCAAGCCATAAAGTACCCATGACTAACCAACTGCTTGGCCGTCTCAAATGTCTCCATCTTAAAATGGGTATATTGTACGAAAGCATTCAACTGGGTTAAGTCGATGATAATCCGACAGCCTCCATCCTTCTTAACCCTAGTAAAGATGTTGGAAACAAACTCCAATGGCTCGTGCATCGTTTTTTGTATCACCCCTTTCTTTTCTAATCGTAGTATTTCAACATGAGCCCGCTCCTTCTCTGACTGAGAGAGTGCAAATCTGCGACTAGGCTCATGTTGCGAAGGGGGATCTCTGCCATTAATAAACTCTATCTCATAACCCTGAATGCTTTGTAAAATAAAAGGATCCGTAGTTAGGGTATCCCAAGCAGACCGGAAACCCCGAAGCCGTCCCCCCACCGGTGAGGTTACTAAAGCTACGTTGTGGACGGACCCAAGCCCCCTTACCTCCAAGGTTAGCGCCGGGGTCTGGACTGTGGTGTCTTCGCTCCTCGTGTGGCGCGGCCCTGTTGCCGCATCTTCCAAGCTGGCTTGGGCTGGCCTTGGAATAAAAAAGGCCTCTGCTGTTGGGCCCCCGCCGAGGAATATGTTTGGGAATATGTTCTGGGGCCTTGGTCCACCGATGTGTGGGGCCTGAACGAGGAACGTGGCTGCTGCCTGGTGTAACCGGGAGTTTTGGATGAATAAGACTGTCTCATCATCCCCACAGTCTTGGCTTCCTCGTCCAGTTCCTTTACGCGTTTAGGCAGGTCTTCCCCAAACAACTGCCTTGGTGGTGGTGGTGCGGTGGAGGTGCTGCATAATCCCGCAAATTTGGGATTCAAATTTGGCCGGATGGAGCTCTTCCTGAAACAGTTTATCTCAAACTGTGTGGTGCACAGAAGTGCTAGCGCATCCTGCTGCTCCTCGGACACATTCGTGGCATCCAGCGACCGAGCAAAAGCCGTGATACCTGCTGTCAGCAGCTTTAAGATTTTCTGGAGCTTGCCCTCCTTGACCCTTGTGTTCGCCGACATGTTCCCCCATATTGCTGCATTCACTTTCGGTACGTTGAGGGAGTTACAGTTTGCTGGTGCCTTATACTTCCCCACTGTTTCCGAGAGCACGGTATCCTGGAGCTGGTGCGTAGTCAGGAAATCGATTGACGCCGCTATTTTGGGATGTAGTGGTCCTCCTGCCGCCGCAGGTGACCCAAATTTCGATACCGCCTCCAACATTTCCTGTGGGTTCTGGACCTCTTCTCCCTCCTCAGGCTCACCCATACTTCCTTGCTGGCTCTCAAGCGACGGGGAGATAGAAGGTGGCGGCTGCATGTAGCTCCCAGACCTCTGGGATTCCCGTTCCTGACGCTCCAGGTCCCGCTGATATAGCACCTCCACCATATGCTCCAACCGGCCGATACGACCGTCACCGCTGTACACGGGCCACTGGTCGTCTTCCCCAGCCTCTCCAGAGGAACCGGGGCTTCCAGCAGTTGTCAACACCCCCACGGAATGTACTGCCGGGAAGTCGCCAGCTCCCACTCCAGCGGGGCTGTGCGACTCCCACACGGACACACCGCTGGTCCGCCGTCGTTTGGACAGCAGCGGCCCCTCTGTCTGATGGGAGGGAAGAGGGCTAGAGTCAGTACTTGCACCAGAAACTGGACTCTCTGATGTCCGTGCGGGCTTACCACCACAGCGTTCCACATATAAACGGGACTGTGGCGGCGCATGGTCTGCTTTACCCGCCTCAGCAGGGGCGCTGGACCGTACTTTGCTGCCACCGGCCCGCACTACGGCAGCCTGTTCCGGTGGTGTGCCGGTACATCCTGCCCCCACAGGGATCCTCGGCACGCCAGCATTGCCACTGGTCTGCTTCCTTGCAGGTTTCCCCAGTGGCTTGTCCCTGCCTGCCGTACCGACAAGGCTGGACTGTAGCGAGGCTTCCCCCCTGTTCTGCCCGCGAGGGACCTTTAAAGGGGGGGATGCACTCGCGGACACGCTTGCTCCAAGAGCCCCACGTGCCTTACCTCCAGCCCTGGTCTTGGGCACTGGAGTTCTAGAGTCAGGGTCTCCCAGCCCCTGCTCCTGCGCGGACACCCTCTTCTTGGCCAGAGGGGTTGTGCCGGGTCTGGTCAGCTGCTCAGAGCTCCCCGACTGCCGCGACTTCTTCCTCGGTGGTGTCTCAGCTGCTCCCGATGTAGCGGGCAGCTCCGAGGACTTCACTCGCTGAACGCAACTCCCACTCCTTCCTCCTTCCATGGTTCTGAAAAAAACACACAGACCACACAAAAACGGTAAACCAGCTCAAGGTTAACTTACCTGCAGCTGCTTACCTTTTTGAAGGAGCCGGTTGAGGGAGCGCACTCCCCCCCCCCAGCTGCCGTGAGCAAATGCGCGCGACGATATGCCGCGCATGCGTGTTGGCGGGGTCTTCACGAAGTCACTCACGTGACTCCGAAGTAAAATACTAAACATGACTACTTTCATTTACATGACATTGCTGTGTCCCAAACATTATGGTGCCCTGAAATGGGGGGACTATGTATAAACACTCATTTCTACATGGTGAAGCCAAAATGTACGGCCTTTATTAAAATCTGACAATGTGCACTTTAAACACATGTTATTTTTTCTATTATAAATTTCAAATTGTGGAATACAGAGGCAAATAAATAAATGATGGGTCTTTGTCCCAAACATTAAGGAGGGCAGGCACTGTACATTCTTGTTCTCCCTTTCGCAGCAAGCATAGAAGGTGTTAAGCTCATTCGGTTGTGATGCATCATTGCCACCTGAGTTGGTTTCACCATACAGGAAGCTGGCATTTCTTCCTTTAATATTTACGCTAGTTTCAATGGGATTACATTTTAAATAACCCCTGAGTTTATCATTTACAAAAATAGCACCAATTTGTCAATAAATGACAGAACAAGCAAAGTCATTATAAATATTTTCATAAAACTCATGGATTCAAGTTCAAAATTTGTTGTCTCTTCAAAAAATGCCAAGATTGTACTGGTTAAACAATGAGATAAACAGGATCTTGCAAAACCAAGTGTTCTGGACTTTCAGAACAAAAATATAAATTTAAAATATTCAATCTATTTTTGTTCTGCAATAAATTCTGTTATTTCTAAGTACTGTAGCTAACAATTAAGTTAACAGTTACTTCTTCTGCTGCTGCATCCCCACCTTTCTCCTGAGCTCAAAGCTGAATTGCTTCCACTCCAGCTTTCTAGTTTCTGAGCTGGCTAATGAAGCCGATGTGTGAATCATACATTCTTCGACAAATGGGGCAGTAGCTGTAGGACAACAACTCTACCGTTAAGCCACTGTGCTGCCCACACAGTTTAATTTACAACATCGCGGATTACACCACCGTAATGGGCCGGATATCAAATAATAACCCGACAGAGTACAGGAACGAGATTGAGAACCTTGTTCCTCTCAATGTCAGCAAACCAAAGGAGATAGGGATCAACTTCAGGAAGCATGGCTGTACATATACCCTGCTATACATTGACGGTGCCAAAGTAGAGATGGTTGAAAGCTTCAAGTTCCTTGGAGTAAATATCACCAGCAACTTGTCCTGGAAGACCCATATCGAAGCAATGGCCAAGAAAGCACAACAATGCCTCAGAAGGCTTAGGAAGTTCGGCAGCTCCCCAACAACTCTCACCGACTTCTACAGATGCACTGTAGAAAACATTTTATCGGGATGCATCACATCATGGTTTGGGAACAGCTCCATCCAAGACCGCAAGAAATTGCAGAGAATTGCGGATGCAGCCCAGACCATCACTCAAACCAACCTCCCTTCCACTGACTCAATTTACACTTCACGCTGCCTCGTTAAGGACACCAGCGTAATCAAGGACAAGTCTCACCCCGGTTACTCCCTCTTCTCTCCTCTCCCATCAGACAAGAAGTACTGTGAAAATGCACAGCTCCAGATTCAGGAACAGTTTTTACTCAGCTATTATCAGACAACTGAACCATCCTATCAACAACTAGTGAGCAGTCCTGAGCTACTATCTACCTCATTGGAGACCCTCGGACTTTATCTTACATTAAACATTATTCCCTTTACCATGTATCTGTACACTGTGAATGGCTCGATTGTAATAATGTATACAATACAATACCGTTTATTGTCATTGTTTATTGTATAGTCTTTCCGCTAGCTGGTTAGCATGCAAAAATAGCTGTTCACTGTACCTAGGTACATGTGACAATAAACTGTAACCTAAACTACGTGGCCGGTTGAACACAGAGAGACACCAGATGTTGGTTCACTTATCTTTCCAATTAATTTGGAGGATTTTGCAAAGGCGGTATTGATGGAAAAACAAAATGCTGGAGGGCCTCATAGATTCACAGAATGATACAGTGTGCAAACCTTCGGCCCAACTCGCCCACACCAGCCAACAGTGTCTCACTTGCCACTTGCCTGCGCTTGGTCCATATCTCTCCAAACCTGTCCTATCTATGTACCTGTCCAACTGTTTCTGAACAATGGAATAGTCCCAGCCTCAACTACCTCCTCTGGCAGCTTGTTCCATACACCCACTGTGTGAAAAGGATACCCCTCGGATTCCTATTAAATCCTTTCCCCTTCACCTTGAACATATGTCCTCTGGTCCTCGATTCCCCTATGGGTAAAATACTCTGCATTTACCTGATCTATTCCTCTCATGATTTTATAGACCTCTATAAGATCTCCCCTCATCCTCCTATGCTCCATGGAATAGAGACCCAGCCTACTTAACCTCTCCTTATAGCTCACACCCTCTAGTCCTGGCAACATCCTCGTAAATCTTTTCTGAACCCTTTCAAGGTTGACAATATCTTTCCTATAACATTGTGCCCAGAACTGAACACAATATTCTAAATGCGGTCTCACCAACATATTATATATCTGCAACATGACCTCCCAACTTCTATACTCAATACTCTGACTGATGAAGGCCAAAGTGCCAAAAGTCTTTTTGACCACCGACTCGACCGCCATGGAAACATGTATTTGCACTCCTAGATCCCTCTGCTCTGCAACTCTACCCAGGGGCCCACCATTTACTGTGTAGGTCCTGCCCTTGTTCGATGCCACAAAATGCAACACCTCACACTGCTCTGTATTAAATTCTATCAACCATTCCTCTGCCCACCTGGCCAATCGATCCAGATCCTGCTGCAATTGTTCACAACCTTCTTCCCTATCTGCAAAACCACTAACTTTTGTAACAACGCAATATCTGTGGGGGGGGGGGAGGGATTGTCAACATTTCAAGTCAATAATGTAGAGGGAAATAGCCAGTAAAAATAGGGTATGGGGGGGGGGGGGGGGTTGAGGCAGAGGGGTGTTGTGATTGGTGAAACAAGGAGGGCTGTGGAGCATAACAGACAGGTGGGGCTAGGTGGAGTGGAGTTGTGAGACAGAGGAAGGTGGGCGACTGTTGGAAGTAAAGAGCAAAAAATGGCTGACGGACGCAGTTGAGGAATGGAAGGTTGACTGAGGAGACAACTACTAGAGGGTGATAAGCAGGGACACCAATGTTACCAGTACTGGAATCTGATGTCAAAGAAGATGACACTGGGAACAATTAGGGAGAGATGAAGGGCCATTGGAACCAGATGGAGAAAAGGATCCGGTGGATAAAATGTGTGGGTAATAGGTGGAAGATAAAAGGTGTGATAGTAGGTGTGATTGTCTCCTCTACCATTGGAGACAATGGTAGAGGAAACAAATACGGGAGGATTGGAGTTAGATTGGAAGGAGAGAGGGAAACACAGGACATAAGGGTGACCTGAAATTGGAAAATATAATGTTCATACCATTGAGTTGTAGACGACCCAGGCAGAAAATAGCGCATTGTTCCTTTAGTTTACATTGGGCCACCATGGGAGCACCAAATGCAGGAGACAAGGTTAGGGGAAGTACACATGGTTCTTTGCCTTACCAGGAAGAACTGTTTAAGTGTTGGATGGTGGTGTGTGATGAGATCCCAGGTGTCGGGGAAGGATGGGTGGGGAGGGATGGGCAGACCAGAGAGACAACATCTGAGATATTATTCCAGTGCTTTGAAGTGCTATCCAGTGTATTACAGTCATAGAAAGATAAGGGCATTCACGGTGGCGTAGCAGTAGTGTTGCTGCATTATAGCACTTGCAGCACCGGAGACCAGGGTTCGATCCCGACTATGGGTGCTGTCTGTACAGAGCTGGCACGTTCATCAGTCTGAAGAAGGGACTCGACCCGAAACATCACCCATTCCTTCTCTCCAGAGATGCTGCCTGTCCGGCTGAGTTACTCCAGCATTTTGTCTACCTTAGAAATTGAGAGCACTTGGAGGAAACCAGAAGATCAAGGGCAGAATATGAACTGTGAACAACATTAGAGGTCAGGACCTAACATTGTAAATGCGAGGCTGCAGATTTTTGAGCTGTACTAGTGTGCCATTCCATTCTTGGGGTCATTCTTCCATTATCTCATTATTGCACACTTCACCATCCCTTCTTCCCTCCATCCATACGCAACAATACTGAAGTCGTGTTTCTCTACTTTGTCCATGCAGATTATCAGCCTGTGTCAATTATTGGCAACCTTGAACTGTGAACTGCCTCAAAATATGTTCACAGAATTCCAAAAAATATAAGGTTGTACATGTTCTACAGTGAAAATTTGGGAGAAAAGCAATTTAGAACACAATTCTGGATGTACTAACGGCAGCTAGCCACTGAGGGACCTGACCTTTCAGCCTAGTTATGGTTCCCGTGGTATCTATTTCCCAGCATAAACATTCCCAGATGTGTGCAACACACAGACAATATATTCAGTGTGATTTTCAACATCACTGGTCTGATAAATAGTTCTTATTTGCCCAAAAACAAGTTTTGCTAATCCCGTTTCCTCTGAAACCGTGTAACATAAATGGTGAATGTTCAAATTACATTCTGAGATCTGTGACACTCAGCAATGTTACACATGAATTTGGATTGCTTTGCAAAATAAGTCAATTTGAGTCTCAGCGTGCTGGCGTCCGATCATTCTAATGAGTTGACAGTAAACTCTGCCAGTTCTCAAAAGCCTGCTGCTCACTGTTGTGAACTCTTTCAAACGCCATACTTGAGAAGATTCTTTAATCGTACAGTCAAACAGAAGCATTCACAGGCATTTTTCTGCTTTGCTAACTTTGCCAAGGTGCATGTATTGAGGGACATGACTTATATTCTTGCAGAGACCACCCTGGCTTCAATCCTGGATGGTCTCCATGGGCCTATTTAACAAAGAACACGCTTCCCACTTGTCCGGCATGTCCAGGTCACTTTGTTCTTGTGGGAGCACTCTGCACCTTCCTTTCATCATTGCAACCCTCATCCATAACTGGAAGATCTATGTGTTTGTAAAAACTGGCTACAAAAGGTCACACCTGTTGACTAAATGTCAGCTTCGGGTTAGGATGGAAATACCGAGAGAAATAAACACTGCGTGTGTGAAATCTTCGAGCTTTGTGCAACCTTGGCAAACAGTGTTAGAGTCTTTTTGTTTATTCATTTTTTGGCGTGGGTTTGCTAACAAAGCAAGCATTTATTGTCGAAACAAGGAACTGCAGATGCTAGTTCGCCAGAGAAGACAAAAAATGCTGGAGTAACTCAGCAGTTCAGGAAGAATTTCTGGCGAACATGGATAGGTTACGTTTCAGGTCGGGACCTTTTTTCAAATTGATTGTGAGGGGGAAGAAAGCTGAAAGAGAAGAGGGGTAGAAAAAAGCCTGGCAGATTTTAGGCTGACACAAGTGAGCAGGCTTATTTGATAGGTAGGTGGTTGGCCATATATTATCCATCTCTCACTGTCTTTGAAATAATGGTGTCACATTTCCAAACCACTGCAGTTCTTCTGGTGAAGGTAATCCCATGAAGCTGCTGAGAAGGGAGTGCCAGGATTTAGACTCCAACCATGTCAAAGGAATAGTGAAACTGAGGATGATATGCATCGTGGAGGGGAACCTGCAAATGGTGTTCCTATGTGCCTATTGCCCTTGTCCTCCTTGGTGGAAGGGTTCACAGATTTCCGAAGTGGCAAAAGAATATTGGCTTAATACCATTTTTAAAAAAAAGTAACACCATTTCTACCCAAACTTATTTAATTAGGAATCTTACAACCATAACATTAAACAGACTCCCATGGCCATACAATCCACATTGGACTGACCTGATAATTCAAATTGCTTAAATAAATGGCAATTGTCTCATTTCTCCAATCTGCCATGAGTTATAACATTTGTTCTAAATTTCACCCGTCTGGTTCGCTAATGTCTTTCAGAAAACCTGCCACCTCTACTTGGTCTCTCCAGAACCTAAAATAATTAAATACTTTATGGATAGGATTAGCAGGCCATTCAGTTTAGTGACAAACTGATTTGGGCAATAAACACAGGCCTTGCCAACAATGTTAAAATCCCATTAACAAATAATGAAAAAAACGTTGAAAAAAATACCTTTTCCTGAAATTACTTCTTTATCAATTCGCCACCGAAATCCAATCTGTCAGATGAGAAGATAACACTAGTACATTAGTACATACTTTAGTCAAAGTGATCAACTATTTTTTTTCTAAGGAACATCCATTAAAGTAAGTCTCTGCGGAACCATTTGATGACATGTATATTCAATCAGCATACCTTATTGTGTTTATATTGGCTCAAATCAGCAATACAATATTCTCTGAATAATTTATCATAGTATTTCTTTGCCAATGTTTTCTCCCTAGAAGATAAAAAAATCTTTGTTTAGATATTCTAAAGAGAAGGAAAACCATGTACATATACATATTTCAAGCAAAAATGACAATTTCCTTCAAATCAACCTGCTTTTTCATGGTCAGGTCCTGAACAAGCAAAAACCACCTAACTACATATTAAATATTTTTCCAGTAGTATCAAATCAAGTTCTACCATAATCCAGAGCTTCTATTCCTAACTGCTCAAGTGATAAACACAGATCCACCATACTTCTAGATTTTCCATTATTTGTCAGTCACTAAGGGGAGATACTCAAAGGAGACTTAAAATATCCTCAAATAAAAGTTGGATGATGGAGAATCTCAAAGTAATTAGTTGAATTGTGTGGTTATTTGCTTACAGCTGCCAACTGGTGTGCAAGATGCAAGTATCTGGAACCTATACTATACATCCCATGGAATCCAGTTCAGTTTTGCTGGGATTCCCCAGCATTAGAGTGGGTACTCAGGTTGGATGCCAGGTCAAACCTGTCGCATGGTCAGATACACCAGTGGCTCAGTGGAGATTGTCGAAATACATTTTACAGTCTAGTTCCATTTTTAATTATTTAGCTTTAATGTTTTTAATTTGTTAAGGAAATAAATATAACTCAATAAAGTCAGAAACATTTAAAAACGGTTAAATTAATGAATTTAACAGTTGGCAATGGTCTACCCTCAGCTTTGACAGGCCTTCAAGGATGGTTTTTGGATCAGGACTTCTGCACCACAGTATCAAATATTGCTAAATGACTCAAAACTTTGAATATTTTAATTTATATCTCAAGATGACCTCAAAATAAATATTTTAATACAAATGTTATAAAATCTAATGCAAGTTAATTAAAAAAATGAATGATATGTAAATAATTATACAACAGATAATACATTATAATAATAATCAGTTTTTCTGAAAATTGTAACAGAAGGAGCTGATACACAATTCAAGAAAAAAATATTTTGCTTGGCACTTTATTATCCAAAGTTTATTTGTTTTGCAAAAACTTTGGCTGGTAAGAGTAAGAAATATAGCTTTAAATGCTAAAGATTTACCCCTGAGAATTTATTTCCTTTCAGTAAATGCCTCAAGGGCCTGTTCCACTTGGGCGTAATTTGCACATCACGCAGATGGCGCGCGAAGATTTTATACATCCCAAAATCGTGGGGCACCGCGCGCGACCGCACGTCACTGCCTACGTCACCACACACATGTCGTGACACGAAAATGTGGACGCGTAAATTCCGCGCATATGACGCCCAAGTGGGACAGGCCCTTAACTCATTGTATTGTACGTAATCTCTAAATTTTTTTTATCCTTTTGCTTCAATGAAACTGAAATTTGGAGATAGACTGCATTGTACAACTGCCATAGACTGGGGATAATTTTATTAAAATCAAAATCTGCGGGTAATTACCAGTTCATATCAACTTCATCATCGTCTGTCCATAGGAATCTATGGTTTTCTTTTATAACATCCTGATCCGTTTTATCATTCACTCTGCCAACAAAAATGTTCATTGGACTCAGCAATCATGGAGTCTTAAAACACAAACATAAAATACATCACAAACTTCAAAAATAGTACTACTAATAAATCAGGGCTACAAGTGTTTGATTTGGATCAGCAAAATAAGGGAAATGATTAATTTGTTAGGAAGCATGTCAAAGGGAGCCCAGCAGGTTTTCTGGCATTCTAACAAACGTTTTGATTATATTGCAGCCAGAAATTAGTTCAACGGTAATATCAACTAGCTTCAAATGTTGAAGTTTACATTTACATAATCTTTTTTTTTGCTACAAAGTAATGGCAGGATTCACCTAGAACACTTTTCTTCATTGGACAATATTGATGCCAAGATGAAGCAACCCAAAAAGGCACCCTGGTAGAGTTGCTGCCTTACAGCACCAGAGACCTGGGCTCAATCCTGGCTACGGGAGCTGTCTGTATGCAGTTTGTACGTTCTCCCCGTGACCTGCGCGGGTTTTCGCCGAGAACTTTAGTTTCCTCCCACACTCCAAAGACGTACAGGTTTGTAGGTTAATTGGCTTGGTGTAAATGTACAAATTGTCCCTGGTTTAGAATAGTGTTAATTTGTGGGAATTGCTGGTCGGTGTGGACTCAGTGGGCTGAAGGGCCTGCATCAGCGGTGTATCTCTTATCTAAATTAAAGCCTAAACCGTAGACTATTTTGGAGAGATTTTTACTTCAGAATTTTTAAGAGATGGACACAATAACAATCTGATATCTTCTTAGGAAATCTCATACTGCTTTGATCATTTACAAACTTATGCTACTATCAAATAATCTGCTTTGATCCTCTATCAGACTAGTTCTTCTCACGGTTGACAAACGGTTATATTTGTCACTCCACCGATTTTCATTTTGAGTTTTGTTGCAGTAAAAAATCTCTAGTCCGTATGGACTCTGTGGGCTAAAGAACCCGTTTCCATGCTGTATCTCTGAACTAATGACTAATGGACAATTGTTGGGATAGGAGTCTAAGGAGGGATACAGAGGGGGTTAAGGCACAACCTACAGGCAGTCACCAGTCACAAAAGAATTCAGCTTCTGAGAACTGTTCATAAGTCGCACATGATCAAAAAAAGTGTATGGAGGAGGGTCACAGAAATGAATGGGACAGGAGAGCAGCAGGCATTAGAAGAGCGGCCACCAGTCAGCCTCACTAACTTAGTGAGTGAGTGCACATGGGTCTGCTCGATGCTTAGAACTCCGCTTGGTTCAACCTAAGCTCCCCACTGTCACGACTCGGGAAGAGAAAGCAGGCGCAAATGCCCCATTCCCACATAGCAGAAAATGCCTGCAGCTCCGCAGCAAATGACAAAACCCCCCTCCAGCCACCATATCCCACACAATCATTTGTATGTATGGGCTATCCAGACATCGGGTATTTGTAGCACTGGGTGTAACTTTAACCATGAATGAATAGTGAATCTAACAGATAAATTAAATGCTCTACTCCTATGCCTACTATTATGAAAATACATGTTGCTCTATTTCTTTATAGGTCAGTTATTATGGGTGTAAAGTTATATATAATAATTTATGTTAATTCAGATTTCAATTAAGCATCACTTTGATCTTTACGAAGGCAAATATTTATTCTAGACTTGGTACTGTTTGCAAAACAAACATGTCAATGTTATCAGCAGAACATGCATTGAAATCAACCATTATCTACAAAAATGAATTATTAAACATTTATTTTTGAATACTTACGTTGATCTCTTTAAATCATCTTTGGATCCACCGTAATAAAGCAAATAATCATTGATGTACTTCTTGTGCCGTTCATACTTCACCAAGTTAAGTATTTTCTGCAGATGGCAGCACCGCCACAAATATAACTTCGACAACACAGTAACTGGAGCTTGACTTAGAAGTGAGAGTGGCACCACTAACCCAAGGCAGTCACTTCATTCAAGTGAACACCTGATTTTGTTAGGTGTTTAAGAAAGAACTGCAGATGCTGAAAAAATCGAAGGTAGACAAAAATGCTGCAGAAACTCAGCGGGTGAGGCAGCACCTATGGGGCGAAGGAATAGGTGACATTTCAGGTCGAGACTCTTCTTCAGACTGATGTGGAGGTGGGGTGAAAGGAAGAGGCAGAGACAGTAGGCTGTGGGAGAGCTGGGAAGGGGAGGGGAAGGAGGGAGAAAGCAAGGACTACCTGAAATTGGAGAAGTCAATGTTCATACCGCTGGGGTGTAAACTGCCCAAGCAAAATATGAGGTGCTGCTCCTCCAATTTGCAGTGGGACTCACTCTGGTCATGGAGGAGGCCCAGGACAGAAAGGTCGGATTCGGAATAGGAGGGGGAAGTGGCCCTCTTGTCACTTTGTCCTCACCTTCCACCCCACCAGCCGTCACATACAATAGATAATCCTCCAACATTTTCGCCACTTCCAACGGGATCCCACCACTGGCCACATCTTCCCATCTCCTCCCCTTTCGGCTTTCCGCAGAGACCGCTCCCTCCATAATTCCCTGGTCAACTTGTCCCTTCTCACCAAAACTGCCCCCTTCCCTGGTACTTTCCCTTGCAATCGCAGGAAATGCTACACATGTCACTTTACCTCCCCCCCCCTTGACTCCATCCAAGGACCCAGGCAGTCTTTCCAGGTGAGGCAGAGGTTCACCTGCACCTCCTCTAACCTTATCTATTGCATCCGCTGCTCTAGGTGTCAGCTGCTCTACATTGGTGAGACCAAGCGTAGGCTTGGCGATCACTTTGCCCAACACCTCCGCTCAATTCGCACTAACCAACCTGATCTCCTGGTGGCCCAGCACTTCAACTCCCCCTCCCATTCCGAATCCTACCTTTCTGTCCTGGTCCTCTCCATGGCCAGAGTGAGTCCCCCTATGGAGGAGCAGCACCTCATATTTCGCTTGGGTAGTTTACACCCCAGCGGTATGAACATTGACCTCCAAATTCAGGTAGTCCTTGCTTTCTCCCTCCTTCCCCTCCCCTTCCCAGCTCTCCCACAGCCCACTGTCTCCGCCTCTTCCTTTCTTCTTCCCGCACCCCTCCACCTCAATATAACTTTGATTTTGTTAGGTAGTAATATACACTGCTGAATGAAGTGCCTGCCTTGGTACAGTGGCACCACTATCACTTCTAAGTTTTGAAAATCAAAAAACTGCAGATTCTGGAAATCTAAAGTTTGAACAGAAAATTCAGGAAACATTCAGCAAGTCAGGCTGCATCAGTGGTAAGAGGAACAGAGCCAATGTCTCAGGTTGAATGCTCTTTGTCAGGACTGGCAAAGTTACCAGTTCTGATGAGGAGTCTTTGATCTAGGTATTGGCTCTGCCCACAGATGTGGCCTAACCTGCTGAGTATATCCAGCATTTTCTGTTTTTATTCTGGCTATTGTTTTCTGCAATAGGTTTCTTTCACTCCACTAGTAAATTATTAAGTGTTGTGCATTCAGATGCTTATAGTTGTGAAAGTGGATATTGTGTTGCCAATGTCTGTCCCATATTTCCACGAAACACTCGCATGTTGCAGCTGAAAATCTGGAACTGTTGTTCCATCGTTAGTTCAAAGTCAGAAGAATAATACATTTCCAGCAACGGTTCCAATTTTTTTTTTCCATAACAGCAAATCCAAGGATATGATTCACATCTGTGTTTGAAAAACAACATCTGGATTCTGCAATATTTCAATCCAATTATTAAACCAGTATTCCTTTATCCTGTTCCTTATAATCAAACCCAGGTCTTTGACAAGGTATCTAAGTAACAATCTAAACCTTCATGCAGCGTCACTGTGAGAAGATTGACATTGCAGAGCTTTTTAGCAAATCGAACAAGTTCAAAAGCAGTGAATGAATTGTTCAGACTATGAATCATATTTGAATTATATTGATAAAATTAATATAATGGCCTTAAGATGGAAGATGGAGTTTCTATTTCCGTTCTTCTCACCCCATATCACTGGTAAACTAATGCTCTTTTCTACTATTTATAAAATACCAAATCATGCTGGACCTGACCCTCTGCCTGCAGTACCTGCCCTCTGGCACTCTTCCTCAGATGACGAGTGCTTTTCTCACTAGGCCAGACCACGAGATGTTATCATGTTGGGGTCCTGCGGAGGACCCACCCAGAATCCCCTGACAAGGCAACACTTGGGATGGAGCTTTGGCTTCTGAGATCCAGGGGATTTAAAAACTGTTGAAATTGATAACAATTTAAAACAGAATTAAAAAATAAGTTTGAAAGGCTAGTTAAAAAGCATCCTCATTTGCAGGTAATTGAAACATTTAAATCAGAGTGAAATACATTAAAAACAAAAGGTCCATATTTGTATACTTGGAATTGCCAATGAATAAAGTCTTGGAACCTGGCATTGGATCAGAGAGGCAACCCAGCAAAACTGGGCTTCACTGATAGACTCCATATGGAGTTCAGAGATAGAACAGTAACTGTGCTTGAATCTTTCTTCTCTGTTGCTTCCACGATGAAAAGTGCAACTCCGCATGTCATTTCGCGTCCTCACAAAGTTGAATTGAAAGTTACTTTCTCAGTCTTTGGCAAGGTCATAAAATAGTCAATCTCCACATCTCAGGTGTTTCTCTCAACTGAAAACTTTACAGGTTTAGAAAACTCAAGCATGGGACTATCAACATGTTTTCCCCTTTACAGCCTTGCTGGGATCGCACAATAAATCTTCTATCTTTCACCACTGTTTTATAAAATTCTATAAAATTGTTGAATAATAATGCCATTTTTAATGTTGAGCCAGTCTTAATTATAGTATCTATAGATTAATTACAATTTTAATTATATTTTGAAGAAATATTTTTGATAAACAGCCATGTTGGTAATATGAAAGATCAATATATTTTCTGTTAGTTTGATTTTAAAGGTAAACTTCTTAAGCTGTTTCGCCTTTCACTAGCATGAATTTTGATGTAAAGGATACAGCATCCATAGCGATAAGATGGTAACGCCGATTTCTTGCTTCTTCCCTATTAAAGAAAAGAAAATTTAATGAATTACAGCTAGTATATTTGGATGCAGTATAAATAGCAAAAGAAAGTTTACTTAGTGCAGTTCACATTCTCGTGACAATGTGCTTCAATGACATCCAAAATCCAAAAATCAACAAATTAAATAGGAAGTGTAATCAGTTTTGTAAGCCAATATGTTGGGCAATTTGTGCACTCTAATGCCTCACACACAGCCATTTATATTTGTTCGGTATTACTTATAATGCAAAACCAAGTGCTCCCTGCTTTGTCATAAAGAGCCACAGAATCCTCACGTCCAGCTGCAATAATGCCCATGACCTGAACTCTAAAAACTGTTCTTCACCTTTTGTCCAATAATATTACAACTTAGGAACAGAAGGGCTGCAGTGATTCATGTGACCAAATGATCAAATGTTAGATTTGCACAATCTATTGCAAGGGTTACAAATGTCTGGTAAAGTTTGAATGCTGCATACTTATTTTACTTCGGAGTCACGTGAGTGACTTCGTGAAGACCCCGCCAGGCACGAATGCGCGACATATCGTCGACCGCATGCGAGCGACAGGCAGGGAGGAGCGTTGCTCCTCTACTGCTGGGACCTGCAGGTAAGCAAAAAACTAACCTGCGGTCTTTTTCTTCCAGGTGGCCCTGTCGCAGGGTCTCGAGGCCGCCTCGGATCTGACTGCTGCGGCAGTCAGTGGCGGCTCCAATAGTTGGAGTTGGGAAGCCCGTTGACCCAGCAGGGTCCGGGCTCATACACTCGCCGGTGGAGGACGGCAGAGGCAGCCCGACTCCACACCGCAGCCCGCAGGGGTCTCCACGGGCTGGCGGCACGCAAAGGAGGGGGCTTGCCGGCTCGCCGTCAAAAGTTCTCAACGACAGAGCGGCAGCTCCGACTTTGCACCACAGCCGCGGGGGACACCGCGGGCTGGTGGTGTGCATGTGAGTAGGGCTTGCAGTGGTCGCCATGGGCAGCAGCCCGACTCTACACCGCAGCCCGCAGGGGTCTCTGCGGGTTGCTGACATTCAGGAAGGAGCAGGCTTGCAAGCAAAGGCAGCCTGACTCCACACTACAGCTGCAGGGATTCTGTGGCCTGTCTACATTAAAGTGCCCTGCTACTCCAGGGTATGCATTGTCTTCAAGAAGTTGAGACTGCCAGCACATAAAAGTTATTAAAGCATGAGAGGCTGGTCACCATACTTCTGAAAGACCCTCAGGTAAGATACTAACCTTGAATAGCTAAGCGTCTGTATTAGAGTTTGCTTCCAGATGGATGGAGACCAGAATGAAGGCAGCGATGCAGGTCTCCAAGGGCCGTGCGACTTCAGATGGGAATCAGCGGCCACCATTCCAGAAGAACGCGGAGTTCGGGGAGCCCTGCGCAGCCAGGACCCGTCTCTCCACCACGGCTGACCATGGGGCCGCAAAATGGTGGAGCACCGCGCGGGAGCAGGGTAGGCAAGACCTGGACTCCCTACCACTGTCACCTAAGCATAGTGACAGTGGGGCAAAGGTGCATAAACATGTGACCCGCTCGGCGGCTTGTTTGTCTCCCCTACTATGCAGGTACCAGAGCAAGGGGAGAGCTGCGCACAGGTCATGCCCCACTGCAGCGGGAGGCATCGACATACCACCGGGGGTAACCTGCTAGATTGCGGGCCGGTGATGGATCTGCTGGAAGTCGGGGAGCCCTGCAAGAGCAGGAGGTACCGGTGTTCCACCGGAACAGGCTGCCGGAGAGCAGACCGTTGGCAGCAGTTTACGGCTAGGCATCCCCGTTGCTACGGGTAAAGCCGGCTATGCGCCATCACGGATCCGTGTGGTTAAGGGTGACGGTAAGCCTGCACGGACAGCGGAGCCGGTAATGGGGACCGGTACCGATTCCTTCCCTCTGCCTTCCCACCAGGCAGAGGTGCCGCTTAGGTCCGAACGACGGCGGACTAGCGGTATGTCCGTGCAGGAGTCGTACAGCCTGCAGGAGCAGGAGGTACCGGCATTGCACCGGAACAGGCTGCCGGAGCGCAGACCGGTGGCAGCAGAATACGGTTAGGCGATCCCGTTGCTGCGGGTAAAGCCAGCCAAGCGCCGTCACAGACCCCTGGGGGTGAGAGTGACGGTGTGCCTGCACGGACCAAGGAGCCGGTATTGGGGACCGGTTCCGACTCCTTTCCTCTGCCTGCTTGTCAGGTAGAGAGGCCGCTATGGTCCGAGAGACACCGGGCTAGCGGGTTGTCCGTGCGGAAGTCGTTCAGCCCTGCAGGAGCGGGTGCTGACGAGTACCTGTCAGCCACTTCGTTGAGGTGTGACCTACTGGCAGAAGCCCCAGCGACTCATCAGGGCCTGGGGAAGTCGACCTGTTGTCCGTGAGTAGCGGCAGCGGTCGCAAGGCCAGGATGGAGCTAATGGTGGAGCAACTATATCAGCGGGACCTGGATCGGCAAGAGCAGGAGTCTCAGCAGTCTGGGAGTCGGATCATGCCGCCACCTTCAATCTCACCTTCGTCCATCGGCAGTGCTAGGAGACAACAGTTGGCCGATTTGACGAAGAAGCGGCAGCAGAAGATCCCACTGCTCTCGATCCAGAAGAAATTGGAGGTAGTGTCGAAATTCCGAAACCTGTATTTCAGGGGAACCGCTGCACTCTACATTGGCAGTAAGTATTAATTTCTTGACAACACACCAGTTCCAAGACCAGGTGCTTTCAGAAACCATGGAGAAGTACAAGGATCCTGGAAACTGTGTTACCCTGAACGTCCCGAGGGTCAACTCAGCCATCTGAGGGAACATCAGTTCCAATGCGAGGGCACAAGAGGTTAAGAGGCAGGAAATTCTGAAGCTGTTGACGTCGGGCATCACGGCGCTCGTTAGGACCCTCGATGGGGCAGGTGTATCCGCAGAGCAGCAGGATGCTCTAGCCCTCCTGTGTAGCACACTTCGGGAAACTGTTTTAGTCAGAGCTCCATCCGGCCCGACATTAACCCTGAATTCGCTGGGTTGGGTCGTACCTCCACCACACCACCAAGACAGCTGTTTGGGGAGGACCTGCGAAGAACTTGATGAGGAAGCCAAAAGGGGCTGATGAAACCACCAGCATCGGCAAGGGTGCAGAAGACAGCCTTATCCTTCCTCCAAACCTCAGGGCCATCAAGAACACATCCGCACCAGCTCCCCAACAGCAGAAGCCTTGTTAGGGCAGAGCCAGCATAGACTACCTCACCACACACCAGCTGCAGGAACAGGGATTTACTGAGGCGATCGAGCGGCACCCAGCATAGACGGAATACCAGAAACCACAACGTCAGGCCCGCCGGTAACCATGGAGGTAAGGGGGTCTGGTTCTCTTGGAAGTGCTGCATGCATAACCTCACAAGTAGGAGAGAGGTTACATACATTCTGGGGCTCTGTTTGTCACTATCCAGGGAACAGAGCAATAGACATAATGGACGCATGTAACAGCCTTGCTTGCGCCAGGGAACCGACTTTAGACATGCTGCTAAGCTATTGGTAAATTGGAGCTACATTCCAGCCACATAATTGGGCCGTTACGCTATCAAAGCTTGGGTGAAAAAGCAAAATCTCTGCATTTAAAGCGAATGCTGGACAATTACGAGCTTATGCAGCTGCCAATCGAAGCATAATTGAGGTACAATGGTGGATTAGCAATGGTTGTGATTTGCATGAGTCTACTTCTCTTCAATTACAAGGAATAAACTGTTTAGAAACGCTGGGATCATGTCAAGGGCTGCGCGTTAATGCACTAATCTGCAGCATACGTATGTTCGTCTTCAAAATAATACCACTGAGATAGCATATTAAACCTTATGGGGGTGTCAAGTTAATATCTTGGGATGAATTGGAAACATTAATTTGGCTCTGGTGGATTGAAAGAAATTTGGGTTCAGCTATGTACCTTCTGGATAAGCTCAATATAGTGGCGGACACCAGGTCACAAGTATTAATAACGACATCAAGTAGATTGAACCTCCAAATATCTGCTAAAATTATAGCCTAATATGGAATACCAGATATCAACCTCTTTGCGTCCAGGTTGAGCCATTGGATACCAACATACGTCTCTTGAGAACCAGATCCTGGGGCAGTGGCGATGGACGCGTTTTCACTACATTGGGGGGAAATGTGGGTTTTCTATGCTTTCCCCATTCTGCTTCATCAGACAGGTGCTGCAGGATACGCAACCAGGCTCTGCAACATAAAGGACCATGGACGTCAAACAGCATCGTGCAGAGAGAGTCCAGTAGGAAGCAGTACCTCGCCTACATAAGGATATGGGAGGTTTCTGTAGTCGGACCTAGACCATCTACATATCTGCTATACTCTCCAAGGTGCTGGAATACTCATGGGTCGTCATTATGATGAGTCCCTCAGTTACAGTGCTGTATACCGTGCCAGGAGTGCATTGTCATCCTATCGCTAGATTGGAGTGGGATCTCACCAGCTGGTGTCCAAACTATGAGGGGTATGGTCTATCCATCCCTCCCCGAAATCCCTCATCGTAACTCCTCATAAAATAAAGATCAAACTTCAAACTGGTAAGTTCTTGTTTAATCTTACTATTAAATGCTCTTTTAGTTAGTTTGTTGAAGGCAAAAGCAGTTTTTTTCAAATTCAAATAATTTGCTACATAGATACATAGACAATAGGTGCAGGAGTAGGCCTTTCGGCCCTTTGAGCCAGCACCACCATTCAATGTGATCATGGCTGATCATCCATAATCAGTACCCTGTTCCTGCCTTCTCCCCATATCCCTTGATTCCGCTAGGCCTAAGAACTCTTTCTAACTCTCTTTTGAATGTATCCAGTGAATCGGCCCCCACAGCCTTCTGAAGCAGACAATTCCACAAATTCACAACTCTGCGTGAAAACGTTTTTCCTCATCTTAGTTCTAAATGGCCTACCCCTTATTCTTAAACTGTGGCCCCTGGTTCTGGACTCCCCCAACATCGGGAACATGTTTGGCGAGACCAAGCGCAGGCTCGGCTATCGTTTCGCTGAACACCGCCGCTCAGTCTGTCTTAACCAAGCACTTCGACTCCCCCTCCCATTCCCAATCTGATCTTTCTGTCAAATTGGAGTAACAGCACTTCATATTTTGCTTGGGTAATTTACACCCCAGTGGAATGAACATTGACTTCTCTAACTTCAGGTAGCCCTTGCTCTCTCTCTACATTCCCCCCCTTTCCAATTCTCCCACTGGTCCCACTGTCTCTGTCTACATTTTTTCTTTGTCCTACCCTCTCTGCTGACATCAGTCTGAAGAAGGGTATCAACCCGAAATGTCGCCCATTCCTTCTCTCCATAGATGCTGCCTCATTCGCTGAGTTTCTCCAGCATTATGTGTCTACCCGTAATAATTTTATATATTTCTATAAGATCCCCTCTCATCCTTCTAAATTCCAGTGAATACAAGCCCAGTCGCTCCATTCTTTCAACATATGACAGTCCTGCCACCCCGGGAATTAACCTTGTGAACCTACGCCCTCAATAGCAAGAATGTCCTTCCTCAAATTAGACCACAACTGCACACAATACTCCAGGTGTGGTCTCACCAGGGCCCTGTACAACTGCAGAAGAACTTCTTTGCTCCTTTACTCAACTCCTCTCGTTATGAAGGCCAACATGCCATTAGCTTTCTTCACTGCCTGCTGTACCTGCATGCTTACTTTCAGGGACTGATGTGCAAGGACATCCTGTTCTTTCCATCAAAGTGGATAACCTCACATTTATCTACATTATACTGCATTTGCCATGCATCTGCTCACGCACCCAACCTGTCCAAGTCAACCTGCATCCTCATAGCACCTCTACACTGATCACACTGCCACCCAACTTTTTGTCATCTGCAAATTTGCTAAAGTTATTTTTAATTCCTTCATCTAAATCATTAATGTATATTGTAAATAGCTGCGGTACCACCACCGAGTTTGCAGCACCGCACTAGTCACTGCCTGCCATTCTGAAAGGGACCCGTTAATCCCTACTCTTTGTTTCCTGTCTGCCAACCAATTTTCTATCCATGTCAATACACTACCCCCAATACCATGTGATCTAATTGTCCCCACTAATCTCCTGTGTGGGACCTTATCAAAGGCTTTCTGAAAGTCAAGGTACACTACATCCACTGGCTCTCCCTTGTCCATTTTACTTGTTACATCCTCAAAAAATTGCAGAAGATTAGTCAAACATGATTTCCCCTTCATAAATCCAGGCTGATTTGGATCGATTCTGTTACTGCTATCCAAATGTGCTGCTATTACATCTTTAATAATTGACTCCAGAATCTTCCCCAGCACCGATTTTCAGGCTAACTCGTCTATAATTCCCTGCTTTCCCTCTCCCTCCTTTCCTAAAAAGTGTTGAAGCAAAAACATGAATTAAAAATGTACTTTTTGTCAGAATTCTCAACAAAAGTTTTACCTGTCGCATTCGTTAGCTGCAAGTTGCTTGTGGGGTAATTGGGTGTATTTCTCCTTTTGGAACGGCTTTTTAAATGCTGCAGCATCATTTCTTGTCCTGGAATTGAAACTGCATACATGTTAAACTATTTAGTACATCACAATGTTTAGCAAAAAAACAGTGGCAATAAAATCAATAAATTAAAATCAAAACTATCAATACTAAACAAATGGTACAAATTACCATTAATATTTGAGCTGTACCTTAAGAGAAAACCATCACGACTAATTTATTCATATTTATTTATACCCTTAAAAGTGTTAAATGAAAAATGTATTGCTTAAAAACACTCTTTTCTATTGGACCATTAGGAGAAACAAACTCTAAGGTCTTAAACAGACTGGATGGCACATGAATGAGGAAGACATTGAGAGATATGGATTTAATATAAGGCCGGTGGTGTAAGTAGAGAAAGGCATGATGATTGGCATAGACACGGTGGGCCAAAGATCTGTTCTATGCTGTACTACTCTGACTTTAATATAAAATAAGCTGCCAAAATTTGCCCAATAACATTTCTTGAAGTACATTGGGATATTTAGCTATCTGATAAGCACTTTATGCACAGAGCAGATGCAACATAAATATTGTCAAATTGAAAGTACTAATCACTCTATTTTCAGATTCCAACTCTGTACCATAATACTCTTAACCTTCATAAATATTCACTTGCCTCGTCACCTCCTCCCCCCACTAACATACCGAAGAGATTTATCTTCCATCTCTCTTCTCATCTTGAATAGTATAAGCGAGTTTGGTATCTTGATGAACGCAAGGAATCATGGGATTTGTCAAAGGTCATCCGGGATTTAAAAAACTGAACGCAGGGCTGTATTAACTGCGAGTACACTTTCGGTCTGAGTTTTTGTCTTCTTTGAATCTTATATTGGTTATGGCTGACCCAAATTACGACGATATGACACTGGATGAATTTCTCCAATGGAAAGTCGAAGCTTTGAAGCATTTTTTAGCGGACAGGGGGGTGAAAAAGACCGGACGATAAGACAAACTTGCTGCTCTTGCATACGCTGCATTGTACATGAAGAAGCCAGTGCTACCGACTGCCGGTGAAGAAAAACATCGTCATGCTGATCAATACAAGGAACTCTTGAAATGTGGAGAAAAAAAATCTTCCTGATCCCATGAGTGAACTGAAAGATGAGTGGCTTGGAGAGTCTAAAGGACTAAACTGCTAGCCTCCCACATCCATCGTAGAGCTGTCAAATCATCTTGCCAGTTATGATGAGGCTAACCAGCCAGTTACTTCACTGAAGCCTCGCCTGCTTAGCAACTACAAAGAAGGCAAGGCCTATAGCTATTTTGATGCTAGACGGATGAAAGAAGTTTTCTTTCATCCCATATCTGATGATTCAGCAATGTGTTTTTTGAAAGCATACTGTACACCTTCTGAAAGAGCACCCCAAACCCACCATAAGCCATGGGTGTGCATCGAGAAGTCATCTGGGATTATTCACTCTGCTTACTGCAGCTGTTGCCGGGTAAATTGCAAAAATGACTTCTTCATTCACTGGTGGTAAAGTCATTTTATTTGTAGTGCCATGTTGGTGTATTGCGTGCATCACATCTACCATTTCACTTTCAAATTTTCCATTATCTTTCAGGCTCTGTTCAACCTGTAATCATGTGGCTGCTATTCTCTTCAAACGTGACTATGCTTATCAAAGAGGATGGACAGCTAAAGAGTGTACCTCGCGACCATGTATGTGGAACCTTTTATGGGGTGGAGCGACCGTGAATGAAATGCTATAAGGAAAACGCATTTGCGACATGGACTGGCGGAAGCCTAACTACAGAAAAGGAGGTGCATGCATGTAGTTCATTAATACAAATATTTTCTGTTTTAAAGGTTAATGCTCTTTCAAAGTACTTATGAAGATGGTGCAAATATTTGTTTAACTTTATAATGCTAATGATACCAGATAGAGAACTTGATATTTTGTTGTTTCATTCTCGTTTCATTACCCTGGAAAGTAAACCAAATATTCTGATTACTTTTTCAGTCCCATTTTTTAATCAAGTGTAATGTTATATTGCTGATGTCAACATTAAAGTATTGGAAGTTTGAGAAATGTCTGTACATGTATGTATGTTGCTGTAGTTTGTAAAATGATCGTAAAAATGTTATTGTTAAAGTGTTATCGTTTTCTTTTACTCATAGGGTCTCAGGAAACGATCATCCCTCCGTTGTGCCAGCCAACAAGGAAATCTGCACCCCCCCCATATTGCTGGAATTATCAATGCTCTATTTACAACAATGACAAAGTCAAGTGTTGCTCAGTAATTGACATCAAAGCCTTCGCCCTAGTACGCTGTTCAGGAGGACTTCAATGTCACGGGCACCATCGAAGTGGAGATGTCTGAACATAATCCGCTATTGCTACCAAAACTGGCTGCAGAGTGCACTTCCATTGATGTGTTCTTACACAAGCTGACTGCATACACTCAGGGAGAAGCAACATTGCTCCAAGAATCTACAATCGACCAAAGCAATAACCTTATGTGGCACGAACAACGTAAAGGACGCATCACAGGGTCAAATATTCATGGCGTCTAGTGCATGGACGGCAGCACGAAGATGAAGCGAGAGCCATGTTTGTGCAAGCAATAACGGACATGAAGATGTAACAGTCAAAGAATGTGGGCTGTTTGTCTGTAGAGACAAACCCTTCATGGGCTCAAGCTCGGATGGTATTGTGACATGCACCCGTTGTGGCATTGGGCCCTTGGAAATCAAGTGTCCTATAAGTGCATATGGCCAAGAGCCAACTGCAGATAATTTGAAGTGCTTGTATCAATGCGATAATGGGCAGATGAAGCTCAAGACACATGCGTACTACACACAAGTACAAATGGAAATAGCTAAGACGTCGAGTAAGTGGTCCGACTTTTTTAGTTTCAAGTTCAAGATTCAAGTTTACACTTATTGTCACTCACCAATTGGTACAGTGAAATTTGAGTTACCTTACGGCCATACAAATAAAAAAAAGAGCACAACACATGATAGAATTTAACATGAACATCGCCACACAGCGGAATCAACGTTTCCCACTGAGAGGGAAGGCAATAAAGTTTAGTCATCTTCCTCTTTGTTCACCCGTAGTTGGGGCCTTTGAACCCCCCGTAGTCGCCGCTACGGCGGCCCCAATGTTCAGGCCCTCTTGCCAGGATGATCGGAACTCCGACGTCGGAACGAAAGAACATTCTCAGCAGCTTGGAGTTACCGAATCGGCCACGTCATGAAGCCTACAGGCCGAGCTGGGCAGAGATTCAACACTTGCGGCCTTCGGCAAAGGAATCCCAGGACTCCACGATGTTAAAGTCAGCACAGCCCGCCCCTAGAAGCTCCGCAAACACAGTTTCACAATGTCAAAGCAGCAGCACCAACACTCTGGAGCTTCAATACGGTAAGGCATCGCCCGCACCGCGATGGTAAATCAGTACTGCGCCACTGCTGAAGCTATGGTCGGTCTCCGGCAGGAAAGGCCGCGCCAATCCAGATGGTAGGCTGCAGGGGAAGGGCAAAGACACGACTCGGAGAAGTCACATCGTCGACCAGGAAGTGACTGAGAAATGGTTTCCCCCTTTCCGTCCCCACCTCCCCCACATAAAAAGACTAAAAACCCGCCGAAAACATACTTTTAAACAGACTAAAAATAACAAAAAGCCGAAAAAACAGACAGACTGTAGGTAGAGGCTGCCATCACACGGCGCCGCTGGTGGCGACAGTTCACCGCACGGAGTGGGTCGAGTTTGATAGCGAAATGTGGAGTGAGATAATAGAATCTGCATCATGGTTCTTCATCAATCACTCACTCCCCTTGCTCCTGAACTGGTTGCAGGCACATAAATACAATACATCAGCCACAACTGAGAAAAGTATTAAGAGATGAGTTAACTTGATGTTTCTGGTATATACCATACATTTTAATTTTGTTTACTTGAAACAAAGTCAATTTAATTTTGTAGTTTTGAGATGCAACTCGACTAAGTACTATGCATATGTGTGACTACTTCTAAACATATACATGTAACTTAATGGCTAATGTACACTGAAAATGGTTGATAAATGATTAAATTGAATGAAATAAATTAAGAGTTGTATGAACATCTGCACAGTTACTGATTGAGTTCTGGATTTCAGTTCATATCAAATCTGGTTGAACATAAAGTTGAACTTCTGATCAGCGAGAAACAACACCAACAACCCAAGGCGCAGCTTCATCAACACGAGTTCCATTGTATCCTTGATGCTGAGTTTTGATCTTGGTCCAGACTTCTTTGGTGATTGTTTAAATGTTCTTGGTACTTTAGTACAGGCCAATTTTGTTCTTCCCCTCCCAATATCGCATTTTCATTGCTTTATGCTTCACATACTCGCATAGGTTGTCTAAGTCTTCCTTCGAAGAAAGCCCTGTCAATCTTCTCACAGTTTTGTTGGTCTTGATATTGCTACAAAAACGTTTTTTAGCTGCAGCATTCTTCAGTTTGGTTTCAATTCTTCTACATTGCCTTCCAACATTTCAACTTTGTTGGTCAGTTTGTTTATTTCCATCTGTTTTTGGATGCATCCCATGCAATGACAGTTCTCTTGACAGCTGCATTTGTGCACATAAGCATAATCTACAGCAAAAGCTCGTAAACGCCTGTTATCTGCTCCATCGTCAACATGTTGGTCAACATTGGTTTGCGTTGCTGTCGCCGACTTTCTCCTTTTATTCAAGGGTTTTCCATCTCTGTGAGGGAGTGCACGTGGGGACCTTGGGGAGTTCGATAACAAATAACCAAGATTCAGGACCGGGTCTGGATTGAGCGTTGTTGGCTCCGTGTCCACAAAGTGCTTAGAGCACACGTGGACAATTCTTGCCTTCCTCGTCCTTTCGGTTGACCAGTTTGGTCCAACACAACTGGGCTGCTCCATCCGTCTTCTCTGTCAGAAATGGGTAGAGTTTGAAGGGAGGTGGACAGAAACAGTTTCCCGTTGCAAATTTACGGTTGTGGCTGTCACACACATTCTGCATCCACTTATTCAGGTGATACGTGCTGCTCCCACAGCCCAAAATTGCACAAATGCGCATGGCTTTGCCCAGTAATGTATAAAACAAAATAAACAACAAAGTCAATTAAACGTTATTTCAAATAGGGTTGTATAAGCATGTCCATTACATACCAGTACAAGTTACAATGCAAAAGAAAATGGTGCAAGTATAGTGAACACATTTATAAGATCTCAAGATTATAACAGAAAATTGGAATGTCAAATCTGTACATAACTAAAACTCTAATCTTGTGCTCCTCTGGTTTGCGTGGTTTTTCTATTTGCGCAAAAACGGTACACGATAGCGCTACGATTTTTCGCCACCTTACTCACCATTTTACTGTGCTGCAAGTGCAACAAGTTTTGTTCCAATCAATGGTATATTTAAAAAGTTATTAAGGGTTAAAAATCTTAAGAACCGCGAATGCGCAGATTGGTCTCTTGTGTCAGTCAGCGCCATGCAGATTGGTCTCCTCTCCTGTCAGTCACTGCCACGACCGTGACGGCGACGCCCCTTCCTGCACTGCGGCCTCTCCCGCCTCACTCACAAACTCCTCTCTCCCCTCCTTGCAGTAACTTGTCTACCGTCTCCCCCGCCAACGGCGATGGCCGCGGGGGGGGGGGGGGGTCAGTGGAGATTCTGAGGAGGTGAGGAGGGAGAGTGGGGGGATAGAGGGAGAGGAGGGGGTAGGGAAGGAGAGCGGGGGAAATGGGGGAGGTGAGGAGGGAGCGTGGGGAGGAGGTGGAATAGATTGAGAGGATGGGGAGTGTGGGATGTAGGGAGTGTGGAATAGAGGGAGAGGAGGGCAGTGAGGGAGGTCAGGAGGGATAGTGGAGGTGAGGATTGGAGGATAGAGGGATAGGAGGGGGGTAGGGAGGAGAGAGGAGTTATGGAGGGAGAGAGGGAGCGAATGAGGGTAGGAGAAAGGAGAGGGAGGGAGTGGTGAGCGAGGGATCGGGAGAGGGGAGGAGGAGAGGGGAAAGAGAGAGAATGAAGAGGAGGGGAGGGAGTGCTGGGGGATGAGGGGAAATGAACCACGCCTGTGCAGTTGGGGGCTGTGGGTGGGTGGTGGAATATCGCATTGGGGGAACGGGTTGCGTTTGTGGGACGGGTGAGTGGTGGAATATTGCGTTGGGGGAGCAGACCAAATGTGTCTGCACATAGTCTAGTACTGATCAAAATTATCCAATGTAATGGGAATCAGAAGAGACATGATAAGTCAGGAGACTCGTGACTAAGTTTTGTTCTACACAACTTTACCTACACATGTACCTGTACATGTAGAACTCATTCAGAAGCCAACAAACGTGCATACAGCCCGTGGCCGTGGACTGGTATAGTAAGAGGTGAAAACCCCACAAATACTTTTCATATTATCTATTGATAGTTTTAGAAATCATACATTTCATTTCATTCTCCCCCCCCAAAACAAAAACAATTAAAAATGGTTGTTATTCATGATCTCGCTCACTCACCGAAGCCTAAAGCAATAAAACCACCAAAATCATCGTAGTTTTGTACAAATGAACCATAAATACACCTAGTTAATAGTTTTGAAAGCAGTATTTTCATACCTTGAAGAAGCAAAACTGGAAAATATGTTTGAAGCGCAGGTCCATACACATAGTGGCTCAGTTGGCGAGAATGTTTATCCCAAATGACCCATGACCTGAGCATGCGCAATTGTAATACCAAACTCGCTTATTGCCATTTCTTTTTATTCCCCAAACCCAAGGCATGGTTCAAAATAATCATCCTACACACATTCACATCACTCTTTTTCATCCTTCTACCCTTGTTTTCTGATATTATTATGCTCTTTATTGCTTTCTTTCAATTTCTTTAATTTCTTTCAATATAGGTAGAAATTTATCTTCTTGCTTTTTGGCGGAAAGGATATAAACTACCTTAGATAACTTTAGGTAACCTGCAGATGACCTGATTATAAGTCAAACTTTTAATTTGAAATTGTATCTCAAATTAAAGTATTTGTTTGCTCATAATTAAAATAACCAAAAAATAAACAGTTCCAGAAGACGTATTTCTTACACTGTGATGTTTTGGACAAAGGGCAAATAAACCTTACCTTTGACTTTTACAGTTAGATGTCTCTGCTTCATGATCATCCTCACTGAATTCTGAATCATAACCACGCTCCTGTGGACAAAAGGAAATAATAACTATAGAATAAACATGTCCATCTAACTTAAGGACTTTAATTTTTTATTGATCATGTACTTAAGATTTAGAGATATATTTCAGAATAATTAAAACATACTGCATAGTCCATACTGAGCAAAAATTGAAGTTTTTTTTATTGATCCCGCTTTCGTTCTCACAGTTCATAGTACTGCACATTCCTGCTCTTTGTGTGTATGAAGAAACTGCAGATGCTGGTTTCAACCGAAGATAGACACCACAAGCTGGAGTAACTCAGCGGGTCAGACAGCATCTCTGGAGAAAAGGAATTGGTGATGTTTCAGGTCGAGATCCTTCTTCAGAAACGTCACCTATTTGTTTTCTCCAGATATACTGTCTGACATGCTGAGTTACTACAGCTTTTTGTCTCCATCCTGCTCTTCATGTGCTCATCAGCCTGCCCATGACTAAGAAACAAGGTGCAGATGACAAGACAATAAAAAGAACATGGCGTTAAGTGGCCATTCACCAACTGATCATGCCATTAACCATGATTGTAAAAGAGTATCAAAAGTATTTATGGGAGATAGAACACATCCAATAAAACTATCCCGGGTGTCTGTCTGAAGAAGGATTTCGAACCGAAATGTCGCCTATTCCTTCTCTCCATAGATGCTGCCTCACCCACTGAGTTTCTCCAGCAGGTTTTGTCTACCTTCGATTTTTCCAGCATCTGTAGTTCTTTCTTAAACAACCGGATGGTTTTCTTGTATGTTGTAAATTTGAATCATGTTATGAGACAGAAAACTTATAAAATATTATTTCTGCAGTTTCTGTTCAGCTTGTTTCTGACTACTATATACGTGTCACCAAAGGCGCAGGTCAAAAATGACCTAGAGGTTAGAAGTCCATGCACCTGACCTTCCAGGCTCGCTGCTGGACTCATCTTTACACAAGGGCTGTTTGACATATAAACAATCAACTGATTCATTTTAACATAGAAACATAGAAAATAGGTGCAGGAGTAGGCCATTCGGCCCTTCGAGCCTGCACCGCCATTCAATGTGATCATGGCTGATCATCCAACTCAGTATCCCGTACCTGCCTTCTCTCCATACCCCCTGATCCCTTTAGCCACAAGTGCCACATCTAACGCCCTCTTAAATATAGCCAATGAACTGGCCTCAACTACCTTCTGTGGCAGAGAATTCCAGAGACTCACCACTCTCTGTGTAAAGAATGTTTTCCTCATTTCGGTCCTAAAGGAATTCCCCCTTATCCTTAGACTGTGACCCCTTGTTCTGGACTCCCCCAACATCGGGAACAATCTTCCAGCATCTAGCTTGTCCAACCCCTTAAGAATTTTGTAGGTTTCTATAAGATCCCCCCTCAATCTTCTAAATTCCATCGAGTACAAACCGAGTCTATCCAATCTTTCCTCATATGAAAGTCCTGACATCCCAGGAATCAGTCTGGTGAATCTTCTCTGTACCCCCTCTATGGCAAGGATGTCTTTCCTCAGATTTGGAGACCAAAACTGTACGCAGTACTCCAGGTGTGGCCTCACCAAAACCCTGTACAACTGCAGTAGAACCTCCCTGCTCCTATACTCAAATCCTTTCGCTATGAATGCTAACATACCATTTGTGTTTCAACACAACCATTTTGTGTTGAAAATGTTCATGTAGGTGTTTTACTTATTTTACCATACTTTCTTCCCAGTATTTCACAGTACTTAATTAAATGTTTTACATTTTACTTATAAATATTTAAATCATTTTGATTTTTTTTAATTATTCTGATAATCAGATATTAATTACAAAGCCTTTGACAGGAGCCAGTTTCAAAGGTAGATTGGGGACTGGACCTTAGTAGGAATATAGAGCCAGGCCAGTTCGTATCTTGGAACCAGCTCTATTCATGGAATGAATCTAGGGTGTCAAGAGACAGTTCAATGAACTCTCTGCATTTGAAAAAGTAAATTCAGGCAGGTGGGATAATCAAGTTTAGGCAGAGGGCTCAGTCCAGTATATTTAACCGTACTATAAACTCAAACAAATTGATTAAATAGAAATAGAGCATGTAAAGTGAAGCTGAAGAAGGGTTTCGACCCGAAACGTTGCCTATTTCCTTCATTCCATAGATGTTGCCTCACCCACTGAGTTTCTCCAGCATTTTTGTCTACCTTCGATTTTCCAGTATCTGCAGTTCCTTCGTAAACACTTTTTAAAAACTATGTAATTTAGTTAAATCCAAAGCAAAGAATGTATATGCTAAATATTTGAAAAAGAAAGGAAACAAATTCAAAAAATGAAGTGTAGGAAGGAACTGCAGTTGCTGGTTTAAACCGTAGACTCAAAAATCTGAAATAACTCATCAGGTCAGGCAGCATCTCTGTAGAAAAGGAATAGGTGACGTTTCAGGTCGAGACCCTTCTTCTAATTGAGAGTCAGGGGAAAGGGAAACAAGAGATCTAGACAGTGATATAGAGAGATATAGAACAAATGAATGAAAGATATACAAAAAAGTCATGATGATCAAGGAAACGGTCCATTGTTAGCTGCGGGTTAGGTGAAAACGAGTTATAGACAATGAAACTCACCAGGATGACAGTGAAACTAGTACAATGACGAGGGTGGGTGAGGGACGGAGAGAAAGGGGATGTAAGGGTTACTTGAAGTTAGAGTAATCAAAATTCATACCACTGGGTTGTAAGCTGCCCAAGTGAAATATGAGCTGCTGTTCCTTCAATTTGCATTTGGCCTCGCTCTGACAGTGGAGGAGGCCCAGGACAGAAAGGTCAGTGTGGGAAATAGGGTGAGTTAAAGTATTTAGCAACCGGGAGATCACGTAAGCCCTGATTAGAGGAGAGTTTGACAACCCAAAACAAAACTCTGTTTTTATTTACAAAGGCGGTATGACGTGATGAGCACCGTTAGGTTTTACGCTTAGGCAACACCCTGCATCAGATAGTTTAATCACTAGAAATGGTTCACAAATTTGACACACAATTTTTAACTAAGAACAAATACATAATTCGATTTATCTCTCAAAAGTAAGTCATTATTTTCCTCCTCAACAGTGTCTTGCTGATAAATGCTTTTCCAACTGATTCACAGGTCAAATTTTAAAGTCATAGTACAGGACCCGGCGAAGGTAGGCTTGGAATAGTTATTTGCAGGTTAAATTTACATTCAACAAGGAGGAGTTATTTAAAAGGAGTACAGACGATGTATAGGGACTCAAAGAAGATAGGAGGGTAAAGAGAGGGCAGAAAATAGCACATGTGTGCAATATTACAGAAAATCCCAGAGCATTTATAAGTATTTTAAGAGGGCAACCAAGAAAAGAAGATGGCCTATCAGGAACAATGTATGTGAATCTTTTTGTGGTTCAATTTCAGTTTAGTTTATTGTCACATGAACCAAGGTACAGTGAAAAGCTTTTGTTGCGTGCTATCCAATTGAAATGAATACTTCACATTTGAATTAGCTAAAAAAGACAAAGTCGTTCGACAATTGAAGGAATGGCATTTTTAAATTCTGGAACATGTTATCATCAAAATGGGCATATTAGATACCTTCTCATGGTTAATGGTGGATAAATATCCAGAGTTAATATGATGTATCTCAGGATTCTCTGGGGGGCCATGGAGGAGCTTGCTGAGAAAGGGTCTCAAACCTGAAAAGTTAACTGTTTCTCTTTCCACAGATGTTGCCTCAACTACTTTGTGGTTCCATTATTTTCTGTTTTCATTTCACTTTTGCTGCATATGCTGTTTATTGGTTTTCATTCACTAAGGACTTCTGAAGTTTTTACAAGCCTCAGACAAGATGCTGGAAGAGTGGAGGACAGCTTTCTTCTGTAAGCCAGCAAAAATTAAACCTTTATTCAAGAAAGGCAGTAGAGAAACACTAGGTATGAACTGGCTTTTGGACTAGCATCAGTGATAAGGAGAGTATCCAAAAAAATTTGAGGGATAAGTTTAATTTACATTTGCAAAGGCAAGGATTAATCAAAGATAGTCATCATGGTTTTGTTGGGGGGGGGGGGGGGAGGCCCTGTCTGACAAATTTTTAAAAGAAGGAATGTTGGAGAGGACAATCCTCTTCTTTCATGTCCTCATGCTATATAGCGGCTCGCCACTGCTGTACACATCGTTGCACTATTGGAGTGTTAAGTGCAAGGTCTGCAGTGGTACATGGATTATCCAGCAATGGGCATTGCAGTGGGGTAGTAGATTGCAGCCTTCACGTGGTCCACCCTGTTTCGACAAATGCAATCAACTTGGCGTGCACAAACAGAAGATCAAGCAGTACAAGTTGTTTTACAACTTTAGGCTGTGCACACCATACGCACGAAGAAGGCATTGCAGTAGATGTTGCGTTGTCTGGGTCTGTGTGCCAGTCACAGGTTGTTGTACCCTCAATGTAGCCCCATTTTTGCATTGTCACCCTTGACCGCCTGACCCCGGTTTGCAATCGGTTGAGACATCTCCAGTTCAGCCAGTGTTTACCAGCACCTGGTATACACTCTGCTGCTGGTATACCCTTGGTGGAAATATGGACAGTGGCTAGTCTGTTCTTCCACATCTGGAGGCGAGCTTCAGTTGGTGTTCTTTCGCTAGTTAGGAAAATGGCAATGTGATTAATGTTGTCGATATATGTTTTCAGTATCCTTCAAAGATTTCCACATGGGAAACTTGTCAGGTTAATGGGGGATGGTTGCAAGCATATCTGTCATTAATTTGTTCTATATCTCTCTCTACATCACCGTCTATATCTCTCATTTCCCTTTCCCCTGACTCAGTCTGAATAAGGGTCACGACCCAGAACATCAACCATTCCTTTTCTCCAGAGATGCTGTCTGACACCGTTGAGTTACTCCAGCTTTTTGTGTCCATCTTCAGTTTAAACCAGCATCTGCTGTTCCATCCTACACAACTAACTTGCTTTGCTCTCTTTCCCAATTGTGACAAAGGCTCAAAGGCAGCCTGAAAGATTAACAACTTCTCTTTCCACAAATGCTACCTGCCTGCTGAGGGTTTACAGCATTTTATTTGGATCCTACTTGATAATTAAAATATCCAGCTTTATAATAAAAGGCAGCAAGCAATGGTGGAGGGCTGTCCTGTGAACAGAAGCCTATTACCAGTAGTGTATCACAGGGACTGGTGCTGGGACACTGACTATTTGTTACATACATGTGTAGGTAGAGGGTATGATTAGTAAGCTCAAAAGATGACATGAAAATTAGTGGTCTTGTTGAATGCGTGGCAGATGACCTTGGGCTAAAGATGATAATGATCAGTTGGTAAAATGGGCAGAGCAAAAGGAGATTGAAAGGAAAATGAATCTTCGTAAGTATGAAATGATGTGCTTAAGCAGGACTAATCAGGCTAAGACATACAGTGAATAGCAAGGAATATTGTGGAACGGAGGACCAAAGGTCTGTAAAGATGGCAGCATCAGTAATAAGGTGATGAAGGCTTACAGTGTGCTGGCTTCCATTAGCCAGAGCATAGAGGAATGAGCAGGGATGCTACTGTAGAATTTTAGAAAACATTGGTTGGCCATAGCGAGTGTACTTTCTGCAGTTCTGACTGTCACCTCATACGAAGGTTATAAGTGCACAGGAGAGGCTACAGAGAAAATTCACCAGGGTGCTACTGAAATTGGAATGTTTCAGTCATAAGAAACTGGAAAGACCAGCAAAAACATGGTGCTGGAGGAACTTATTAAGTCAGGCAGTATCTAATAAGGGGAAAAGGATTGAAAAAGATTTAGAGTCACTACCATAAACATTGTCTGTCCATTCCCTCCACAAATGTCGCCCGATCTGCTGAGTTCCTTTTTGTTTGTTTTTTTAGTAACTCTTGTGTCTCGAGTTCTTCCAGCACTTTGTTGCTCGGGATTACAACTGCAGTCTCTTGCGTCTTTGTGGAAAAACTAACCTTGTTTTTCTTGGAGCAAAGGAGGGATGAGATGGAGATACACACATTTATGAGAGCCATTGATAGGATGGGAAACTTTTCTCAATTGTATAGTCTAAAACCAAAACACATAGAATCGAGGTAAGAGGTTTAGTGGGGAAATAAGATTTTTTTTTTTTACCCAGAGGATGGTTGAACTCTGGAATACGGTGTCTGCGAGATTGGCATTTGCACCGAGAACTAGTCGAGCACAGGGCACAGAAGGTTACGGACAAAGTGCTGGTAAATTGAATTAATCCAAACGAGTAGGAAGTTGGTTTACACTGCAGATAGATAGACACAAAAAGCTGGAGTAACTCAGGGACAGGCAGCATCTCTGGAGAGAAGGCTCTGAAGAATCGTCACCCACTCCTCTCCAGAGAAGCTGCCTGTCCCGCTGAGTTACTCCGGCATTGTGTGACTATTTTTAATACAATATAATGTAATGGGCCTATTTCTGTGGGGAATGACGCCGGGAATTTAATCAAGCCTCTGCTGAATCGCACCCTTCGGACGGGCACCACCGGGACAATTGCTGAACGTGTCACCCTCTGGTTCATTTCACGGGATAACTTCACTGCACCTTTCCCTTCCCACCCCCTGAAACCGATGTAAGTCTCCAGACCTGAACAAGATCCAACTTCGGCCGGCGGCCGCTCATCCTTCCTTCCATCCTTCCCCCGCCCGACAGCCCGCCCGCCCGGCGCGGCCGCCAACGTCACACGGCAGCGACGTCAGGGCGCGGGAGCGCGCGCGCGCGGTTTGCCGGCAGTCCAGCGAGCGACCGTTGGCCCACATGGAGCAGGAGCGCGCGAGCGGCCGTTGTCCAGTGCCGGGAGCGCGCGAGCGGCCGTTGTCCAGTGCCGGGAGCGCGCGAGCGGCCGTTGTCCAGTGCCGGGAGCGCGCGAGCGGCCGTTGTCCAGTGCCGGGAGCGCGCGAGCGGCCGTTGTCCAGTGCCGGGAGCGCGCGAGCGGCCGTTGTCCCGTGCCGGGAGCGCGCGAGCGGCCGTTGTCCAGTGCCGGGAGCGCGCGAGCGGCCGTTGTCCCGTGCCGGGAGCGCGCGAGCGGCCGTTAGTCCAGTGCCGGGAGCGCGCGAGCGGCCGTTGTCCCGTGCCGGGAGCGCGCGAGCGGCCGTTAGTCCAGTGCCGGGAGCGCGCGAGCGGCCGTTGTCCAGTGCCGGGAGCGCGCGAGCGGCCGTTGTCCAGTGCCGGGAGCGCGCGAGCGGCCGTTGTCCAGTGCCGGGAGCGCGCGAGCGGCCGTTGTCCAGTGCCGGGAGCGCGTGAGTGGCCGTTGTCCAGTGCCGGGAGCGCGTGAGTGGCCGTTGTCCAGTGCCGGGAGCGCGTGAGTGGCCGTTGTCCAGTGCCGGGAGCGCGTGAGTGGCCGTTGTCCAGTGCCCAAAATAAAACAAATGAAAACAAAACTTGCAGATGCTGGAAATGGTGACCCTACCCCCCCTCATATAAAAAATATATGCAGGAATATCTTAGACGATCAGACTACATCTGTAGAAACATAGAAAAATAGCTGCAGGAGTAGGCCATTCGGCCCGTCAAGGGAGTTTATTGTCATGTGTTCCAGATAGGACAATGAAATTCTTGCTTGCTGCAGCACAACAGAATATGTAAACGTAATACAGAACAGGAGATACAAGTTCAGTGTGTCTATATACCATAGATATACACAATAAATAAACATAAAGTGCAATAGTAATAATAGACTGTTATTGTTCAGAGCTCGTTTGATGTTGTGTTTAATAGCCTGATGGCTGTTCCTGAACCTGGATGTTCCAGATTTCAAGCTCCTTGTACCTTCTTCCCGATGGCAACGGGGAGATGAGTGTGTGGCCAGGGTGGTGTGGGTCTTTGATGATGTTGGCAGCCTTTTTGAGGCAGCGACTGCGATAGATCCCTTCGATGGTGGGGAGGTCAAAAACTTTCTGCATTTTTTGCCGCTCCTGGACGTTCAAGTTGCAGAACCAAGCCACGATGCAGCCAGTCAGTATGCTTTCTACTGTGCACCTGTAGAAGTTGGAGAGAGTCCTCCTTGACATACCGACTCTCCGTAATCTTCTCACAAAGCAGAGGCGCTGATGTGCCTTCTTTATAATTGCATCAGTGTGCTGGGACCAGGAAAGATCTTCGGAATGAGCCAGCACCGCTTTCCAATATGATCTTGGCTGATAATCCATAATCAGTACCCCTTTCCTGCATTCTCCCCATATCCCTTGATTCCTGTAGCAAGCATCCTCTCCTAACATTTTCCTCCACTTGGCGAAACCTGTCCTGACATTCAACAACTTCTCTTTTGACTAATTTCACTTTCTTCAAGTCACATGGGTTCCAGCTATGTCTTACTTTGGTTGGTTGTGACAAACAGTCCATGTCCCAGCTCTTTCTCCATTATATCGGCAATTGCATCAGGGCTGCCTCCTGCACCCTGCAGAACTCGCTGATTATATCAACTTTACCACTAACCTCCTGTTCTCAAATTCCCTCTCTCACTGTAGGAAGTATTCCACAATTTCCATTATATCGGCAATTGCGTCAGGGCTGCCTCCTGCACCCATGCAGAACTCGCTGATTATATCAACTTTACCACTAACCTCCTGTCCTCAAATTCCCTCTCTCACTGTAGGAAGTATTCCACAATTTCCTGGGTCTTTGGTTGTGTAATTATATTTTTAAGGTCTAGGGGGAGTTTGGTTGAGTATTTTGTGGATGTTAAATGGAAGGCCATTATTTTGTATGCTTTATGCTCATAGCTGAGCCCCCTGCTCTACACCATCTACACACATGACTGCACCTCCGCCCATCACAGCAACACCATTGTCAAATTTGCAGATGATACTACGGTGGTGGGGCTCATCTCCGAGGGGGACGAGTACGCCTATCGGGATGAGGTGGAGCAGCTGACAGTGTGGTGTGGAGAAAATAACCTGCTCCTGAACACCTTAAAGACCAAGAAGATAATAATAGACTTCAGGAAGAACAAAACAGAACTCAGAGGGGACTGTGTGGAGAGGGTGGCGGATTTCCGCTTCCTGGGAATCCATATTGAGGAGGACCTGATGTGGAGCGTGAACACCTCTGCGCTGCTGAAAAAGGTCCAGCAGAGACTGCACTTCCTGAGGGTGCTCAGGAAGAATAACATCACACAGAGACTGCTGCTGTCCTTTTATCGGTGCTCCATTGAGAGCATCCTAACATACTGTGTATGTGTGTGGTACACCAGCTGCACAGCGGCTCAGAGGAAAGCGCTCCAGAGGGCCATTGACAACGCCCAGAGGATTGTCGGCTGCCCTCTCCTTACCTTGGAAGACTTACTGCATCAAAAAATCCCAGAATATTATAAAGGACATTTCCCACCCCGGACACTCCCTGTTTGAACTGTTGCCGTCAGGCAGACGGTACAGATCTACAAGGACAAGGACAAACAGACTTAAAAACAGTTTTTACCCCACTGCTATAAAGGCACTAAATGTAACCGCCAAGGAACGCGGGGACTAAGGGACTGTGGTTGGTACACTGTGAAATCGACAGAAGGATGTAGGGTTGGGTGTTTATGCATGCTATTTTCATATTTCATATTTATTTTAGTTGTTTATCTTTTTTAATATTTTACCTTGTATGTATCGTTAGCTTTTATGGTTTGAATGTTGCACTGACTGGTTGACATTTTTAAATTTTGTTGTACATTGTTTATGTTACAATGACAATAAAGAAACTATTCTATTCTATTCTATTTAGTTAGGTATGTTACAAAACTTACCTTCAGCGGCACTGCAGTTCTGTCACTGGCCGTGTGCGCGACTTTGGCGCCTTTGAGGAGGGGTCGGGTTTAAAATGCGTTTTTTCCTCAGATTCAAATCGATTTTGAACAGGCTGTTTAGTTGCTGCAGAAAAATCGCTTCGACTGCCGTTTTATTAAGTTTATTAAAATTAGCACTGGATAATTTCATCACAGGAGTAAAATTTAAATAATTCATTAGAATGGAGAGTGACATAATTAATTAAGAAACAAGGGTTCTGAACTGAAAGAAAGGTAACTTTGAAGGTATGAGACATGAATTGGCCAAGATAGACTGGCAATTGATTCTTAAAGGGTTGACAGTGGATGTGCAATGGAAGGCATTTAAAGACTGCATGGATGAACTACAACAATTGTTCATCCCAGTTTGGCAAAAAAATAAATCAGGGAAGGTAGTGCATCCGTGGATAACATGGAAGATCAGGGATAGTATCAAAATAAAAGATGAAACATACAAATTAGCCAGAAAAAGAAACCTACCAGAGGACTGGGAGAAATTCAGAGTCCAGCTGAGGAGGACAAAGGGCTTAATTAAGAAAGGGAAAATAGATTATGAAAGAAAACTGGCAGGGAACATAAAAATTGATTGCAAAAGCCTTAAAGATATGTGAAGAGAAAAGATTAGTTAAAACAAATGTAGGTCCCTTGCAGTCAGAAACAGGTGAATTGATCATGGGGAACAAGGACATGGCAGACCAATTGAATAACTACTTTAGTTCAGTTCACAAAGGAAGACATAAATAATCTGCCGGAAATAGCAGGGGACCGGGGGTCAAATAAGATGGAGGAACTAAGTGAAATCCAGGTTAGCCGGGAAGTGGTGTTAGGTAAATTGAATGGATTAAAGGCCGATAAATCCCCAGAGCCAGATAGGCTGCATCCCAGAGTACTCAAGGAAGTAGCCACCGAAATAGTGGATGCATTAGTGATAATTTTTCAAAACTCTTTAGATTCTGGAATAGTTCCTGAGGATTGGAGGGTAGCTAATATAACCCCGCTTTTTAAAAAAGGAGGGAGAGAGGGAACGGGGAATTACAGACCAGTTAGTCTAACATCGGTACACAAAATGCTGGAGAAACTCAGCGGGTGCAGCATCGGTAGACTAACGTCGGTAGTGGGGAAACTGCTAGAGTCAGTTATTTAAGATGGGATAGCAGCATATTTGGGAAGTGGTGAAATCATTGGACAAAGTCAGCATGGATTTACGAAAGGTAAATCATGTCTGACGAATCTTATAGAATTTTTCGATGATGTAACTAGTAGAGTGGATAAGGGAGAACCAATGGATGTGTTATATCTGGACTTACAGAAGGCTTTCGACAAGGCCCCACATAAGAGATTAGTATACAAACCTAAAGCACACGGTATTGGGGGTTCAGTATTGATGTGGATAGGGAACTGGCTGGCAGACAGGAAGCAAAAGGTAGGAATAAACGGGCCCTTTTCAGAATGGCAGGCAGTGACTAGTGGGGCACCGCAAGGCTCAGTGCTGGACCCAGCTATTTACAATATTATGTGGATTTGGACAAGGGAATTAATGATTTAGACAAGGGAATTGAATGCAACATCTCCAAGTTTGCAGATGACACGAAGCCAGGGGGCAGTGTTAGGTGTGAGGAGGATGCTAAGAGGCTGCAAGGTGACTTGGATAGGCTGGGTGAGTGGGAAAATGCATGGCAGATGCAGTATAATGTGGATAAATGTGAGGTTTTCCACTTTGGTGGCAAAAACAGGAGGGTAGACTATTATCTGAATGGTGGCCGATTAGGAAAAGGGGAGATGCAACGAGACCTGGGTGTCATGGTACACCATTCATTGAAAGTAGGCATGCAGGTGCAGCAGGTGAATGGTATGTTAGCATTCATAGCAAAAGGATTTGAGTATAAGAGCAGGGAGGTTCTACTGCAGTTGTACAGGGTTTTGGTGAGACCACACCTGGAGTATTGCGTACAGTTTTGGTCTCCAAAACTCAGGAAAGTCATTCTTGCCATAGAGGGGGTACAGAGAAGGTTCACCAGACTGATTTTCTGGGATGTCTAGACATGATTTTTAAAATCTCAAAATTTTGTAACATTGCTACTTTAGTGAATGACCAATGACTGGAACTTGGCACCCCAATCTATGCATAGCCAAAACATTGTCTGTGAACTGTGGTCCCAAGGACTCAAGTTGTGGTGACCTTGATTCTGGCATGTAGTTGACATGGATTGAACCCCTTATTATTTGTTCTTAGATTAACTTCGTATCAGCAGGAAGTTTGTTGGTGGTGAGATAAGTATTGCTGGCAGAAATATTGATAAAATGATAATGAATTAATTACTTTCCTTGTGCACACAGCAGGAAGAGCCCAATAAAAATACAGCAATTGGCTTTGTTTCCATTCTCAAAGGCGGTCATCATTTTGATATTCCATGGCACAGTCTTTTCTTCCCACATGTGGGACTTGAAGTTGTGAATTTGTGACTGTTCAAACCTCAGCAGGGATACTGCATTTGGTCTTTCCGACTTCCTCTTATTTGGAGACGGTGGTGAGGCTGTTTTGATCATTTGCTATGGGATTGAGTCAAGGACACTTATGTTATGAACATGACAACGAGATGTTTGAGGTATTTTGTACAGTGGATGCTGACTGACTTTTATTTTGTCTTTTAAAGGTTTTTCTCCATTCTTGAGCATTGGGCATATGTGCAGTAGTTGATCTTAACAGCACCAAAGAATCTGTGCACATGGTAGTTAACAGCAAGTTGTTGGATCCCTTTGTGCTCTTTACACTTTAGGTGGCTAGTTTTCTGTAGGACCCTGGGGTTCAGGCACCTGTGGATCAGTTTATTTTTAAGTGGGGTCTTTAAATACAAGCAAAGATTATGTTATAGTCATAGAGTCATACAGCGTTGAAACATGCCCTTTGGCCCAACTTGCTTACACCGACCAACATCCCAGCTACATTAGTCCCACCTGCCTATGCTTGGCTCAAGTCCCTCTAAACCTATCCTATCCTATCCATGTACCTGTCTAATTATTTCTTAAACGTTGCATAGTACCTGCCTCAACTACCTCCTCTGGCAACTGGAGGAGTGCATATTTTTAAGGCAGAAATAGACAATTTCTTGATTAGAACAGGTGTCGAGGGTTATGGGGAGAAGGCAGGAAAATGGGATTAGGAGGCAGAGATCAGCTATGATTGAATGGCGGATTAGACTCAATGGGCTGAATGGCCTAATTCTACTATAACTTGTGAATGTAAAAAAGTTACCCCTCAGGATACTATTAAATCTTTCCTCCCATCACCTTAAACCTATGTCCTCTGGTTCCTCATTTCCCCACTCTGGGTAAGAGACTGCGTTTATCCAATCTATTCCTCTCATGATTTTGTACATCTCTATAAGATCACCACTCATTCTCCTGAGCTCCAAGGAATGAAACCCTAGCCTGCTGAAGGCCCTCGAGTCCTTGCAACATCCTCCTAAATCATCTATGCACTCTTTCCAGCCTAAAGACATCCATCCTGTAGCAGGGTGCCAAAGCTGAATACACTGTTCCAAATGTGGCCTCAGTCTAGTACAACTGTAACATAAGATCCCAACTTCTATACTCGATACCCTAATGATGAAGGCAAATGTACCAAAAGCCTTCTTGACCACCCGATCCAGGCTCTCCACTCTGCATTGGACCATTTGGACAATAAAAACACATATGTTAGGCTGGTGTTTATAGACAATAGCTCGGCGAAGGCTTTCGACAGGGTGGATCACGAGTACCTGTTGAGGACTCTGCAGGTGTTTGGGTTCGGACCACATTTTGTGGCCCGGATACAGCCGGGCATGAGAGCAGCCGGTCCTTGTCCCGCTCCACCGGGTGTCGGGGGGGCTCAAACTTGTGGAGTACCTGTGGTTGAGCAAACCCCTGCTCAGCCGGAAGTATTCATCGGACCCAGGCACCGTAATCCTTCCCGGGAGCCGGTCCCACACAATTTGTGCCGTCTTTCCTCGACACCCTTCATCTCCCTCCAATACGCAGGGTGTGGAGGCTCCTCCTCCACACCCTGCTCTTCCTCGCCCTGGTCCACCGTCCGGACACTAAGTGGCGGTCGGTGTTGCCTTCCAGTCGCGAGGGGGGCCTCCGGTGGGGGTCCCTCTACGCTGGGATTCACCCCCACTACATTGGAGGCCTGGGGTGGAGGGTATTGCACCAAGGTGTTCCCTGCAACCTGTTTCTCTCGCGGTTCACAGACTCGCCATCGCCTGCCACTTTTGCGGGCTGGAAGAGTCTGTGTAGCATGTGTACATGGAGTGCGTGAGGCTGCAGCCACTGTTTGAATACCTAAAGGGGCAGCAGCTTGCCTTCTAGCTGCACTTCTCACCCACCATCTTCATCTTTGGACACCCTGTGCGTAAGGGAGAGGGTAGGGCTGAAGATGTCCTGGTTGTGTTGCTCCTGGGCCTGGCCAAGCTGGCCATCCGTGAGTCACGACGTCAGGCTTTACCCGAGTCGGCTGCCTGGGTGGGGTTAGAAATGGAATAGGGGGATTTCCGGGACCGCTGGGCTCCGCACGTTGTTGAATGCATCCTTGACAAGGAGTGTAAGATAGTTGTATAGTAGTTAATTAAAATATTTGTTTGTGTTGTATTATGGTGGTGGGTTCTGATTTGTTTTATTGTAATGTAAATATTATTTTTTAATAATTGAATACATTTTTTGATTAAAAAAAAAACAAATAAAGCTGGTTACCAAGCTCATGTGCATCTCTCTGCAACTGGATCCCCAACTTCCTCATCAAAAGACCAGATTCTGTTTGAATTGGCAACAACACTTCTTCCTCAATAACAATCAGTACGGGAGCACCTCAAGGCTGCGTGCTCAGCCCCCTGCTTCACTCACTCTATACTCATGACTGTGTAGCCGGACACAGTGCAAACTCCATCCTCAAGTTCACCGATGACACCACCATTGTTGGACGAATTACAGATGGTGATGAGTCAGTATAGAAGTTAGATTGATCAACTGACCAAATAGTGCCAGCGCAACAACCTGGCTCTCAATGTCAGTAAGACCAAGGAATTGATTGTGGACTTTGGAAGAGGAAGGATGAGGAACCATAAACCTGTCTTTATCGACGGGACGATGGTGTAGAGAATCAAAGGCTTCAAATTCCTGGGCGTGCATATTTCTGAAGATCTTTCCTGGACCCATCACACTGATGCAGTTATAAAGAAAGCACATCCACGCCTCTACTTCCTGAGAAGATTACAGAGCTTCGGTAAGTCAGAGAGGATTCTCTTGAACGTCTACAGGTGTACAGTAGAGAGCATATTGACTGGTTGCATCACGGCCTGGTTCAGCAACTTGAACACCCAGGAGCGAAGAAGACCGCAAAAAGTTGTGAACAGGTTCTGACCTCCCCACCATCGAAGGGATTTACCGGCTCAAAAAGGCAGCCAGCATCATCAGAGACCCACACCATCCATCGGGAAGAAGGTACACAAACCTGAAAACTGTTGTCCAGGTTCAGGAACAGCTTCTTCCCTACAGCCATTGGGCTATTAAAAACTTCAACTTCAAATAAGCCCTGAACTACATACTCTTATTGTTATTATTGCACTATTATTGTTTGTTTTTTATGTGTATACACATACTGAAACTTTTTTTTCTCATTTATTATATTTACAGTGTACTATGTTTACATATTCTGTTGTGCTCCTGCAAGTAAGAATTTTATTGTTCTATCTGGGATATCTCTATAATACTAAAAGTCTTTGTCTTGTTTGTGGCTGTGTGTGAATCTGGTCAATTCCTATTTTCGTCCAAATGGTAGGCCACAGCCTTCCCATTTTCACTCACATTCTACTCACATTTTTCTCGTCGAGGCGATAAACATCTTCCCGTCTCTTTCCCACCTATATTTCCGAAGTTTTGAATCGTTTAGAGTTTTAAAAACAGCCCGAAAACTCACCTATATCGGAACAAAACTGAACAATGCACTCACAAAGCAGTACGAGACACTCCAGGAGGGAGGGGCACTCCATCACTCGCTATGAACGACGAGCGACGCTCGGTGGGGAGGGTGGTGCTGGAGTGTGGGTGGAGCTGGGGGCTTAGGATGGGGCTGTGACCGGGGGGCTCTCCCTCTCTACCCTCCCTCTCCCCCACTCTACCCCCTCCCTCTCTCTCTCTACACCCCGTCCCCTCCTTCTCTGCCCCCTCCTCTGTCCCCCTCCCTCTCTGCCCCCCTCCTCTACCACCCCTCCCTCTCTACCACCCCTCCCTCTCTACCACCCCTCCCTCTCTACCACCCCCCTCCCTCTCCACCACCCCTCCCTCTCTAGGGATTGAAGAGGGAGGGTGAAGAGGAGGAGGGAGTGCTGGGAGATGAGGAGAAATGAGCCGCGCCTGCGTAGTTGGGGGCTATGCGTGAGTGGTGAAATATTGCGTTGGGGGAAAGGCTTGCGTTGGGGGAATGGGTGAGTGGTGTAGGACAACTTGTTCCACTTGATCTTATTTGATTGTGCACACCAGGTTGATTGCATTTGTCGAAACAGGGCAGACCATGTGAAGGTTGCAATCTCCCACCCCTAATCTAAATGGTGTCAAGTTGGGAAAAGGGGAAGTACAATGGGATCTGGGGGTCCTTGTTCATCAGTCAATGAAAGTAAGCATGCAGGTACAGCAGGCAGTGAAGAAAGCCAATGGCATGTTGGCCTTCATAACAAGAGAAGTTGAGTATAGGAGCAAAGAGGTCCTTCTGCAGTTGTACAGGGCCCTGGTGAGACCACACCTGGAGTATTGTGTGCAGTTTTATTCCCCAAATTTGAGGAAGGACATTCTTGCTATTGAGAGAGTGCAGCGTAGGTTCACAAGGTTAATTCCCTGGACGGCGGGACTGTCATATGCTGAGAGAATGGAGCAGCTGGGCTTGGATACTCTGGAATTTAGAAGGATGACAGGCGATCTTATTGAAACATAAGATTATCAAGGGTTTGGACACGCCAGAGGCAGGAAACATGTTCCCGATGTTGGGGGAGTCCAGAATCAGGAGCCACAGTTTAAGAATTAGGGGTAAGCCATTTAGAACAGAGATGAAGAAACACTTTTTCACACAGAGAGTTGTGAGTCTGTGGAATTCTCTTCCTCAGAGGGTGGTGGAGGCCGCTTCTCTGGATACTTTCAAGAGAGACTTGGATAGGGCTCTTAAAGATAGTGGAGTCAGGGGGTATGGGGAGAAGGCAGGAACGGGATACTGATTATGGATGATCAGCCATGATCACATTGAATGGCGGTGCTGGCTCGTAGGGCTGAATGGCCTACTCCTGCACCTATTGTCTATTCCTCTACTCAACAACACTCCCCAGGGCCCTGCCATTCAATGTGAAGATTCTTCCCAGATTTGACTTACCAAAATGCAACTCCTTGCACTTATCTGCTTTGGCCATTCCTCAGTACATTTTCCCAGTCGATCAAGATCCTGCTGTAATTTTTGATAGCCATTTTCACTTTCTATGATACCACCCACTTCAGTGTCATCTGAAAACGTGCCAACCATTCCTTGTATGTTCTCACAAATCTGATAGTTTTTTGAAGACGTGACCAAAAAGGTTGATGAGGGCAGAGCTGTAGATGTAGATGTATATATGGATTTCAGCCAAGCATTCGACAAGGTTCCGCATGGTAGGCGGCTCTGTAAGGTTTGATTGCTTATGATCCAAGGAGAGTTAGCTGAATGGATAGCTGATTGGCTTCATGGAAGGAAGCAGAGGGTGATGGTGGAAGGTTGCTTCTCGGACTGGAGGCTGTGACTAGTGGTTTGCCTCGGGGTTCGATGCTGGGCCGGTTACTGGTTGTTAACTATATCAATGATTTGGATGAGAACATACAGATAGTGAAGATGGTTGTGAAAAATTGCAGCAGGATCTTGATTGATTGGCTACGTGGGCTGAGGAATAGTTGATGGAATTTAATGATTGGTTTATTGAATGGCTGATGGACTCCATTCCTTGGAGCGGAGGAGGATGAGGGGTGAGGATAGTGGTATATAAAATCATGAGAGGAATAGATCGGGTGGATGCACAGATTCTCTTGCCCAGAGTCGGGAAATTGAGTACCATAGGACATAGATTTGAGGTGAAGGGGAAAAGATTTTAAAAGATTCTGAGTGGTAACTTTTTCACGCAAAGGGCGGTGGGTGCACGGAACAAGTTGGCAGAGGAGGTAGTTGAGGCTGTGACTATCCCAAAGTTTAAGAAACAGAGAGGTACATGATTAGGACAAGTTTGGAGGGATATTGACCAAACGTGGGCAGGTGAGACTAGTGTAGCTGGGACACGTTAGCCAGTGTGAGCAAGTTTGGCCGAAGAGCCTGTTTCGACACTGCATCGTTCAAGGAACTGCTCAATTGAATCCACTCCTTTCCACTACATTCTAAACAGAATTTGTGTGGATCATTATATGACATCTCTATGATTGATAGGGTTTCTTTTCAGGAGAAGATAAGAAACAAACTATACATATGATCAGAATTCATATGCTGATGTTCCTCAGGAAGAAAATCACATTAATATCTGGGACATGCAAAGGACTTAAGAAGAAGAGCCTCATTGGGAGACAGGGTCCAGACAATGAGAACCTTTTATGTCTTCTATCCGGTTTGTTCACCAGGAATACACATGACCATGACATTCAGAAGAATGTTCCAATCTTGCAGAAGACTTAGGCATTAAACAGCTTCTTATTGATTTGCAGAAACTGAAGGTTCAGGAGGAACGGAATCAGTATCCTCATAGAGATGAAGCAGACGGTTTAAACGAGTTTACCAGGCTTTTTAATTAAAAAGCTGGCGAAGCTGGTAATAAAACGTTACTTTAAATGTTCTGTCGTCACTCAGCAGGTGAGGCAGCATCTGTGAAAAGAGAAACAGCTAAGGTCAAAGACCCCTCATCAGTACAATTGTGTTGTATGTTATAGAGAAGATGAGAGAGGGATAGATCGGGCAATGCCCTATCTATTCCTTGACCACCTTGTCTGCAACTTAAACCAACTTGTATTTTCTCTCTTTCCCAGTTCTGGCAAAAAGATCTTCATCGGAATCATTGATTTTGTTACCTTTTTCTACAGTTGCTCCCTGATCTGCAGAGTGTTTCTAACATTTTTCTGTTTGCATTATTCAATCCAGAGCACTCTTTAGGGATCAGAGCAAAAATCATGCATGCTTCTTTCAAAAGCGGAATGTGGAAGCATTGTAATCAGCAGGCTGAAAGAGAAAGACAGCCCAGTAATACATTTGCAGAACTATTTACTTGGCTGTGTGATGCAAATCATATAAATAACACTAAATATCTGTCATTGCTGTTCTTTATCCCGTAGTTCAGTGGGAAATGTTAGAGTGCAGATCGGCTGCTGACTTTGCATGAATTTATAAAGTCCATACTTTCCTTTATGCAAAGTACCGCAATGGGTTGCCAGTGGAATTCCACAATTCCGTGAGAATGGATGGTCCTAGATCTCTGGAAATATACGGAGTTACAAATTTTCTCACAAGTGGCATCCAGGGGTACATAGTGCCATTGAGTCTGACAGAACGGAAATAGACCCTTTCACCCAACTTGTCCATACTGCCCAAGAAACCCCATCTAAGCGAATTAATTGGCCTATGTTTGTCCCATATGCTTCTAAAACTTTCTTATCCACATAGAGCACTTGTCCAAATGTCTTTTAGAGTGCAACGTACAGGAAGGAGATGGAAAACTTAATAATGTGTTGTCAGGGCAATAACCTCTCCCACAATATCAGCAAGATGAAGGGGCTAGTTATCAACTTCCGAAAGTAAACACCTCACTCAACATCAATGGTGCTGAAGTGGAAATGATTGAGAGCTTCAAGTTTTTTGGCATTAATATTACAAATCATCTGTCGTAGAACAACCACATTGATGCGAGGGCCAAGAAGACACACCAATGTCTTAGCTTCCTGAGGAGACTAAGGAAATTCAACATGTTTCCAATGACTCTTACAAACGTCTACAGATGCACCATGGAAAGCACACGGTCGGGCTGCATCACAGCTTGGCTTGGGAACAACTGTGTCAAATACCGCAAGAAATTGCAGAGAGTTGTAGATGTAGCCCAGTCCATCACATAGACAGATTTGCCACCATTGACTCCATCTATGCTTCACACTGCCTTGGAAAAAGCTGCCAACATAATCAAAGACCACCCTGGCCCACCCCAGTCATCCCTCTTTTCCCTGCTCCCATCCTGCAGAAGGTACAGGAGCTTGAAAGTGTGTACTACCAGGCTCAGGTATAGCTTCTTCACCTCTGTTATCATGCTTCTGAACTGTCCTTCCACAAACCAGGGTGCTGTCTGATTCACCTCTTCGCCATTGAGGACATTGGATTTTGTGTATGGAGCTGGTGTGCTTCAATGCTGAGAATTATATGATGCACTCTTCCCCTTTACTCCATCTATTGGACTTAAGATTGGCTTGATTGTATTTATGTATATTTATTATCTGATCTGTTTGGATGGCATGGGAAACAAAGCATTTCACTGTACCTCAGTAAAACTAACAATAATAAACCTAAATCTTAACCTAAACCTACTTTCTCTGACATGAAGAAAGATATCATGACTCTCACAACCAAAAGGTACAGAAGGGTGAAATTAGGAATTGATGGCCTAATCCTATATAATCTAATTTTATCCTTCCTCTCAGATGCCCTCAGTTTTTACCAATTACCTACAGAAATGCAAGAGAATGAAAGATTACTGCATGTATTTGGGAATGCAGAGTCGAGGCTGAAATTAAATTTGTCATTACCTGATTAAATGACAGAGAAGGGACAAGGAGCTGAGGGGCATATTCATAAATCCTAGGAGCAGGATTAGGCCTTTCGGCCCATCGAGTTTACTCCACCATTTAATCATTGATGATTTATCTTTCCCTCAACTCCATTCTCTTGTCTTCTCCCAATAACCTTTGACACCTTTACTAATCAATAATCTCAATTTCCGCTTTAAACATACCCAATGACGGCCTCTTCAGCCGTCTTTGCAATGAATTCCATAGATTCACCACCCCCTGACTAAGTAAATCTCTCCCCATCTCCTTTAAAAAGGTACGTCCTTTTATTCTAAAGCTATGCCCGCTGGTCCTTTCTTTATTGAACTCTCCCACTCAAGAAACTCTCCTCACTCTCCCACTAGTGGAAACATCCTCTCCATATCCACTCTAACCAGGCCTTGCATCATTAGGTAAGTTTTAATGTGGTTTCACCTCATCCTTCTAAACTTCAGCGAGTACAGGCCCAGTGCCTTCAAAGGCTCATCATACATTAACCCATTTATCATGGCCCTGGATCATTCTCGTAAACCTCCTCTGTACCCACTCCAATGCCAGCACATCCCTCCTTAAACATGGGGCCCAGAACTGCTCATAACTCCTGCTCCTAACTCATGTTAATGTTAATAAAATAGGAAATTATCAAAACTAGTAATTCTGAGATCTATATTCTCCAGGAGAGAGGTTGCCAGAAGATAGAAGTTACACTGGACAGTGGAACAGACTAAAGGGGTTAAATGTCCCTGGGGCCAACCCTCTGATGCACTGTTAATCTAATTATTTTTCTGTGGAATTTATGTGATTAAGTTGTGATTTCATCAAATGCTTTGGAGAATTAAAGGGAATTGATATAGGTAGAATATATATATTTTTTAATTTAGAGGTGGACCTTTCTGAGTTAATGTTAGGAAACACATGCAACAGCTCCAGATGATTTTATCATTCCTCTTAACTGGCCAAAAATACTGAGATTTGGTAGATTTTTATTAACCTGAGTTATTAAAGGGGAAGGGGCACAAGAAGTTATACATCGTTTCGGTTATACATTATTTGTGATCTTGTTCAGAGGAACTGATTGTCATATATACCAGAGCACAATGAAATTCCTTGTTCACAGACAGTAAACCGTATATGCGGTAACTGCAACAATTAATACAACGATGAGAGTAGAACTGCAGAATGGTGCAAATATTGTACTGCAATCTGCAGCTGGAAACGGCGTGGAAGAGGTGATTAGTTCAGCAGTCTGATAGCATAGGGGATGCAACTATCTGGGATTTCAAGTTCTTAACACCTCCCAGTATGTAGAAGAAAGAAAAGGGAGTGGCCAGGGCAGCATCTATGGAGCGAAGGAAATAGGCAACGTTTCGGGCCGAAAACCTTGCGCCTGCTGAGTTTCTCCAGCACTTTTGTGTACCTTCGATTTTCCAGCATCTGCAGTTCCTTCTTAAACACTAGATCAAACACTAGAAGCAGCCTGAAAAAGTTTTTTTTAAAAAGCCTACTCCTGTTGTTGTGTTTCTAATAAAACATATTTAATCTTAGTGGGCACATTTGCAGCTCCAATACCTTGTGTGTTTCATCCACATTATTTTCTTTTCATGTATTCATTTAAACATTGTTTTGCCTCAGTTAAGTAACAATAATGCAATACAAATCAGTGTTCTGCATTGCTTCTGATTGCTGCAGTGTAAAATGTCTAAGCAAACTAAATAAAGTTATATTAACTTTAAAAAATAAATCTCCAGCATTGTACTGATTTGGTTATACGGATTCAAACATATTAGTGGATCTTCTGAGGAAATGCATGCTATAAGATGTCCTGTTCTCTGAGGAGCGGCACATTATGTCATTTAAACACCCTGAGCAGCATATATCAAACGTATCACTAACAAAATAATGTATACCTAAAAGTCAAATAGAAGACGATAACTATTCGTGGATTGAATTTTACAAAACTGCCAAGTGGATTAAATGCAATTATATTTGCAGAGAAGTGAATAACATCTGTGAAAGGGAGTGTTCTCTGTTTTGGGTGCAATCCAGTCATGCAATTCCCATGTGGGAATGTTGGACAACAGTTCACAATTACTCTCTTCAGGCCAGTCATACCCTCATTCCAGCAGCTGAACTTTCCACATTGTTGTTGTTAAAACAGTAACATGGCAAGGTTTGTTGACCCAACTTTTTCCAGAGTTGGAACCACTGCCAAGACTTGCTTGAGTGTTCCTACTTTCTCAACTTTACCTTTTCTATATTTAAATAATGCGTGAAGTGCAAACCATGAAACTATTCTGGAAGCATTTGATAGATGGCAAAGGCACCCACCCTGATTTGTCATCTGTTAATGCTGCCAAAGTATTTTCAATTCTCTGATATTCCAAAACAGTTAAAAACTTAAATACTTTATAAACAGAATATATTAAAAGTGTAAACGCAAATCTTTTAAATGATTAGAAGATTTAAACAAAATGCATATAAATAATGGAGAAAATTAGGGCTAAAGCGGTGGTATTGTAGATAGTGAAAATTGTTGTCAAAATTATAGCAGGATCTTCAACGATTGGGCAGATGGGCTGAGGAAAGTTTGTTGGAATTTTCTACAGGGAAATGCGAGGTGTTGCCTTTTGGGAAGTCTAACCAGGGCAGGACCTACACGTCACCCTGAATGGCAGGGCTCTGGAGTATAGGAGTGCAGGTGCATAGTTCCTTGAAAGTGGCATCACGGGTATATAGTGTGGTCAGAAGGCTTTTGGCACATTGGCCTTCATCAGTCAGTATTGAGTGTGTTGGGAGGTCATATTACAATTGAACAAGACATTGGTGAGGCCACATTCAGAGTATTGTGTTCAGTTATGATCACCTTATTATGGGAAGGATGTTGTTAAGCTGGAAAGGGTGCAGAGAGGATATATGAGGATTTTGCCAGGACTTGAGGGCCAGTAATATAGGAAGAGGTAGAGCGTGCTAGGACCTTATTCCTTGAAGCGCAGGTGGATGAGGGGTGATCTTATAAATGTGTATGAGAGGAATAGATTGGGTAAATAGAGTCTTAGCCAGAATGGGGGAATCTAGAACCAGTGGCAACCTTTTTATACAAAGGGTGGTAGGTATATGGAACGAGCTGTCAGAGGCGGTTATTAAAACAGATACTATCACAATTTTAAAAAAAACATGTGGACCAGTACATGAATAGAATACGTTTAGACGGATATGGGCCAAACACGGGCAGGTGGAACTAGTGCAGATGGGGCATGTTGGTCGGCTTGGGCAAGTTGGGTTGAATTGTTTTTTTCCGCACCAAATCCCCCTATGACTCTAAAAGGATGGAGAGTTTTTTTTTAATGTTTTGCACTCATGGGGCAAGCAGCAACGGATAACAGTTGGGCAATTGATGGTGGAGATTGGCTACAAACTTCAAGACTTACACATATATGTAAGATATTGAAACATGCAGAGACATACCAGGAATTTTGTATGGACATAGACATCTTGCTTAGAATCAAAGAATTGAGTTTGCCAATTAAGAAATGTGGCACTTGATAAATGGCTGCTTTTGAAGGAAAGTCAGTACATCACTCATCCTCGCCATCACCCCTGTGATCCAGACTCCTTACATGCTGCCATGATGATGTGGACTCTTGCCACTTTTTCCACCCAGCCTCGATTCTCAGATCTACCTACCTTCTTTTGTAGCTCTTGACTTTCAGAGCAAGGTTCCTATCTGTTTAAGACAGAGCTGCAGTTTTAACCAGCAGTAAAATCTATTCTTTTAAGTTTTAATTGCTTGCAATTTTCCATACTTTACTGAATCAGTTTGTACGTTAAATTCAGGCCATTGGTGTGATCAAGATGAACATCCCTCTCATTGTTGACATGATGGAATAATTTTTAAAGCAGGTCACAATGTCTTTCAAGAATTGGCTGTTGAGCTATTTACTGGTAGTAGAAAATAGCAAACAGTCAAGAAAAAGGAGAAATGTTACATTTTGGTGTGATGGCTATCGCTCATCCTTCTTTGCACCTGATTTGTCTGTTCAATGTACTTAGGCAAATTAAATATACACTTAATCATTTTTTTGAAGTAAATAATGAAAATACCTTTTATGTTTGCGAAGATTTAAAAACCTATCACAATAATTTTGTTTTAGTACTTTAAGATTTGAAATTTACTTTAAGGGCTTAATTATTATTGGTGCGATCCATGCCAGAGTTTTGGACTAACACAGGAGCTGGGAGTGGCCTGGACAAATACATTGGCTGAGATAAAGGCTATTTTTTGCATGTGTACAGAACTGGGATTATATGAAAGGAGTTGTAAAAGGAAGTCCTATAAGCTATGAGGAAAGAGGACATTTGAATGGAATACATTGTGCCAAACAAGCAACAAGCGAGTTTTCTTGAGTTCAATATGTGCTCAGTAGATTGTGCAACCACTGCTGCTTGATCAAAATACTGAGGAAGAAAGCAGGGCACAAAAGCACCAAGAATTGTTCAAATTGTTCAGGAATTTTCACCACGGTCATTGTGCTGAATAGATTCATAATGGGAGATGCTAGTAAAATTGCAGGACGATTTGCGTTGCTAGTCTGGATGCTGAGTTTGTTTTTTTCAAAAATAGGTGCAAGAAGACCTAGACCAGTAAAATGTCCTGTAAGTTGTATATGTATAGAAGAAACAGCCCAGTGTGACCGCCAGAAATCGATTCCTCCGAGTTTTCCCCCAGAAATTATTAATTTGTAAGTATTATTTCACCAGATCAAGCAATAGTTTGACTATAATCTGAAAGTGTAAATAACTGTGCTCTATCTACAGATTTATTCAACTTTTTAATGATATCTAGAAAATGATAATCCCTGGCACTAGAGTTTGTATGCGTTTTGGAATAAACCTAGCTTGATGTAATCTAGAATACATTCTAAATCAAAGTAATTAACATTTATTTTAAAACAATGTGGAATAATAGAACACGCATTATTATAATTGTCATAGCATGTTTTATTTGAACTTGTGCGCAAATTTAAAAAATGTATATAAATGATGAGAAAGTAGAAATGTATTGGTTATAATGCATCTCAATTTGATTTGAGCTCATGTCAGCTCATTTTGTTTTTAGGTCTTTCATGAATTCTGCTTTCAGTGAAATTCCACAAAGAAGCTTTGTGAATATAAAGTCGCTCCAGCTTCTGTGAGATTGGTTCTTATTTCATGATTTTTAGTTTAATTCAAAAATGTGTCTCAGTTCTTTGAGAATGAAAATGAGTGACCGTGTGACTGTCCAGTTATGCTGCACCAACAGGTAGAAATGTTTCAAATAAAGGCTATGTTTTCTTTCTATCTGTTAAGATTAGGTGAAAGTGTAGCTTCTAAATTACGATATCATGCCTAGATAGTAATGAAAGTTAATGCTAGTTTGCGAACCTGGTGATTTAATGATGAAAAAAGGTGCAAAATGAAAAATATATACTTTGCAATTGTAGAATAGTTTTTGGTTACCCTTATCCTCTCAACAAAAAATACCCGTTGTCTGAGGTGTATAGAGGCTAAGAAGCATAGTAGTAATTAAGCTTTTTCTTAGTCTAACCATTTCTATTGCCCTCTATTGGCTCAGCATCCATTTATTCTATATTATTTATTTATAAAACCTCTTGGAACAACTTGCCATAGTAAAGGTTCTACATAAAGACAGGTTGTTTGAAATGCAGACTTTATAATAGCCATTCAATTTAATATACCTTCATCATCAAAAGGACGTTTTAATATATTGCAATAGTTGAAATTAAAATAATATGTATGAACTCCTTAAATTAATCTATTAAAAATGAAATTGTTTAGTCATTTCTGTTATTGCTAAAATATTTATTTGTTTTTTTAAAACATTCTTTAATGGAAATGATCACAACATTTGGAAATAATCTTAGTTCCACCAAAATTATACTTCATGTCAAATAGTAACGTTGAATCTGCCAATTTTTATTTTTGCAGATTAATTAGATACTTGTAATTAATTTTTGTTACTTATGATGTGGAACTAAAAAAAAATCATTTTATTATACCCTGTCTACTGAACAGGGTTGATATGAAGAATGACATCAGAGTTATCCTTCCTAGGAGAAGGTGAAGGAGGACGATTAGGGCTTTCAGCAGGAGGTCATATGCAGCAGAGAATTCAGTAAACACTTGTTCTGTCTGAGCCTCTCCATCGAACAATGGCATCCAACTTGCAGAAAGGATTTTTTCCCTGATAAACACCAGGAGTTCCAGCCATAAGTCCAACCTCAGAGTTGCCTGTGGACCACTTTGTCAGTAGCAGCTTAAAAGCCCTGTCCCACGTTACGAGTTCATTCCAAGCGCACTCTCGAGTTTGCCCTGATTCGAACTCGGAGATTTACGGTAATGGCCACTCGTCGGTACTCGGGGCTCTCGTGGACATTTTTCATCAGGTTGAAAAATCTTCACGAGTCTTCCCGTGCTTACTTGCCGTTAGCGAGTCTTCCCGAGTACCTTCCGTTAGCACTAAGAGACGTCCCCGAGCTCCGACGTACCCGCCACGTTCATTCTCCGTGCTTACCACGAGTTTGATTTTTTTTTAACTCGGGAGAGCTCTTGGAATGAACTCGTTCTGCGGGACAGGGCTTTAATGCGAGGATGCCCACATCCTGTTACCTTCCTGCAGCAGGCGATACCTGCAACATATCACGATTCGTCATATATTATTCTAAAACAATATTCTGGATGTTTTCTATTGCTGGGGTGTTAGAAAATCATGCTTCCTTGCCAGCGAGCTGCAGACAGAGCGAGACTCACAATGATATGAATATCGCTGTGATGAACAATGCACCTATTGAACCCATGTGTCATTATTGGAAGGGATTCTAGTCCCTTAACAGCTGTACATACAGTGCATCACACGGGTTAATTCATATCTGGTATTCTGGCTGCATTACTGATGCCTTTATGCTGTGCCAAGTTGTATTTTAGCCTTTGTGTCAAAATTCACAGGTTGTCCAGGGTTATCTGCTTACGAGGTAACTGTTGATCTACTTGAGCAATCCAAGGTCGTGAAATCCATGCCACCCTGAAGGGTTGGTATATGCTGAACACACCGAGTGGGAAAGGAAACAGAGATCAAAATGAATGCTGTTGGGATGCCTTCCAGAGAAATGTTAATAGATTCAGCCTGACTTCACATGCTGGCGGACAGTTGCCCTGAACAACGCTGCCAGTAAAAACATTTCCGAGAAGGATTACTTATTTTGGTGAAACCAGATAGAGCTAAAATGCAGAATTATGTTGCAGGTTGCATGATACCCTCGACTGTGTTGCTTTCTGGTATTTGTATGTGACCAGGGCAAGACAATTTTCCTCAAAAGTATCACCCATTTTCTGAAGCCTTTCTCATGGCTCCTACCCCCAAGTTTGTGATTTCAGCTGCATCTCTTAATGGTTATCTTGAGGGGTCTCTTGTTAGTAATATAGAAACATAGAAAATAGGTGCAGGACTAGGCAATTCGGCCCTTCGAGCCAGTGTCAGTTTGTCAATATGATCATGGCTGATATTCCAAAATCAGAACTCCGTTCCTGCTTTCTCCCCATATCCCTTGATTCTGCTAGCCCCAAGAACTATATCTAAATCTATATCTATATCTATATCTGAAGGTCTCGACCTGAAATGTCACCCATTCCTTCTCTCCAGAGATGGTGCCTGTCCCCCTGAGTTACTCCAGCATTTTGTGTCTGCCTTCGATTTAAACCAGCATCAGCAGTTCTTTCCTACGCAGCTATATCTAACACTCACTTGAAAACATCCAGTGAATTGGCCTCCACTGCCCTCTGTGGCAGAGAATTCCACAGATCCACAACTCTCTGGGTGAAAACGTTTTTCATCATCTCAAACCTAAATTAAAAAGCTTTTCCTCATCGCAGTCCTAAAGGGCCTGTCCCACTGTAAGAGGTAAGTCAAGAGCTCTCCCGAGTTAAAAAAAATATCAAACTCGTGGTAAGTACGCAGCGGGTACGTCGGAGCTCGGGGACGTCTCTTAGCGGCTTGTAACGCTAACGGCAGGTACTCAGGAAACACGGTAAGCTCGTGAAGTTTTGTTCAACATGTTGAAAAATGTCCACGAGAGCCCCGAGTACCTACGAGCGGCTATTACCGTAATTCTCCGTGTTCGAATCAGGGGAAACTCTGGTGAACTCTTGAATAACCTCGTACAGTGGGTCAGGCCCTTAAGTCTCAGTCCAAAGCTGTTAGCTTTGCTTTTGGCCTCCCTGTATCCTTTTGTTAGTGAGTTGGGCATACAACAATCATGCTGGTAGACATGCATCATAAACCCAATGTCCACCTCAGATGTTGCTGGATAATCAGTGCCTCAGCTGCTGGCTATCATGTAAGTGCTTATTTCAGTGTAGCAATCTTCTCAGCTTTTGTTGACGAGCTTCCAAATAAAGCGTTGTTGTGGCAAACCAGGTTTTTTGGATATTTTCTTTTGGTGGCCTAAGCATTGCAGGTGTACAAAGGAGATGCAATTGCCAGCTTTAAACTAAAAATCTGTTATAATTGGAGTAACAGCACCTCATATTTCGCTCGGGTAATTTACACCCCAGCGGTATGAACATTGACTTCTCTAACTTCAAAAAACCCTTACTTTCTCTCTCCCTCCGCTTCCCAGTTCTCCCACCAGTCCTACTGTCTCCGACTACATTATATCTTTGTCCCGCCACCTCCCCTGACATCAGTCTGAAGAAGGGTCTCGACCCGAAACGTCGTCCATTCCTTCTCTCCAGAGATGATGCCTCACGCGCTGAGTTACTCCAGCATTTTGTGTCTATCTTTGATTTAAGGCAGCATCTGCAGTTCTTTCTTTCACATGTATTCTGATGTCATTGTTATTGAATATCCAACAACGGTGTCTGCTGCAGGCAAGTTGCCGCAAGCAATTCTGTTCTCATTCTCAACATTTGGGATGGTCTACCGCACCAGGATTCTGGAAGTACTTCCTTTGTATGACAATTTAGTGTTGGAAATCCAGCGGCGACCAGAACAAGGTACGGCTCTTTCGGCAACTGCTCACGACCATACGGGCTTCACCCCGCGACACGTCGCCATGGTGTCGCCTGTATGGCCGTGAGTCGTCTCCTCAGTCACCCAAAGAGTCGTTGTGTCATTCTGGTCGCCGCTGGATTTTCAACATGTTGAAAATTTTTGGCAACCTGCAACGACCTATGACAGGTGCCGGCAGTCGCCGAAACAGTCGCGTAAGGGCCATTAGACTATGGCATCTCGTTTTTGGATCTACTCTGGCAAAAAGACTGTTAGCATCCACTTTATCTACGTCCCTCATGACCTGTTCACCTCATTGAGGTTAATAGATTGTAGATGCAAGAACTACAGATGCTGGAATCTTGCACAGAACATAAAGTGCTGGAATAACTCAGTGGGTCAGGCAGCATTTTGGGTCTCGCCAGCTAGAAACTTGGCATTAGCTGGTAGGAAAATGCTATCTTCTTCAGGTCTAAGCTCTGTAAGGCCACAAGAGCTTGTCTGTACAAGGCATTTGCTTCACAGAAGAACTCCACAGGTCATGTTTGTCAGTGAATGTGTGTGTTTCATTTGGTGCTGTATATCCACCCACAATTCTTTTAGATATCTTTGATCTTTTCTTAAGCGTTACCTAAGTATGTTACAGTACCTACCTTTAGCAGCGCTGCAGTTCTGCTGCTCCCCGTGTGCGCGACTTTGGCGCCTTTCAGAGGGGGGCAGGTTTAAAATGCCAATTTTTTCTAGGCAGTCCAAGTCGATCCATGTCGGGCGATTTCATCGCTAAAGAGAAATCGCTCCGACATTTCATTCATAAAGGTATTTTTAAACTACGCCAGATTATTTATTAACTAGAGTAGTTTAAAAATCATCTTCTAAAGCTCTGAACGGTGACAGCGGAACGGACCTAAGGTAGGCGATAAAAGAAGCTACACAGTTTATTTTTACATAAAAACTTGGTTTTTAGGAAGGCTTTAATCACATTTTCACGTTGCGAAAAGGGGAGAAAAAAATGTATGAACCGGCTGTATTTTTCATACTAACTTCACCGCAAACCGCAACGTTCCAATCCACCGCATTCCATTAAAACCCACTTGCTAGTTGATTTAAATGGCCATTAATTTACAGGCATTAAACACTAAATTCCTTCCATTTGGCCTATGAATTCATGAAAATGCGATTTTAAAATTATGTTATATTGTGGATTATTGGGTGAATGTTATTTGGACACTTAGGCAATTTAAAAAAAGTTTATCTTTTCTTAAGAAATGGATAGATGTTTAGATCTGCTCACTGAATTTTGTAATTAGCTACAATTAGATAACTAACTAATTATATGCTTTAATTTCAGGTCATCCAAGTAAGATTGTTTCATATTTGTTTCAGAATACTTCAATCTATAATAACTGAACATTTCATTGAGTTCTCTTAAATTTTAAGAAAGTTATGGGCTTTTAACTGTTCTAGATTACAGCTTTTGAGTTAAGTCAATTGAAAGGTAATGGGGAACAAGATGCTAATTTGAATGCATTCTGAAACAAATATGAAACAATCTTACTTGAATGACCTAAAATTAAAGCATATAATTAGTTAGTTATCTAATTGTAGCTAATTACAAAATTCAATGAGTAGATCTAAACATCTATCCATTTCTTAAGAAAAGATAAACTTTTTTTAAATTGCCTAAGTGTCCAAATAACATTCACACAATAATCCACAATATAACATAATAGTCATAACTTTCTTAACACTGAAGATATGAAAGTGAATTAGGTGTTAAATTAAACTTATTTTTATGCTTTATCTGATGGGATAAATTGCAGACTTGATTTTTAAAATCTCAAAATTTTGTAACATTGCTACTAGATAGGGCTCTTAAAAATAGCGGAGTCAGGGTATATGGGGAGAAGGCAGGAATGGGGTACTGATTGGGGATGATCAGCCATGATCGCATTGAATGGCGGTGCTGGCTCGAAAGGCCGAATGGCCTACTCCTGCACATATTGTCTATTGTCTATTGCCTATTGTCATCCTGCGCTCAAACTACTTGGACCATCTCCGACACCTCCATCCCCTTTCTTGATCTCACAGTCTCCATCACAAGAAATAGACTATCGATTAACGTTTATTACAAACCCATTGACTCCCACAACTATCTTGACTACACTTCTTCCCACCCTGCTTCCTTTAAAGACTATCCCCTACTCCCAATTTCTCCATCTACGCCGCATCTGCCCCCAAGATGAGGTGTTCCATACCAGAATATTTGAGATGTCCTCATTCTTTAGGGAACGGGGGTGTCCCTCTCCCATCATAGATGAGGCCCTCACTCGTGTCTCCTCGGTACTCCGCAGCTCCACTCTTACTCTCCTTCCCCCAGTCGCAACAGAGACAGTCACCCCATCAGCCGTCGCATACACACATAATCCTCAGAGACCACTCACGGGCATTAGGATGAGTTACGAAGACCTCCTACGACCTCGTGGCGACCATGCTGCGAGTATGAGTCAAGGGCAAACCCGGCAGAGGTCGCCAATTAGGTCGTGAAAGTGGAACAGGGGCTTTATTTCTTGCTTGCTTTAAATGTCTTGAGACTCCGTCTCATTTCTGCTTTTTAAACCCTACATACTATACGCTCCCTTTTCCTACAATCACCTGATATCTAAGGTTCCAAAACCTTATCATCTTTATCCTTGCTCCTTACTGATTCACAATTTCATTTAATACATTAATCAGGTCCTCTACCTTTTTGGATCTTTCATTAACCCAATATTTCCCAACACCAACCTCTAACATTAATATTAGAATCATTGAGGCTACGAATACTTGTGGATTCGGTTTAACATTGCCTGTTGTCATAGAATATAGAACAGTACAGAACAGGAACAGGCCCTTTGGCCCACAATGTCCATGCTGAACATGATGCCAAGACTATCACATCTACCTGCACAAAACGCGTATCCCTCCATTACCTGCATATCCATAGCCAACAGGCTTGAAGACTGACTCTCTCGATGTAGTGGTGATGTTCTAGCAGTAAGATCAAAGATCATTGCAAAATGCAATCTGTCTCTCCCTCCAGAAACCAGAAATGAATCTGATTTTTGTTTTGTGGGTAAACTAGCATAAGGAGCTGACAGTTGAATCTTGTATTCAACATTGTTGCCAATAATGTGCCCTCCTGACCTATTTGACAGTTAAAGTAGAGTTTGCGGTAAATTTCACTTTGTACTATTGCCTATCCAGAAGTCTTTTAAATGCAACTAATGCATCTGCTTCAACCACCAACTCTGACAGTGAGTTCCAGGCACTCGCCACCCTCTGTATTAAACACTGGTCACGGACCTCCAGACTAAACATTGTCCTTTCACCACAACCCCCTGCCTTCTATCAGTAAGCCCGTTCCGAATCCATACGACCAAGTTATATTATATCGGCAAGACCAGGCGGAGACTGGATGACCTGTTCGCTGAACACCTACAATCAGTCCGCCTTGGCTTACGCCATCTGCCAGATGCCAAACATTTTAACCTCCCTTCCCAATCCCATAATGACCATTCTGGATATCCAAGGATATCCAAGATGGCGTCACGTGTACAACGCGAGGCTTTGCGTCTCCGTAGTTTTAGTAAGATAGCTTTTTTCCTACTCACACTTACATTAGTTTTCGCCCGGAGCACTCGAGCGAAGACTCTGTACGGCCGTCAGGAGCTACTGGAGCTCGGCCGTCTCTTCGGAACGGGCACCAGAAGCCACAACTTTAAACTGCCGCCGGAGATCACCAGGACACCGTGGTCTAGCGGACCCGCTCTCCCGACAGGAAGGGTCCGGAGGCGGCGCAGGGACCGCAAACAACGACGTGGGAAACGCGGAGGCCACCGGGCTAGGCTGAGATCAGACCCGCACCAGCCAGCTCTGCCCAGCATCTTCCTCGCGAATGTCCGGTCCCTGGTGAGTAAAACCGACGAACTTCGGCTGCGCATCACCACACACAGACGGATCGCCGACTGCAACGCCATGGTCTTCACCGAGACATGGCTCACCGACAGCATTCCGGACAACGCCGTCGAGCTGGAGGGGCGCACTGTCTTCAGGGCCGACAGATCTGCGGAGGAATCCGGTAAGACCAAGGGTGGCGGACTGTGCATCTATGTGAACAACTCATGGTGCACAAACGCTGTCAGGATTGGTAGCCACTGCTCTGCTGACCTGGAATACCTGATGTTAAAGTGCAGGCCCTTCTATCTGCCCAGGGAATTTACATCGACTGTCATCACTGCAGTCTATGTACCCCCGGACGCTAATGCCAGGCTTGCAATGGAAGAGCTGCAAGCTGCTATCAGCAAACAACTAACTGCCCACCCAGAGGGGGCTTTTATTGTTGCTGGCGATTTTAACCACTCCAACCTGAAAACTGTGCTCCCCAGATTCCACCAACATGTCTCCTCCCCAACCAGAGGTAATAATATTTTGGACCTTGTATATACTAATATTACTGAAGCATACAAAGCCCTTCCCCTCCCCCACCTGGGACAGTCTGATCACCTCTCTCTGTTCCTGCTCCCCAAATACACACCTCTGATCAGACGTGTGAAACCTACCGCGAGGACAGTGAAGGTCTGGCCTGAGGGGGCTGTCTCTGTCTTACAGGAACAGTTTCAGCAAACAGACTGGAGTGTGTTTGCCACCCAGGCCACCTTTAACTCCCATGTGGACATAAATTCATACACCTCAACCGTCCTGGACTACATAAAATTCTGCACTGATAACGTCACCACCCATAAAGTGATAAAGACCTTCCCTAATCAGAAGCCGTGGATGAGCAGGGAGGTCAGACTCCTGCTGAAGGCTCGAGACGCCGCTTTTAAATCTGGTGACGCTGAGGGATACAGCTCATCCAGGGCCAATCTGAAAAAGGGAATTAGGATTGCTAGACTCAATCACAAACAGCGGATTGAGGAGCATTTCCGTGACAACTCCGACCCTAGGCGCATGTGGCAAGGTATTAAGTCCATGGCCGACTACCATAAAATCAACACCCCCCCCCCAGACAACGCCTCCCTCCCTAACGAGCTAAACCACTTCTATGCTCGCTTTGACCGGGACAACAAAACTCCCGCCATCAAAGTTGCTCCACCCCCGAATGAACAACCCCTCAGTCTCTCCACCTCTGCTGTACAAGACGCACTGAGCAAGGTGAATGAGCACAAAGCTGCCGGCCCCGATGGCATCCCCGGGCGGGTGCTCAGGGCATGTGCTGGACAACTATCCCTGGTCTGCACTGACATTTTCAATCTGTCACTGGCCCAGGGTGTCGTCCCCACCTGCCTCAAGACATCTACCATTGTGCCAGTGCCCAAACACTCAGCGACAGGGAGCCTCAACGACTACCGGCCAGTGGCACTCACCCCTGTCATCGCTAAGTGCTTTGAGCGGCTGATCCTGGCTCACCTCAAAGCCAGCCTCCCCCCCACATTGGACTCCCACCAATTTGCCTACCGGACAAACAGGTCTACAGAGGACGCCATATCGGCGGCCCTACACTCTGCCCTGACCCACCTGGACAGCAACAACACCTACATCAGGCTGCTGTTTATTGACTTCAGCTCCGCCTTTAACACTGTCATACCCGCTAGCTTGATCACCAAACTTAGCGGTCTTGGCATCTCCACCTCCCTCTGCAATTGGACACTGGATTTCCTCACTAACAGACCACAGTCTGTTAGGGTCAACAACCTCACCTCCTCCACTATAACACTGAACACCGGCGTGCCACAGGGCTGTGTGCTCAGCCCTCTCCTCTACTCCCTCTTCACGCATGACTGCATCCCCAAGTATGGCTCCAACGCCATTATAAAATTTGCCGATGACACCACGGTGGTAGGACTGATTAGTGATAATGACGAATCAGCCTACAGGGAGGAGGTCCAGCACCTGACTACCTGGTGTGCCAACAATAACCTCGTCCTCAACTCCCAGAAGACGAAGGAAATAATTGTTGACTTTCGGAAGAACAGAGGGGGCAGACACACCCCCATCCATATAAACGGGACTGAGGTGGAGAGGGTCTCCAACTACAAATTCCTCGGGGTACACATCTCGGAGGATCTGTCCTGGTCCCTCAACACCTCAAAGCTGATCAAAAAGGCACAGCAGCGCCTTTACTTTCTGAGGAGGCTCAAAAAAGCCCACCTGTCCCCCCGGATCCTGACGAACTTCTACCGCTGCACCATTGAAAGCATCCTGACCACCTGCTTTACGGTATGGTACAGCAGTTGCACCGTGGCAGACAGGAAGGCACTACAACGGGTGGTGAAAACCGCCCAGTACATCATCGGTGCCCCGCTCCCTGCCATGGATGCCCTCCACCGAAAACGGTGCCTGAAGCGGGCCGGGAAGATCATCAAGGACCCCTCACACCCTAATCATGGACTGTTTGCCCTCCTACCATCAGGGAGGCGGTACAGGAGCCTCTGGTCCCGCACCAGTAGGACGAAGAACAGCTTCTTCAACTACACCATCAGACTGCTGAACTCGGAGCCCAGCTGATAGACTTGTCTGTACCCTGTATTTATTTATTTCCGTACTGCTACCACTGCACTCTGTATTTATTTTTTTATATCGCTATCACTAAGAATGACGCTAAACTGCATTTCGTTGTACCTATACTTGTATTTGTGCAATGACATTAAACTTGAATTGAATTCTGCCCTTGGCCTCCTGCACTGTCAGATTGAGTCCACACACAAATTGGAGGAACAGCACCTCATATTTCGCTTGGGCACCACATTCCCCGAGTCATCAATTCAGGCTCTGCTTTGTCCTGGACCTTCTCACATCTCTAGTATCCCCCTCCTTGACTCTCAGTCTAATAAAGGGTCTCGACCTGAAACATCACTACTCTTTCTCTCCAGAGATGCTGCCTGACCCACTGCATTACTCCAGCTTTTGTGTCGATCTTTACCATTAATCACTATTGTCCTCCTTACATATCCTTACTTTGGCCATTTTATTTCAGTTCCTTCTGGTACTAATAATCTTAAATATTAAATTAACCTTACTATTGACAAAGTATATAACTGAACTCTGGAATCTTCTTGCGATTGGCTGCACAAATCAAGAAACAAGACATTAACTTGGGAATTAAAGGAAAGGAATGAAGATTCACAACTGTGGGAAAAATACCCAAATTCTTCTTCTTGCGTATGGCATGCAGAGCCTAAAGTTGTAAGACAACTTGTTCAATTTGATCGTATTTGATTGTGCTAGCCAGGTTGATTGCAGTCGTCGAAACAGGGCGGACCACGTGAAGGTTGCAATCTCCCACCCCGAATCTAAATTTTGTCAAGTTGGGGAAAAGGGGAAGTACAACGGGATCTGGGGGTCCTTGTTCATCAGTCAATGAAAGTAAGCAGGGTTACACAAAAAGCTGGAGAAACTCAGCGGGTGCAGCAGCATCTAAGGAGCGAAGGAGATAGGCGACGTTTCGGGTCGAGACCCTTCTTCAGACTGGTCAGGGATCAGGGAAACGAGAGATATAGACGGTGATGTGGAGAGATAAAGAACAATGAATGAAAGATATGCAAAAAAGTATCGATGATAAAGGAAACAGGCCATTGTAAGCTGTTTGTAGTGTGAAAATGAGAAGCTAGTGCAACTTGGGTGGGGGGGGGGGGGGAGATAGAGAGAGAGGGAATGCCAGGGCCCGAGGACTGAGGGAGAGGTGGGAAGGGGAGGAGGCAGCCTGGGTTAACAGAATTGAGAAAATTCAATGTTTAAGCCCAGAGGATGCAGACTCCCCAAGCGGAATATGAGGTGCTGTTCCTCCAACTTGCGGTGTTGCTCACTCTGGCCATGGAGGAGGCCCAGGACCGAGAGGTCGGATACGGAATGGGAGGGGGAGTTGAAGTGCTGAGCCACCGGGAGGTCAGGTTGGTTATTGCGGACCGAGCGGAGGTGTTTGGCGAAACGATCGCACAGCCTCCGCTTGGTCTCACCGATGTAGATCAGCTGGCATCTGGAGCAACGGATGCAGTAGATGAGGTTGGAGGAGGTGCAGGTGAACCTCTGTCGGACTTGGAATGACTGCTTAGGTCCCTGAAAGGAGTGGATGGGGGAGGTGAAGGGACAAGTGTAGCATCTCTTGCGGTTGCATAATGAAAGTAAGCATGCAGGTACAGCAGGCAGTGAAGAAAGCCAATAGCATGTTGGCCTTCATAACAAGAGCAGTTGAGCATAGGAGCAAAGAGGTTCTCCCTAAATTATGAATGTCACGGAAAGTCTAAACCACATTTAACTGCTTCATCATTACTTTATTATGAAAATCATACACTTCCCATTTTTTAAATATACTGCCATATTTCCTAAGGTGGACCTTGTCATCAACAGTAAATTGGTCAATATAACATGAAGGTAGTAATAATGTTATGAATTATATTGAGCTATAAAGGTTTGTAAACTTTAATAAATTGTTTATTTTGACAGTTTGTTCACTTCAAACTCATTTTATTTGATTGCCAATGATGCATTCAAAGGTGTTGATCATCTCAAATATCTGTAAGTAAATGCCAAATCTTTCTATTAGAAAGAAAATTCGACACCCCAGATTAAGTGATTATTTGTAATCACCCACGTATTGTAACAATTCTTTTTTTCTGCAGTTTTATAGAGAACAATGAAATACAGTCGATCTCAAGCTATGCTCTTCGAGGTCTCCGGTCCCTTACACATTTGTAAGTATGTTACTGCTAATTAATCAGTTAACGGCCAGGTAAGTTTGATTGTAGAATTGTTCAAACAAGAAGCAGAATGTCCTCAGGTTATCATGGTGAAGATAGAGATAGAGAGGAATTGGACAATGAATTAGATCAATGATTCAAGAAATGTCTTGAATATGGAATCAGAGTTGTACAGCACAGAATTGGGCTCTTTGCCACAACATCTTCAAGGTGGTCATTATTGAAAGAGATGTGCCAGTGAATTAAACAATGATCAAAAATAACATCTGCAGATGCAGAAAATCTAGAAAAAAGGATCAAAATAGTGCAGGAAATATTCTGCTAATCAGGCAGGGATATAAACAGTAACTTCAGGTAATTAACATTTAACATCAGAAGTCAGAATGATAGTTAGGTTTCAAAGAGATGATGGTGTCCATGCAAACTAATTACTGATTGTTTATCAGCAAATTGGCGACACAGTGGTGCAGCGGTAGAGTTGCTGCCTCACAGCACCAGAGACCCGGGTTCGACTCTGCTTTGGGTGCTGTCTGTACACAGTTTGTACGTTCTCCCCATGACCTGTGTGGGTTTTCTCCGGGATCTCCAGTTTCCTCCCACACTCCAAAGACGTACAGGTTTGTAAGTTAATTGGCTGGGTATAAATGTAAATTGTCCCTAGTGGGTGTAGATAGCATTAATGTGCGGGGATCATTGGTAGGTGTGGACTCGGTGGGCCGAAGGGCCTGTTTCCATGCTGTATCTCTAAACTAAATTAAACAAAAAATATTAAGAAATACAAAAAATAATTGCTGTTATTAGGCAATAATTGCAATATGTTATTATTATGATAATATTAATTACAATAATTGCAATATTACTGCTTTGTTTATTAATAACAAATTGTTTCATTATACTGTGTTTCTGTGTTTTACCTATAAACTCTTGCCTTTTACTTCATTACCTAATGATATTTAATCACCCTGAAATTGACATCTTCAACCTATGTTAACAAGATGTAATTAACAATTTGCAGCGATTTAACACATGACAATAATAAACTTAAACTAAACTGAACTGAATATTTCTTACATTTTCGGAAGGAAGCCACTTAGCCTATTTTGTCTGTGCCGTATGCCATCAACTCCATTCTCCCGTGTATTTCCTCCATTTGTACATGTCAGCGTAGACCAGCTCTCACTTCCTGATCGGATCTCATGATATTGCTATTCCTGTTCTAAACTAATATTTCCATGGATCGCTGAGGGAACTCTGCATTGTTAAAATCACCTTCTTTCCGTTCAATATTAAACTGAGATAACATTAAAAAGTAGTGCACATTATGCTAACATAAAAACAAAAATGCTGAAGACACTCTAAGAGTCATAGTCATACAGCACGGAAATAGGCCCTTCGTCCCAGCTTGCCCATGCTGACCAAGGTGTCGCATCTTCACTAGTTCCACCTGCCCATGTTTGGCCAGTATCCCTCTAAACCTTTCCTATCCATGTGCACCTCACATTTATCTACGTTAAATCCCATTAACCATTCCTCAGCCCACTTGCCCAAATGATCAAGATCCTGTTGTAACCTTCAATAACCATCTTCAATATCTACAATACCACCTAATTTAGTGTCATCTGCAAACTTGTAATCATGCCTTGTATTTTCTCATCCAAATTGTTGATATAAAACATATATAAGGCAATAGGCCCACCATCGATCTTCGAAGCACACCACTAATCACTGGCCTCCATTCTGAAAAACAACCTTCCATCATCACCATCTGCATTCTTCCGTGAAGCCAATTTTATATCCAGTCGGCGAGCTCTCTTTGGATCCCATGCGATCTAACCTTCCAGAGCAGCCTACCATGCAGAACCTTGTCAAATGCCTTGCTGAAATCCATTTATACAATGTCTACTGCTCCGCCCTCAAACTTTATTGATCACACCTTCAAATAACTCAATCAAATTCGTGAGATATGATCTCCCACATACAAAACCATGCTGACTATCCCTAAATCAGCCCTTGGCTATCTAAATTCATGTATACCTTATCCCTCAGAATACTCTCTAGTAACTTTACGATCACAGATGATAGACTCACTGGCCTATAATTTACAGGCTTATCCTTGCAGCCCTTCTTAAATAGAGGCACAACATTTGCCACCCTCCTGACTTCCAGCACCGCACATGTATCTAATGATGACTCATAAATCTCAGCCAGGACACCAGCAATTTCTTCTCTAGCTTCCCACAGTGTCCGATATCTTATCTCCTATATCTGATCAGGCCCAGGAGATTTGACTACCTTCATACGTGTTAGGATTTTTGGCACCTCTCGACCATAATCCTGACTGCCCTTAAGTTCATGATTTCTCTACTGTAAAAACAGAGGAGAAATACTCATTGAGGACCTTGCCCATCTCCTGTGGCTCCACACAGAAGTGACCGTTATGCTTCTCGAGGGGCCCTATGCTCTCTCTGGTTACCTTTTCCCCTTAATGTTCTTATAAAATCTCTTTGGATTTTCCTTAGGATCTCCCACAGCTGTCTCCTGCCCCCTTTTGGCCTTCCTGATTTCCTTCTTTAGTAGGCTCCTCGGTTTTCAAAACTCTTCCAGGGATACACTGATCCCAAAGGTAAACACAAAAAGTTGAAGTAACTGAGTGTGACAGGCAGCATCTCTGGAGTGGCGTTTCGGGTCGAGACCCTTCTTCAGACCCGAAAAGTCACCCATTCTTTCTCTACAGGAGTAGGGAAGTAATGTTAAAATTGTACAAAGCATTGGTAAGACCAATTCTGGAGTATGGTGTACAATTTTGGTCGCCTAATTATAGGAAGGATGTCAACAAAATAGAGAGAGTACAGAGGAGATTTACTAGAATGTTGCCTGGGTTTCAGCAACTAAGTTACAGAGAAAGGTTGAAAGTTAGGTATTTATTCTTTGGAGCGCAGAAGGTTAAGGGGGGACTTGATTGAGGTCTTTAAAATGATGAAAGGGATAGACAGAGTTGACGTGGATAAGCTTTTCCCATTGAGGGTAGGGAAGATTCAAACAAGAGGGCATGACATGAGAATTAAGGGACAGAAGTTTAGGGGTAACATGAGGGGGAACTTCTTTACTCAGAGAGTGGTGGCTGTGTGGAATGAGCTTCCAGCAGAAGTGGTGGAGGCAGGATCGATTTTAACATTTAAAAGTAAAGTGGATAGGTATATGGACGGGAAGGGAATGGAGGGGTATGGTCTGAGTGCAGGTAGATCGGACTAGGGGAAAATAAATGGTCGGCACGGACTGGAAGGGCCGAGAGGGCCTGTTTCCGTGCTGTAATTGTTATATGGCTATATGGTTATACAGAGTTGTTGCCTGTCCCGCTGAGTCACTCCAGCTTTTTGTGTCTATCTTCGGTTTAAGCCAGCATCTGCAGTTCCTTCCTACACATACACTTGATCCTAGCTGCCTATCCCTGTCCCATGACTTTCTTATTCTTGACCAGAGCCTCAATTTCTCTCGTCATCCAAGCTTCCTTGCGCCCATCTGCCTTGCCCTTAACTCTAACAGGAACATGCATGTCCTAAACTCTTGTCAACACATCTTTAAAACACATCCCACTGTTTCTTTTTCTGCAAACAACCTCCTCCAATCGACTTGAACGAGTTCCTGTCTAATACCTTCACAGTTGGCCTTGCCCCCTATTTAGAATTTTAACTCGTGTGCCCACCCTGTCTTTATCCATAACTATCTTAAACCTAATAGAACAGTGGTTGCTGGTCCCCAAAGACTCATCCATTAAACACTTCAGCCACTTGCACTTACCAATTTCCTAAGACAAGATCAAGCATTGCCCTCTCCCATGTTGGGCCCTCTACCTATTGCCTGAGGAAACTTTCCTGAATACATTTGCCAGATTCTGCCATGTCAAAACTTTTGCACTATGACATTGCCAGTCAATGGGAAAGTTAAAATCCTCTACAATTACTACCTTATTAGTCCTGCATCTGGCTGCAATCTCCTGGCATAATTAAAGCCCTGTCCCACGGTACGAGTTCATTCCAAGAGCTCTCTCGAGTTTGCCCTGATTCAAACTCGGAGATTTACGGTAATGGCCACTCGTCGGTACTCGGGGCTCTCGTGGACATTTTTCAACATGTTGAAAAATCTTCACGAGTCTTCCCGTGCTTACCTGCCGTTAGCGAGTCTTCCCGAGTACCTACCGTTAGCGTAACGAGCCGCTAAGAGACATCCCCGAGCTCCGACGTACCCGCTACGTTCATTCTCCGTGCTCACCATGAGTTTGATTTGTTTTAAACTGGGGAGAGCGCTTGGAATTAACTCGTACCGTGGGACAGGGCTTTTATTTTTACCCTTCTAATTCCAATTAGAGTTATTCTAATTTACTCTTTTAATTACTACTATTTCTGGCCTGCACTACACTCCCAACAAGGTGATCATTCCTTTTTTTATTTCTCAGCTACACCCATATATCCCGGATGAACCATCAGTATTGTCATCTTGGACTACTACTGTGACATCCTCCTTAACCAATAAAGCAATACCCCTCCTCTTTTACCCCCCTCCTCTATCTCTCCTGCAATATCTGTACCCTGCAACATTATGCTGCCAGTCCTGTTCCTCTTTACTAGGCCTCTATAATGGCTCCACCTTCCTCGTCGCAAGAACCTATCCAGGCCCTGAGCTCATCCACTTTACCTATTACGCCTCTCGTATTAAAATAAGTGCAATTCAAACCAACAGTCCTTTCTTGCACCCTGTCATGCTCCTGCCTATTCTGTCCACTGAGCTTCCTTTCATCACCATCCATACCGACCTCCGGCCTCTCACCTGCCTCGGTCCTGCATACCTGCCACCCCCCTTACAATCTCAGCATCTCATGTAGCATCTGAAGAATGAAAAGCAGAGTTAACACTTTAGATTCCAGAAGTATCACCAAAACAGTTCTGATGAAGAGTTAAGGGCCTGTCCCACTGAGGCGTAATTTGAGCGTCATTTACACACGATCATTTACGCGTCACGATGCACGCGCATGCGTTGACGCGCCCGTGATGCACGCATGGCATGCATTACGCTCGCATGGTGCATGGTGATGTAGGCAGTGACGCCCCAGGATTTTGGGACTCACAAAATCTTTGCGTGCCACCTGCGTGACGCGCAAAAGATACCCAAGTGGGACAGACCCTTTATGTCTGAACCATTAACTGTTTCACTTCCACAGATGCTACCTGATGCAAGAGTATATCCAGCATTCCATTTTTATTTGAGATTTGCAGCATATGAATTTTCAATTACTTTTTTGATTTTCAATTTGTTTTGGATCCGCATAACACTGCAATGATTACTTCGAGGTATCTGATAGTTAGGGTTCAGCTGATAATAAGACTTTTCCCAAATTATTGTCCATTTATTGTCATCAGCTGTGTAGTTTATATTGTAATACACTATTTCCGAACCTGGCAGAATCAATGCCCTTCTCACTACTGTGAGTATTATCACTATTGTATTATCACTAACATTTGAATTTCTGACATCATTTATGTTGTCATTGTAATATGACCAAAAATGAATCTCATATTTTGGACGTGACATACAAATGAGCACATACTCTTGACACGTTAAATGGACACGTGCCGGATTAACACAAAAGGTATTAGTAATCAGCATCTTCTCTGACATTATTAATTTAAGCTAATTTAAGACATAAATGCTCTATTTCTTGAGGTTGTGCTTCGGTTAAAATCTGTTCTCTACAGTTCAGATAATATTCATTCCTTGCCCACTGTAGCATCCTAAATTAACTACATTGGAGTCATCTGAGTGGATGTGTTGGTAACTCAATAGTGAAATTTGTACTCTTACACATAAATCAACAATCTTACTTTTATGAGTTATAACTCACCTTCATCTGCCTGTTATTAATCTAACGTGTGACCATAGTACCCCCTTATGACATGGACTGGATAATCATATCTTCTGTAAATGTATTTATCCAGCCATCCTGAGGTAAGCCTTCATTGGAACCGATAAACGACTTTATCTCAGGAGCATGCAATGTGAAAAATATACATCTTCTAGATGCGCTGGGAGACATCCTCAGTGATGTGACCTGGGGTCATCGGATGTTTCGGGTCTCACAACATCAGACACCCTCACCCAGGCGACCCAGCCGGGGTTGATCAGGCCCCGACTTGCGTCCCAGCAGCAACCGCCCACGGACCAGCCATCTTAATAACTACTCTGCAGGGGTTGGGAGACTCTAGTGCATGGAGGGACTGGGCTCTGTGGGGTGACTCCCGGCCGGGCTCCTCCTGCGTCTCACCAGGTTCAAGGCCTGTGCGCTGCACCTCTTTCTCCTTCTCCAAGCATTTCATTCTCGCCTGATGGATGTTTGGGCCACGGTGGTTTAGGCCAGATTGTCATTATAATTGAACTTATCCAATTCAGAATATGCAATTTATCTTCACATAATGATACAAATTAAAGTCTATGCACACTTTCCTACAACTGTCTTCATAGTTATTTTTATAGATGTAGAAGGAAAATGAATAAGGTAATAGTTCAAGAATTATAGCTTACTAATGTTTGTCGTTTCCTTTCTTTGCTTTCAACAGAAGTTTGGCGAATAATAACCTTCATACACTTCCTAAAGACTTATTTAAAGACCTGGATGCATTAACCAACGTGTAAGAACTATTGGTGCTTTGTAAAACTTTGTGCATTGTTTTAGTGCTGAATGATTTGAAGAATAGTTCGCAGAAAGGGCCAGGCAGTTTCGTGGTTATATATTGCAGCTTTATAACCAAAAGGAAATTCAGGACTCAATGTTCTGGAGTAACTCAGTGGGTCAAGCAGCATCTCGAGAGATCAGGGATCGATGACGCTACAGGTTAGAACCCTTCTTGTTGGTGTGGGTAGGTGTGGAGGTCAGGACTCCCGTGCAGGCGTGTTTATGAATGCAGAAATCCTGAAGTCCCATACAACTGATCAACTGGCAAGTATGGTGTGTTCCGACGTAGATTCCAGTGGTGGAACAGGAACTTTCTGTAAAATGTTTCCAGTGGTGGATCTGGAGCTTTCTGTGTAATGTTTGCAAATTGCAAGAACTTTAAAAAAATTGATTGGGTCAACTTAAGCCCCTGTCCCACTTTCACGACCTAATTGGTGACCCCTGCCGAGTTTGCCCTTGACCCATACTCACAGCATGGTCGCCACGAGGTCGTAGGAGGTCTTCATAACTCTTCATCATGCTCGTGAGTGGTCTCCGCGTACCCGTGGCCTCAAGTAGGTCACTGCGTTTTTTCCAGCCTGATAAAAAATGTCCACGAGTAAAAAAAATTATTCTTTTTACCCGTAGGTAGGTCGTGATGGTAGTCGTCGGTAGTCGTAGGTAGTCGTAGGTAGTTGTAGGTCAGTAACTGGCCCGAGAAAAAAAAAAGCATTTTCCACTCGTAGTTAGTCGTAGTTGGTCTTAGGTGTGGAAGACTGAGGTCGAGGGGGGTCGTAGACATGGTCATAGGAGGTCAGATGAGGTCTTTTACTTCGACGAGTCAACACAACCTTGACATTTTTTTCAACTGGTCTGGGGTCTTCTAAACTCGTGGATTAGGTCGTCCAAGTGGGACAGGCCCTTTAAATGAATTAATCTTTCTGTGGACTTTTGATGTACTGTGGAATTTCTATGTCTTTACATTATTTCACCTTTTCTAAATTGGATTATTTTAACTACTTTCAATATATTTATGAATTTCAGATGCAGCAGTTCATCTGTATGAGTCAGGGATCAGGAATGATGTTCAGGGAAGTCAGGGAGTTGGCAACTTGGAGTCAAGGTGTGTCGATGATAAGGCAGTAGGAGAGTGTGGGGGGGAGGTCGGGTGGGGTCAGGAGATAAGATCATTGGGTGGGAGAAGCTGGGAAAGTCAATACAATGAGGAAGTCGCTGCAGGGTTGGTGTGAGTATGTGTGAAGGTTAGACGTTAAGTAATAGGTCTTAAGGGCCTGTCCTACCAGCATCCGACTCCATGCGATGAGCGCGATCAAACTAGAAGCGGGGACCGCACGGAGGTCGGGTGATCCCTGTACAGGGCCGTTCCCACCAGCATGCGCCTGCATGCGGCAAGCGCGACCAAACGGCAGCGAGGGCCGCGCGGAGGTCGGGTGAGTGGTGCAACGCGGCGCAAAGTGAGGCAAACTTGGAGCGAAGTCTTAAAGGTAAGTTCGCCAGGACAGCGAGGGGCACACAGAGAGGGGCACAGAGTCACACACACAGAGGGCCATGGAGCCACACACATAGAGGGTCACGGAGGTACCTACAGAGAGGGTCACGGAGGCACGACGTTGAGACAGTGTGTAATGCGTCGAGGCGACTGCGAGCCGACAAGCCGTTGCCGCGTGGAATTTTTGAACATAGTCAGTTTTTCGGAGCCCCGCGCGATGTCGGGACGAACTCCGCACAATTCCGCACGGCTCCGGCAATCGAAGTGGGACTGGCCCCGCGACGCCGGACGGCTCAAGCGACCACATTAGGTCGCGCTCATCGCATAGAGTTGTATGCTGGTGGGACAGGCCCTTTATTTTACTAAACACCAAGTGGAGAATTGCCCAGGTTAATCCACAAGAGAGTGACAACATTTGCGTCTCAAGAGTCAAGAGAGTTTTATTGTCATGTGTCCCAGATAGAACAATGGAATTCTTACTTGCTGCAGCACAACAGAATATGTAAACATAGTACACTGTAAACAATATACTAATAAACGAGGGAGAGAAAAACAGTTCAGCGTGTGTATGTATGCAGTCTGAAGAAGTGTCTCAACCCAAAACATCACCCATTCCTTCTCACCAGAGATGCTACCAGTCCTGCTGAGTTACTCCAGCTTTTTGTGTCTATCTTCAGTTTAAACCAGCATTTGCAGTTCCTTCTTATACATACGTATATATACACATATATTATTGATAATACAAGGATAAGGAATATATTAGGAAACCGGGGGGGGGGGGGGGTGGGGGGCCCTCTTCCATTATAAATGAGGCTCTCGCAAGGGTCTCCTCGATATCCGGCAGCTCTGCTCTTATTCCCCCTCCCCCCATTCAAAAGAAAGACAGAGCCCCCCCATGTCCTCACCTTCCACCCCATCAGCCATCGCATACAGCATATAATCCTCAAAGATTTTCGCCACCTCCAACGGGATCCCACCACTGGCCACACCTTCCCATCTCCACCCCTATCTGGATAAACCTGTGCTACAGAGCATTTTGTTCAGTGTAGAAATACTGAGCGACAGTGGGGAACAGGCCCTTCAGCTCACTGAGCCCACTCCGACCAGCGACCACACCATTCACAAGTTCTATGTTATCCCAGTTTCACATCCTATACACTAGGGGCAATCTGCAGAATCCATTTAACCTACAAACCTGCATGTCATTGGAATGTGGGAAGAAACCAAAGCACCCGGAGCAAACTCACACCGTCAGAGGGAGAACGTGTAAACTCCACTCAGACAGCACCCGAGGTCAGGATCTCTCTGGCTCTGTACGGCAGCAACTCTACCCCTGTGCAGCCACATTCAGTTTCCCCCAGTGCAGAGGGGGCTACGTCATGCCATATTACTGACTAATTACAGCATGCTTTGTTTCATCTCAAACATCAGTGGTCTCACCTAATACAGGCAAATGGAATTAGTGGAGACAAAAGGGCCAGCATGGACATAGTGGGCGGAAGAGCCCATTTTTGTGCTCAGGAGAGTGGCGGCACAGTCACACAGCGGTAGTGTTGCTGCCTTACAGCGTGAGACACCCTGGTTCGATCTTGACTACGGGTGCTGTTGGTGCAGAGTTTGTACATTCCCCCTGTGACTCCATGGGTATTCCCTGGATGATCTGGTTTCTTTCCACACTCCAAAAATGTACAGGTTTTGTAGGTTAAATGGTTTCTGTTAATTGTAAATTGTCCCTAGTGTGTGTGTGTGTGTGTGTGACAGTGCCAGTGTATGGGGTTATTGGTGGTTGGTGCAGACTCGCTGGGCCGAAGGGCCTGTTACCACACCGTATCTCTAAAGTCTAAAGTAAAGACTCCATGATTCAAATTTGTTGTTGCTTAACACATACACAAATCACACACATAGTCATGTTACATTTTCTTCAAAATGTTTCAATCACATTGATGTTTTATCAAACTTATTTTTTGCTGATTAGTATATTTGCAAAAATCAAATGCTTTTCCAAATTGGAGAATTGAAACCTGTTTGCAATGAGCTTCTGAATTAAACCTGTACATATTAATTAGAAGCTTCTCCAAGTCTTGCACGGCAGCAAACCACTACCTCCTCCCTGCAGCCCACACACAAAGAACCCAAGCCTCCAAATGCCAATGACAGGGCCAAGCATGCTACCATGCAATTCTTTACAAGGGCCACGAGATCTTGACTGTGACATTCTAGCACAGCTCAGCATTTTTGTGCCAACATAATATGTGCTTAAAAGGATGATTGGGCAATTGCTGGGCCAGTACCTTCTTCCACAAATGAACAACGTACTTTCCCTTAGTATCACTCACATACACAGGCAATGCACTGAGCAACCAATTGGCGTATAAAGTTTGTTTTCATATTCATTGCCCAATATTGAGCTGCAAAGCTGAGGCTTCCAAACGGAATACTTATCGAATGGAGGGAAGAAGCCTGCTTCATTGTTATTTACAGGACCTGATGAAAGAAGGTTCAGTGGACAGAATAGGCAGGAGCATGGCAGAGAGCGAGGAAGGACTGTTGTATTGAATTGCAATCATTTTAATATGAGAAGCCTGACGGGCGAGGCAGGTGAACCCAGGGTGTGGATAGGTCCGTGCAACTGGGATGTTGTCGCCATTACAGAAACCTGGTTACGAGAGGGGCAGGTTTCAGCCTAATGTTCCAGGGTACCGATGCTACAGGAGAGATGGAGATGGGGGTAAAAGAAGAGGAGTTGTTACTTTATTGATTAAGGAGAATGGCACGCCAGTAGTCCAAAATGACATTACTGATGTGTGTCCAGTGAGGCTATATGGGTGGAGCTGAGAAATAAAAAGAGAATGATCACCTTGTTGGGAGAGTACTACAGGACACCAAATAGTCAAAGGGTTTTAGAAGACCAAATGTACCAGGGGATTACAGCCAGATGCAAGACTAATAAGGTTGTTATGGTAGGGGAGTTTGGGATCAAGTGTATCACTGGAGGAGTTTTGAGAACTAAGGAGCATGTTAAAGAAGGAAGGTAGACAAAAATGCTGGAGGAACTCAGCGGGTGAGGCAGCATCTCTGGAAAGATGGAAAAGGCGACGTTTCGGGTCGAGACCCGAAACGTTGCCTTTTTCTTCTCTCCATATATGCTGCAAGAGGTACTCCAGCATTTTTGTCTAACTTCGATTTTTTTCAGCATCTGCAGTTCTTTCTTAAACATGTTAAAGAAGGAAATCAGCAGGGCACAAGGCGATTGGGAGCCATGGGACTCCCTCCCCTCTCACCAGCTGCCGCCTCTTCCTGTTGGTCGTCGCTTTGTCTATTCGGTCCCTTGTCCACGCCACCACCTCCTTCTTCTCGCCCAGAGTCGCTGACATACTCCACCTTGGAAAATGGCAACAACTGCAGGGGGGGAGGAGGCGGCGGTGGTGGAGGAGGGAGCAGCGGAGTGGACAAAACGGCGGGAGGAGGAGGAGGAACGGGGAGTGGACAAAGCGAGGGCCGACAGCAAAAAGCGGCAGCTGGTGAGAGGGGAGGGAGCCCCATGGTGACCGAGGGCATCCTGTTGGTGATGGCGGCCCAAAGAAATCTCTGCAGGCCAGGGGCTGCAATGTGAGCCGCAAGAACGGCCCCATCAACCGGGCGTTGCTGCAGCTGGTGAAGAAAGACTCGCTGGTGCAGACCAACGACATCGATGCTGACCTTTAAGGTGAAATGACACAAAGTGCTGGAGTAACTCAGCGACTGAATCAGTCAGTAGAAGGGTCCCGACCCAAAACATCACCAATTCATGTTCTCCAAAGATGCTGCCTGACCTGCCGAGTTACTCGAGCAATTTGTGAGCGTATTAACTAGTATCTGCAGTTCTTTGTTTCTACGGCATCCAATGATAATACTGTACTTGGTTATGGCAGACAATGGAGAATTATGGACACCAATCCCCCCCTTATGGTCCATTGCAATAAGGGATTACTAGTATTTGCAAAGATTCCTTCCATGCTAAAACACATTTTCTTTAAGTAGAGTGGAAAGAAAGATATGCTTTTATGACCTTGAGATGTCTGTCTGTAATGTTTTATAGACAATTATGTAGTATATTCTACACATGCCTACATATATATTCTACTTTTGTGACTTGGGAAGTTTGCAATCCAATCTGACTACAAGCAGCAAAAAGATGTTCAAATAATTGCTTGCTCAATGGGATAAATATTGAGCAGTTATTGGAGAGATTACGTTCCTCTTTGTTAACATTTTTCAGAATCTATAATTGAAGGATAGAATGCTACCACTGAGCTATAACTGTTTAGTATGGGCCGTTAATAAAATAAGTGATCGTTGACTTTGAAAAATATCATGCTTTAAATGTAACCATAGGATATGCCTCGTGTCATCAATTAAAACTGCTTTTCTTCACAGAGAACTTGGCGGCAATTCATTCCACTGTGATTGCAAATTGAAATGGCTGGTGGGATGGTTGACGAACACCAATGCAACAGTTGATCAGATCTATTGTGCAAGTCCAGTAGAGTACAAGGGAAAGGAGATGAGCAACCTCCCACTGAATGAATTTGACTGCATGATTGCAGGTGACTGAATCAGAGTGTTAGATATATTTCTACATGGAGTAGAGTTAAGTTTAGTTTAGTGATACGCAGTGGAAACAGGCCCGTCAGCCCACCAAGTCCACACCGACCAGCAATCCCCACACATTAACATCATCCTACACACACCAGGGCCAATTTACACATACACTAAGCCAATTAATCTACAAACCTGTACTTCTTTGGAATGTGGGAGGAAACCGAAGATCTCTGAGAAAACCCACACGGTCTCGGGGAGAACGTACAAACTCCATACAGACAGCACCTGTAGTAGCTGTAGTTAGAAGTTAGTTGTAGTTAGAATTTCCAAATTGGTGGCATCATGCAACCAGCAAATTGCAAATGTCAGTGTAAACTGAGACCTTTTATGATGCATTCCCTCTGCTATTTACGTAGAGGGCTCCATCAATGGCATTTTTTCTGAGGGGAGATGGGCTGATCCGAGTAGTGGATGCCACTAAAGCAATCATCAATGTTTCCATCAGATTGATCAACAGGAGTACACTGTAGTGGATTTGATTCCCAATAGTACCTTCCCCATCCAGTAGCACAGAGGAAGGCAGCTGGGTACCTACATTTTGGAAAAATATTGTTCTCATTTTATTGATTTGATTCTACTTGATTATATTTCTTTAAGCATTGATCTCAGTAGACAAAATCAAACCAGAAAAATTCCCGGAGATTCTCCTCTTGAAGTATCCCTGGAGAACCAGACATCTCTAGTCCTACATTTAGACAGGTTACTTTAGAAAACAAAATAGTCTCATCAACATGCACATTTGCCAATCTTGCTGGTTTGTCTGATGTGTTTTCTGACACAATGAGATTCTTAAGTCATAAATGAAGAGAGGGAAGAGAGTTGAGGTGATTTATAGTTGAATTTGTCATTGCTCAGTCTTTGCTTTGTGTTTCCTAATTGAGCCCTCTATACCCTCTACAATGATGGGGGTGAAAGTGGACCACTGTTGAACACCAGTGTGTGATGTGGGCATGTATCCATTTGAACATGCTTGCCACAGAAGAACCCAACACATTTGGAATAAACAGGCCTTTAAAGATTCAGTTTGATTTTATTATTCTATTTCCAGAATTCTTTCCTATCCTATTGTTACCATGGGACTGAATTGTAGATTATCAGTCGTGTGACTATACCTGTGGAGAATGAAGTTGGGTATGTGGCCCACAGTTGCGTTATCTGATGAACACTGGTGCTTCCCCTAATTCCCAGTGGTCTTCCCTTGTGCATTCCACGTCCTACGCTTGTTCGCAGATTGTGCATTCTGGTGAATTGAACATAATCACAAAGTAAACTTAATTTCACTTGTAGTTTTTTTTTTAAGATGGTTATCTACTTCCTAGTTGTGGTGAGAATTCCCATTTTCAGTAATGCATGAAATGCAATTCAGTAATGTATCATAGTCACTGCCTCAAAGAGACTGGCAGCATCATCAAGGACCCACACCACCCTGGCCACACACTCACCTCCCCGCTACCTTCCGGTAGAAGGTACAGGAGCCTGAAGACTGCAACGACCAGGTTCAGGAATAGCTGCTTCCCCACAGCCATCAGGCTATTAAACTCAACTCAAACAAACCTCTGAACATTAATAGGCCATTGTATGTTTATTTGCACTTTATATGCTTATTTATTGATGTGTGTATATATTTATATAATGGTATATGGAAACACTGATCTGTTCTGTAGTCATGCCTACTATATTCTGTTGTGCTGCAGCAAGCAAGAATGTCATTGTCCTATCTGGGCCACATGACAATAAACCCTCTTGACTTGACTTGAATTGATAGTCACAATTAATGTATGGTGTTTTTTTCCTTTTCATAGATTTTGCTCCTTACCAAACCCTGAAATTTCAATCCATGTCAATTGAAAGCTTCAATTACATGACCGATATTTACGTGGTAATTGCTCAGCATGTCGCTGGGAATTGCAGCATCTTGGAGTGGGATCACGTGGAAATGGTCTTTCGGAATTTTGACAACATTACTGGTATGGATGCCTTTCATTTGTAACTTGGGAAACAAAATTATTGGTCTCTGTTCATTGTTTCTGATCTTCTTTTTGGATTTCTACGCAGGCACTTCAACAGTTTTCTGTAAGCCTTTGGTCGTTGGGACGCAGCTCTTTCTTATCGTTGCCCAGCTCTTTGGTGGCTCTTATATATATAAACGAGATACTTCTGCCAATAGGTTTATTAAAATACAAGACATAGATATCTTAAGAATAAGAAAACCAAATGACATTGAATCATTTGAAATAGAGGGAGAATGGTTCTTCATTATTGCGGATAGTTCAAAGGGTGGAGTCACCACCGTCTACAAATGGAATGGAAATGGATTTTATTCTCATCAATTACTGCATCGTTGGTACAGGGATATAGATGTGGAATACATGGAAATAGCCAACAACCCACACTTGATCTTGTTAAGCAGTTCCCAACGGCCAGTTGTCTATCAATGGAACAAAGGGAAGAAGGAATTTATATGGCGCATTGATATCCCTGATTCAGAAGATGTACACGCGGTCAAACATTTTAAAATGAAAGATAACTTATACATTTGCTTGACAAGATTTCTCGGTGACTCTAAAGTAATGAAATGGGAAGGGTCAATGTTTGTGGAAGTACAGACATTTCCATCAAGAGGCTCCATGGTATTGCAGCCTCTTTATATGAATGAATGGCAATACGCCTTTCTGGGAAGTGACTATTCGTTTACCCAGATTTTTCAATGGGACATGGACCAAAAGAAATTTGTGAAATTTAATGAAGTCTTTATCCAGGCTCCAAGAGCGTTCACATCGGTGTTGGCAGACAGCCGTGAGTTTTTGTTTGCATCAAGCTTTAAAGGAACCACACAAATATATGAACACATTATGATTGACACAAGTGGGATCTAAAAAAGCTGACCTTGATCTGCTTACGTTCATGGGAAGATTTGCGTGAACCACATATACAAATGCTTATCTTAATGAAACTCATGTGTGATTTTGTATTGCTCTGTGTTAATATAAAGTCTGGTGTAGTCAACACTGCAAAGAAATCAATAATTTCCCTCACTTTTCAATAACCTTGCATTTAAGTAGCATTTCTAACTCTTCAGCAAATTGAAATTAACCTGCACATATTGAATTGGTACCTTTATGCAAAATCAGCATAGTTGGTTGGAATTTGCTGAGGTAAATGTTCTGCTAAGACATGATTAAGACTAATTCTGAGTCCATAGATTAAGACTGCATCCATAGGTCTGAAATACTATTGCATAAAAGAGCTCAGTCATGCACATAGACATCTGACAGAGGCTGCTGAATATCATTTCATGAGATGTTGCATCTTTTACGCGTGTCCGGTATTCAGTGTGGGTCACTTAATCAAAAGCAGATCTTCACAATGCTGGGAGAGAATGTCGGAGAGGATTTTGTGTAAATGATAGATTGAGAACGAGTGACTCAGGGAGACCATAAACAATGGCATGAACTGGTTGGTCAAATAGCCTGTTTCTGTTTTGTGTATCCTACATGACCTGATGAAAAACAAATGTTCTCTGCCATTGAGAAACGGAAAGATGTTCAGATTTAGTTTGATGCCTGTTGTTTAATTTTAGTAGCTCGGTTACATAAAGTGTACATTTTAAATGAGTCATTTAAAAATGATTTTAGGAGCTAATAAAAATAGTTTCAGAAAAATGATCTCAACAGTGGAGAATTCAACTTTACCCCCAATGAACTATCGGAAGGGCTAACCCTCAAAACCTTATCCCATTCAACAGATGCCCAAAACAATTACTGATTGTATGCCTCATTGTCACCTTCCCCTCAGCTAACAATGATCTATTCCTCATTTTCCTTGCACTTCGTCCGTTTTGATCTCTTGTTTTCACACCTTAGGCTAGGCAAGGCAAGGCAAGTTTATTTATATAGCACCATTCATACAAGCTGCAATTCATAGTGCTTTACAAAAGAAACAAGAGAATAACATAGTTTAAAAACATTGCAGAACCACAATACAACACAGGACAACAAAATAGCCAATAAGCCAATTGCATGAATAGTAAAACAAAATCACTAAAATATTAAGGCGATTTTAAAAGCACATAAAAAGGTTAAAACAAGAAGATTAAAATTACCCGCATGTAGGGTCATGAAAAGGCTACATCAAACAATAGTGTCTTTAGGCCTGACTTAAATGTGGTTACAGACTGTGCACACCTCAGGTGTTCGGGGAGCCTGTTCCACAGGTGTGGAGCATAGAAACTGAATGCTGCTTTAGCCCTTTTTGTTCTCACCCTGGGAACATGGAGTAAACCTGTCCCCGAAGACCTGAGGAGTCTAGGTGCCTCATAAACAACAAGAAGGTTAGAGATGTATTTCCCTTCCATTCCTTACCCTTCCATATCTCTATGCCTCCCTCACCCCTGACTCGCAGTCTGAAGAAAGGTCTCGACCCAAAAAGTCATCCATTGCTTCTCTCCAGAGATGTTCTCCGCTGAGTTCCTCCAGCATTTTGCATCTTTCTTCGATGTAAACCGGTATCTGCAGTTCCTGCATACATGGCCCCTGTCCCTGTTATGCATCCCACCCTGCTAGACCTGGGATTATCTCACTCTCCTCCCCAGTGGCAGAGTGCATGAATATAAGCCTTGCATTGTATAAAACTTATTCATTAGCACACTTTGTATAAGATTTGTTGACTTTGTGGACACCATTCTATTAATATGCCCAAAGGGCCTGTCCCACTTATGCGATTTTTTCGGCGACAGCCGGTGACAGTCACAGTTGTAGCAGGTTGCCAAAAAAGTGGCGACTGGACCCTCCCTACGACAATGTCTACGACAACCTATCACCTAGTCGACGGCAAGCTACCGACAACCGACGACTCAATCATCGCGGCTAAGGACATCCACCTACGACCACAATTATGGCCACACCTACGACAACCTACGACTACACAGGTCATAACGAGGTCAACCTACGTCCACCCGCGACAGGCTACGACAAGCAACGACCCTGTCGGCAACAACTGAAGAGAACTGAAGACAATTCAGTCGCCGGTTGACGTAGGTTACATAGGTTGACGTAGGTGATCAAATTGGAATTCACCAAAGTCAGCACCGGCGACAACCATCGTCACCTGGTGACTACCTACGTCACCCTGGCGACAACCTACGACAGCACTTACGTCAGGAGAAGACAAGCTACGTCAAGCCCACAGTTGCTGAAACGTTTTGAACATTTCAAAATCCAGCAGCACATAGATAAAAGAGCAAAGTAACTTCACCTGCTAAGTTTTTAACTATTTTCTTTAAATTCTGCATTTTACAGCACAAAACTCTCAGCTTTGTTGTAAATCCTTTGGTGAATCACGGGGGCAATAGGTCAGATTGAAAGGTTTTGAATGAAGAGAGTGGACACTGAACATTCAGAGTAATTACCGATGTTTTCCTATGAGATTTAGAAATCATCTCTCCGTAAACCTTCTAATTGGATTATTTTGGTACATAGAAACATTTGATGATCTTAAATGCTTCATCTGATTTTCAGGTGTAATTTTGAAAGATGCACGTCTACTCAGAATCCGAATTTGCAGAAAATGATAGTTATAGCTGGAAAAAGCAGGCAGCTTTAATAACTTAGTCACAAGTCCACTCATCGATCAGTTTGGCACAAATACAAACTTGAACTATGGATGCAGTATAGCGGGAATGTTGGAAATTAGCTCTAGGTTACAATTAAAACACAAAGTGATTGTGCTGTAACTCTAGGATAAGCGCTCAACTAAGAAAACCAAGCCCAAAGCCAAAGTATTATCTAACTATCTAACTAAATATACCAACTTACAATAAATAACTCTATGCAAAAAACAGCTACCAACATATTAACTAACTCTTTAAAACAAATCTAATCCTGTAGATGGAAGTATATCATTGGGATTTATCAAGTTGGCACCTCCCTTCACTGGTGTTTAATTGAGTTAGGCCCATGACACCCCAGATGACACCTAGTCTGGACTTAAGGGCCTGTCCCACTTTTAGGCGAGTGCAGGAGACTCTGTGCTTGCCTCATGGTCGCCACATGTTCGCTGGTGATCTCTGGTGAGTCGCCTTCATGGTTACGAGGAGTTCCAGCATTCTGGGAACTAGTCGAGGCCTCAGTATGGTCGCAGCAAATATTTCAACATGTTGGTCGCCATGGAGATAATCAATACTTTTGTAGTCGTACTTGCAGTTGTAGTGGGGTCGCCATGTAGTTGTAGGTAGTCAAGGTAGTTGCACGTAGTTTTAGTTAATCGCATTTGCTGACCGGGCTCATTGGGGGAAAAAAAACGTAAGCATGTGTTTTCAGAACCAAGGATAATCAACCGGTAATGTTAAATGCCCGCCGAACTTCACAGCTGTGTGTCTCTGGCTTATTAAAAGTTGTCTGGCTTCTTAAAAGTGCCTCCCCCCTCACCATTCCCCCCCCCCCTCCTCCCCCTGTCCTCCTCCCCCCCTCCTCCCCCCCACTTCTCCCCCCCTCTCCCCGCTCTTTTAGAGGACTTACCGTACACTGTGCTAGCCGTCTTCCTGTTCCTGTTCATCGCGGTGTGTGTCTGTATCACCTTGGCTTTGCACCTTGTGAATTTCAGACAGCGCTCCCCCGCTTTCCCTGGCCCCTGCATTTGCGATGTGTGTGTGTGCGTGCGTGTGTGTGTGCGTGCGTGTGTGTGTGCGCGCGCGTGCGTGCTTGTGCGTGTGTGTGCGGTCGCAGTTCCAGCTCCCAGTTTTTCAGGCAATTGCCACATCACTAATAACAAACAACTAAGGAATTATTTCACTATTTCATGTGACAACAGAGGAAACAAGAGGGCAAGCAACATTGGGAGCTACAAGATTGTTTAGCGTACTTATCCTTATGGTAAGCTTTAAACTATTTGCCCATTTCATCATGTAGTACAGTGTACACAATCAACAATGTTGCTGTGAAAGTGAATTTAATGATATCTTATATTAACCAATACCTAATAAAGTAATCACATTTACAGGAGATAAACTGTGACTCAAAATGTAACCGATAAAATTTCATTATCAAAATACTGTATTGTGGTTCACCAAAATACTGACCTCAAGCTATAATGGTCTTGCATTTCATTGCAACACTAACAGTGACGTGAGATAGGCCTTACCTGACACAAGAAAGAAGCAGTTTCCTCCCTCCGCATGGATGAGAGTCCATTGTCCTGACGAGCCCAGAATGTGTTCAATGTAGGGGAGGGGGGGGGGGGGCTTCAAAACTTTTATGCATACTCAAAATTGATTTTATAATTTGGAGTATTTTTCATCTCTGAATTCTAAATGAGGGCCCTGGTTAATTTTCCAGGTCATTAACACACAAATTATTATAATTTATGTAGGAAGGAACTGCAGATGCTGGTTTACGCCAAAGATAGACGCAAAATGCTGGACTAACTCAGCGGGACAGGCAGCATCTCTGGAGAGAAGGAATGGGAGTCGAGACCCTTCAGGCTGCATAATTCATGTCTTCAATATAATTTATGAATGTCAGGTGATGCTGTAGTGCTTGTATTGGAGAGAGGATGGAGTTACTGGGAAAGGTAGTGAACATAGATTTGAATCAAGGCAAATGAAACAAATGAGTTATCCATGAAATGGGGTTGAACACTTACTTCTGTCCTAGAGAGCATCGGTCTTCGGCACAAGGAAGGTGCAAATTAGCAAAAGATAAAGGTTTGGATGGCATCATTTTTATACCACTTTGCAGGCTGGCACGAGGCTATGTAATGATTTATCCTTGCTCAATCATTTATCTCAATGCAATATTAATATGCCGGCAAGGCGAGGAAGTATCTCCAAGGTTGATTAGAAGCAGCAAGAAAAGTCAAACACTGGTTATATTGTGCCCTATTGGAGAACTATCAGTTACCCAGTCAGAGAAGGCAGTCAAACTCCACTGACCTCAACTATATGCAACCGCATATTTCCAAGATTCTGCTGCTCACCAAATTTCAGAGTCAGGCAAGGTCAAACGCATACAACGTGTAGCCAATTGGTTGTTTGGCAAGCCAGCACATTTACTTACCCTTATGACACTTGAAAAGTAACTGGCAAGATATTATTAATGAACATTAAGTTTGGGAACTCAGTATAGTAGCATCTTGTCTGATACTCAGTGGTGGAGTGTTGGAGCTAACGTGTAGCCAAATTAGTATAGCTGTAACTCTGATAAACAGGTATATAGAAGCCATTTTTATACTTCCATTGCAGGCGCTGAAAGTAATTTATCAACATGCCAAAACTGTTTTAGACTATCAACAATTGTTTCTATTCCTTGCTGATTATTCTCATTACATCAATATAACCATATAACAATTACAGCATGGAAACAGGCCTTCTCGACCCTTCCAGTCCGTGCCGACCATTTATTTTCCCCTAGTCCCATCTACCTGCACTCAGACCATACCCCTCCATTCCCTTCCCGTCCATATACCTATCCACTTTACTTTTAAATGTTAAAATCGATCTTGTACCCACCACTTCTGCTGGAAGATCATTCCACACAGCCACCACTCTCTGAGTAAAGAAGTTCCCCCTCATGTTACCCCTAAACTTCTGTCCCTTAATTCTCATGTCATGCCCTCTTGTTTGAATCTTCCCTTCCCTCAATGGGAAAAGCTTGTCCACGTCAACTCTGTCTATCCCTTTCATATTAAAGACCTCAATCAAGTCCCCCCTTAACCTTCTGCGCTCCAAAGAATAAAGACCTAACTTGTTCAACCTTTCTCTGTAACTTAGTTGCTGGAACCCAGGCAACATTCTAGTAAATCTCCTCTGTACACTCTCTATTTTGTTGACATCCTTCCTATAATTAGGCGACCAAAATTGTACACCATACTCCAGAATTGGTCTCACCAATGCCTTGTACAATTTTAACATTACTTCCCTACTCCTATAGGAGTAATTTCTGGCAATAGTTTGCCACTGGATGAGTTTTGTACATAACTGTTATACCAGAGTAGAGAATGATATTATGCCAGAGATGATTGTGCCAAGCATCCAGCGAGGCTTCGTATCTCTCTCCACATGCTGTTCTGTTTGATACTGTTCCTTAGAGTCATAGAGTCATGCAGCATGAAAACAGGCCCTTTGGCTCAATGTGTCCATGCCAACCAAGATATCTATCTGAGCAAGTACCATTTGCCTGAGTTTGGCGCCGATCATTCCAAACCTCTTCTATCCATTTACCAGTCAAAATATATTTTAAACATAATAATTGTATTGCCTCTATAGTTCCCATTCCCACCATATTCCGTGTGGAAAATGTTCTCCTCATCTTTCACCACTCACTTTAAAGCTCTTCCCTTTAGTTTTAGACTTCCTTGCAGAAAAAGACTGACCATGCGCCCAACCTACAGCCCACATCATTTTATACCCTTGAAAAAGGTCACCCCTCAACTTTCTATGCTCTGAGGAATAAAGTCGTAGCCTATCCAGCCTCATATATATCAGGCCCTTCAGTCCTGGTAACATCTCTAGGAATCCTCTCCCCTTTCCAACTTAATGACATCTTCCCATAGTTGAACCAGAACTGTGCATAATATTCCAACTGCGGTCTCATTAACTGCTTGAACAGTTGCAACATGAGGTCTCAACTGAAATCAAACAATGAAAGCAAACATGCTAAATGCTTTCTTCAGTGCCCTGTCTTCCTGTGTTCCCACATTTCTAAGAAATTGGGTACCTGTACCCCACACTATTCTGTTCTACCACACTCACCAATGTCAATAGGTGCAGGATTAGGCCATTCGACCCTTCGAGCCAGCATCGCCATTCAATGTGATCATGGCTGATCATCCCCAATCAGTACCCTGTTCCTGCCTTCTCCCCATATCCCCTGACTACACTATTTTTAAGAGCCCTATCTAGCACTCTCTTGAAAGCATCCAGGGAACCTGTCTCCACCGCCCTCTGAGGCAGAGAATTCCACAGACTCGCCACTCTCTGTGAGAAAAAGTGTTTCCTCGTCTCCGTTCTAAATGGCTTACTCCTTGTTCTTAAACTGTGGCCCCTGGTTTTGGACTCCCCCAACATCGGGAACATGTTTCCTGCCTCTAGCATGTCCAAACCCTTAACAATCTTATATGTTTCAATGAGATCCCCTCTCAACCTTCCAAACTCCAGAGTGTACAAGCCCAGCTGCTTTATACTCTCAGCATATGACAGTCCCCCAATCCCGGGAATTAACCTTGTGAACCTACGCTGCACTCCCTCAATAACAAGAATGTTCTTCCTCAAATTAGGGGACCAAAACTGCACGCAATACTCCAGGTGTGGTCTCACTAGGGCTCTGTACAACTGCAGAAGGACCTCTTTGCTCCTATATTCGATTCCTCTTGTTATAAAGGCCAACATGCCATTCGCTTTCTTCTGCAAATCATGTCATCTGCAAATTTGCTGATGTTACGTTGAAGTCCTGCCGTTACTTTGAGTCCTGCCATTTACTTCATAAGTCCTGCCCTGCTTTAACTTACCAAAATGCCACACTTCACACTTGTCCAATTCTAATTCCAAATGTCATTCCGTGTCCCAGTTCATCTAGATCCTGTTGTAATCTTAGGATTTGCTTATTAAAGTCCACTACACTGTCCACTACTGCAGAGTCCACTATTCTTCACTGTCCACTACATCACCAATGTTGGTGTCATCCACAAACTTTCAACGATGATAACACAACTTTTGCGAATATATGTGACAGACACCAGTGGTGCCAGCATTAATATCTTTCACAGGCTTTCACCAGAATAACAACATCACTACCAGCTCCTTCCACCAAGTCAACTTTGTGTCCAATTAATAAGCTAATCCTGGATCCCGTGCGATCTAACATTCTAAACTAACCTACCAAGAGGGACCTTGACAAAGGCTGTGTTCAAGTCTACAACATTTACTGGCCACTCCTTGACAATTCTCTTTGTCACCTCTTCAAAAAACTCAACCAAATGTGTCAGACACAATATCTTGGGGACAAAGCCAGGCTGACTAGTCCTCACCAGCCCTTGCCTTTCCAAACGCAGGTGGAACCTGTCTTTCAGAATCCCCTCCAGTAACTTTCCCACCATTGATGTTTGGCTCACTGGCCTGGAGTTCCCTGGCTTGTCATTACACCCCTTCTTAAATAAAGGCACAACATTGGCTACCTCTAGTCTTCTGGTACCTCACCTGAAGCTACCGATGATGCAAATATCTCTGCAAGGACCCCTGTAATTTCCTCCCTAGCTTCACACAATGTCCTAGGATACACTTGGTTCAGCCCTATGGATTGATATATCTTAATACCTTCAGCACCTCCTCTTTGGTAATGTGGATATGTTACAATATCGTCATTATTCATTTTCTTTAGCATCCATTAACTTCCATCACCTTCCCCACATTTTTGTTTTTAGGAGAGAGATAAGTTTAGCTCTTAGGGCTAAGGGAATCAAGGGATATGGGGAAGAAAATCGGAACGGGATACTGATTTTGGATGATCACCCACGATCATATTGAATGGTCACTTCCATTTTCGGTTAGGTGTCACCATGTGTTGAGGTTCTATCTTTCTACCGTCTTGCAAAGAATATAACCAGTCATGTTGTCTCGGAATATTTAATTGGAACAGTCCACACACCCTGTTTTTTATAGAGCAGGTTACCCTAATCAGTCAGGATATGGTTTGCATGAAATGGTCTGTTGTAAAAGATAATAATACTTCTTTCGGATGGTTTCCTGAGTTGACTGTCAAACAGTTTTGGAGAGCCTCATCACTTGAAACCTTTCAAACAAGCACCTAGGCCTTGCTTATCTGCATGAACACGGCCTAACTCATCAGATCAGGCTGAGTAGTGAAGCTGGGTGCAACCACTGGAAAAATTACATGGAGCAGGGCTGCACTAATTAGTTGAAAACCCTGTTAAAATCCCATGAACTATCTACTCAGGGTTGAATGTTAACGGATGAGATGTGTGGGAAGGAGCTGCAGGTGCTGGTTTACACCAAAGATAAACACAGAATGCTGGAGTAACTCAGCGGGACAGGCAGCATCTCTGGAGAGAAGGAATGGGTGACGTTTCAGGTCGACACCCTTCTTCAGACTAGAGTCAGGGGAGAGGGAAACGAGAGATATAGAATAAATGAAAGAAAGATATACAAAAAAGTAACGATAAAGGTAACAGGTCGTTGTTAGCTGTTTGCTAGGTGAGAACGTGAAGCTGGTGTGACGTGGGTGGGGGAGGGATGGAGAGAGAGGGATTGCAGGTGTTACTTGAAGTTAGGGCTGGGTTGTAAGCTGCTCAAGTGAAATATGAGATGCTGTTCCTCCAATTTGCATTTAACCTCGTTCTGACAATGGAGTAGGCACAGGACAGAATGGTCAGTGGGAATCAGAAGGAGAATTAAAGTGTTTGGCAACCGGGAGATCAGGCAGGTTCAGGCAGACTGAACGAAGGTGTTCAGCAAAATGATCGCCCAGTCTACGTTTGGTCTCGCTGATGTATGAGTCCACATCTTGAACAACAGATACAGTAGATGAGGTTGGAGGGAAATGCAAGTGAACCTCATTCCTCTGCCTTCTCACCATAACCCCTGACAGGGGCAGGGATGGTTTTGGTAGGAAGAGATGAGTTAACGTGGGAGTTACGGAGGGAACGGTCTCTGCAGAGGGCAGAAAGGGGTGGAGGTGGGTAGATGTGACTAGTGGTGGGATCCCTTTGGAGGTGGCGAAAATGTCGGAGGCTTATGTGTTGTATGCGATGGCATACAACACATTAACCGATGAACACCAGTGTCAAAAGCATTAAGCTTAAATACACACATGAATAAATAAATAGATAAAGTGCAAATAACAGATAATGGGCTATTAATGTTCAGAGTTTTGTCCGAGCCAAGTTTAATAGCCTGGTGGCTGTGGGGAAGTAGCTATTCCTGAACCTGGTCGTTGCAGTCTTCAGGCTCCTTTAACTTCTACCTGAAGGCAGCGGGGAGATGAGTGTGTGGCCAGGATGGTGTGGGTCCTTGATGATGCTGTCAGCCTATTTGAGGCAGCGACTGCGATAGATCCCCTCGATAGAAGGGAGGTCAGAGCCGATGATGGACTGGGCAGTGTTTACTAGTCTTTTCCTCTACAGGGCGCTCAAGTTGCTGAACCAAGCCACGATGCAATCAGTCAGCAAGCTCTCTACTGTGCACCTGTAGAAGTTAGACAGAGTCCTCCTTGACAAACCGACTCTCCGTAATCTTCTCAGGAAGTAGAGGCGCTGATGAGCTTTCTTAATAATTGCATCTGTGTTCTCGGACCAGGAAAGATCTTCAGAGATGTGCACGCCCAAGAATTTGAACCTCTTGACCCTTTCAACCATCGATCCATCCTACTCCTTCCAAAGTCCACAATCAGTTCCTTGGTTTTGCTGGTGTTGAGGGCCAGGTTATTGTGCTGGCACCATATGGACAGTCGATCGATCTCTCTCCTATACTCTGACTCATCCCCATCAGTGATACGTCCCACAACAGTGGTGTCATCAGCGAACTTGATGATGGAGTTCGCACTATGACCGGCTGTGCAGTCATGAGCATAGAGTGAGTACAGCAGGGGGCTGAGCATGCAGCCTTGAGGCGCTCCCGTGCTGATTGTTTTCGAGTCTGACACATTTCCACCAATACGAACAGACTGTGGTCTGTGAATGAGGAAGTCGAGGATCCAATTGTAGAGGTTAGGCTCACTGGTCAGTAGTTCCCTGGCTTTTCCCTGCTGCCCTTCTTGAATAGGGGCACAGCATTTAATGACGACTTGTAAATCTCAGCAATTTCCTATCTAGCTTCCCACAGTGTCTTCGGCTATATCTGATCAGCTCTGGGAGATTTGTCTACCTTTATACCTTGAGCCTCCTCGGGCAGCTCGTCCCATATACCCACCACCTACCCCATATATTTCCCTCATGATCTTATACACCTCTATAAGATCACCCCTCAGCCTCCTACACTCCAAGTGCCGGCAACATCTTAGTAGGTTTTCTCTGCACTCTTTCCAACTAAACAACATATTTTCTACAGCAGGATGACCAAAACTGAACACAATACTCCAAATGTGACCTCACCAACACCTTATACAACTGCAACATAGCATCCCGACTTCTATACTTAATACACTGACTGATGATGCCCAATGTGCTGAAAGCTTGCTTGACCACCCTATCTACCAGTGATGCCATTTTCAAGGAACTATGCACCTCCAATCCTAGATCCCTCTGATCTACAACACACCCTACCATTCACCAGTCCAAATATGTTTTTAAATGTTGTTATAGTACCTGCCTCAACCACTTCCTCTGGCAGCTGGGTGAAAGCACAGTTCCTCAGGTTTCTGTACAATCTTTCCCTCTCACCTTGAACCAATGCCCTCTAGTTCTTGATTCCCCAAGCCTGGGGAAAAGGCTGTGTGCATTCACCTTATCTATGCCATTCATGATTTTATGCATAAGATCACCCCTCAATCGCATATACTCTTTGGAATAAAGTCTCAGCCTTCCCGTCCTCTCCTTATAGGTCAGGCCTTTGTGTCCTGGCAACATCATCATAAATCTTCTCTGCTCTCTTTCCAGCTAAATGGCATTTTTTATTACAGCTTGGCCAATACTGAATACAATACTGCAAGTGCAACTCCACACGCAGTATCACTCTCCTTGAGTTCAAAGGAGCATAGTGCATGTAGCTCTTATTCTAACCATGAGATAGTTATATCTTCCAGTTAGTTTTATAATTAGTTGATTAAAACTGAAATATAAAAATTAAAAAAGTATTTGTTTATTAAAACTGCATTTCCACACTACTGCATTTACAACTAGAGAGCAGGCCTGAATTTCTATCTACCCCCTCAGACTATCTTTGATCAGACTTTACTGGCTTAATCTTGCACTAAACGTTATTCCCCTTATCATGTTTCTATACACTGTGAAAGGCTCGATTGTAATCGTGTATTGTCTTTCCATTGACTAGTTATAGCAATGTTACAAAATTTTGAGATTTAAAAAAGCAAGTCTGCAATTTATCCCATCAAATAAAGCATAAAAAGAAGTTTAATTTGACACCTAATTCACTTTCATATCTTCAGTATTAAGAAAGTTATGACCATTTTCATACTCGGAAATTAGCATCTTGTTCCCCATTGCCTTTCCATTGACTTAACTCAAAAGCTGTGATCTAGAACAGTTAAAAGCCCATAACTTTCTTAGAAATTAAGAGAACTCAATTAAATTTTCAGTTATTATAGATTGAAGCATTCTGAAACAAATATGAAACAATCTTACTTGGATGACCTGAAATTAAAGCATATAATTAGTTATCTAATTGTAGCTAATTACAAAATTCAATGAGTAGATCTAAACATCTATCCATTTCTTAAGAAAAGATAAACTTTTTTTAAATTGCCTAAGTGTCCAAATAACACTCACACAATAATCCACAATATAACATAATTTTTAAATCTCATTTTCATGAATTTATAGGCCAAATGGAAGGAATTTAGTGTTTAATGCCTGTAAATTAATGGCCACTTAAATCAACTAGCGAGTGGGTTTTAGTGGAATGTGGTGGATTAGAACGTTGCGGTTTGCGGTGAAGTCAGTATGAAAAATACAGCCGGTTCATAGATTTTGTTTTTGTCCCCTTTTCGCAACATGAAAATGTGATTAAAGCCACATTAAAGCCTTCCTAAAAAACAAGTTTTTATGTATAAATAAACTGTGTATTTTCTTTTATCGCCTACCTTAGGTCCGTTCCGCTGTCACCATTCAGAGCTTTAGAAGATGATTTTTAAACTACTCTAGTTAATAAATAATCTAGCATAGTTTAAAAATACCTTTATGAATGAAATGTTGGAGCGATTTCTCTTTAGCGACGAAATCGCCCGACATGGATCGACTTGGACTGCCTAGGGAAAAACGGTATTTTAAACCCGCCCCCCTCTGAAAGGCGCCACACGGGGAGTGGCAGAACTGCAGCGCTGCTAAAGGTAGGTATTGTAACATACCTACTAGTTAGCACGCAACAAAAGCTTTTCACTGTACCTTGGCACACGTGACAATAAACTAAACTAAACTAAACCATGGTTGTTTTTTTGTCCAACAAGTTCAAAGGTTCAAAGATTCATTTATTGTCACATACAATTGGTGTAGTGAAATTGAAGTTGCCATTGCAGCTCATTAATAAAAATACTACATAACATTGTAAAGGAATTTAACATTGAACATAAAAACATCCCCCCACAATGGTTCCCACTGTGAGGGAAGGCACAAAGTCCAGTCCCCATCCCCATGTCCACCCATAGTCGGGCCTATTGAGGCCTCTGCAGTCGCCGCTCACGTCCTTCTCGCCGGGTGATGCTGCTCCGGTGTTGGAATACCTGGAACGGCCGCTTCCTTACCGGAGACCATGGCTTCCGAAGCCAACGGGCCGCGCTGGACGGAGCTCCACGACTGGCGATCTTGGCGAGAGATCCCAGGCTCCCGATGTTAAAGACAGAGCCGCCGCCCGCGGCTGGCCGCTCCATAGACCCGCAGCGCCGCGATGTTTTCATCAGCGGTCTCAGCTCCAGCGCGGCGACCTCGGCAAGGCATCGCCCGCTCTGCTCCAGAGTTAACCTTCCATTATGAGTGAAGTTCATGAAACTTGCATTGATATATGCAAGAAATAAACTGGATGAACAGTTGGGATTACTGTCAATTATCAGCTGAACTAACTGTTTAACCACAAATAATTCTATGTTGCTGCTTTGTTTGAAACCTGTTCATCCACAATTTTTATTGAAACAAATAATTTTAAAATAATTTTAAAATAGCCAGTGGGCTGCATTTTATAAACTGAGGCTTGCATTTCATTCTTTGCTGGGTTAGCCCATGCTCTTGCTAAGAATTGGCTGAAAGAGGAAGGAAGATTTAAAACAGTCCCAACCTAAGTTACCATCAGCAGTTTGCATTAATATTGTAGACATTAATAACAGACCCTTCAGCCCATTATATCTATGCCAAATAAGCATTGTTGACACAAAATGCTGGACTAATTCAGCGGGACAAGCAGCATATATCATACGCTTCCTTTATCCTGTTTCCTTTATCATCGATACTTTTTTGCATATCTTTCATTCATTGTTCCTTATCTCTCCACATCACTATCTATATCTCTCGTTTCCCTGATCCCTGACCAGTCTGAAGAAGGGTCTCGACCCGAAACGTCGCCTATCTCCTTCGCTCCTTAGATGCTGCTGCACCCGCTGAGTTTCTCCAGCTTTTTGTGTAACCCCAGCAAATATCATATATTTCTGGACATACCCTGTGTTGCAGTGGTTTTATAAGGTCAATTGTTGAATTTACCTTATATTCGCTACTGTTTGGATGTTAATGATAAAGGATTATATATACATCCTCAGGTCACATACGTGTAATCACAATCACAATAATACTTTATTAGCCAAGTATGTTTTGCAACATATGAGGAATTTCATTTGCCAAGTCAGTCATACCAATAAAAAGCAACAGAACACACAAACACATTTTAACATAAACATCCACCACAGTGACCCCTCCACATTCCTCACTGTGATAAAAGGAGAAAAAAAAGTTCAAATCTCTTCCTTTCTTTCCCCTCCCACGGGGGCCTCGAGCCCTCCTAAGCTATATTTAAGAGGGAGTTAGATGTGGCCCTTGTGGCTAAGGGGATCAGGGGGTATGGAGAGAAGGCAGGTACGGGATACTGAGTTGGATGATCAGCCATGATCATATTGAATAGCGGTGCAAGCTCGAAGGGCCGAATGGCCTACTCCTGCACCTAATTTCTATGTTTCTATGTTCCGATGACGGGACGATCTTGTTAGCTCTATTTCATTCTGCACAACTGCTGTTTTGTGCAATGGGGACAGATTGGCAGAACGTCTACATTTAATGCACGTTTAACCTTAAGCCTAACGTTATGAAAGTGCAGCATCCAGGTGTGGTATGTGCAAACAATTATCCTCATACTACCACTCAATGACGAAGTGGGTGACCATGGTCCTGGAGGGGAGGTGACGAAAATGGAACATTGTTATATTTCACTACCTACAATGACAAACTAATGGCAGGTAAGGTGAAACACTGCGGTGGTAACATTAGGATGGCTGGAACATTGACATGTTTGATTCCAGCGCACACTAGGATTGGGTCTGCATAGAATCGTGGTTTGTGTGTGATTATGCAGTAGGTGTAGGATGGAGATGAATCTCTGAATCCTACAAATTTGGGAAGTGTTTTCCACAATCCTAGGTTTCCAGTCACAGGTTTTGGTCAATTTCAGAAAGCTCATTGATTCAAGTCTCTTTCAGTTATTCTGCAGTGAGGTGAAAGTGCACTATACCATGAGATAGTGCCATAGATAGGGCTTTAAACCGGGGTTGAACAAATTGGAAATGTATAAATGAAGTTAAAGGGAAGGAGAGTACAGGAGATGTTATGGGCCTGTCCCACTTAGGTGACTTTTTAGGCGAGTGCAGAAGACTATGCGCTCACCACATGTTCACTGGTGGTCTCTGGTGAGTCTCCTTCATGGTCGCGAGGAGTTCCCCCATTCTGGGAACTAGTCGCAACCTCAGTATGGTCGCCGTGAATTTTTCAACATGTTGAAAACATTTCTGTGACCAAAAATTGGTCGCCATGGAGATAATAGATAATACTGTAGTCGTAGGTGCAGTTGTAGTGGGGTCGCCATGTAGTTGTAGGTAGTCGAGGTAGTTGTAGGTAATTTTAGTTATTCGCCTTTGCTGACCGGGCATTTTCATTGGCTCATTGGGGGAAAAAAAGCGTAAGCAAGAGTTTTCAGAACCAGAGATAACCAACCGGTAATGTTAAATGTTCGCCGAACTTCACAGCTGTGTATCTCTGGTTTTTTATAAGTAGTCTGGCTTCTTAAAAGTTGTTTCCACTCTTTCTCCCCCCTTCTCGCCCCCTCTTTAAAGGACTTACCGTACACTGTGCTTTAGCTGTCTTAATTACAACGCCAATCTTCCTGTTTATCGTGGTGTGTGTCTGTATCACCTTGGCTTTGCACCATGTGAATTTCAAACAGTGCTCCCCCGCTTGCCCCTGCCTTTGATGTGTGTGTGTGTGTGTGTTCCACCCTGACAGTCGCTGTTCCAGTTCCTGGATTTTCAGGCGACTTCCGGCAACTTGACAGTCGCCGGCAGTCCGCTGAATAATCGTCTAAGTAGGACAAGCCCTTTACTTCAGAAGAAGTAATAGGAGAGAAAATTGTAAAAGGGATGAGTCTATGGTCAGGGAAAATGGGGGATAATTTGAGACGAGGGCTACTGAACTAAAGGTGACTGGATGAAGTATATAGAAGAAAGTGGATGAGCTTGTCGTGCCATTAAAAATTGGTAGGTACAATGTTGCATGCATCACAGAGATGTGGCTGAAAGAGCATTGGAGCTGGGAGCTGAACATCCAAGGATACATGTCTTATCCAAAGACATGCAGGTGGGCAGAGGGGGTGGGGTAGCTCTGCTGATAAGGAACAAAATTCAATCTTTAGCAAGAAATGACATAAAGTCAGAAGCTGTAGAATCCTTGTGGGTAGAATGAAGAAACTGCAAGGGTAAAAATACCCTGATGGGAGTTATCTACAAGGCCTCTGTACAGTAGCCAGGATGTAGAGAATAAATGTGGAGACCAGTGTTACGGTGGTCATGGAAGATTTCAATATGCAGGTAGACTGGGTAAATCTGGTTGGTACTGGACGCTGAGAGAGGGAATTTGTAGAGCGCTTACGAGATGGGTTCTCAGGACAGCTTGTGGTCAAGCCTACAATGGAAAAGGCAATTCTGGATTTTGTGTTGTGCAACAAACCAGATTTGATGAGAAAGCTTCAGGTAAAGGAGGTTCCAGGAGGTAGTGGCCAGAATATGATAACATTCAACCTGCAGTTTGAGATGGAGAAGATGAAATCAGACGTGTTGGCATCACTGTTGAGTAAAGGTGATGAGAGAGGCATGAAGGAGGAGCTGGCTAAAGTTGATTGGAACGGGACCCCAGCAGGAATGATGGTGAAACAGCAATGGCAGAAGTTCCTGGGAATAATTCAAACGATGCAGGATCTTTTCATCCCAAAGAGGAAGAAAGATCCCAATGGGCCTCTCCCACTTAGGCAACTTTTTAGCCGACTGCAGGAGACTACGCGGTCGCCACATGGTCGTGGGTGGTTGCCGAGGAGTCACCTTCATGGTTGTGAGGAGTTCCCACATTCTGGGACCTAGTCGTGGCCTCATTATGGTCGGCGAGAATTTTTCAACATGTTGAAAAATTAGCGGCGACCAGAATGAAGCCGCCATGGAGAGTAGCAAGAATTCTTATGTTGTAGGTGGGTCGCCAGGAGGTCGAATGTTGTCATAGGTTCTCGTAGGTTGTAGCCAGTGCTGACCGGTGACTTTCATCGGCTAATTGGGAAAAAAAATGTAAGCAGTAATTTTCAGAACCAAGGATAACAGACAAGTGTTAATATCCGCCAAGATTCACAACCGTGTATCTCTGGCTTCTTAAATGTTGTCTCCACTCCTTCTCCCCCCTTCTCCCACCTTCTCCCCCCTTCTCTCCCTAATCCTCCCCTCTTTTAAAGGACTTGCGTGACCCTTCCCGTACACTGTGCTTTCACCGTCTTAATTACAGCGCCAACTTTCCTGTCCATCGTGGTGTGTGTCTGTATCACATTGGCTTTGCACTGTGTGAATTTCACTCAGACAGCGCTCCCCCCGCTTACCCTGTCCCCCGCCTGCATAACGGGCTGGTGAAGGAAGCGATGTGTGTGTGTGTGTGTGTTCTACTCAGACAGTCGCAGTTCCAGTCAACAGTTTTTCAGGCAAGGGCCGGCGACTTAACAGTTGCCCTAAAAAATCGCCTGTGGAACAGGCCCATTAGGGGAGAATGAGGTAACCATGGCTGTTAAAGACAAGCAGAAAACTAGCCTTTTCAATCATTTTTAAAAAATGGTGTATTTGAAAGTGTGTTTTTAATGCTTCTTTGTGTGTCTTGTGTGGGGGATGGTGCGGGGGGTGTAAGGGAGAAACCGTTTTGGTCGCCTCCTCCACGGAGAGGCGACTTTTTCCAGGTCGCCTCCCCCGTGGCCTAGCATCGAGGATCGGCGCGGCCTTTCCCGGAGACGCGCCTGGGGCTTCAGCGGCGGGTGCAGCGCAGACTCTCGGCGCGGAGCGGGCGAATGCTCGCTGGGGCTCGCCGGAGGGGAGCGCTCCGTTTCGCTGGCCCGCGGCAGCTGAAGCCGCGGTCTGCAGAGCTCCAGCTGGCGCGGCGTCCACAACCTGGGATCCCTCGTGGGGACCCGGGAGAAGAGCTCCAACTGCCGGCCCGCGGCCTACTTCTACCGCGGGCCCGGCGTGGACTTACCATCACCCCTGGAGAGGAGCTCTGACCACCGGCCCTGCGGTCTGCGGTGCTTCTGGCTGCGGCGCTGCCGGGACTTTAAAACTTCGACCGCCAGCTTGAGGCCTACCCCAACCTGAAGCCGCGGTCTGCGGTGGGGAAGAGCCGATTCTGGACTTACCTGGACGTTACCTGTCTGTTCATCTGGACGCCCGCAGCGACGGCTGGGGAGGGTTGAGGTCCCGACCACGGGGGAAAATGGAGGAGGACGGGCCACATTTTGTGCCTTCCACCACAGTGATGAATGCTGTGGTGGATGTTTATGTTAAATTGTTTGTGTGTGTTTGTGTGTTCTTTATCATTGTACCGCTGCTGGCAAATTCATTTCACTTGCACTTTATGTGCAATGTGACGAATAAAACCGTATTGTACTGTATTGTATTGTATAATATTGGAAAGATTAGTGGGAAGCCAGAGGATTGGGAAGTCTTTAAAACCAACAGAAGGTAACTAAAGAGGCAATGCGGGGAGAAAAGATGAAATACAAAGGTAAGCTGGCCAATAATATGAAAGAGGATACCAACATTTTCTACAGATATATAAAGAATAAAATAGAGGCAAGGGTGGACTTTAGAAATGGTCATGGGGAATAAAGAAATGGTGAATACATTTAATATGGGTTTTTTTTCCAATCTGTCTTCACAGTGGATGGCACCAGCATTGTGCCAGGAATTCAAGAGAGTCGGGGGTGGAAGTTAGTGGAATGGCTATTACTAGGGAGACGGTCCTTGGGAAGCTGAAAGGGCAGAAGGTGGACAGGTCACCATGATCAGACAGACCACACTCTAGGGTTCTGAAAGAGGTGACTTTTAGAGATTGTGGAGGCTTTGACAGTGATATTTCAAGAATCACTAGAGTCAGGAGTGGTTCCAGAGGACTGTAAAAATTGCAAATGTTACTCCACTGTTCAAGAAGGTAGTAAGGCAGAAGAGGGGAAACTATAGGCTGGTAACATTTTACAGTCCATTATTAAGGATGAGGTGTTCGAGTACTTAAAAGCACCTGATAAAATAGGCCAGTCAGCATGGTCTTATGAAAGGGACAAATTTGCCTGACAAATTTGTTGGAAGACTTTGAGGAAGTAAATAGCAGGATAGAGAAAGACAAATCAGTGGACGTTGTTTACTTGGATTTTCAGAAGACTTTTAATAAGGTTCCGCATGGGAGACTGCCAAACAAGATGAGAGCCCATGGTGTTAGAGGGAAGATACTAGCATGGATAGCAGGTTGGCTGGATGGCAGAAGGCAAAGAGTGTGAATGAAGGCGGCTTTTTCTGGTTGGCTGCCAGTGACTAGTGGAATTGCGCAGGGGTCGGTGCTGGGGCCGCTGCTACTCATGTTGTACGCCGATGAATTGGACGATGGAGTTAATAGCTTTCTGGCCAAGTTGACGGATGATACGAATAAAGTGGAGGGGCAGGTAGTGTCGAGGATGCAAGAAGTCTGCAGCAGGACTTAAGGGCCTGTCCTACCAGCATCCGACTCCATGCGATGAGTGCGATCAAACTAGAAGCGGGGGCCGCGCGGAGGTCGGGTGATCCCCTGTACAGGGCTGTTCCCACCAACATGTGCCTGCATGCGGCAAGCGCGACCAAACCGGCAGCAGGGGCCGTGCGGAGGTCGGGTGAGTGGCGCAACGCGGCGCAAAGTGAGGCGAACTTGGAGCGAAGTCTTAAAGGTAAGTTCGCCAGGAGAGAGAGGGGCACACAGAGAGGGGCACAGAGGCACACACACAGAGGGCCACGGAGCCACACACACAGAGGGTCACGGAGCCACCTACAGATAGGTTCACGGAGGCACGATGTCGAGGCGGTGTGGAATGGGTCGAGGCGACTGCGAGCCGACAAGCCGTTGGCGCGCGGAATTTTTGAACATAGTCAGTTTATCGGAGCCCAGCGCGATGTCGGGACGAACTCCGCACAATTCCGCACGGCTCCGGCGATCGAAGTGGAACCGGCCCCGCGACGGCGGACGGCTCAAGCGACCACGTTAGGTCGCGCTCATCGCATAGAGTTGCATGCTTGTAGGACAGGCCCTTTAGACTGGTGGGGAGAGTGGTCAGAGAAGTGGCAGATGGAACATAGTGCTGCAAAGTGTGGAGTCATGCATTTTGGTAGTATGAATAAAGGCGTAGACTATATTTTCTAAATGGGGAGAGAAGATCCCAGGGGGCGCCAGGGAGATGGCAGCCCTGCCAGCAGTCTGTTCGCCTTTTCACTCTTTTCGTTATTTTTTAGTTTGTAAAAGTTTTGCTTTAATGTTCTTTGGTTTGTTTTGTGTGTGGGGAGGGGGGAGTGGGGAGGGGGGAGGGGATTGGGGGTGAATCTTTCAAGTTCTTACCTTCCCGGAGTTTCGGATCACATTCTCCGGGCTCTGCAGTCTACCATTGCTGGAGCTGGAAGCCTCGGAGCTGATCCCTTGCCTGAATCAACATCAAGGGCTCGCAGTCTCGGGAGAGGCTAGTCGGGAGCTCCAATGTTGCGGAAGGTTCGTCCAGCACGGGGGAGCTGACATCCCAGCACGATGCAGGAGCTGATCACCTCGACGGAGACGGCCCGAACGCCGCCGGCAACGGGAGTCAAGATCGTCCCATCAACGGGGGCTCGAGGTCCACGACCGAGGAAGAACTAAGGGAAGGACTTGAACTTTATTTCACCTTCCATCACAGTGAGGAATGTGCAGGAGTCTCTGTGGTGGATGTTCATGTTAAAATGTGTTTTTGAATGGATCTGTTGCCTTTAATTGTATGACTGACCTGGCCAGTGAAATTCCTCGTATGTTGCAAAACATACTTGGCGAATAAAGTGTGATTCTGATTCCAATTCTGATTCTGAATTCAGAAATCAGAGGTGCAAAGGGTTTTGGGGGCGCTGGTGCAGGATTCCTAAAAAGTTAAATTGTGAGTTGAACTGTTGTAGGAACAGCAAATGCAATGCTAGCTTCATTTGGAGAGGACTGGAATATAAAAGCAGGGGTGTAATGCTGAGGCTTCCTAAGGCAGCATTAGATCGTATTGGAAGTATTGGGAGCTGTTTTGGGCCCCACTTTGAGGAGGGATGTGCTGGCATTGGAGAGGGTCCAGAGGAGATTTACAAGATTGATCCTGGGAATGTCTGGGTTGACGTAGGATGAGTATTTAATGGCTCTAGGTCTCTAGTTGAAGATGAGGGGAGACTACATTGAAACGTAATGAATAGAGAAAGGCCTGGATAGCGAGGATGTGGAGAGGCTGCTTTGACTGGTGGGAGTATCTGGGACCGGAGCGTACTGCCTCAAAATAAAAGGATGTTCCTGTAAGTATGATCGTGGCATTTAAGGTGCAGTTATGGCCCTGTCTCACGGTGCGAGTTGACACACGAGTGACCCAGAGTGACAGACTCGTGGTTGTGTACGATATTCCAAGTTGATGTGCAAGTGTTTGTGGTGAGTTCCCACGGGTATGGTAATCTGCGATGTTCCGAGATCGTCCCCAGAGTTACCAAGTTCCCCTCCCGTTTGCTCTTGAGTTACCAAGTTCCTCTCCCGCTCAGGGCGTGTGTTGTTGCTGCAGTCCGGGATTCGCATTTAAAGCACTCGGTTATCTTCAGCAGTTCAGGCGAGGACAGGTTTGGGGGGGGGGGGGCGAGGGATGGTGGAATTGGGAGAAGGCAAAGACTATGGGTGGGGAGGAGTGAGAGGGGGGGCTAGGAACGGCATCTGCAAAACGGGTAGTCAACCTTTAGGGTCCCGGCCGAAACATCCCTATACATTTTATGATTTCCCTCCAAAGATGCAGTCTCCCGTGGTTTGTTTGCACAACTCTCTTCCCTCTCTCTCCCAACATTGGGGGGGGGGACGACGACGACGACAAGATAGTTTAAACGGACCTTACCCCCACTTCATGCTTCTGTTGCGCATAATTCAGCAGTAAAACCTCTCTTCCCCTTACCCAGCGACGCCCGATTCCTCGCACCCCCACAAGTTCACATCGACGAGGGAAGAATGAGCGGGGAGTCTGAAGAAGGGTCCCGACCCGAAACATCACCCATTCCTTCTCTCCAGAGGCGATGCCTGTCCCGCTGAGTTACTCCAGCATGTTTGTGTCTATCGTCGGTGTAAACCAGCATCTGCAGCTCCTTCCTACACACAGACAGTGAAGTGCCTCGGCCAAATTAGGAACATTAGGATTTTCTGATGTGAAGGTAGTCTGGTTTGCGTTTCTTACACTTGATCATATCCGAAACTAAAGTATAGATAGACACAAAATGCTTGAGTAACTCGGCGGGACAGGCCGCATATCTGGAGAGAAGGAATGGGTGGCGTTTTGGGTAAGTCTGAAGAAGGGTCTCGACTCCATTCCTTCTCTCCAGAGATGCTGCCTGGTCCGCGAGTTACTCCAGCATGTTGTGTCTATTAAAGAGTTCCCACGGTAGACGCACGGATCACTAAAGTTAACGCACGGGCCACTACGATATAACTCTGAGTTTAAATGTTTCAATTTTAAACTTGACCACGAAATTTGACTCGTGGAAAAAGTCAAACATGTTTGACTTTTTTCACGAGTTCACAAGTTTCACGGGTACCTGCCGTTAGCGCCACGAGTGGACAAGTTGATCGCGCGAGTTCCGACGTTCCCACGACGTTGGCTGTACGTGATCACCACGAGTGAAAACTCGGGGTCACTCGTGGGCCAACTCGCACCGTGAGACAGGGGTTTTAGCTGGGCACATGGATATGTAAGGAATGGAGGGATATGGATCACATGCAGGAAGGAAGGATTATGTTATCTGGCATCATGTTGGACATGGACATTGTGGGCTAAAGGATCTGTCCCTGTGCTGTTCTGTCTGTGTTATTATAAGATCAAAACAATTCATTTTACTTCGGAGTCACGTGAGTGACTTCGTGAAGACCCCGCCAGGCACGCATGCGCGACATATCGTCGACCGCATGCGAGCGACAGGCAGGGAGGAGCGTTGCTCCTCTACTGCTGGGACCAGCAGGTAAGTAAAACACTAACCTGCTGTCTTTTTTCTTCTAGGTGGCCCTCTCGGAGGGTCTCGCGGCCGCGTCGGATCTGGCTGCTGCGGCAGTCAGCGGCGGCTGCAATAGCTTGGAGTCGGGAAGCCCGTTGACCCAGGAGGGTCCGGGCTCACACACTCGCCGGCGGAGGACGGCAGAGGCAGCCCGACTCCACACCGCAGCCCGCAGGGGACACCGCGGGCTGGCGGCACGAAAAGGAATGGGGCTTGCCGGCTCGCCGTCAAAAGTTCGCGACGGCAGAGCGGCAGCCCCGACTCTACACCACAGCCCGCGGGGAACACCGCGGGCTGGCGGCACGAAAAGGAATGGGGCTTGCCGGCTCGCCGTCAAAAGTTCGCGACGGCAGAGCGGCAGCCCCGACTCTACACCACAGCCCGCGGGGAACACCGCGGGCTGGCGGTGTACATGTAGGAGTGGGGCTTGCAGGCTCGCCGTTCAAAGTTAGGAACGGCAGAGCGGCAGCCCCGACTCTACACTGCAGCCGCGGGGGATACTGCGGGCTGGCGGTGTGCATGCAGGAGTGGGGCTTGCAGGCTCGCCGTCAGAAGTTTCAACGGCAGAGCGGCAGCCCCGACTCTACACCACAGCCCGCGGGGGTGATACTGCGGGCTGGCGGTGTGCGTGTGGAGTAGGGCTTGCAGTGCTTGCCATGGGCAGCAGCCCGACTCTACACCGCAGCCCGCAGGGGTTTCTGCGGGCTGCTGGCACTCAGGAAGAAGCAGGCTTGCAAGCAAAGGCAGCCTGACTCCACACTGCAGCTGCAGGGATTCTGTGGCCTGTCTACATTCAAGTGCCCTGCTACTCCAGGGAATGCATTGTCTTCAAGAAGTTCAGACTGCCAGCATATAAAAGTTATTAAGCATGAGAGGCTGGTCACCATACTTCTTAAAGACCCTCAGGTAAGATGCTAACTTTGAATAGCTAAGCGTCTGTATTAGAGTTTGCTTACAGATGGATGGAGACCAGAATGAAGACAGCAAAGCAGGTCTCCAAGGGCCGTGCGACTTCAGATGGGAATCAGCGGCCACCATTCTAGAAGAACGCGGAGGTCGGGGAGCCCTGCGCAGCCAGGACCCGTCTCTCCACCACGGCTGACCATGGGGCCGCAAAATGGTGGAGCACCGCGTGGGAGCAGGGTAGGCAAGACCTGGACTCCCTACCACTCTCACCTAAGCATAGTGACTGTGGGGCAAAGGTGCGTAAACATGTGACCCGCTCGGCGGCTCGTTTGTCTCTCCTACTGTGCAGGTATCAGCGATGGGGGAGAGCTGCGCACAGGTCATGCCCCGCTGCAGCGGGAGGCATCGACATACCGCCGGGGGTAACCTGCTAGACTGCGGGCTGGTGATGGACCTGCTGGAAATCGGGGAACCCTGCAGGAGCAGGAGGTACCGGTGTCCACCGGAACAGGCTGCCGGAGCGCAGACCGGTGGCAGCAGTTTACGGCTAGGCAACCCCATTGCTATGGGTAAAGCCGGCTATGCGCCCTCACGGACCCGTGTGGTTAAGGGTGACAGCAAGCCTGCACGGACAGCGGAGCCGGTATTGGGGACCGGTCCTTCCCTCTGCCTTCCCACCAGGCAGAGGTGCCGCTTAGGTCCGAACGATGGCGGACTAGCGGTATGTCCGTGCAGGAGTCATACAGCCTGCGGGAGCAGGAGGTACCGGCACTGCACCGGAACAGGCTGCCGGAGCGCAGACCGGTGGCAGCAGAATACGGCTAGGCAATCCCGTTGCTGCGGGTAAAGCCAGCCAAGCGCCGTCACAGACCCCTGGGGGTGAGGGTGACGGTGTGCCTGCACGGACCACGGAGCCGGTATTGGGGACCGGTTCCGACTCCTTTCCTCTGCCTGCTCGTCAGGTAGAGAGGCCGCTAAGGTCCGAGGGATGCCGGGCTAGCGGGTTGTCCGTGCGGAAGTCGTTCAGCCCCGCAGGAGCGGGTGCTGACGAGTACCTGTCAGCCACTTCGTTGAGGTGTGACCTACTGGCAGAAGCTCCAGCGACTCATCAGGGCCTGGGGAAGTCGACCTGTTGTCCGTGTGTAGCGGCAGCGGTCGCATGGCTAGGATGGAGCTAATGGTGGAGCAACTATATCAGCAGGACCTGGATCGGCAAGAGCCGGAGTCTCAGCGGTCTGGGAGTCGGATCATGACCGCCACCTTCAATCTCACCTTCGTCCATCGGGAGTGCTAGGAGACAACAGATGGCCGATTTGACGAAGAAGCGGCAGCAGAAGATCCCACTGCTCTCGATCCAGAAGAAGAAGTTGGAGGTAGTGTCGAAAATCCGAAACCTGTATTCAGGGGAACCGCTGCACTCTACATTGGCAGTAAGTATTAATTCTTGACGACACACCAGTTCCAAGACCAGGTGCTTTCAGAAACCATGGAGAAGTACAAGGATCCTGGAAACTTTGTTACCCTGAACGTCCCGAGGGTCGACTCAGCCATCTGAGGGAACATCAGTTCCAATGCGAGGGAACAAGAGATGAAGAGGCAGGAAATTCTGAAGCTATTGGCGTCGGGCATCACGGTGCTCGTCAGGACCCTCGATGGGGCAGGTGCATCAGCAGAGCAGCAGGATGCTCTAGCCCTCCTGTGTAGCACACTTCGGGAAACTGTTTTAGTCAGAGCTCCATCCGGCCCGACATTAACCCTGCATTCGCTGGGTTGGGTCGTACCTCCACCACACCACCAAGACAGCTGTTTGGGGAGGACCTGCCCAAGCAGGTCAAAGACGAGGCCATCAAGAACACATCTGCACCAGCTCCCCAAACAGCAGAAGCCTTGTTAGGGCAGAGCCAGCATAGACGACCTCACCACACACCAGCTGCAGGAACAAGGATTTACCGAGGCGATCGAGCAGCATCCAGCAAAGACGGAATACTAGAAACCAGAACGTCAGGCCCGCCGGTAACCATGGAGGTAAGGGGGCCTGGTTCTCTTGGAAGTGCTGCATGCATAACCTCACAAGTAGGAGGGAGGTACATACATTCTGGGGCTCTGTTTGTCACTATCCAGGGAACAGAGCTATAGACATAATAGATGCATGTAACAGCCTTGCTTGCGCCAGGGAACCGACTTTCGACATGCTGCTAAGCTATGGGTAAATTGGAGCTACATTCCAGCCACATAATTGGGTGGTTACGCTATCAAAGCTTGGGTGAATAAGCAAAATCTCGGCATGTATAGCGAATGCTGGACAATTACGAGCTTATGCAGCTGCCAATCAAAGCATAATTGAGGTACAATGGTGGATTAGCAATGGTTGTGATTGTTAAATCCCATCATTACATCAAACCTAGTAGTCGCGTTACAAACCGCGCAAGCGCCAAGGGCTGGGGAACTACTGACCATTCCTGTTGGTGCGGTAAGTGGGATTGCATGAGTCTATTTTCTTCAATCACAAGGTATAAACTGTTCGAAATGCTGGGAGCATGTCAAGGGCTGCACGTTAATGCACTAATCTGCAGCATACGTATGTTTGTCTTCAAAATAATACCACTGAGGTGGCATATTAAACTTTATGGGTGGCGTCAAGTTAATATCTTGGGATGAATTGGAAACATTAATTTGGCTCTGGTGGATTGAAAGAATTGGGTTCAGCTATGTACTTTCTGGATAAGCTCAATATAGTGGCGGACACCAGGTCACAAGTATTAATAACAACATCAAGTAGATTGAACCTCCAAATATCTGCTAAAATTATAGCCTAATATGGAATACCAGATTTCGACCTCTTTGCGTCCAGGTTGAGCCATTGGATACCAACATATGTCTTGAGAACTAGATCCTGGGGCAGTGGCGATGGACGCGTTTTCACTACATTCGGGGGAAATGGGGGGTTTCTATGCTTTCTCCATTCTGCTTCATCAGACAGGTGCTCCAGGATATGCAACCAGGCTCTGCAACATAAAGGACCATGGATGTCAAACAGCATCGTGCAGAGAGAGTCCAGTAGGAAGCAGTACCTCGCCTACATAAGGATATGGGAGGTTTCTGTAGTCGGACCTAGACCATCTACATATCTGCTATACTCTCCAAGGTGCTGGTATACTCATGGGTCGTCATTATGATGAGTCCCTCAGTTACAGTGCTGTATACAGTGCCAGGAGTGCATTGTCGTCCTATCGCTAGATTGGACTGGGATGAGGTAGTGTTGACCCTCCTCAGGAGCTGGTCGGCCATGATGGACTTGCTCACCTTCAAAGTGGTTATGGTAATGGCACTGAACACAGCTCAACAGGTCATGACTTTACAGGAATTAAACCTGGATAGAATGACCAGACCATAATAAGGTAACTTCTTTATAGAAGAATTACTTACACTACACAGACCTGGGACTACACGTCTGCAAATGGGCATCAGATATATGGAGACGGGTCTGTTTCAGCCATGGAAACCCACGTCACAGGGTGATTGTGCAGACTATCTCCAGATCACACGAGGTGGTATTCGGTGCAGCAGGTAAGACACTAATATTTTAAATGTCATTCTACCAGGGCTGCATCCACATCAGTGGCAAGGACTATGGCGGTGTTCATGGATTATGGCCTCGCAATAGCGAGCTGGGCCAGTGAATCTACACTTCAGCGGTTTTATAACTGATTTATAACCGCTCCCGCAACGTTGGCGGATTCAGTTTTAAGTGCTGTTCCCTAAACGTTGGTCCCCGAGTCAGGGGGTTATTGTTGTATTAACAAATGTTATTATTTTTCAGCTTGTTCAAGTTTGAAATGCGTTAACATACTTCCTCCATCAGAATTACGGCAGTGTGTGAGCATGGGCGTGGTCCAGGGCATGTAATCACAGAGCTTTGAAATCTTCACGAAGTCACTCACGTGACTCCGAAGTAAAATAGTAAGATTAAACAAGAACTTACCAGTTTGAAGTTTGATCTTTATTTTATGAGGAGTTGCGATGAGGGATTTCGTGCCCTCCGCTCCCAACCCTCTATTATAAATTCAACTGGTATGGTCAAGTTTTAATCTTACTATCTTCGGTTTGTGATCTGTGATTCCACACCGCTGCTTTGAAGAATGTCGCGCATGCGTGCCTGGCGGGGTCTTCACGAAATCCCTCATCGCAACTCCTCATAAAATAAAGATCAAACTTCAAACTGGTAAGTTCTTGTTTAATCTTACTATTAAATCACAACAAATGTCCAGTTTCATATTTCATCTTGATTTTGTCTTGCATCGCGCAGATTGTTCCACAATGACATTGCTTATGACTACAGCACTCAGACTTTGACACTGAGAAGGAAGCGGTGGAGTTGCCTCCGTACAGCATCAGAGACCTGGGTTCGATCCCGACTACGGATGCTGTCAGTACCGAGTTTTACGTTCTCCCCGTGACCACGTGGGTTTTCTCCGGGATCTTCGGTTTCCTGCCACACTCCAAAGGCGTCCAGGTTTGTAGGTTACTTGGTATAAATGTAAATTGTCCCCAGTGTGTGTAGGGTAGTGATAGAGTGTGGGGATCGCTGGTCGGCCATCACTCGGTGGGCCGAAGGGCCTGTTTCTGCGGCACTGCATCTCTAAACTAAACTGAACTAAATTTCAATGCCAACCTCAAAATTAAATGAGTCAGGATGTATTGAAATAACACTGTTGAATATGGAACATATAATTTCATAATCCCTCAGGACTGTATGGCCTGTCCCACTGACCTTCAAGCTCGAGGGCACGTGCCTGAAAAGCCTCGAGTTGGATCGACCGTCAGCGATGAAACCGCGAGCTGGATCGACTGACCACACACACACACACACACACACACACACACACACACACACACACACACACACACACACACACACACACACACACACACACACACACACACACAGGCACACACACACACACACACCGCAAAGGCTGGGGCCAGGGAAAGCGGGGGAGCGCTGCCTAAAATTCACGCCCGCGATGAACAGGAAGGGAAAAGACGGCTGCACAGTGTACGGTAAGTCCTTTAGAGAACGCGGGGGGGGGAGAAGGGGAGAGAAGGGGGAGAGAAGTAGTGGTGACAATTTTAAGAATCCAGACAACGTTTAATAAAGTTTAGCGGGCATTTAAATTACTGGTCGGTTTTCCTTTGTCTTGAAAACTCCAATGAGCCAATTAAAATGCCCGGTCAGCAAAGAAGATTGCCTACGGCTGCCCTCGACTGCCTGTAACTACATAGCGACCCCACTCCACTGCACCACGAGTTCAAAATAACCATGACGACCTATTTTTACTCGCGGAAAATGTTTCAACATGCTGACATTTTTTCCTCGACCAAACTGAGGCCACGAGTATGCGGAAACTTCCCTCGAGCATGAAGGAGAGTTCCAGTGACCCATAGGACCTCCTAGGACCACGTGTCGACCATGCTGCGCGTTTGAGTCGAGGGCAAACTAGTCTAAACTCACAGATTAGGTCGCCGCAGTCTAAACTCACAGCCCCTATAGGCATACTAGACACATCACAAAGGAATGTTTGTAAAAATCCCTGGGTGTTTATGCAGAATAATCCATACCAAAGGAAGGTAAATTGCTCTAATTCACTTTCACCAATTCACAAGTTCACAAGCTATAGGAGTAGAATTAGGCCATTTGGCCCATCGAGTCTACTCCGCCATTCAATCATGGCTGATCTCTGCCTCCTAATCCCATTTTCCTGCCTTCTCCCCATAACCCTTGACACCCGTTCTAATCAAGAATTTGTCTATCTCTGCCTTAAAAATATCCACTGACTTGGCCTCCACAGCCCTCTGTGGCAATGAGTTCCACAGATTAACTACCCTCTGACTGAAGAAGTTCCTCCTCACCTCCATTCTAAAAGAGCGCCCTTTATTTCTGAGGCTGTGACCTCTGGTCCTAGACTCTCCCACCAGTGGAAACATCCTTTCCATATCCACTCTATGCCTTTCATTATTCTGTAAGTTTCAATGAGGTCCCCCTTCAACCTTCTAAACTCCAGCGAGTAGAGGCCCAGTGCCATCACTTGCACTCTACTCTCAATGTGCTAAATGCACAAGGCTGATATGTTTCTCAAACTACAGCTGACACAAATCAGCTGTTGGCAATGAGCAATGTTGTTTGCTTTTTTTGTTTAGAATTGATTTTGTTCCAAAGCCAAAAAATGCTGTTTCTAATCTTTACAAATGCCGAGGATTTTATAATTAACATTAGCTATGGAGTCTCTGCTCCTTGAGTCATTTGTCCTTTTGTGTGCTCATCTGCTCTCAATTAAAAAGGGAAATTACCATCATTGCAAGCAGCTTGATTTGTATTTCCTTTACTTTATAATGAATGAATGAATACGTTTATTGGCCAAGTATGTTCACATACAAGGAATTTGCCTTGCTGCTCTGCTCGCAAGTAGCAACATGACATAAAATAAACAATTAAGAATGTAACATAAAATATAAAAACATTAGGAATAAAACACTATAGTTTAAACATGTGAATTAATTAAAATACCAGAGCAAAAGGAGGCTACAAACATTTGGTTATTGAGTAGAGCTACTGCTCATGGAAAAAATCTGTTTTCATGTCTGGCTGTGGCAGCTTTGACAGACCGGAGTCGCCTTCCAGATGGAAGTGATTTAAAGAGTTTGTGGCCAGGGTGAGAGGGGTCAGAGATTATCTTACCCGCTCGCGTCCTGGCCCTTGCAGTGTACAGTTCGTTGATGGGGGAAAGGTTGCAGCCAATAAGCTTCTCTGCTGATCAGATGATTCGCTGCAGCCTCCGGATGTCATGCTTGGTAGCTGAGCCAAACCGGACCATGATGGAGAAGGTGAGGACAGAGTCTACGATGGCTGTATAGAATTGGACTAACGTTGCCTGTGGCAGATTGTGCTTCCTCAGCTGCCGCAGGAAGTACATCCTCTGTTGTGCCTTTTTGACTGTGGAGTCGATGGTAGCCCCCCACTTAAGGTCCTTGGAGATGATGGTTCCCAGGAACTTAAAAGACTCCACAGATATGACTGTGGTGTTGTTGATGGTGAGTGGGGTGAGGGGAGGGGGAGCTCTCCTAAAGTCTACAATCAATTCCACTGTCTTAAGAGCATTGATCTCCAGGTTGTTGCAATGGAACCAGGACACCAGGTGTGTAACTTCCTGTCTGTAGGCAGATTCCTCCCCATCCTGGATCAGTCCAATCAGGGTTGTGTCGTCCACAAACTTGAGAAGCTTGACAGAGGAGTCTGTGGAGGTGCAGTCATTGGTGTAGAGAGAGTAGAGGAGAGGGGAGAGTACGCAGCCTTGCCGTGCTCCTATGCTGAGTGTTTGAGGGTCCATGATGTGCTTTCCCAGCCTCACATGCTGCTTCCTGTCTGTCAGGAAGCTGGTGATCCACCGACAGAGGGGTTCAGGCACAGTCAACTTGGAGAGTTTGGACTGTAGTAGCTCTGGCACAATGGTGTTGAATGCAGAGCTAAATTCAACAAACAGGATCCTCGCATAGGTCCCCTGGCGGTCTAGGTGCTGTAGAATGAAGTGCAGGCCCAGGTTGACTGCGTCATCCACACATCTATTGGCCCGGTATGGAAACTGCAGAGGGTCCAGCAGGGGGTTTGTGATATTTTTCTGCTTGGCCAGCACAAGCCTTTCAAGGGTCTTCATAACCACAGAGGCCAGTGCGACAGGCCTGTAGTCATTAAGACAAGTAATCCTTGCCTTTTTGGGTACAGGGACAATAGTGGAGACTTTGAAGCAGGCAGGGACAGTACATGTTTGCAGGGACTGGTTAAAAATGTCTGTGTAGACCGGTGCCAGATGTTTGGCACAGAACTTAAGAGTAGAGGGGGAAACATTGTCAGGTCCTGGAGATTTCCGGCTTTTCTGTCTGTTGTTGATGATGGAGAAGTGGCCAGACTGATGTTGGGCAGCAAGGTGGGGGTGGGTAGTGGACAAGGGCCCGGTCTTTGTAGACTGGAGACAGGCTGTAAGCGGACAAAAATGCTGGAGAAACTCAGTGGGTGAGCCAGCATCTATGGAGCGAAGGAAACAGGCGACGTTTCGGATCAAGACCAATCTGAAGAAGGATCAGTCTGGATATATCAACAGACATATTCAGAATATACTGTGACTTTTGAATTTGCAGAACTGATTGCAGCTGCTCGTGCTTTTTTTCCACACGATATGTATCTCATCCTCAGCCTCTGGTATTTTTAGGAATGTGTATTTGCAGATTGAATGACAATTTAAAATTTCCACCAAGTTGTCTGATAATTAATATTGTGCCATTTTAATGTGAAAATTGCAAATCAAATCAATCAATCAGTGTGGCAATCAAATTGTTCAGAGTTAGTGTGTAGCAAAGAACTGCAGGTGCTGGTTTACACCAAAGATAGATACAAAATACTGGAGTAACTCAGTAAGTTAGGCAGCATCTCTGGAGAGAAGTCTGAAGAAGGGGCTCGACCCGAAACGTCACCCATCCCTTCTCTCCAGAGATGCTGCACGTCACCAAAGTGGAAGCTGTAATAAAACATGCAGAGGCTTGTTCTGCTCCAGGGCCGAATGGAGTCCCTTACCGGGTAATAATAGTGCACCTGCTGTGCACAGAGTGGCACAGAGGCTGGCATGTTATTTAGAAAGGAACAGATTAATAGATAGCACAGTGCAGAAAGCACAGGTTTTACAGGTTGCTGAGAAGACAGTAGTGCAATATGGCACCAGGTTCAGACAGCCAAGCTCGAGAGGAGAGAGATTTGCATGTAGTGCATTTGGACCTGGCAAATGCGTCTGGATCTGTGTCACATAGTGTTATTTGGAGTGCTTTTGATATCTTTAGCGTTCCAGGATTGATAGTAAATTTAGTGAAAGCATATTTCCAAGATTTTGAATGTGTTTTAGTGCAGTAGACTTCACGACAGCGTGGCAGAGACTAGACATGGGCATTACGGCAGGGTGCACTATTTCCCTGTTAGCGTTTACAATGGCGATGGAGCGAGTGATTAGATCATCACGGTGGGTCGCCGGCGGGTAGAGACGGCAGGATGGATTGCACCTCCCTCCAATCAGGGCCTATATGGATGACATGCCCTTGGTGACCACAACAGTAGCGTGTACAAGAAGGTTGTTCGAGAAGTTAAATGATCATCTTAAATGTGCTAGATTGAAGATGAAGCCTAGTTAGTCACAGAGTATTTATTTGGCAAGAGGTAAGGCAGTAGAGAAAAGGTTCTGTGGATGATGAAGAAATCCCGTCTATAATGGGGAGACCAGTTAAAAGTTTGGTAGATGGTATAACAGGGCGTTGGATGACAGTGAACAGGTTCTTTTTTTTATTTAAATATTTTTATTTATTAGAGGTACAGTAAGTTACATCAGTGTGCGTCCCGTATATATTATTACAATCATTGCACCCCTTAATTTTTAAGGTTATTAGAGAAAAAGAATAGAAACAGAGAAAGTAGAGAAAGTGAGAGAGAGTTGTGAACGTGAAAAAGCGTGACGAAGGGAAGGAAAAGAGAGCCCTTGGTCGAAGAGTTAGAGAATGGAGATTAAGAGATAGATCCTAGAAAAAAAAGAGAGAAAGAAGAAAAAAGGAAAAGCCAGTTACTTTATTATAAACATCACGCAAAAGGAATCTACCAACTCGGCAGTTTATCATCGCCCTTTACCAAGACCTGACGCCGGTACCTTTTTGAGGTACTCTTGCACCCTATCCTTGTAGTAGATCTATAAATGCAGACCACGTCTTATAGAAGCGATCTGATCTTCCTGCCAGGTGGAGTCTCATATCTTCCAGATGTAGCGTTTCAAACATAGTTGAAATCCACATCTTTATTATTGGTATAGGATCATTTTTCCAGAATTTGAAGATTAGCTTTTTTTCCAGTTATTAAGCCGTATTCAAATAGATTCTTTTGAAACACATTCAGGGCAACCTTCCATTGTTCCAAAAATAATCCATTCTGGTTTTGGTGTCAGTTATATTTTAAATAATTTTGTGAAGATTTCAAAGATTTCAGTCTAAAATTTTTGAATTTTTGTACAAAAGACCAATTAGTGCGCTATAGTAGCTTTTTGAGACTGGCATTTATCACAAATAGTTGAGACGTTGGGAAAAAGTTTACTTATTTTAGTTTTTGAATAGTATAATCTATGTAAGATTTAAATTGTATTAAAGTGTGTCTTACGTTAATTGAACATCTGTGCACATTTAATAAATGTTCTTCCCACCTTTCTTTGGAAATTTTAATACTTAATCCTTTTTCCCAGTCTCTTCTAATGCCTTCAGTTGTTGGTATTTCTGCATTTAAATAATATTATATATATATATGATATTAAGTTTGCTGATTCAGCCTTTGTATTCATTGCTTCAACCAGTAAATCTGATGGCATATTGTGATATTCTTGTGCATATTTTTTTCAGATAGTCACATATTTGGAAATATTTAAAATACTGATTGTTTCCCAAATTGTACTTTAGTTGTAATTGTTTAAATGATAGTAATTTTCCCGTTTCATACAAATCTCCCAATGTTTGCTCTTTTCCATTCTATAAATGCTTTATCTATAATTGAGGGTTTAAACAAAGGGATTTTAACTATAGGAGATAGGAGAGATACATTTCTTAATTTTAAGTTGTCTTTTATTTGTTTCCAAATTCTAATTGTACTATGTATAATTGGATTTTTGTTATAATTTGTATTATTCAACTTCATTGGTGAAAGAAGGATCGCTCCAATATTACAAAGGGAGCAGTCCTATTTCTCCATAATAATCCAATCCGGTTGCTGGGGAGAATTATCCAGCAATTGAATCATATTTCTAATATTTACAGACCAATAGTAATACATGAAATTAGGGCGTGCTAATCCCCCTACTGCTTTCCGTTTATTCAAGTGTGATCTTTGTATTCTATGGGACTTATAATCCAATATAAAATTTGTAATATCTGAATCCAGTTTTTTAGGTAGGTATATTGGAATTGATTGGAACAGGTACAGAATTTGTGGTAGAAAAATCATTTTTATAGCATTTATTCAGCCTATTAAAGACATCGGAAGCGTTTTCCAAAATTTAATTAAATTATATAATTTCTTAAGTAAAGGGTTATAATTTGCAGTAAACATGTCTTGATATCTTCTAGTAATTTCAATCCCCAAATATTTAAATTTTTCCATAGCTATTTTAAAAGGAAACTGTAAGAGATGTGTAGAATCTTTCGGTTTTATTGACATGATTTCACTTTTATTCCAATTTATTGTGTATCCTGAAAATGATCTGAAATCCTCTATTAAATGTAATATATTTGGTATAGTGATATGAGGTTTTGTGATGTACAATAGTACATCATCAGCGTATAATGATATTTAATCATTTGAATATTTTGTATTATAGCCATGGATATTCGGATGAGTTCTAATTATTTCCGCTAGGGGTTTAATTATAAGAGCAAATAACAGCGGTGATAGTGAACATCCTTGTCTATTACCCCTTGACAATTAAAATTTCGAAGATAAAAAGTTATTAGTTCATAGAAACATAGAAACATAGAAATTAGGTGCAGGAGTAGGCCATTCGGCCCTTTGAGCCTGCACCGCCGTTCAATATGATCATGGCTGATCATCCAACTCAGTATCCCGTACCTGCCTTCTCTCCATACCCTCTGATCCCCTTAGCCACAAGGGCCACATCTAACTCCCTCTTAAATATAGCCAATGAACTGGCCTCAACTACCCTCTGTGGCAGAGAGTTCCAGAGACCCACCACTCTCTGTGTGAAAAAAGTCCTTCTCATCTCGGTCCTAAAGGATTTCCCCCTTATCCTTAAGCCGTGATCCCTTGTCCTGGACCTCCCCAACATCGGGAACAATCTTCCTGCATCTAGCCTGTCCAACCCCTTAAGAATTTTGTACATTTCTATAAGATCCCCTCTCAATCTCCTAAATTCTAGAGAGTATAAACCAAGTCTATCTAGTCTTTCTTCATAAGACATTCCTGACATCCCAGGAATCAGCCTGGTGAACCTTCTCTGCACTCCCTCTATGGCAATAATGTCCTTCCTCAGATTTGGAGACCAGAACTGTATGCAATACTCCAGGTGTGGTCTCACCAAGACCCTATACAACTGAAGTAGAACCTCCCTGCTCCTATACTCAAATCCTTTTGATATGAAAGCTAACATACCATTCGCTTTCTTCACTGCCTGCTGCACCTGCATGCCTACTTTCAATGACTGGTGTACCATGACACCCAGGTCGCGCTGCTTCTCCCCTTTTCGTAATCGGCCACCATTTAGTTCATATTCTGGCCGTTGGCTTATTATATAGTAATTTAATCCATAGAATGAAATTCTCTCCCAGTTGGAATTTTTGTAATATTTTAACCATATAATCCCAATCCACCTGATCGAATGCTTTCTCTGCATCCAACGAAATAATTGATAGATTTTGATCTTCAATTTGGTGTGAATGCATTATGTTGAGCAGACGTCTCAAATTATTAAACGATTGTCTCTTAGGGATAAACCCCGTTTAATCCGGATGTATTAATTTACTAGCATCGTACTTACTTAGTCTCCTAGCTAATATTTTCGCTAATACTTTTTGATCTGTGTTTAACAACGCAATAGCTCTATATGATCCGGGTTCTTCCACATCTTTATCTTTCTTAAGTATTAATGTAATCGTTGATTCTGCCAGTGTTTCAGGTAGTATTTGTTCTTTAAAGCCATATGTATACATTTTCTGTAGGCGTGGTTTAAATATGTCATTAAAACTTTTATAGAATTCATTACTAAATCCATCAGGACCTGGTGTTTTTCCATGTTTAATGAGATTATTGTTTCTTCTATTTCCTTATTTGAGATTTGTGCTCCCAATTCCTCTTGTTCCTGCAACTCTAATTTTGGAAGATTACAATTATCCAAGAACTCTGTAACTTTATTGGTGTCCTTTGTCATTTTAGACTGGGTGACAACCAAGAATAGTTTGGTGACTACTGGAGAGACAGTTGTAGGCACGGAAAGACGGCACCCCGGAAAGGCTGGGTTAGCACCCCAGTCTGTGGCTTTCGTGAGAAAGACACCCAACAAAGCTACGGAAAGGCCTAATGAACCATTGTGGCCTAAACATCCATCAGGCGAGAATGAAATGCTCGGAAAAGGAGAAAGAGGTGCAGTGCACAGGCCTTGAACCTGGTGAGACGCAGGAGGAGCCCGGCCGGGAGTCACCCCACAGAGCCCAGTCCCTCCATGCACTAGAGTCTCCCAACCCCTGCAGAGTAGTTATTAAGATGGCTGATCCGTGGGCGGTTGCTGCGGGGACGCAAGTCGGGGCCTGATCAACCCCGGCGGGGTCGCCTGGGCGAGGTTGTCTGATGTTGTGAGACCCGAAACACCCGATGACCCCAGGTCACATCACTGAGGATGTGTCCCAGCGCATCTAGAAGATGTATATTTTTCACATAGATATGTACAAATTCTCATAAAATTGCGCAAATCTTTTATTAATATAATTCGGTAAAGTCAATACTTCCCCTCTATCTGATTTGATCTTTGAAATCGTGTGTTCTTTTTCTCATTTTTTTAACTGACGTGCCAGAAGTTTATGGGGCTTATCCCCAAATTCAAAATGTTCCTGTCTTGTAATTTGGAATAATCTTATAACTTTTGCTGATAATAATTTATTTAATTTAAATTTCAGTATTAATATTTTATTATGTTTATCTGTAGTTGGGTCTTTAGCATTATCTATGTCCAATTGTCTAATTTGTTCTTCTAACTGTCTTTGTTCGTTCTTATTTTATTTATATTGAAAAGCTTGGTATGAAATACCTCTAATAAATGCTTTAAAAGATTCCCATAATAATGTAGGTGATATGTCTGGCGTGTAATTTATTTCGAAAAAAAGATCCATTTGCCGTTTTAAATATATACTCCCTTGCGGGTCTTTTAAAATTTGAGGGTTGTACCTCCAAAACGGTTTATTCTGAGACATTCCTTCCATTTTTAAAAAGGAAGTTAGTGGGGAGTGATCTGAAATCGTATTTGTATGGTATTTTGGTTTCGAAGTATACGGAATTAATTTTGTATCCACCAGGAAATAATCTATACGTGAATATGTCTTGTGTACCATTGAATAGAACGAGTATTCCCTGCCGGTTGGATTTTCAATCCTCCAAACATCTATTATATTTGTATTTTTTATATATGTGTTTAAAAGCTCGCTAGTTTTATATTTCGTATTACCGCTCTGTTTTTGACTAGATTTATCTAAGTAACGGTCTAAAACGCAATTAAAGTCTCCACCGATTATGACATTTTGGTAATTATATTATGCGATTATATTCAAGATTTTATTGAAAAAGTGCGGATTATCAAAGTTGGGCGCATATATATTTACCAAGGTAATTGGGGTAGCATGGATCTCACCGGTAACTAGACAGTGAACAGATTCAGCAACTTAGAAAGGATGTTACCGACGAGTTAAAAAGGATAGAGAAGTCAGGGCTTCCAGGCAAGTTGAAGTTGTGGTGTGTGCAGTTTGGGCTATTCCCTAGATTGATCTGGCCATTGACTGTATATGAGGTGCCAATTTCTAAGGTGGAAAGGTTAGAGAGATTGGTTAGTTCATATATTAGGAAATGGTTCGGAGTTTCACACTGTCTTAGCAATGAGACTTTATATGGGAAAGGTATTCTCCATTTACCATTGTCTAGCCTAACAAAGGACTTTAAGTGTGCCAAGGTGAGATTAGAGTTGCAATTATCAGGGAGCAAGGATACATTAGATAGTAATCTGGTGCCAAGTGTAGCTAGAGGTAGGAAGTTGAACTCAAAGGCGGCGGTAGAAGAAGCACAGGCCGCTCAGAGATACAGACATTGTTGGTAGGGGGTAGCAAGGGAAAGGAGGTTTAGGGCTCAGGACAGGGAAACCGGTGTGGAGTAAGGCAGGTCCCACAGAGAGGAGGACATTGGTTGTAGAGCAGGTACATCGTCAGGAGGAAGCAGTGAGATGTGTAAGGGCAGTCGCTCAGGTTAAGCAGACACAGTGGATGAACTGGGAAGGTGCAGAAAAGAGGAGGTTTAGCTGGAGGGACCTGTGGTGCGTGGAGGCGGGTCATGTAAGTTTCGTTATAAGGGCTATTTATCATGTGTTACCATCACCGCAGAACCTCAAGTAGTGGGTAGGAGTCCCTTGTGTTCAGGGGTGGCAACATTCAGGCATATTTTGTGAGGATGAAGGGCTAGTCTTTCTCAGGGTCGGTATACCTGGTGGCATAACCAGGTATTGAAGTGCATCGCTGCAGCAATTGAGAGGAGGAGAGTGCAGGTGAATTCAGTGGGCATCAGGACTGGGAGTGCAGCGATTCATTTTGTCCGTGAGGGAGAGAAAGGTAGAGGAGGGAAGGTATGAGTCAGGCCAGTTACGGGGAGCCAGTGATTGGGAGATGCGGGTAGATTTGGGAGGAAAGCTTGTTGTTCCGCAGGGAATAATTAGTGCTAGTTTGAGGCCTGATATAGTGTTCTGGTCAGTTAGTCAGCAGATAGTGTATTTTATAGAACTGATGGTGCCTTGGGAGAACAGTGGATGAGTCTTATGAAAGGAAAAGGCTTATATATGTAGAGTTGGCAGCAGAAGTTGAGCAGCGAGGATGGGGAGCAAGAGTACGTGCAATAGAGGTGGGTTGTAGACGTTTCATAGCCAGATCCACCACGTCGCTATTTGGAGAGCTAGGAATTTGCAGACAGATTTTGCGTCAGGCTGTAAAGGAAATGTCAGAGGCAGCAGAGCAAGGCAGTGGGTGGATCTGGTGAAGAAGAAATAGTGTCTGTTGGGGGCAGATAGGAAACGTATAACATGCAGTTTGTGTATTTCGTTGTAACTGTAGTCTGTGTAGGTGAAAGTCTTATGCAAGGGTGATATTTGTGGTGTTACAAGCTAATGATGGACTATGATTACTGGATGCAGGTGTTTATCATATGGTATAACTGCATCTACAGGATTAGTTTTATTTTTAAAGCTAATTAATTTGTAGGTAGCTGTTATTGGGGGGGGGGGGGGGGTTGCATATAGTGTCATTGATTGTAAGCTGGCATATTTAGTTAGATAATACTCGGCATGAGAACCTGACTGAAACCTGAATCAAGGATTAGATGAAGAATTACATTTTATAACCCACGGATATATCCAATGATGCATAATTAGCTGATTACTCCATTCTCTTTTACGTTTCTTTTCTTTCCCTCTCTATTATTTTCTATCTATATAAAAATTTAAAAAATATATAGAAGTACAATTATTATACAATTGTTAATGCAAAACAATATTAATAATGTATGACTACAACAAACAAAATGCTTTTTATTATGTATTAACTTCTAATAAAAATAATTAATTAAAAAAAAGATAATACTGTGCTTTGGGCTTGGTTTTCTTAGTTGAGCACTTATCCTGGAGTTTTTGCACAAGTAACATAGAAACATAGAAAATAGGTGCAGGAGGGGGCCATTCGACCCTTCGAGCCTGCACCGCCATTCATTGTGATCATGGCTGATCGTCCCCAATCAATAACCCATGCCTGCCTTCTCCCCATATCCCTCGATTCCCACTAGTCCCTAGAGCTCTATCGAACTCTCTTAAATCCATCCAGTGATTTGGCCTCCACTGCCCTCTGTGGCAGGGAATTCCACAACTTCACAACTCTCTGGGTGAAAAGGTTTTTTTCTCAGCTCAGTCTTAAATGGCCTCCCCTTTATTCTAAGACTGTGGCCCCTGGTTCTGGACCATCTCTTTATCCGACATTTGTGTCCACCTTCGATTTAAACCAGCATCTGCAGTTCTTTCATTCTGGTAAACCTCCTCTTCACACTTTCCAAAGGCTCCACATTCTTCCTGTAACGGGACAACTTGAATTGCACATAATACTCTGCATTCAGTGTAAAAATAAAAGCCCCGGATTCATCATCTGCATTATCTTCTTCTGATTACAGCCAGTTCAGTTCAGTTTAGACAACTAGGGAAAGTCAATGTGACAGCTTGGAAAGACAGCTGACAAGGGGGAATAGACCCCACTGCAGCTGTTATGGTTACAGATGTATTTTATAGAACTGACAGTGCCTTGGGAGAAATTAGTGGATGAGGCTAATGAAAGGAAAAGGCTTAGATATGTGGTTGCAGCAGATGTTGAGCAGCGAGGATGGGGAGCGAGAGTACGTGCGGTAGAGGTGAGTTGTAGAGGTTTCATAGCCAGATCCACCATGTTGCTATTTGGAGAGCTAGGAATTCACGTCAGTTTGCGTCAGGCTGTAAAGGAGATGTCAGAGGCAGCAGAGCAAGGCAGTGGGTGGATCTGGTGGCGAAATCGTGTCTGTTGGGGGCAGAAAGGAAATGTATGATATGCAGTTTGTGTATTTCTTCTAAACTCACCAATTAGGTCGCCCAAGTGGGACAGCCCCTTTAGTGTAATATTTGTGGTGTTACAAGCTAATGATGGGCTATGATTAGTGGAAGGTAGGATGTGGGTGTTTCCTTTATTTAGTAGATACTGGTAGCAGAGGTGGTGAGAGCAGGTATTGAGGGGGTGGTTCTGGGATGTCAGAACCAATTGTTGAGCCTTCCCGAGGTGTCGAGGGCCTAACTCAATGAAACACCAGTGAAGGGAGGTGCCCATTTGATAACCCCAATGATATACTTGCATCTACAGGATTGTTTATTTTTTAAAGAGCTTGTTAATATGTAGGTAGCTGTTTTTTTGCATACAGAGTTATTTATTGTAAGTTGGTATATTTAGTTAGATAGTTAGATAATACTTTGGCTTTGGGCTTGGTTTTCTTAGTTGAGCGCTTATCCGGCAGTAACAGCACAAGCACTTTGTGTTTTAATTGTGATTTGAATAAACATTTAATCTGCAAATACCAGAGAGGCTAAGGATGAGATGCATTTTGTTTGATATAGGAGCAGCTGCAATCAGTTCTGCAAATTCAAAAGTCACAGTAAAATCATAATCTCCTGAATATGTCAGCAGATATATCCATTGATAATATGCATATTTGTCAATTTTCTAGCAAAAATCCAGCCAGTGTGTTTACTGTAAAAACATGGGAACAACCTGTTCACTTTATTATTCAAATAAGTAAATTGCATTCATTGATTTTTCTTGATCTAACACAAACTTATTTGTGTTTCTTTACATACCCTTTCTTTAGTTTAGGTTTGATTAGAGCTGCACTGCGGAAAGAGGCCGTTCGGCCCACTGAATCTGTGCCAACCAGCAATCCCCGCACCCTAACGTACAGTTTTGGTCTCCTAATCTGAGGAAAGACATTTTTGCCATAGAGGGAGTACAGAGAAGGTTCACAGACTGATTCCTGGGATGGCAGGACTTCCATATGAAGAAAGACTGGATAGATTCGGCTTGTACTCGCTAGAATTTAGGAGATTGAGGGGGGGATCTTATAGAGACTTACAAAATTCTTAAGGGGTTGGACAGGCTAGATGCAGAAAGATTGTTCCTGATGTTGGGGAACTCCAGAACAAGGGGTCACAGTTTAAGGATAAGGGGGAAGTTTTTTAGGACCGAGATCAGAAGATCATTTTTCACACAGAGAGTGGTGAGTGTGGAATTTCATTTCGGAGTCACGTGAGTGACTTCGTGAAGAGCCCGCCGGCGCGCATGCTCGACATATCGTCGTATCGCGTTGCTGCGACGGCTGACGGAGGAGCGAGCTCCTCGCCAGCCCTTCATAAGGGAACCACGCAGGTAAGTATGCTACCTTAAGTTGGTGGTTCTTGTTGTGTTTGCTTCACAGCAAGAACATGGATGGGAGAGGCCGGAGTTCGAGGAGAAGTCGCCGGCCAGCAGTTCCGGAGCGAGAGTTGTCGGGGGTACCTGCAACGCAGACCGGAACGAGGGCGGAGATGTCGGTGAGCTCTGTATTTTCAGGTCCGGACCCGCCCGCACACCACAGCTCGGAGGAGTCCGACGAGGAGGAGTGTGGTGTGCCGCCAGAGCAGGACGACTCTGCCATGGCAGCCAGGTCGTCAGCAGGCTTGCTGACGGCTTCGAGCAGAAGGGTCCGTGCGGCTGCACGGCCCGTTTCACGCAGCCCTCTGAGAAGGGGAAGGGCAGGAGCCCAGCAGCCTAACCCTGTCGGGGCTAAGGCTCTGCCTGCCGCCAAGGAGCGGTCAGGTTCCAGGACGGGACCCGGGGCAGCTGTGAGGTCCAGCCGTCGCCCCCCAACTTTCGACGCCGGGACGAGTCAGTTGGGGGTCCCGTCACGGTCGCCGAGCCCCCCATGGATGGGTGGGCGAGACCATGCGTCGGCAAGGTCCACGATGTGGGCAGCTGGCAAGCCTGCACGGGCCCAAGGTATCCAGGCTTCGGCTGGTGCCGACACCATGCCGCATCTGTCCATAGAGGCAACGGCTTCCGCTCCCGCTAAACGGAGGCGGTTGAACACGCCCGTGCAGGAATCGCGCAGTTTCGCCTCGGCGGCTGTCGACGACAACTACCGGCACCGGCAGGGCCTCGACGAGGTGCGGGCCGATGACAGGAGCCCCGGCCAATTTTCAGAGCCGGAGGACTCCGACCACCTGAGTGTTCAGGGTGAAGGGCGTATTGACCGGATGGAGCAGCTGCTGGAGCTTCTCCTACAAGGTCAACAACAACAGGCATCCAGCAGCGACAGGCACAGGGCTTCATCACCAGCTTCGTACACCAGCCTGGAGCAGCAGGACGAGGAGGCCGTGGTTGACCCCATCCCACCCCCGCCTGAATTACCGGCGGAGGACCTCCTCGATGTGGCTACCAAATTTGCAGCCCCTCATTCGTTGGGGCTTCCCATTAATACGAAGTTGGCAGCCACAGTGGACTTCCTAAATAATCACCAGCTTCAGGAGGAAGTCCTACTACAAGCCATGAGCCGTCACAAGGCTCCATCAAACTGCAATTCCCTCAACGTGCCTGTGGTCAATACGCCAATATGGGGCAACATCAGTGCGGCTATCCGTCAGCAGGAGCTGAAAATTCAGCGGATCCTGAAACTCCTCATGGCCGGGATTACTGCCTTTGTGCGGTCGGTCGACGGAGAGGAGCTTAATTTGGACCAGGAGGATGCTCTGGCGCTTCTGTGCGCTACTCAAAACGAAATAAACGGCTTTCGGAAAAACAGCATCCGCCCAGCGCTCAACCCTAAGTTTGCAGGGTTGTGCAAACCACCGCCGCCGCCGCCGCCCCGTCAGCTCTTTGGCGAAGACCTCTCCAAAAGGGTCAGAGAGCTGGATGAACAAGCCAAGACCGTGGGGCTCATGCGCTCTCACAGTGCCCCCACGCCATCAAGCTCGAAAGCCCCACTTGGCCGTTCACGAGGGTCTGTCAGCACTTCCACCAGGAATTACCCTCCAGCTCCAAACCGATATCAGCCACCCCAACCCCAGGGGTCTTTTTTAGGACAGGCTCGGCAGAAGCCGAGGTGGAAAATGAGGACGCCACGACCTCAAACCAACCCAGCACCTCCACGACCACCCACTCGTGTCAGGGACCGCCGGTAACCACAGAGGTGAGGCGATCTGGTTCTCTTTTTTCTCTTTGTTTAACTCCACATGTTGGTGGGCGTTTGCGGTTGTTTGCGGGTGCATGGGGTGACATTACCAGCGATGAGTATGTGTTACGGAATATTCAGGGCCATAGTATTGAGTTTATTAATGGGGACATCCCTCCACCTCAGCATAGACCGGGTCGTACTTTCAAACTAACGGCTGCGGAACAGTCAGTAGGCTATAAGGAAATTTTAAGGTTGGAACAGAAAGGGGTCATAGAGAGAACGGTTCATGAGCCCGTTGAATTTGTTTCCAATATTTTCACTAGACCTAAGAAGGATGGAGGCTGTAGAGTCATTATTGATCTAACCACTCTGAATAACTTTGTAACATATACTCATTTTAAAATGGACACGTTTGAAACGGCCAAATCATTGATTTCACAAGGGTGCTTTATGGCATGCATTGATTTACAGGATGCGTACTATACCGTACCTATGAAAAAATATTACAGAAGGTTTTTAAAATTTATCTGGATGGATCAGCTGTGGCAATATAGGGCGTTGCCTAATGGGCTCACCACAGCCCCTCGCTTATTTACTAAATTGGTGAAGCCAATTATGGCTTATTTAAGACAAAGACATCATATTGTTATGGCCTATTTAGATGATATTTTAATTGTCGGCCACACCTTGGAATTAGCACAACAAGGGGTGGCAGCTGCGGTCAATTTGTTCCAACAGCTTGGGTTCATTGTTCATCCAGAAAAATCTAAGTTCTGCCCCACCCAGGTAATTAATTATCTGGGGTTCCAGGTGAATTCCATTAGCATGAGAGTCACCATACCAATTAACAAAATTGAGGAGGTAACACAGGTGTGTACAGACTTGATTAATACTCGTATACCATCGATTCGTCACACAGCTACTGTCATTGGCAAGATTGTGGCTTTGTTTCCGGCAGCCCGGTATGGACCTCTGCATTATCAAAACTTGCAGAGAGCCAAGATCGCTGCGTTGCGACGGCATGCTGGTCATTATGATCGATCAATGCGGCTGCCGCCTGCAGCATTGGATGAATTACGATGGTGGGTTTGCCACATTAGTAAATCGTTCAAAACTATTATTGAGGCGAAACCGATGATATACTTACAAACTGATGCGAGCTCTGATGGCTGGGGAGCTACGAATCAATTCTCTAGTTGTGGGGGCCGATGGGATACCCTTGAGAATACGATGTTGGTATCACAAGGGATCAACTATTTGGAGCTGCTTGCAGCGTTTCACGGACTTCGTGCATATTGTTCCAAGATCATTGGAGCACATGTCCGGCTCCAAATAGACAATACCACAGCGGTGGCATATTTAAACCACATGGGCGGTACCAGGTCAGTTTCATGTGATAAATTGGCTAATTCAATTTGGCTCTGGTGTGTCAAGAGAGACATTTGGATTTCAGCTACCTATTTGCCAGGTGAGCTTAATATTGTGGCGGACGCCAGGTCACGCAAGTTCAATGATAATATTGAATGGATGTTACATCCTGAAATTTTTGCAAAAATCACAGCCAAATTTGGGAAACCGGACATTGACCTTTTTGCGTCCCGGTTGAACCATCAGGTACCAACCTACGTCGCGTGGGAACCAGATCCAGGGGCTATAGCGTTAGATGCATTCTCGCTAGACTGGGGGAATTGCTTTTTCTATGCATTCCCCCCGTTTTGCCTCATCAGTCGGATATTACGTAAAATTCAGATGGACGGTGCCAAGGGCATCCTTATCATACCCGACTGGCCTACACAGCCGTGGTATCCGATGGTCTTTGACACGCTCAGTGAACCTTGGGTCCGTTTGCAGGGTAGACCAGAATTAGTTACTCACCCTGTTTCAGGGGAGCCACATCCCTGCCATGGCTATTTAAATTTGTTGGCTTGCAGATTCTGAATCGGCCTTTAGAACAATACGGCCTGTCTACCCGGACCATGGATACCATTGCGGCGTCGTGCCGAGAGTCTACAAGGCGAAGATACCGCTCTCACATCAGGAAGTGGGAAGCCTTCTGCAGCCGCTCTCGCATCACGTACGATGCCGTGACTATAACCGACGTCCTGGAATTCCTCGCGGGGTTGCACCATGATGAACACTTAAGCTACAGTGCCATCAACAGCGCCAGGAGCGCTCTATCATTCTACCTCAATATTGAGGTGGGATCCAACAGGCTAGTGTCCAGGCTCATGCGGGGTATTTTCAATACGAATCCGCCTACACCACGTTACAATATCACCTGGGATGTCAGGGACGTTTTAACTCTGCTCAGGACGTGGTCCCCCATGGAAGGGCTCCAGCTGGACAAACTCACCATGAAGCTGGTGATGTTACTAGCGCTGACTTCAGCACAGAGGGTACAGACACTCCACAAACTACGTGTCGACAGAATGATGTCTACCCCCACAGAAGTAGTTTTCTTTGTTGACGAGCTACTGAAGCAACACAGACCTGGGTGCACAGGGCTGCAGCTGAAGTTCCCGGCATACCCCGCCGATGCTAGGCTATGCTTAGCCTCCCATATCCGTTACTACGTCAAGGTGACGGCAAGCATCAGAGGAATGGAGAGATACCTGCTTGTCACTCATAAGAGACCTCACCATCGAGTGACAACACAGACGATATCCAGGTGGCTTCGAGTCGTCTTGGGTAAGTCAGGTATCGACACTAATGTGTTCAAATCTCATTCCACCAGGGCTGCATCGACGTCGGCGGCGAGGGTCATGGAGGTGCCCATGGACCATATTCTCGCCACAGCAGGATGGGCTAATGAGACGGTGTTCCAGCGGTTCTACAACCGGCCCGTTGCTGCGCCTCTACAGTTCGCAGAAGCCGTGCTAGATGCGGGGCAAGAACGTGGAGATGTCCCCGAATGAGGGGTTTTGATTTGTTTGTTAATAAATATGCTTTGTTTTGCAGTATGGACTAGTCAGCAAGTTATTCCTCCCATCCATCCCTGGTAGTGGTGTGACAGCATGGACGTGGTCCAGGGCGTGTCATCACAGAAGCTTTGAAGTCTTCACGAAGTCACTCACGTGACTCCGAAATGAAATAGTAAGATTGAACGAGAACTTACCAGTTCGAAGGTTGATCATTATTTCATGAGGAGTCGAAGTGAGGGATTTCGTGCCCTCCTCGCCCAACCCTCAATCACCTTCAGCTGGTAATCTTAGTCGTTTCATTCTTACTATGTGAAGTCATTTCTTGATTGGTTTCTGTGATTCCACGCCGCTACTTTGAAGTATGTCGAGCATGCGCGCCGGCGGGCTCTTCACGAAATCCCTCACTTCGACTCCTCATGAAATAATGATCAACCTTCGAACTGGTAAGTTCTCGTTCAATCTTACTATTCTCTGCCACAGAAGGTAGTTGCGGCCAGTTCATTGGCTATATTTAAGAGGGAGTTAGATGTGGCCCTTGTGGCTAAAGGGATCAGGGGGTATGGAGAGAAGGCAGGTACAGGATACTGAATTGGATGATCAGCCATGATCATATTGAATGGCGGTGCAGGCTCGAAGGGCCGAACGGCCTACTCCTGCACCTATTTTCTATGATTCTATGATTCTAACACTATCCCAAACTAGGGGCAATTGTACCAAACCAATTAGCCTACAAACCTGTACGTCTTTGGAGTGTGAGGGAAACCTGAGCTCCCGGGGAAAACCCACGCAGGTCACGGGGAGAGCGTACAAATCTTGTAACAGTCAAGCACCCGTAGTCAGGATTGAATCCGGGCATTTGGCGCTGTAAGGCAACAACCTTACCGCTGCGCCATCGTGCCGCCACTACGACTTCACTACCTCTCGCTTGCTCTGTCCTAGCTCTGACTATCTTTTTGTTTTATTATTATCTTATCTTTATTGCTTCCTCTTGCCTAACCTTTCCTGTTTCTCTCATTCCTCTATCCATTTTCTTTAAAAGCATGTAGCATTTCTACTTTCTAATACAGCCACTCTCTTCCATTCCGTCACCTCTCTCCTGCATCACGCTGCCTTTGGTTTACGTGGTTAGCACTTCCTTCGTTTCTCCGTCTCTGTTCACTTCCTGTTTATTTGCCATTGTGTCTGACTTAGACTTTTAAGTTTCAAAACTCAAGTTATAGAACTGGTTTTAAGAATCACCAATCAGTTATTTCAGGATTCATAACTGTGAAGAATAATAGATTTGACTATTCCTCAACAAAAGGATATTTTGGTGTTGGAAGGAACTGCAGGTGCTTTTTAAACTGAAGACAGACTCAAAGTGCTGGAGCAACTCAGCGAAATCTGTGGCCTGCATGGTTTTTTTTTAGTTCAGTTTAGAGATACAGCGCAGAAACGGGCCCTTCGGCCCACCGGGTCCGCGCCAACCAGCGATCCCCGCACATTAACACCGTCCTACACCCACTAGGGACAATTTTTTTCAAACATTTACCAAGTCAATTAACCTACGAACCTGTACGCCTTTGGAGTGTGGGGGGAAACCGAAGATCTCAGAGAAAACCCACGCGGGTCACGGGGAGAACGTACAAACTCCGTACAGACAGCGCCCGTAATCGGGATCGAACCTGGGTCTCCAGCGCTGCATTCACTGCAAGGCAACAACTCTACCGCTGCTCCACCGTGACTGCCCTGCTTCTCTCTGGGAGCTTTGGTTTCCTCCCACGCACCAGCATTTTGTGTCTATAAAAGGATATTTTTATTTGAAAAGTATTATCTGGTCTCAGAATTACACAACTGGAAATGATTATTAAACGTTAATAAACACAAAATGCTGGAGTAGCACAACGGGTCAGGCCGCATTACTGGCGAGATGGAATGGGTGACGTTTTGGGACAAGACCCTTCAGTCTGAGAGTCAGGGGAGAGGGAGTCTAGAGATATGGAAGAGCACGGTGTGAAAACAACAGATCAAAGCAGACGATGCTAAGGAAATGTAGAACGGTTCATTGTTGGCTGAGGGGAAGGAGACAAGGAGGGACGCAATCAGCACAATTAATCAGAAGGACAGTGAAACTAGTCGGAGAATTAGGATGGGGGAGGAATGGGAAAACAAGGGTTACTCGAAGTTTGTGAAATCTATATTCATACTGCCGGGTTGTAAGCTGCCCAAGCGAAATATGAGGTGTTGCACCTCAATTTGCGCTGGGCCTCACTCTGACAGACTTGTTAAATTGGTCAATGCTCAGAAACAAATTCAATATGATGATATTTAAGATAAATGTTAGTCATATAGCCCAACTTGCCCATGTTGACCAAGATGCCCCATCTACACTAGTCCCACCTACCCACATCAGACCCATACCTCTCTAAACCTTTCTAAGCCATGTACATTTCCAAGTACCTTGTAAAACCCAACATCCACTCGAGGCAAAAGGAATCCCAGCGTGGCGTGGCGCATCCCAATGGCTGGCTTGTCTCGCCTGCCGTGGAATCAGGAACCCGCCCGGAGTGGGAAGCCACGGAGAGGAGGACAGAGGGAGACTGGACAGAAGAACCAGGTGGTCTTACCTGCTGTCCTTGAGGTCGGCTACGGCAGGCACCCCCCCCCCCCCCCCGGGGAACAAGGGCTGAAGAGGGCCGTGCAAGGAGAGGGACGATGGTTCACGGGCCGATCGGGGTAGAGGCGACGGCTGCAATGGGCCTTTGTGGCCAACTACAGCTGGGACTGTAAAATGATACCAAAATGGCACCTCTTGCATATAGACTCAGTGGGCTGTTCTGTACATTACGTACTGACCAGGGGATTGTGTTTATGTATGATCAGTGTGTGGCAACTTCACGCCCACGCTGGTATTGCATACAGCCTGTTACCGCTGGCGACCTGCCAGCAGCCACACGAGAAGATTCAGCCACAAGAGCTCAATAACAACTCCACAGACAGACGCACTAATTGGCCTTATCTACACACTGGTTATGATTGGTGAGAATGTAGGTAAAAGGGGCTTTCGGAATAAATGTGACACAAGGTGTCTGGCTCAGTTAAACGTCATTTGTTCTTTGCTTTGAGTAGATCCTAAAATAGTCTGGCTGAGCTGAATGCAAACCATTTGAGGAAGGACATCCTTGTGATTGAGGCAGTGCAGCGTAGGTTCACAAGATTGATCCCTGGGATGGCGGGACTGTCATATGAGGAACGATTGAAAAGACTAGTGGAGTTGGCAGCTGCGGCTCGCCTGCAGTCCGTCTGTTTTTTCTTTTTTTGTTGTTTTCTTGTCTTGTTTTAGCGTGTTAATTTGAGTTATTATGTAGTGTATGTGTGTGGGGGGGGTGGGAGAAACGTTTTAGTCTCTTCCTTCGGGGGGATGCGACTTTTCTTGTTGTATCCCCTGTCTCCGTCTCCGTCTGCGCTGAGGCCTAATGGCGGAGCTGACAGCCTCCAACTGCGACCGACCACGAGGCTCCGGAGGCAGAGCCAGCCAGGACTTACCAGCGCGGGGCTGGCCGACTTTGGGGCTGTTGCGGGTTCAGGCATTCCGGCGTTCCGGCGGCCCGACTCGGAGCTGTGGCGGCTTTCCGGTGGCGGTGGCAGCAGCAGCGACTTCGGAGGTTCGGCCGCGGGCCCAGCGGACGACATTGTCGGGAGCTCGCAGGTCACAGGTTGGTGAGATGTTTTTCCGGAGTTCCCGCGGCAACAGCTGCGTCCGCTGGACTGGAGGGCGGCAGCTTCGGCAGCTTCGACCGCCCCGGGCCGCTGAGTTGAACCGGCCCGTTCGCGGAGCGCGGTTCAGCCGCGGGACTTATTTACATCACCTGGTGGGGTCACAACATCGGAGGCCTGGATCACCTTGGCGCAGAGGGAGAGGAAGAACAAGAAGGGAAGAGACAAAGACTTAAGATTTTTGCCTTCCATCACAGTGCGGAGGTGTCTGGTGAACTCACTGTGGTGGATGTTAAATTGTGTTTATTGTGTGTTTTGTTATTTACTATATGTATGACTGCAGGCAACGAAATTTTGTACAGACCGCAAGGTCTGATTGTGGTCTGTTGATGAGGAAGTCGAGGATCCAGTTGCATAGCGATGCACATAGACCCCGTTCTCTGAGCTTGGTAACCAGCTTTATTTTTAATCAAAAAATGTATTCAATTATTAAAAATAATATTTAAATACAATAAAGCAAAACAGAACCCACGATCATAATACAATACAAACACATATCCTAAACTAGACTAAGTGGGACCCGTTGGGTCCCAGCTTCACATGGGAGGGCTGGTCCCCCAATGCAATATTCCACCTCTCCACCAATTCCAATATTGCTGGCCAGTGGGGTGGGGGGGGGGGGCTAGTATGGAGCGCTAGTATGTGTGTTGTGGGTCAAAGGGACTGGTTTCCAGAGAGCTAGTATGGACATTGTGGCCGAATGGATTCTTGGGCTGGCAGCTCAGTCACACAGGCCAGGCAGCTCAGTCACTCAGGCCAGGCAGCTCAGTCACTCAGGCCAGGCAGCTCAGTCATTCTGGCCAGGCAGCATTTGTGAACCAATAGAGACACTTTTTGCAAGCATTTTAGAACCATTAGAGACACTTTTTGCAAGCATTTTAGAACCAATAGACATTTTTTGCAAGCATTTTAGAACCAATAGAGACACGTTTTGCAAGCATTTTAGAACCAATGGAGACACTTTTTTGCATTTTAGAACCAATAGAGACACTTTTTGCAAGCATTTTAGAACCAATAGACACACTTTTTGCAAGCATTTTAGAACCAATAGACACACCTTTTGCAAGCATTTTAGAACCAATAGAGACACTATTTGCAAGCATTTTACAACCATATTAAGGGCACTCACAGTTGAGTAGACATGTGTTCAGTGCTATTCAGAGCTCAGAGACCCGTGACCTTCTGGCTTCCGCCATCTTGCAGAGACTGAATGAGGCACACCACTTCCTGGTTTTATAGTCCCTCCCCCTCCCTCCAGCAGTTGCAGCAGAGAGAATGGTAATTTCTTTAAAAACATTAATATCTCTCTGATTTTTCATCGATGGGAATAGTCCTCTGGTCCAGGAAGGCAGAGGGGGGCTCTGAGTGAGCTGGCCAAAGATGACGGCCATAGGTGGCAGCATTCACTTGGAAATAACACCACAGTGAGCCAAAAGCGGTCAAGATCAGACTTTTAGTAATATAATAGATAAACTACTATACAGCTATGTTACAATCCTTGTCCAGGATGCATTCAACCCCCTGCGGTGCCCAGCGGTCCCGGAAATCCCCCAGGGTGCCCGTGGACAGCGCGTAGTTCCCCTCTAGTACCACCCGGGCACGGGCGTAACCCCAGAAAAGGGGCAGGCAGCCGGCTTGGGTAGAGCCCTCCACCGCCTGCCGCCGTGACTCGCGGATGGCCAGCTTGGCCAGGCCCAGGAGCAACACAACCAGGACATCTTCAGCCCTAGTGTTAGACCCCACCACTCACCACATCTTCCCATCTCCCCCCTTGTCTTCGGAGGCTTGGCGATCGTTTCGCCGAACACCTCCGCTCGGTCCGCAATAACCAACCTGACCTCCTGGTGGCTTAGCACTTCAACTCCCCCTCACATTCCGTATCCGACCTCTCGGTCCTGGGCCTCCTCCACGGCCAGAGTGAGCAACACCGCAAGTTGGAGGAACAGCACCTCATATTCCGCTTGGGGAGTCTGCATCCTCTGGGCTTAAGCATTGAATTTTCTCAATTCTGTTAACCCTTGCTGCCTCCTCCCCTTCCCACCTCTCCCTCAGCCCTTGGGCCCTGGCATTGCCTCTCTCTCTATCCCTTCCCCACCCAAGTCGCACTAGCTTCTCATTTTCACACTACAAACAGCTTACAATGGCCTGTTTCCTTTATCATCGATACTTTTTTGCATATCTTTCATTCATTGTTCTTTATCTCTCCACATCACCGTCTATATCTCTCGTTTCCCTGATCCCTGACCAGTCTGAAGAAGGGTCTCGACCCGAAACGTCGCCTATCTCCTTCGCTCCTTAGATGCTGCTGCACCCGCTGAGTTTCTCCAGCTTTTTGTGTACCCCCCATCTTCAGCCCTACCTTTCCCCTATACATAGGGTGTCCAAAGTTGAGGATGGTGGGTGAGAAGAGCAGCTAGAAGGCAGGGAGCTGTCCCTTTAGGTATTGAAACAGTGGCTGCAGCCTCACACACTCCATGTACACATGGTACACAGACTCTTCCAGCCCGCAAAAGTGGCAGACGGCTGGTGAGTCTGTGAACCGCGAGAGAAACAGGTTGCAGGGAACACCTCGGTGCAATACCCTCCACCCCAGGTCCCCAATGTAGAGGGGGAGAATCCCTGCGTAGATGGAGATGAAGGGTGTCGAGGAAAGGAATATGGATGGGAAGGGAATGGAGGGTTATGGGCTGAGTGCAGGTAGATGGGACTAGGGGAGAATAAGTGTTCAGCACGGACTAGAAGGGCCGAGAAGGCCTGTTTCCGTGCTGTAATTGTTATATGGTTATATGGTTATATGAAAGGCGGCTCAAATTGTGTGGGACCGGCTCCCGGGAAGGATTACAGCGCCTGGGACTGACGAAAACCTCCGGCTGAGCGGGGGTTTGCTCAGCCGAAGTAACAGGATCGGTCCAAGTCAGCATGGACTTACGAATGGGAAATCATGCTTGACTAATCTTCTGGAAATTTGTGAGGATGTAACTAGGGAAATGGACAAGGGAGAGCCAGTGGATGTAGTGTACCTGGACTTTCAGAAAGCTTTTGTTAAGGTCCCACATGGGTGATTAGTGGGCAAAATTAGGGCACAACGTATTGGGGGTAGAATACAGACATGGATAGAAAATTGGTTGGCAGACAGGAACCAAAGAGTTGGGATTAACAGGTCCCTTTCAGAATGGCAGGCAGTGACTAGTGGGCAGGCATGTGTCGTTAGGGTAGGCAAGGTAGACACTGCCTCCCCTGACTAAAATTAAAAAAGGATAATTATTAAATATAAATAGTAAATGCACGGGAGATTTATGCCTGCCTAAGAGATCGATCTTACACAAAAGGCTGGAGAAACTCAGCGGGTGCAGCAGCATCCAAGGAGCGAAGGAGATAGGCGACGATAGTCTGAAGAAGGGTCTCGACCCGAAACGTCGCCTATCTCCTTCGCTCCTTAGATGCTGCTGCACCCGCTGAGTTTCTCCAGCTTTTTGTGTAACCCCCCTGAGTTCAATTACCTCTTGGTGGCGCTGTCGGTGAAACCATCGTCCCATTTTTCTCCCCACTTGACTGCACCACAGTAGAACCAGGCGCACCTCTGCATTTTGTGCAGCCGGTCTAAGTTCAGCTGCTACCTGCCAACATTTAAAAGACAGCACCTTTAATCATTTTATTTGTACAAATAACACCACCTGCAAAATGAACAACAAGGTGGTTTCAAACAGAGCCATGAATACAATGTATACAGATTCTTAGGTGACACGGTGAATCAAATAGACAGGGGCCGCGGAGTGTTTTTGAAAGTGGGGGGGGGGGGGGGGCGCTGAGCGATCACTGATCACCAGCCTCGGGGGTACCCAGAGAGTGTGTGGGGCGACCGAGCGGGGGGAGGGTGTGGGAGGGGGGGGGGGGCCCACACAGGGACTTTTTGAAGTTTGATGTATTAAAATCATGTTTTGGTGCATTGTAGAAATATGATTTCAATGTTTTTTAAAGACAATGTCAAGTCAAAGTCAAAGTCAAGTCAAGTCAAAAGAGTTTATTGTCATGTGTCCCTGACAGGACAATGAAAATCTTTCTTTGCATAGCACAACAGAACATAGTAGGCATTGACTACAATTATATACGTAAATACACACATGAATTGATAAATTAATAAAGTGCAGATAACAGATGGAGGGATATTAATGTTCAGAGTTTTATCTGAGCCAGGTTTAATAGCCTGATGGCTGTGGGGAAGTAGCTATTCCTAAACCAGGTTGTTGCAGTCTTCAGGCTCCTGTACCTTCTACCCGAAGGTAGCAGGGAGATGAGTGTGTGGCCAGGGTGGTGTGGGTCCTTGATGATGCTGCCAGCCTTTTTGAGGCAGCGACTGCGATAAATCCCCTCGATGGAAGGAAGGTCAGAGCCGATGATGGACTGGGCAGTGTTTACTACTTTTTGTAGTCTTTTCCTCTCCAGGGCGCTCAAATTGCTGAACCAAGCCACGATGCAACCGGTCAGCAAGCTCTCTATTGTGCTGCTGTAGAAGTTAGAGAGAGTCCTCCTTGACAGACCTCCTTGACAATGTAGAGCCTACATGAGAGATAGGAGCAGGCGATTATTATTTTTGTTATTGATCATCCTCCAAAATCTGGGGGATAATAATACTGGCCATCCCCCACCTTAAAAAGTGAGGGGGTATATCCCCCACCTACCTGGGACATGGGTCACCGGGTACCATTGTCCAGGGGAACCAGATACTGGGTGATCTGGGCGACAGGTCACTGAGGTGCTGGTTACTGGGCAACCCGCGCCTGCCCGCCTGTAGATGGACGGGGTAACGGCAGGACTGCCCCGGGGAGCGGGGCTCGGGGTCACTGAGACGGGGTGGCACGTATAGTACCACATGACCCGAGGGAGGGTAGTGCACCCCGGGTGGGTGGGGTACGCCTTGGTGGGGGGGGGGGGGGTGGGAGAGACGGGTGTTGGGGCGGGAGGGTGTGGTGTTGGGCAAGAGGGGTTGCGTTGCACTGGAGATGTTGGCATGCAGGGATGTGTGGAGTTGGCACCAATATTGCTGCTGGAGTCGATGGGTGTAATGGGTGGCGGCCATTTGGCCCATTGAGCCTAGCCCGTCTCTTTGAACGAACACCCTCCTGGGTCCCCTTTTACCTGTGTAGGAAGGAACTGCAGATGCTGGTTTATACCGAAAATAGAAATAAAATGCTTGAGTAACTCAGTGGATCAGGCAGCATCTCTGAAGAAAGGTCCCAACCCAAAACGATACGTCACCCATTCATTTTCTCCAGAGATGCTGCCTTGCCCTTCCTCCCAGACTTTTACAAGGATTCCCCTTCAGTGCTAGGCCCAGCCCTCTTGGTGAAGGCCTCCTGAAGTGCTGTCCCTCCACTCTCTGCCGTTGCCCCTGGTGTGATCACCCAAAGTCCATGTCATACGTCTCTTGGAACAACTTCTCCTTGTCTGTTCCACCACAGGACTGTGAACATGCTCTCAGTCTCCTACTCCCCTCCCCTGCAACGTAAATAGCCCACGAGTCTACGCATGACTGAGACCTTTCATTGCTCACCCATTCTGGCCTCCCTACAAACTCTTGACATCCTTCCTGGTGTGAGAGCAGAGCTGACCCTGGAATCTATCCGGGGTTAGCCAGTGTTTGACATGGCAGCTCTCTGTGTGTTTTGTCCCAGATTCCTCCATCAATAGGAGCAGGAAGGTTGTGTTGCTCAGCAGCGTTCTCCATTAGTCCGACCCCTTGACCTCGTGCCCTCAGACCCCTGACCCCTCCACCCATCGCTCGCTTCCAGACGGCTCTGTGTGTGTGTGTGTGTGTGTGTGTGTGTGTGTGTGTGTGTGTGTGTGTGTGTGTGTGTGTGTGTGTGTGTGTGTGTGTGTGTGTGTGTGTGTGTGTGTGTGTGTGTGTGTGTGGGAAGCCTCCACTCTCCCTCCACCCCCCCCCCCCACCGCTTCATGTTCACCGGCCCGCCAGCCCGCCCCTACCGTGGTGAGTTGCTGACTCCAGCCCCCCGGGTGTGTTGCGGGTGAGGTTGGTGCTTCCTGCAGACACTGAACCGTCTGTGTCGGACAATAAAATACATCCACTGGGCGGGCCGCTAACTCCCGGGGGAAACCGCGCTAAAAAACTGGGGGGGGGGCTGCCACCCCCCCAGCACCGCGGCCCATGATAGAGTTATAGAGTGATACAATGTGGAAACAGGCCCTTCGGCCCAACATGCCAACACCGGCCAACAATGTCCCAGCTACACTTGTCCCACCTGCCCACATTTGGTCCGTATCCCTCCAAACCTGTCCTATCCATATTAAATTTCAAAATATGCTTTATTCGTGAAATAAATATATACAGTAAACATGATCCTTGCGAAACTCCATCCGACATTCTCGGAGGCTATACATACATTCAATAGTGCTTACACAAATTTATCCCCCACCCTTGGCCACTCATGTGGCCCACTGGTGTGGAATCCCTTCCCTTATTTTTGGGGGGGCGCTTCCACCACACCGTGCCCCCCCCCCCATGTCCAGCAGCGGAAGGACCCAGACTGAGGTCCTCCCCCACCGAGCCTTGGCGTTGGCTGCACCAGCCACCAAGCTTCAGTGCGTCCCTCAGCACGTACTCCTGCTGTCCAAATGGCCCGTCTCACTTGGGCGCAATTTGCGTGTCATTTACTCGACATAATTTACGCGTCACGACTCGTGACTCGCGCGTCGCGACGCACACGTGATGTGTGCATGTTGCGTGGTGAGGTAGGCAGTGACGCGCGGTCGCGCGCGGTTGCTCCAGGATTTGGGGATGTACAAAAACTTCACGTGCCACCGGCGTGATGCGCAAATGACGCCCAAGTGGGACAGGCCCTTAACTGTTTCTTAAACGTTGGGATAGTCCCAGCCTCAACTACCTCCTCTGGCAGCTTGTTCCATACACCCACCACCCTCTGTGTGAAACTTTTCAAACTGGTGTCTATTGAAGGTGGGGGGGGGGGGGGGGACAAGTTGTTTGGCAACAACTGTCGGGGATTTGTGGCAAAATGAAAATTGTTGTGGGTTTTTTAAAAAAAAAACGGATTGTGCCCAAGAATGAACTTGCAGATGAGTGGTGAAAATGCAACACGGACAGTTACAGGAAACTCCCACTAAACCTGCAACAAGTTGCAGTCAACAGTCCCTGTGTGATATAGGGGCGAGGGTACAGGGAGCAGAGGCTGGGCATGAGCTTTGAGTTGGCCCTTGTGAATAAGCAGCGTCTGGGGGTGGCGGGCGGTGCAACCAGAAGGCACTTTGTTACAAAGCACCGCCTCCAAGTTGCCTTGTCCCGGACACACACACACACACACACAGTACGTGAGTGCGTGAGAGCAGACAGTCAGCCAGCAGTGACAGTGACAAGTGACAGTGACAGTGACAGTGGAGCTAGCCGGCTTGGCGTGAGTCCATTCACCATGAGTGTACACTTTGTGTCGGGGGATGAGCCCCTCGCCCTGACTGTGGGGGCTGAGCCGCGGGTGGAGCGGGCTGAGGTGGGACAGGGGGGCAGCGGGGAGTCGCCAGCCAGTCGCGGATACACTGCGATGATGCCGGAGACGGGGCAGCAGCGAGGAGCAGCCAACACACGCTTCAACCTCGCGTCCTGCTGTCGCCCTGAGAAAGTGGCAAACGTCCCAAATGAGGAGAACCCGCTGCCAGGTAACTGTTCAAGGACTCTCCCCCCAAACTCTGTTATACTGTGGTTTATGTGTCTGCACTGGAGTTAAATAGTGAAACTTCTCATGGTGCAAGAGAACTTTCAGCTTCTACAATGACTAAGCACACAGCACATGGCTGAGTCATGAGGTTTGTGGGATTCAGTTACTTCCCAAAGTGTATATTCCTTTCATCAACAAGTTCTTTGTGTCAGAGTTGGATTCAAATTGAGTCGGTCGTAGTTTTCCTCTTGGCAATTGCTTTGGTGGTGATTTATACTGGAGTTGGGGGTCGTAAAATACTGAAATTAATCTTTTAAAGATAACTTATTGTATGTAGGGACTCTTAAAGTAGAGTCACACTGTATGGACACAGGCCCTTCGGTCCAATTTGATCACGCCTACCAGGATACCCCATCTACCCTAGTCCTACCTGCTCATGTTTGGCCCATATCCCTCTCAACATTTCCTATCCATGTAGCTGTACAAAAACAGATTAAATATTGAAATAGTGAACAGCAGATGCTGGTTTATACAAATATCATTATAGTTTCACTTCTGCTGGCTGCTATCTCCATATACCGACCACTATCTGTGTGAAATAGTTCCCCTTACTTTCCTATTATTTTTTTTTCCCCCTCACCTGATAACCTATTTCCTCTGGTTCTAGATTCCCCTACTCAATTCATCCTATCTATTCCACTCATGACCATATATACCTCTGTATAAGGTCACCCCTGACCCCCTCCCCTCCCCTGCACTCCAAGGCACACAGTCCTCGCCTGCCCAACCTCTTCCTGTCAGTCAGCTCCTCGAGTTCTGGCAACATCCTCGTAAATCTTCTCTGCACCCTTTCCCACTTCACAATATTCCAAGCAGGGTGGCCAAAACTGAGGCAAATGTGGCCTCACCAACATCCTGTACAGCTGTAACATAACATCCTGATTTCTGCAGTCAATACCCTAATGATGATGGCCAATGTACCGAAAGCTTTCTTGATCACCCGATCTACCTTTGACACAAATTTCAAAGAACTGTGTATCAGCACTCCTAGATTCCTCTACTCTACAGCACGCCCCGGGGCCCTGCCATTCACTGTGTAGGTCTTGACTGGGTTTGGCTTTGCAGAATACACCACTTCTTACTTATCTGCATTAAACCCCATTAAGTATTGCCCAGCTCACTTGCCCAACCGATCAATGCGTAGGAAGGAACTGCAGGTCTGGTTTACACCCAAAGTAGACACAACATGCTGGAGTAACTCAGGCAGCATCTCTGAATCTCGGGACGAAACGCCACCCATTGCTTTTATTCCAAGATGCTGCCTGTCCCGCTGAGTTACTCCAGAATTCAATGTCTTGCTGTAATTGTTGATAACCATCTTTGCTATGCACAATACCACTCACTTCAGTGTCATCTACGAACTCTGTTCCTGGGGAATTTCCCCAAACTTTTAAGATTGCAACAAATGGAAAATATCGTCATTGGACGAATGATATATTTCCAATAGTTGTAATGAAATGAGAAGTCTGGAGAGAAAAATTGGATGGCAAGTGAAATGATTGTCCAAGCTAAGAGAAGTGTGACAAATTGGAGGAACAACACCTCATATTTTGCTTGGGCTTGCCTGCGTTGCTGTCCCCCTCTCTCTGTCCCTCCCCCATCCTAGTTCTCCTAATTTCACTCTCCTGATTAATTTTACTGTTTGTACGCCTCCTTGTCACATTCCCCTCAGCTAATAATGAACAATGAATGAACATTGTCTGCTTTGATGTGTCATTTTCACACCTTACCCACCGTACATATCTCCATGTCTACCTCTCCCCTAAAGGGCCTGTCCCACTGTCCGAGGTAATTCAAGAGCTCTCCCGAGTTAAAAACTCGTTGTAAGCACGTAGAATGTACGGAGCGGGTACATCGGAGCTCCGGACATCTCTTAGCGGCTTGTACTCGGGAAACGCAGTAAGCTCGTGAAGATTTTTCAACATGTTAAAAAATATCCACGAGAGCCCCGAGTACCCACGAGCGGCTATTACTGTAATTCTCCGAGTTCGAATCGGGGGAAACTCGGGAGAACTCTTGAATTACCTCGTACAATGGGACGGGCCCTTAACTCTCAGTCTGAAGAAGGGTCTCGGCTTGAAACATCATCCATTCCTTCTCCCCAGAGATGCTGCCTGTCCCGCTGAGTTACACCAGCTTTTTGTGTCTTATCCAAATTGTGACCAGTGTGTTTTATGTCGAGTTACTGCAGATGATGAACAGAAAGAGTTTCATGTGGCTATTCTGCAGCATGAGATGGAGGTGGTTGAAGGAGTGTAGCCAGTGGTGGAATAGGAGAGGCCATTGATGAAGAAGTTCTATGTTTGAGGCATTGGAGTTTCAGGATTAGTAGTGGGAGTGGGTAGGATTACAGGGTCGGTAAAGGATGATACAGTAAAGAGTTTTAAATGCAAGGACAAGAATTATATATTTGACAGGCTGATGTGCATTAATGTGAACAAAGGCTTCTTTGTTGGCAATTATATTAAGTTGCAGTTTCTGCTAAGTGGCCAGGAATTATAAAGAGACTTGTTCGAGCTTTAGAGGGAGGAATGGATAGTTAGCTGGTGAATAATTTGTAACATGTCGGGTGGAGCTGCAGATGCTTGTTTAAACCAAAAATAGACACAAACTTAGCGGGTCAGGCAGCATCTCTGGAGTAAAGGAATAGGTGACGTTTCGGGTCGAGACCCTTTTCATTAGACTGAGAGTCGGGGGAAATGGAAACGAGAGATATAAACGGTGATGTAGAGAGATATAGAACAAATGAATGAAAGATATGCAAGAAGTAAAGGGGCTGTCCCACTTGGGCGACCTAATTGGTGAGTTGAGAAGAGTTTTTTTCCCCATGGCAACCTTTTTTTACTCGCGGGCATTTTTTAACATATTGAAAAATACGCCGCGACCCAGCTTAGGCCTCGAGTACACGGGGACTACTCTCAAGCATGAAGGTGAGTTACAAAGACCTCCTACGACCTCGTGTCGACCATGCTGCGAGTACGAGTCGAGGGCAAACTCGCCAGAACTCGCGGATTAGGTCGCCCAAGTGGGGCAGGCCCTTAATGGTGAGGCGGAGAGCAGGAGGAATGACAGAGGGGGAGCAGCGAGAGAGGGTTCTTGGTTCTTGGTTACTTGGTCCTCCAAAATATTCCAACTGGAATTTAAACTGGAGGTGGTGAAGGGAGGGGTTTAGCCAGAGAGGGTTATTGGGTGTTGCAGAACTGTGGTCGGAGAGAGGAGGAGAGCTTCTTCAGAGTGGGTATACCTTGAGGAGATTTCACAGTGCAGCAGGCAAAATGTGTAGGAAGGAACTGCAGATGCTGGTTTAAACTGGAGAGAGATGCAAAAGCTGGAGTAACTCAGCAGGACAGGCAGCATCTCTGGTGAAAAGGAACAGGCGATTTTGTTTGGGTTGAGACCCTTCTTCAGACTGAGAGTACCGTCTATATCTCTCGTTTCCCTCCCCCCTGGCTCTCAGTCCGAAGAAGGGTCTTGACCCAAAACATCACCTATTCCTTTTCTCCAGAGATGCTGCCTAAAGGGCCTGTCCCACTGTACGAGGTAATTCAAGAGTTCTCCACTGATTCGAACTCGGAGAATGTCCGTAGTGGGTCCGTAGGAGTTTGTGGATGTCACGCAGCGGCTCGTACGAGTAACGGTAGGTACTCGGGGAAATCCGGTAAACTCGTGACGTTAAGGACAGGCCCGTAACTCGCTGAGTTACTCCGAATAATTTGTAATAGTCTATTCTGGAGCGGCTGGACGGGAGCTTCCACATGGGTTGAGGAATGGTTTGGACTGTTTTAGTGATGGTAGCATTATGGGATTGGCCTGGTAGGAATATCTGAATTAATTATCTCAATCCTAGTGGCAGAAATCATACTAGCTGGAGGTGACAGTAGTCGGCAGGAAGAAAGGTAATCACTGTTTGTGGATTTGACCATCTATTAGCCAGGATGATCTAAGATTAATGATCAGTTTTGGTAGAAGGGAATGAATATCACTGGCACTTCATAACATGAGGAGTTGAGTACAGGAGCAAAGAGGTCCTTCTGCAGTTGTTCCGGTCCCTCGTGAGACCACACCTGGAGTATTGTGTACAGTTTTGGTCTCCAAATTTGAAGAAGGACATTCTTGTTATTGAGTCAGTGCAGCATAGGTTCACCAGGTTAATTCCCGGGATGGCGGAACTGTCATATGCTGAGAGAATGGAGCGGCTGGGCTTGTATACTCTGGAGTTTAGAAGGATGAGATGAGATCTTATTGAAACATATAAGATTATTAAGGGTTTGGACACGCTAGGGGCAGGAAACATGTTCCCGATGTTGGGGAAGTCTAGAACCAGGGGCCACAGTTTAAGAATAAAGGGTAAGACATTCAGAACAGAGATGAGGAAACACTTTTTCACACAGAGATTTGTGAGTCTGCCTCAGAGAAAGCAGGAACGGGATACTGATGATGGATGATCAGCCATGATCACATTGAATGGTGCTGGCTCGAAGGGCCGAATGGCTTACTCCTGTACCTATTGTCTATTCAATCAATCAATCAGATTTATTAATCACATACATAATAAAGTGCAGTGAAATGAACTTGCCAGGACCAGTACAATCTGTACTATTGCCTATCCTCAAGGTAGATGCATCCAATGGCAGATGCAGATAGAAAATGTCCAAACCAGGATGAGGATAAATAGGCGTGTATTGGTGGTGCCTCCAAAGGCCATTTGGAGGATTGTGGGGAAGCCGGATGGGAGTGTTTAAGAAGGAACTGCAGATGCTGGAAAATCGAAGGTAGACAAAAGTGCTGGAGAAACTCAGCGGGTGCAGCAGTATCTATGGAGCGAAGGAAATGGGCGACGTTTCAGGCAAAAACCCTTCTTCAGACTAATGCCTGACGGAGGGGTTGGTTTCTCCATGAATCCTGGAACGATGCAGTGTGGAAACGCACCCTTCTGTCACCAAATCCGCCCCCACCACCAACTACCCCTCTACACCAATCCTTTATTTCCATTCTCTCTTCATTTTCATCCACTCTCTACCACTGCGTCTTCTTGCGTATGGCGTGCACAGTAGGACAACTTGTTCTGTTTGATCTTATTTGATTGTGCACGCCGGGTTGAATGCATTTGTGGAGACAGGGCGGAACCAGGTGAAGGTTGCAATCTCCCACCCCTTCCTCCCACTCATCTACGCACTAAGGGCAGCGTGCAGCACCTATTTGGGATGCATGGGGAAACACGAGCATCTGAAGGAAATGCCCATGGGTCACAGAGAACGGGCAAACTCCACCCAGACAGCGGCCGAGGTCAGGATTGAACTTGTGTCGCTGGTGCTGTGGGCCAGTGGCTTTAATTGACTGCCTGATCCGCCATTTGAAGTGTAGAAGAGTAGAGCAGCAGTGATGGGTTAAGTTTCGGATTTGAAGGGACAGATACATGAAGGTGGAATGACCGGGTGAGAGGGATAAATAGAGTGAACAAATAATCAATGAGCATGAGCCTGCGGAAGTGTTACGTTGATACGTTTCCTTTTGACCAAACTTGGTCTGAGGTTTAATAATATAGATGGCGTTGGAGCATGGTGCCACAGTTATTCTACCCGGTAAACCTCGATTCTAAGCGCTGTAACTATATTTCTGCATTCTGTTAATATTCTCTTTAGCAGTCCTGTTACACCTCCATGTGGCATGATTTCCCAATGGGTGGTGTGACTTTCCTGGACAGTAGTCTAAATGTGGACAGTCAAAAGCAGCACCCACGAGAATGGATAAAGCAAAGTTTGCTCAGAGATTAGACAAATATTGGCTATTTGCATGGACTATTCACAATCTGTTACATCTGGGAACACGGTGTACAGTGAAGGTTACAATGTCAAATTTTCCAAGTGCCAGCCCTCTGGTGCCATTTAGACCAGATTGATAAATTCTGTCGCACTGCACTAACCCAGGACGCACATTCAACAAGAGAATTCTCCACTTCCCCATCAATTTGCTGGTCCCTTCCTTAAAAGACAGAAACTGCACTCATCCTCAACTGCATTAATGGGCACCAGAAAGCTGGAGTAACTCAGCGGGTCAGACAGCATCTCTGGAGAGAAGGAATAGTTCCTCTACCTCCTCCCTCGACTGTCTGGGGACCCCGACAGTCTTTTCAGGTTAGGCAGAGGTTCACTTGCACCTCCTCCAACCTCAGCTACTGTATCCGTTGTTTAAAGTGTGGACTCTTATACATTGTGTGAGACCCAACGTAGACTGGGCGATCGTTTTGCTCGACACCTTTGCTCAGCCCGCCTGGACCAACTTGATCTTCCAGTTGCTGAACACTTTAATTCCCCTCCCCATTCTCACACTGACCTTTCTGTCCTGGGCCTCCTCCCGAGTGAATCTAATCACAATTTGGAGGAACAGCATCTCATATTTCACTGGGCAGCCTACAACCCAGTGATGTAAATATTGATTTATCTAACTTCAAGTAACCCTTGCATCCCCTCGCTCTCTGCCCCTCCCCCACCCAAATCGTACTAGCTTTAAAGTCGTCTTGTTGAGTCTCATTGTCTGTAACTCATTTTCACCTAGCCCACAGCGAACAATGGCATGTTTCCTTTATCATCGTTACTTTTTCGCTTATCTTTCATTCATATCTTCTATATCTCTCTGTTTCACCATCTATATCTCTCGTTTCCCTTGCCCGTCTCAGTCTGATGAAGCATCTCGACTTGAAACGTCACCTATTCCTTCTCTCCAGAGATGCTGCCTGTCCCACTGAGTTACTCCAGCTTTTTTGTGTCTATCTTCAGTTTAAACCAGCATCTGCTGTTCCTTCCTACGCATCCTTAACTGCATTGATAGCTTGTCTGCAAAGTGTGAGCTGTTGGTAACCTGTGGGAAGAAAATGGAACATAATATTCAGTCCGTAGACTTGGGCTCAATATCGGATCATTGCCTTGCATTTAAGGAGCATCTGAAAGTTCACACAGGCGAATAAAGTTTCCTTGGAGAGCTAACGAGCTGGCTTTGCTTGCTGGTGATCAGATGACTGAATCCCACAAATAGCAACAGCAGCCTTCATGTACTCTACAGTGGAATATATGCTCCTTCCTTCTTGACCAACAGCCTCAGAAAGATCATGGATCCATTTAAAATAAACACTGTAGAGTCTACAGTGCCTTCCATAATGTTTGGGACAAAGACCCATCATTTATTTATTTGCCTCTGTACTCCACAATTTGAGATTTGTAATAGAAAGAAAATCACATGTGGTTAAAGTGCACATTGTCAGATTTTAATAAAGGCCATTTTGGTTTCACCATATATAAACACTGCTGTAATTCCTACATAGATCACGCATTTCAGGGCACCATAATGTTTGGCACGCAGCAATGTCATGTTAATGAAAGTAGTCATGTTTAGTATTTTGTCGCATATTCTTTGCATGCAATGACTGCTTGAAGTCTGCGAATCATGGACATCACCAGTTGCTGGATGTCTTCTCTGGTGATGCTCTGCCAGGCCTGCATTGCAGCCATCTTTAGCTTATGCTTGTTTTGGGGGCTAGTCCCCTTCAGTTTTCTCTTCAGCATATACAAGGCATGCTCAATTGGGTTCAGATTGGGTGATTGACATGGCCATTCCAGAATTGACCAGTATTTAGCTTGGAAAAACTCCTTTGTTGCTTTAGTAGCAGTGTTTGGGATCATTGTCTTGCTGTAGAATGAATCGCCGGCCAATTAGTTTTGAGGCATTTGTTTGAACTTGAGCAGATAGGATGTGTCTATGCACTTCAGAATTCATTATGCTACTACCATCAGCAGTTGTATCATCAATGAAAATAAGTGAGCCAGTACCTTCAGCAGCCATACATGTCCAGGCCATAACACCCCCACCACCGTGTTTCACAGATGAGGTGGTCTGCTTTGGATCTTGGGCAGTTCCTTCTCTCCTCCATATTTTGCTCTTGCCATCACTCTGATATAAGTTAATCTTCATCTCATCTGTCCACGACCTTTTTCCAGAACTGTGGTTGCTCTTTTAAATACTTCTTGGCAAACTGTAACCTGGCCATCCTATTTTTGCGGCTAACCAGTGGTTTGCATCTTGCAGTGTAGCCTCTGTATTTCTGTGCATGAAGTCTTCTGCGGACAGTGGTCATTGACAAATCCACACTCGACTCCAGAAGAGTGTTTCTGATCTGTCGGACAGGTGTTTGGGGATTTTTCTTTACTATAGAGAGAATTATTCTGTCATCAGCTGTGGAGGTCTTCCTTGGCCTGCCAGTCCCTTTGTGATTAGTAAGCTCACCAGTGCTCTCTTTCTTCTTAATGATGTTCCAAACAGTTGATTTTGGTAAGCCTAAGGTTTGGCTGATGTCTCTAACAGTTTTATTCTTGTTTCTCAGTCTCATAATGGCATCTTTGACTTTCATTGGCACAACTTTAGTCCTCATGTTGATAAACAGCAATAAAAGTTTCCAAAGGTGATGGAAAGACGCGAGGAAAGACTAGGTGCTGAGAGCCCTCTTATACCTGCATTAAGGAGGCATTTAAACACACCTGAGCAACTACAAACACCTGTGAAGCCATGTGTCCCAAACATTATGGTGCCCTGAAATGGGGGGGACTATGTATAAACACTGCTGTAAATTCTACATGGTGAAACCAAATTGTATAAAAATGGCCTTTAATAAAATCTGACAATGTGCACTTTAACTTTAAGGATAAGGGGGAATTCCTTTAGAACCGAGATGAGGAAAACATTTTTCACACAGCGAGTGGTGAGTTTCTGGAATTCCCTGCCACAGAAGGTAGTTGAGGCCAGTTCATTGGCTATATTTAAGAGGGAGTTAGATGTGGCCCTTGTGGCTAAAGGAATCAGGGGGTATGGAGAGAAGGCAGGTACGGGATACTGAGTTGGATGATCAGCCATGATCATATTGAATGGCGGTGCAGGCTCGAAGGGCCGAATGGCCTACTCCTGCACCTAATTTCTATGTTTCTATGTAACCACGTTAGGCGACCAAAATTGTACACCATACTCCAGAATTGGTCTTACCAAGGCCTATACAATTTTAACATTACTTCCCTACTCCTATATTCAATGCTCTGATTTATAAAGGCCAGCACACCAAAAGCTTTCTTTACCACCCTATCTTCATGCGATTCCACCTTCAGGGAACTATGCACAGTTATTCCTAGATCCCTCTGTTCCTCAGCATTCCTCAATTCCCTACCATTTACCATGTACGTCCTATTTTGATTTGTCCTGCCAAGATGTAGCACCTCACACTTATCAGCATTAAACTCCATCTGCCAACTTTCAGCCCACTTTTCCAAATGGCCCAAATCTCTCTGTAGACTTTGAAAATCTACTTCATTATCCAGACTTTGAAAATCTACTTCATCTTCAGGTGTAAACCAGCATCTGCGGTTCCTTCCATCGCATTGTTACTTAGCTTGGCTTTATGATGGTCAGTGCAGAGGAAGGTGTAACGTTTTTCAGCTTCACTGCTTTCATCATGCTTTAGTGAGTCACTTGCATGAGGACATGGCTAATCACTTTCCTGCTCTATAATCTCACAACTGACCCAGCAGACCTCCACAAACCGTCTCCCTGGTGCCATGGTCAGGTCACATCTCTGGGTATAGCGGGCAAGAGCTTCAGCTTTTGTTTTCGCTGTTACTACCATGCTGCCGGACTAGTCTGCCGATGCCCTGGGTTGTTGTTCGAGAGGGCATGTTGTTTCATGCCGAACCACACCCAAAATATTTGCAAGAAGGAACAACAGGTGCTGGTTTACATCGAAGATAGACATAACATGCTGGAGTAACTCAGCGGGACAGGCAGCATCTCTGGAGAGAAGGAATGAGTGACGTTTCTGGTCAAGACCCTCCTTCAGACTTCACACGTCTGCTGCCTGTTGTGGCTTTAGAGATCCTGAACCGATGGCACACCTTGAAAGGATCCAATTCATTGCTGTTGTTCATTGAACCTGAAAGAATGCTACTGTGCAGATTTTTCCCATAATCTTTGCCTCGTATGTTGCCAGCCCGCCGTTCCGCTTGATTTCAACCTAAGTTTTGAACTATGATATGCAAATATAATTTTCAAATATAACATTCGATTGCCCATGCCAGCAAGCTAGCAATACTCCAGTTATACTCTTCCCTATGCCGACCTCCATTCACTACCAGTCAACCAGGCAATGTCTTTAATATTAAATGTTTTAAATGCTATCCTTGTTTTCCAGTTTGACCATCATTTCCTTTCCTTCCATGTAATAACTACATCAATAAGGAAGGAGGGAAATTGTGGTCAAACTGGAAAACAAGGATCGCAAATTAAATAAATTAAAGACTTTGTCTGGTAGTGATTGGTGCCCACAGCTCTGATTTTGACGGGTGCGTTGCTCAGTTTTGGTTGTCCCGCCACTGATGAGTCAGGTTTCAGTTTGACATTTCTTAATTTCTATAACCCTCTTCCCTCTTTCTACATTTATTAAGAGCCTCCTTGTTTAGTGTCCTAATTTGCTTGTCACTGGCAATGTGACGTGCCTTGTGACACCTTATTGTGTTAGAATTTACTAAACATATGCAAGTTTCTGCTTTTCCCACTTATTTCATACTCCCTGAAGGCAAAGGAGGCAATTGAGTTTATGCTGCCTCTCAGAACAATCCCATTGCCCACTTATTGGGCGGTCACGGTGGCCCAGCGGTAGAGTTGCTGCCTTACAGCAAAATGCAGTGCACGAGACCCGGGTTCGATCCCGACTACGGGTGCTGCCTGTACGGATCTCGTACGTTCTCCCCGTGATCTGCGTGGGTTTTTTCCGAGATCTTCGGTATCCTCCCATGCTCCATGCCTCTGGAACCTCGAGGTCGGTCGCAGTTGGAGGCTGTCAGCTTTGCCATTAGGCCTCAGCACAGACGGAGACGGAGACGGGGGATACGCCAAGAAAAGTTGCATCCACCCCCAAATGGAAGGGACTAAAATGTTTCTCCCACCCCTCCCCACACATACACTACATAATAACTCAAATTAATGCTAAAACAAGACAAGAAAACAACAAAAAAACAGACGGACTGCAGGCGCCGCCACTAATTTAGCTTAGCTCAGAGATACAGCATGGAAACAAGCCCTTCGGCCCACCGAGTCCACACCGACCAGCCGACCGCACATTAACAGTATATCCTACACACACTGGGGCCAATTTTACATTTTTAGACCAAGCCAATTAACCTAAAAAGCTGTACGTCTTTGGAGTGTAGGAGGAAACTGAAGATCTTGGAGAAAACCCACGGGGTCACGGGGAGAACGTGCATACTCCGTACAGACAGCACCTAGTCTGGATGGAACCTGGGTCTCCGGTGCTGTAACGCAGCAACTCTACCGCTGCAGCACCGATGACCGAGCATGTTGATGCCACTCCCTATGACTGTACTTTACGGGTCTACGTGTTATCACAGACACATAAGGGGCTGTCCCACTCGGGCGACCTAATCCGCGAGTTAAGAAGAGTGTCTTCGACCTTCCAGCTCGAGGGCACTCACCTGGAAAGTCTCGGGCTGGATCGACCGACCGCGCGCGCACACACACACACACACACACACACACACACACACACACACACACACACACACACACACACACACACACACACACACACACACACACACACACACACACACACACACACACACACAGCCACAGCAAAGGCGGGGGCCAGGGAAAGCGGGGGAGCGCTGTCTGCACGATGAAGAGGAAGGTAAACGGTTGTCACTGTGTACGGTAAGTCCTTTAGAGAGCGAGGAGGGGAGAAGTGGGGGAGAAGGAGCGGAGACACTTTTAAGAAGTATAATAAAGTTTGGCGGCCATTTTTCCTTGGTCCTGAAAACTCCAATGAGCCAATTAAAATGTCTGGTCAGCGAAGGAGATTGCCTACAGCTGCCCTCAACTGCCTGTAACTAAATAGCGACCCCACTCCAATGCACTACGAGTCAAAAAGAATCATGCCGACCAAATTTTACTAGCGGAAAACTTTTCAACGTGCTGAAAAATGTTCTGCAACCTAGCTGAGACCATGAGTATTCGGGAACTTCCCACAAGCATGGAGGAGAGTTCCAGCGACCTCATAGGACTGCCTAGGACCACGTGCAGAGCATGCTGCAAGTTGAAGGTCGAAGATACTCTTAAGAGAACTCACAGATTAGGTCGCCCAAGTGGGACAGCCCCTTTATCTGTTCCACCAACACTTAATTTCCTTACGTTCTGGGGCCCTAGATAATCCAGATGACTTTAATTCTTTCCTTCGCTGAGAGATAGATGGCTCATGATATGACGTCGAAAGTGATTCAGAAACTCGTGGTGAATGTTTGTATGGAGGAATGGTATTGCACACTGGGGCTATGTTGGGAGAAGACGTTTTTGTCCAGTGGGGACACACACACACAGGCACAGACACACACACTTCTTAGTCACGTGTGTGACCGAAAAATTGTGCACATACATCTCTTCTAATTATGAAAGCATTACAGGTATATTGTTTTGTACAGCAGATATGATTCATTTTTTTCAGTTTATCAAGTGAAATTTTGATGTTGTGCTGAGAATGTTTGTTTGGGTTCAGAGGTTAAATAGGGCTGGTCACGTGTGTGACATCACACGCAAGCATTTCTTTTTCAAAACTCAGTTTTATCTTACAAAATCGTGAATTTTAAAAAGCTCGAATGTTCATATCTTTAGCAGGCATGCATGGTAGTTCTGTAGGTAGGAAAATAGCAATGAATAAGATGAATCTCTTATGTGAAATGTTTTAATTCCTGGGATGGCAGGACTTCCATATGAAGAAAGACTGGATAGACTTGGCTTGTACTCGCTGGAATTTAGAAGATTGAGGGGGGATCTTATAGAGACTTACAAAATTCTTAAGGGGTTGGACAGGCTAGATGCAGGAAGATTGTTCCCGATGTTGGGGAAGTCCAGGACAAGGGGTCACTGGTTAAGGATAAGGGGGAAGTATTTTAGGACCGAGATGAGAAAATCATTTTTCACACAGAGATTGGTGAATCTGTGGAATTCTCTGCCACAGAAGGTAGTTGAGGCCAGTTTGTTGGCTATATTTAAGATGGAGTTAGATGTGGCCCTTGTGGCTAAAGGGATCAGGGGGTATGGAGAGAAGGCAGGTACAGGATACTGAGTTGGATGATCAGCCATGATCATATTAAATGGCGGTGCAGGCTCGAAGGGCCGAATGGCCTACTCCTGCACCTATTTTCTATGTTTATGTGATGCCATGTGGTCATGCGTGTGTCAATTTGGTTCACTTTCCAAAGAATGGCCCAGTGGATGTTTAATCCAAGGCCCATTCCCTCAAATGCGTCAGTGAATGTGTTAATAATGACTTGGAAGTTTAGCCTCTGAGTGTGCACATGAGTAGACACTTGACTGAGGTTGGGGTGACCCAACTTGGAATGGTTCTGGAGCGAGAGTGCTGGGAGTTGAAACTCACTTGTACGTTAGTTCCACTCCGGTCGGGGCTTGTCGGAGTTGGGTGCAATATTAGAGGGGAAATACTGGGGTGATTAATGCAGCCTTCCTTGACCCTACTGTGCATTGGGGTTGGGTCGGTGGACCCTCTGGTTAAAATCACAGGTTGTCCATTATTGTGCAGCACACTGAACCCCATTTGGAAAAACAAATACTCTCCACAGACCTCTCTGACTGACAGAGGCGGAGACTTTTGGAAATTCAAGGAGGACCATGCTTGATGTTTTTGTTTCTCTGCACTTTACTTGGAGTTGTCGTGTGACTAAACTAATGTTCTAATTGCTGGGTGGAAACTGCATGGTGACTCTGGCCAGAGGCAATGACGTGCAGACTGAGCTGGGTCACTGACAATCCATGCAAGGTTTTCTTTGTAATATATCAATGTCATTAGTATTGATATAGACCGCAACAGTTGCCCTCATTTTAACAGCTGTGGCTGTTCAATGATATCCTTGACCCTGGTTCTATGAAGACAACAAACTATCCTAGAAACATAGAAAATATAGGTGCAGGAGTAGGCCATTTGGCCCTTCAATATGATGGTCAAGTCAAGAGAGTTTATAGTCATGTGTCCCAGATAGGGCAATGAAACTCTAATCTCACTAGGGACCAGGCACGTGCCGTGAGTAATTACTCAGGGTAGGCAGTCAGCCGGCTTTCAAAAAATCTTTAAACCGCGCATGCGCAGATTGTTCTCTTTGTAAACAATAAAGAATAAGTAACAATTCAATTTTCCCAAGGGTTCTAAATCTCCTTCATTTTTTAATTACTGAATGGGTGGGGGACGGAGGATGAAGGCAGGTGGAGAGATGGTGGGAAAAACGGGAGCACATCGGGACGTTGAATCAGTTGTCATCTTATGGAATGACAATACTAATTCAAGGGTCCAATTGGAGGGGGAGTTCCTTTCACAGCGTGTGGGGAGTCTGCGGCAGGGGTTAAATATGCGAGAAGGGAGAAGTTTTGAGAAGGAGGGGGACAGAGATCATATCAAACTCACTCACCGCTGCCGCAGCGCTCCGGGCAAGGACAGCAGAACTGGCCGCCACTTCCGGGGATAGAAGCAGCTCGGGTGCGAGCGGCCACCGGGACCCAACACCAGAACCGGCTGCTCTTCAGCGCCTTCTGATCACCTCTGGCAGTGCTCTTCGTCTGAACATCTCTCACGTGCCGTGTTAAAGAAGGAACTGCAGATGCTGGAGAATCGAGGGTTACATCGAGGGTTACAATCGAGGAATCGAGTTTCTCCAGCTTTTTGTGTAACCCCCATCTCTCACCTGCCGTTCGCCGGCTTCGCTCATGTCAACCGCGCCCCGCAAATCCTTAAATTCCCACAGCCAAGTAACCTAAACTGGACCCGTGAACGCGCTGTCGGAATTTAACGATTTGCGGGAAGCCGGCCGGCGAGCGGCAGGTGAGAGATGTTCAGACGGAGAGCACTGCCAGAGGTGAGTGGGGACCAGCAGAAGGGGCTGAAGTGGCAGGGTCCCGGCGGCCACTCGCAGTCACCCGAGCTGCTTCCTTCCGCGGAAGTGGCGGCCAGTTCTGCTGTCCGTGCCCGGAGTGCTGCGGCTACCACCCGAGCTGATCCACTCCCCGGCCACAATAAAACCATATGGCAATACAGCACGGGAACAGGCCATCTCGGCCCTTTTAGTCCGTGCCGAACACTTACTCTCACCTAGTCCCATCTCACCTGCACTCAGACCGGAGCGTGGCAAGTGGGTTACTGACCCCGATCCCCTCCTTCACAACGCCAGACTGCCCAAACACTGTGAACGGAGCTCTCCCCCCACCCCTGGAACTACAGTATTTAAAAACATAAAGCACAAAGAAATGCACTTACCACATTATTGGTACATTAAGTCCATTCTCCTTTTGTTTGCTAAGATACTATTAGAATAATGGCAATCCATATTTGAACATCCCACCAAGAAACTCGCGATGCGCATGCGCAGAAAGATTATGCGCATGTGCAGTGCTGCAAAGGCAGAATTTCTGCTGCCTTCAGCTTCCATTGAATCTGACGGCTTCAGGCAGCGCTGACGGCACGTGGGCTGCACAGAGCTTCCCGTGTTACAAGCGCTGCGGGTGAAAGGCACGGAGAATTATGCCTACCTAAGAGATCGATCTCTTAGACAGGCATAATTCTCCCATGCCTTTACTATTTATATTTAAAAATTGCCATTTCATAATTTTAGTCAGGGTAGGCAGTGCCTACCTTGCCTACCCTGACGGCACGTGCCTGCTAGGGACTAAAGGGCCTGTCCCACCAGCATGCAACTCCATGCGATGAGCGCGACCTAACGTGGTCGCTTGAGCCGTCCGGCAGCCGTCCGGCGGGGCCGGTGCCACTTCGATCGCCGGAGCCGTGCGGAATTGTGCGGAGTTCGTCCCGACATCGCGCGGGGCTCCGAAAAACTGACTATGTTAAAAAATTCCACGCGGCAACGGCTTGTCGGCTCGCAGTCGCCTCGACGCATTACACACCGCTTCGACATCGTGCCTCCGTGAAACTATCTGTAGGTACCTCCGTGACCCTGTCTGTGTGTGGCCTCCGTGGCCCTCTGTGTGTGTGCCTCTGTGCCCCTCTCTGTGTGTCCCTCTCTGTCCTGGCGAACTTACCTTAAGACTTCGCTCCAAGTTCGCCTCACTTTGCGCCGCGTTGCGCCACTCACCCGACCTCCGCGCGGCCCTCGCTGCCGGTTTGGTCGCGCTTGCAGCATGCAGGCGCATGCTGGTGGGAACGGCCCTGTACAGGGGATCACCCGACCTCCGCACGGCCCCCGCTTCTAGTTTGATCGCGCTCACCGCATGGAGTCGGATGCTGGTGGGACAGGCCCTTAATTTACCGTTGTGTCTTTAAAAAAAATGTAAATACTGGTTCTGTTCTGTTGTTTTGCACAATCCCGCAGGCATTGCCACTTTCATTTCACTGTACATCTTGTATGTACAAGTGACAAATAAACCTGACTTGACTTGAGGTTGTTGCCCTGTGAATTAGAATATTCGTCTTGGGATAAATGCTTTTCAAGCACTGTTGGGGGAGATGTGAATAAAACATGGAGTGAGGATAGCAGGAAAGATCTGAGTTGTAAGATATCGTAACATAGACAATAGTAGCTGGACATCAGAAATGAGGTTGGAAATCCCAGCAGGTCGGGCAGCAACTGCTGAGACGGCAAAACAGTAATCTAATGGAGTGTTATCCCACAAACGCACAGCTTCGTATCTCTCAGCCACTGGCTCTTATTCCTCTGACACCATCCTTGGTTCGAGCTATTCCATATAACCACATCACCATATAACAATTACAGCACGGAAACAGGCCTTCTCGGCCCTTCCAGTCCGTGCCGACCATTTATTTTCCCCTAGTCCCATCTACCTGCACTCAGACCATACCCCTCCATTCCCTTCCCGTCCATATACCTGTCCACTTTACTTTTAAATGTTAAAATCGATCCTGCCTCCACCACTTCTGCAGGAAGATCATTCCACACAGCCACCACTCTCTGAGTAAAGAAGTTCCCCCTCATGTCACCCCTAAACTTCTGTCCCTTAATTCTCATGTCATGCCCTCTTGTTTGAATCTTCCCTACCCTCAATGGGAAAAGCTTATCCACGTCAACTCTGTCGATCCCTTTCATCATTTTAAAGACCTCAGTCAAGCCCCCCCTGCTATTCCAGGGCAGGGTACAGCAGAAGCGGTCATGCGATGGCCCTAGAACTTCTCAAGAGAGACACAAAAAGCTGGAGTGACTCAGCGGGACAGGCAGCGTGTCTGGTGAGAAGCAATTGGTGACGTTTCGGGTCGAGACTTGTGACAGGTCATTTGTTGACCTTGATAAAAACCACTGCCTTCCGTTTACTGTAAAATATGAGTAATTAAAAAAAAGGGGGGGAATTTTATTATCTTTACTCCGTTCCTGTTCCTCATTCCCATAACAGTTTAAGTGTTTGATGTTTTTGGCGACAAATCCAATCGGCATTTCTGGTTGAGACCCTGCTGTAGTAGAGGGGAGACACACCATATGATGAGGTGGTGGTGCAGGGGTTGGGGCTGAGGCAGGGTCTGGCAGGCGATGAGGAACCAGGTGGGGAGGAAGGGGTAAGAGTAAGTGGACACAGGGCAGACGGGGAGAGGAGAATCAAAATGGGTGATGGGGGGGAGACAAGGGGTTGAAACCAGGAGAGGGAAATCACACAAGAAGCATGATTTGCTACCTATAACACATTCATCCCAGAAGCTGGACAAAATATTATTCTTTTGAGTCTGAAAAAGGATCTTGACCCAAAGCGTCATCCATTCCTTCTCTCCAGAGATGCTGCCTGTCCCGCTGAGTTAGTCCAGCTTTTTTGTGTCTATCTCACAAAATGGTTTTTTTTTTGGCTTACCTGAAATGAAATGGCTGCAGGCAAACCTCAACGTGCTGGTTACTCTACAGCAGTTTCTGTTTTATTATTGAGCGACACTGCGTTATTGGAAATTGCGATCCAAAATGCACTTTGATTTACCGAGGGAAATGACCTGCTGAGTTGAAGATTGTCCAATCCAGCATTTGTGGCTACCTTTGGCATGCACTGTTGCTTTGTGAGTGTAAATCCCCTAAAGAAGAATGTAGCCGCTGATAATCTACAATAAAAAACTAAAATGGGAGAAGTAGTAAAGAAACGTGTGGGCAGACAAACAAAGTTAGTGTTTCAGGTCAAAGACCTTTTGTCTTCTTCCTGGTTCCAACGAAAGAAGCTCGCTCGGCTGCAGGGAGGTTGTTGGGGAAGAGGGGAATGGAATGGAAGAGATGTCTCCTATAGGATAACTGGGGTGACTGAGGGATTAGTTGTAAGGTGCTGGAAGGAACTGCTGGTTTAAACCGAAGATAGACACAAAAAAGCTGGAGCAACTCAGCGGGACAGACAGCATCTCTGGAGAGAAGGAATGGGTGATGTTTTGGGTCCAGACCCTTCTTCGGGATAAGAGAAACGAGAGATATAGACGGTGATGTGGAGAGATAAAGATATGAATGAAAGATATGCAAAAAAGTATCGATGATAAAGGAAACAGGCCATTGTTAGCTGTTTGTAGGGTGAAAATGAGAAGCTAGTGCGACTCGGGTGGGGGGGGTGGGGTGAGAGAAAGGGGGAGAGGGGGAGAGGGAGAGGGAGAGGGAGAGAGAGAATATGCCAGGGTACCTTAAGTGAGAGATCAAGAATCATACCACTGGGGCTGTAAGCTGCCCAAGCGAAATATGAGATGCTGTTCCTTCAATCTGCGTTTATGGAGGAGACTGAGGACAGAAAGGGCTGTGGAGGAATGGGAAGGAGAGTTAAAGTGTCCAGAAACCGGGAGATCAGGTAGGTTGAGGCGGGCTGAGCGAAGGTGTAAGGAGAAGTGAGTGAGTGAGTGGGAGCCAGTGGAGAATGATAATGTGGACAACAGAGTGTAGGACTCGTGTAATGTAGACCAGGAAGGCAGGACATGTGGGCATGACTTCCACTCCCAGCAGAACAGAGACCTAGGGACGAGAGAAACAACAAAGCAAGCTGAGCCAATATCCCAGATCAACGATTGATGCTAACACAGAAATTGAGTTGCCCTAACATTTTTAATTCCTGGGATGGAATTATTGCAACAATAAAATTGTTGCACTCAATATTGATTTCAGAAAGCTGCAAGGTGCCCATATGAAAGATGAGGTGTCCTTCCTCAAGTTTGCACTGTGATAATGTGGACAACAGTGTAGGACTCATGTAAACAAAAGTCTGTAGCCTCCTTTTGCTCTGGTATTTTTATTTCATTCACATGTTTAAACTATAATGTTTTATTCTTAATGTTTTATTCTTAATTGTTTACTGTATCTCGTGTTGTCACTTGCGAGCGGAGCACCAAGGCAAATTCCTTGTATGTGAACATACTTGACCAATAAAATTATTAATTAAACCTCACAACAGAACACGTTGGCGCCGATCGCTAACAGCTCAGAATGGGAGTGGGATGGAAAATTTGAAGTGGCAGGCAACAAAAAGCTTGGGACTGCAGAATGAATGCAGGTGTTCCGCAAAGCAGTTGCCCCAATCTGTGGTGAATTCTGCTCGGGAGAGAAGATGGAGAAGGCAAGTTGGGTCAACTGGCATTGTGTGTTAACTCTGACCACGTCGTTGACACTGAATCCAGACGGAAGCAGTGAGGAGGGGGACCCATGGTCCCCCAACGCAATATCCCACCTCTCCACCAATTCCAATATTGGAGGCCAGTGGGGGGGGGGGGGGGGGCGGTGGCTTTTTGGGGTGCTAGTTTGGGTGTTGTGGGCCAAAGGGACTGGTTTCCAGAGGGCTAGTATGGACATTGTGGGCCAAATGGATTCTTGGACTGGCAACTCAGTTACTCAGGGCTGGTGGGCTGGCAGCTCAGTCACTCAAGGCTGTTGGGCTGGCAGTTCACTCACGGCGATTCCTTGAAATTCCATTTCAAGCAGAGTGCAGGTCACCAAGTTCAATTTCGTAGCATTTCAAGCAGAGTGTAGGCCACCAAATTGCCAAAACACATTGCATTGTCATTAAGTGCTAACAAATCACTTATTGCAATTACATTGCAGACTCACAGTTCAGTTGATTCACAGTTTAGAAACACAGTTGTGGACTCTTGCTCGCGATCTTCCAGAGTGACTGACTCGCGTCCAGGCATCTGGGGTTTTATAGTCCTGCCCCCCCGGAAGTTACGTTCATCGTGGTGGACCAATCAGCTGATCTCAAGATTTTTTTAACATAACTTTTTTTAATCGATCGGAAAAATCCTCGGGGCTGCCTCAGCGGAGGAGGACTGAGAGTAGGATGGCCAAAAATCATAGCGCTATATGGTAGTGTTTTTTCTAAAATCAATATACAGCGCAGACAGGAAGTGGTCAAGATGAGACATAGTTATATAGATGATACAATTTAATTTATAGACAGTGGGAATGTATGAAGAGGTGTTGCTGTTATTGTTTTGTATATATTTTTAATACTGAATAAAGTTTATTTTTTGTGGAAAAAAATATTCTTGATATAATTATTGTACCTGGCTCAACTACTTCCCGTGGCAGCTCGTTCCATGTGAACACTTCCTCTTTGTGAAAAGGTTTTCCCTTTGGTTCCTATGAAATCCTTCCTCTCTCTCCTTCATCCTCTGCCCTCTAGCTCTTGATTTCCACAACCTGGGGGAGAAAGGACAAGGCATCTTGATTTCGGATTCTTGATTAGTATGGATAACAGATTCACCTGCTTCTTGATTAGTAGGTGTGATGTTGTGGGAATTACAGAGACGTGGCTGCAAGAGGATCGGAGCTGGGAGCTGAATATTCAGGGTTGTACGTCATGTCGGAATGACAGGAAGGTGGGTGGAGGGGGTGGGGTACTTCTGTTGGTTAGGAATGAGATTCAATCCTTAGTGAGGGCTGACATAGGATCAGAGAATGTAGAGTCATTGTGGATAGAGCTGAGAAATTATAAGGGTAAAAAAACCCCAATGGGAGGTCCAGGATATAGGGCACAAGTTACATCAGGAGGTACAATTGGCATGTAAGAAAGACAAGGTTATGGAAGATTTCAATATGTAGGTCGATTGGGAAAATCAGGTTGGTTCAGGACCGCAAGAAAGGGACTTTGTAGAGTGCCTCCAAGATGGATTCTTAGAACAGCTTATACTGGAGCCTACCAGGGAAAAGGCAATTCTGGATTTTGTGTTGTGTAATGAACCGGATTTGATAAGGGAACTTAAAGTAAAGGAACCATTAGGAGGTAGCGACCACACTATGATAAAGGGCCTGTCCCACCAGCATGCAACTCTATGCGATGAGCGCGACCTACCGTGGTCGCTTGAGCCGTCCGGCGTCGCGGGGCCGGTCCCACTTCGATCGCCGGAGCCGTGCGGAATTGTGCGGAGTTCGTCCCGACATCGCGCGGGGCTCCGAAAAACTGACTATGACAAAAATTCCGCGCGGCAACGGCTTGTCGGCTCTCAGTCGCCTCGACGCATTACACACCGCCCTGACATCGTGCCTCCGTGAACCTATCTGTAGGTGCCTCCGTGACCCTCTATGTGTGTGGCTCCGTGGCCCTCTGTGCCCCTCTCTGTGTGCCCCTCTCTGTCCTGGCTAACTTACCTTAAGACTTTGTTCCAAGTTCGCCTCACTTTGCGCCGCGTTGCGCCACTCACCCGACCTCCGCGCGGCCCTCGCTGCCGGTTTGGTCGCGCTTGCCGCATGCAGGCGCATGCTGGTGGGAACGGCCCTGTACAGGGGATCACCCGACCTCCGCGCGGCCCACGCTTCTAGATTGATCGCGTTCATCGCATGGAGTCGGATGCTGGTAGGACAGGCCCTTAAGTTTTAATCTGCAATTTGAGAGGGTTTAGGTGAATTCGGATGCAGCTATGGCAAAGGGGACTACAGAGGCATGAGGGAGGAGCTGGCCAAAGTTGACTGGAAAGAGACCCTAGCAAGGATGACGGTGGAACAGCAATGGCAGGAAGTTCTGGGAATAATCCGCAAGATGCGGGATCTTTTCATTCCAAAGAGGAAGAAAGATTCTAGGGGGAGAAAGAGGCGACCGTGGTTAACAAAGGAAGTCAAGGACAGAATAAAACTAAAAGAGAAGGCGTATAACACAGCAAAGATTAGTGGGAAGCCAGAGCAATGGGAAGCTTTTAAACAACAACATAAGGTAACTACAAAAGCAATACGGGGAGAAAAGATAAAATATGAAGGTCAGCTAGGCAATAAATATAAAAGAGGCTGCTAGCAAGAGTATCTTCAGTTATATAACGAGTAAGAAAGAGGCAAGAGTGGATGTTGGACTGCTGGAGAATGATGCAGGAGAAATGATAATAGGGAATTAAGAAATGGCAGAGGAGTTCAATAACTTTGCATCAGCCCTTTGCCCAGATTAGGTGAATTGAGGCAAGGGGACATAGGTTTAATGTGAAGGGGAAAAGATTTAACAGGAATCTGAGGGGTAACTTTTTCACACAGAGGGTGGTGGGTGTATGGAACAGGCTGCCAGAGGAGGTAGTTGAGGCTGGGACTATCACAATGTTTAAGAAACAGTTAGACAGGTACATGGATGTGACAGGTTTGGAGGGATATGGACCAAGTGCAGGCAGGTGGGACGAGTGTAGTGGGGACATGTTGGCCAGTGTGGGCAGAAGGGCCTGTTTCCACACTGTATCACTCCATGACTCCATGACGCAATGCTCCAAGTATTCTTTCAATCAACTTGTTGAAAGCAAGTATCCAAAATGCATTTTAGTGCTTTGGGTCGCCCTATATAAAAAATGCCCGTAGCATTTCTATACTTTAGTGTTCATAAGCTCACTGAAGTGCTTTGCAATAATCGAGAAATGCGCTTCCAAATTTCTTTCTCTCCCTTGCTTTGTCTCTTGACGGTTCCTAAAAATGACTGAAGTTACATCATTGAGTCTGTTATTGGTTTAGTTTAGAGGTACAGCATGGAAACAGGCCCTTCGGCCCACCGAGTCTGCACCAATCAAAGATCCCCCACATTAACACTATCCTACGCACACTAGGGGCAATTTTACACTTATATGAAGCCAATTATCCTACAAGCCTGTACGTCTTTGGAGTGTGGGAGGAAACCGAAGATCTCTGAGAAAACCCCGCGGGAAGAACGTACAAACTCCGTACAGATAGTCGGGATCGAACCCGGGTCTCCAGCCCTGTAAGGCCTTAACTCTACCACCGCACCACCGTGCCACCTTCGTGTTCTATTCCATGCTCGGAACAATCTATGATCCTGTTTGCCATGTTTACCACTTTGCATGCTCTGTGTATCGAACAATGGGGCCCACTGTATGCTGCAGACAAAATTCCAACTGCACGCTGTAAACAAGTTCATTAGACACACTATTGAAAGGATTCCAAGTTTCTTTAAATTTGTGTATTTGATCGCTAACTTTTAGCACTCTGTTCTATACTTCAAGTCAATTTATTTAAATAATCTACTCTTCTGCGTGCATTGTTATTGGGTTGATCTTAAGGCCTACGATAAAACATGCCTTTAAGTTAAATAAAGTAATTAAATAAAGTAGCAGAACATTGCACATGTCTTATTATGATTTAATATGTGGCTATAAAGCATGTGGCTTCATAATGTTAACCTGCTCAGTGCCACCGCCGAGTATACTCGCGTCAAAATGTTTACTCAGAAGATGGACTCAAAAAAGCTGGAGTAACTCAGCGGGCCAGGCAGCATCTCTGGAGAGAAGGAATGGGTGACGTTTTGGATCGACACCCTTCTTCATGCAACCCTGAATATATTTGCTTTGGCTTAATTTTGACTTAGTCAAGTCATAAGGAATAGGAACAGAATTAGGCCATCAAGTCGACTCCGCCAGTCAATCATGGCCGATCTATCTCTCCCTCCTAACCCCATTCTCCTGCCTTCTCCCCATAACCCCTGAACCCGTACTAATCACAAATCTGTTTATTTCTCCTGTGGATATAAAAATATCCACAGACTTGCCTTTTGTGGCAAAGAATTCCACAGATTCACCACCTGCTGACCAAAGAAATTCCTTCTCATCTTCTTCCTAAAGGAACGTCTTTTAATTCTGAAGCTGTGACCTCTGGTCCCAGACTCTCCCACTGGTGGACACATCCTCTCCCCATCCACTCTATCCAAGCCTTTAACTATTCTGTAGGTTTCAATGGGGTCCCCCTCATTCTGCTAAACTCCAACGAGTACAGGCCCAGTCCCGACATCATTTTCTCATCATATGTTAACTCATTCCTGGGATCATTCTTGTAAACCTCCTCTGGACCCTCTCCAAATAATTCTTTTAATTCTGCTCATTGATTATGCCGCCAAAGTTGAGTTGTGTGATGAAATAAATGTGACTCGGTTGCAAAGAATTTTCCTGTACTGTTAATTCTTTGTTCCTGCATTGCTACATTATTTTGGTAACTGGAGTTTTCTTGTTTTGCAGTGGCAGAGAAGAAGCCTAAATGGGTAGGCCTCGGATTATGTTACGCCTTATTCTCCTGTTTATTCTTTTCCGCCCTTTCCCTTTTGGTGAAGAAAATTGAAGGAATTCATTCCCTGGAAATCAGTGGGATTCGATGTTTGTTTCAGTGGTTGTTCACTTTCCCGATTATTATCTACAAAGAGTAAGTATGAAATAAGTAGACAATGAGCAAGTATGAGTAAGTAGACAAGCTTTTCCCTATGAGAATAGGGAAGATTCAAACAAGAGGACATGACTTTAGAATTAAGGGACAGAGGTTTAGGGGTAACATGAGGGGGAACTTCTTTACTCAGAGAGTGGTAGCGGTGTGGAATGAGCTTCCAGTGGAAGTGGTGGCGGCAGGTTCGTTGGTATCATTTAAAAATAAATTGGATAGGCATATGGATGAGAAGGGTATGGAGGGTTATGGTATGAGTGCAGGCAGGTGGGACTAAGGGAAAAAAGTTGTTTGGCATGGACTTGAAGGGCCGAGATGGCCTGTTTCCGTGCTGTAATTGTTATATGGTTATATGTACATGTCGTAGTGCATGCACTGTGCTTGAAGTTGCCGCAGTGTGAGGAACAGCATTCATGTACCCAGAGTTAAGACATGGTGGAGACTCCACTATAATTCTGAGTGTGTTCTATCGCCCATCAGGTGATACTTACTTTTTTTTAGTTTAGTTTGGAGATACAGCACGGAAACAAACCCTTCGGCCCAACGTGTTCGCATCGACCTGCGATCCCCGCACATTCGCACTATCCTACACACCTCACGAGGGACAATTAATTTACAATTTCACCAAGCCAGTAACCTACAAACCTGTACGTCTTTGGAGGTTGGGAGGGAACCAAAGATCTCAGAGAAACCCCACCCAGGTCACGGGGAGAATGTACAAACTCCGCACAGACAAGCACCCATAGTCAGGATCGAACCCGGGTCTCTGGTGCTGTGAGGCGGTAACTTTATCGCTGCACCACCGTGCTGCCATTTAATTTGCAAATGTGTAGGGATATTCCAGGGATACAAAACCAATTGTGTACGAGAAAGACAAGATTTATGTAATTGGTAGTGAGGAGGATAATCTTGGGCAATCAGAACAATATTGATCGGCTGAAAGTAAGCATGCAGGTACAACAGGCATTGAAGAAAGCGAATGGCATGTTGGCCTTCATAACAAGAGGAGTTGAGTATAGGAGCAAAGACGTCCTTTTGCAGTTGTACAAGGCCCTAATGAAACCACACCTGGTGTATTGTGTGCATTTTTGGTCCCCTAATTTGAGGAAGGACATTCTTGCTATTGAGGGAGTGCAGCGTAGGTTTACAAGGTTAATTCCCGGGATGGTGGGACTGTCAGGTGGGGAAGATGGACATTTTAAATGTGTGGGAAGGAACTGCAGATAGATGTTGGTTTAAGTCGAAGATAGACACAAAATACTGGAGTACCTCAGCGGGACAGGCAGCGTCTCTGGAGAGAAGGAATTGGTGACGTTTCAGGTTGACCTTAATTAAATGGGGCAGGGAAGTCAGTTACAACTTTATAAAAGTTTGCTTAAGCCATGGCTAGAGTATTTGGTGTAGTTTGATCACCACACTGCAGGAAATATGTGGATGAACTAGAGAATGTGGATGAACCGGATGCAATTTGAGTGTTTATGTCAATGGAAAAGTACACACAGAAGGCTGGGATTTACAAATAAAGGCACAGAACACAAACCTAGAAACTTGAGTTTTGCATCCAATTATGATCACTCCACCATGTGGTGGATTGTAGGGGCACTCGGAAAGGTGCGGAGAAGATTTTGATAGGAATTTCCCAGGTATTGGGGGCTTCAGCAGAGATACACAGCTGAAGAACAAACCAGAGCGCTTCGAGGAGACGTTCACAATCACAGGGAGAACTCCACAAAGATTATAAAAGGTTTGGACACGCTAGAGGCAGGAAACATGTTCCTGAAGTTGGGGGAGTCCAGAACCAGGGGCCGCAGTTTAAGAATAAGAAGTAAGCCATTTAGAACGGAGACTAAATAATATAGAAGCACAATTATTATGCAATTATTAATATAAATAATCCTGATTATGTATATCTACAAAGAACAAAATGATTTTTATTCTGTCAACAATGAACATGCACCTTTTTTTATTATGTAATTGCTTCTAACTAATAAAAAAATTTAACAAAAAAAAAGAACGGAGACGAGGAAACACTTTTTCTCACAGAGAGTGGTGAGTCTGTGGAATTCTCTGCCTCAGAGGGCGGTGGAGGCAGGTTCTCTGGATGCTTTCAAGAGAGAGCTAGATAGGGCTCTTAAAAATAGCAGAGTCTGGGGATATGGGGAGAAGGCAGGAACGGGGTACTGATTGTGGATGATCAGCCATGATCACATTGAATGGCGTTGCTGGCTCGAAGGGCCGAATGGCCTACTCCTGCACATATTGCCTATTGTCTAAAGACAGCACATGATTGAATCTGGACCACTGGAGCAATGAGGTACTAGTTCTAATCAAATGTGTTACTGCGTCACCCACAGCTACTCAGTCATTTATTCCAACATTTGGCAAGAGTAAGGAACTAGTTCTTCTCAAATCTTGCGAGATGCCACTGATAAACAGGCATGCTGCTGTTTCCTAGCAACGGCAGGTTATGTTTTAACTTTTTGGCTCGGCTTTTAGAAGAATTTGTGGGATAGCTAGAAGTATTTTCTGCTGTTAAGCTTGTGAGCCAGAAGACATTGCCTATTTCCTTCGCTCCATAGATGCTGCCTCACCCGCTGAGTTTCTCCAGCATTTTTATCTACCTTAAAACCCCAGCTTGCCCATGCAAAAAAGACGTTAGTAATCTACCCGAATGGTGGAAGAAATACTGCAATCATAGCTTCAAAAATCAGGGATCAGTCGTTCAATTAATAATTGCATTGGTGTAGATTATAAAATGATGTGGGCTAAAGGTCTAAAGATTGTTATTGGGAGAATAAACTGCCATTAAAAGGCAATAAAAAAGTCAAGAGTGCTTTATTATCATATGTCCCCAGATAAAACAATGCCATTCACACTTGCACAAGATATGTAAACATGGTACACTGTAAACAATATCATAAACGAGAGAGAAAAGAAAAGTTTAGTGTGTGTGTGTATACACATTGGCTTTCAGTTTGAAATAACCTACTCCTGTTACAATTTTAATTATTATTTATAGACCATAGAATTGTACAGCATCGGAACAATGTATGAACCGAACATAATTCCAAGACAAACTCTTAGCTTCCTATATCCATATCCCTCCCCCCATTCCTTGCATGTCAATGCGCCTTTCCAAACAGCTTTTAAATGGCATTCATATGTGTCCCTCCCACCACCCCCAGCATCCAGGTTCCCAACACCCTCTGTGTTGCCCCACGCATCGACTTTAAACTTTGTCCCGCTCACTTTTATGAAATGGGTATTGTCCCAAGGAAATAGGGGAAGAGAACTTGGAATTGAGACGGGCAAACCAGCCATGCCACGTTGAATAATTCTGAAAGGTGTCGAGTTGGGACATGAGAACATTTGTTCATGTGTCTTGCACTAGTCTGCAAAAATGTATGAACGACACAAAATGCTGTAGAGGCTTAGCAGGTCAGACAGCATGGAGCCATAGATGGAGTCACAGAGTGTAGAAACAGTCCCTTCCGCCCAACTTGCCCACACCGGCCAACATGTCCCAGCTACACTAGTCCCACCTTCCTGTGCTTGGTCCATATCCCTCCAAACCTGTCCTATCCATGTACCTGTCTAACTGTTTCTTGAACATTGGGATAGTCCCAGCCTCAACTACCTCTGGCAGCTTGTTCCATAGACCCACCACCCTTTGTGTGAAAAAGTTACCCCACCATCCCCCCCCCCCCCCCCCTCCGATTGCTATCTTTTCCCCTTCACCTTGAACCTGGTCCTTGATTCCCCGTCTCTGGTTAAGAGAATGTGCATCTACCCGATCTATTCCTCTCATGCTTTTGTAGACCTCCATAAGATCACCCCTACATCCTCCTGCGCTCCATGGAATAGAGACCCAGCCTACTCAACCTCTTCCTATAGCTCACACCCTCTAGTCCTGGCAACATCCTCGTAAATCTTTTCTGAACCTTTTCTAGCTTGACAATATCTTTCCTCTAACACGGTGCCCAAAACTAATCACAATATTCTAAATGCGGTTTCACCAACGTCTTATACAACTGCAACATGACCTCCCAACTTCTATACTCAATGCTCTTGACTAATGAAGGCCAAAGTGACAAAAGCCTTTTTGACCACCTGTGGTCAAACACAGGTTTGACTACCTGTGACTCATCCTTCAAGGAACCATGCACCTGTAATCCTAGATCCCTCTGCTCGACAACATTCCCCAGAGCCCTACCCTTGTTTTTTTGTTAAGTTTTTTTATTAGTTAGAAGCAATTACATAATTTTTAAAAAAGGTGCGTGTTCATTGTTGACATAATAAAAATCATTTTGTTCTTTGTAGATATACATAATCAGTATTATTTATGTTAATCTTTGCTTAATAATTGTGCTTCTATATTATTTTTTTTCCATTTTTTATAAAGGTAGAAAATAGTAGAAAAAGATTAAACAAATATATATATATATATATATATATATATATATATAAGAAGTTGGGAAAGAATGGAATATTCTACAGATTTTACATCGTTGGAGATATATCCGCGTTTTATGAAATGTACTACTTCATCTATTCTTCGATTCTGGTTTCAGTCGGGTTCTCGTGCCCTACCCTTGTTAAACATTCCAAAATGCAACACCTCACATTTCTCTGTATTAAATTCCATCGACCATTCCTCCGCCCACCTGGCCAATCGATCCAGATCCTGCTGCAATCTTTCACAACCTTCTTCACTATCTGCAAAACCACTCACTTTTGTATCATCAACAAACTTGCTAACCTTGCCCTGTATGTTCTCATCCAAATCATTGAAGTAGATGACAAACAGTAACGGGCCCAGCACCGAACCCTGAGGCACACCACTAGTCACTGGCCTCCAGTCTGAGAAGCAACATTCCGCCATCACCCTCTGCTTCCTTCCATGAAGCCAGTTTCCAACCTGAAATGTCACCTATTCCTTTTCTTCGGAGATGCTGTCTGACCTGCCGAGGTCTTTGTGTCAATCTTTGGTTTAAGCCAGCATCTAGAGTTCCTACCTACACAACATCTATGAATGAATCACCCCCTCTGCACTTATGAATGATATGCTCTCATTATGCTTGGGCATAATGGCTGCTTATTTAGATGAGAACAACTTGTCTGGAACAAAACACAGCTTGAGGCCGCACTACCAAGAGCACAGGCCTTAAAGCTGAAAAATTACTTCATCTTTTTCCTGGGTGAGTGAGTCCAAGCTTTTTATGATTTAATCTGAAGATGAACGGAAAACAATTGGTCCCGAGGAACGCAGAAACGGATATGAAAATGGATTCAGGGTGAGACTTGTGCCCGCAGCAGATTTTTAATTCTTTAACAATGTGTTTTGTTTTCAGTGTGGACATTCGCGGACCCAAGGGCCTAAGAGTGTTGCTTTTCTTGCGGGGTTTCCTCGGTGCCACGGCCATGATGTTGCTCTTCTACGCCATTCAGCAGATGCCGCTGGCCGACGCCACAGTCATCATGTTCAGTAACACAGTCTTCGTCTCTATATTTGCATGGATTTTCCTGAAGGAGAAGTGCACCCTGCTGGATCCCATCTTCATCGTTTTGACTTTGGTCGGGGTGGTCCTCATCGCGAGGCCACGCTTTCTGTTTGGCGCTCACATCGCTGGCCTTGGCGGCGACTACAAGAGTCACATCAAGGGGACGGCTGCTGCTTTTGGAAGTGCGATCTGTGCAGCAATCACCCTGATAGTGATCCGGAAAATGGGGAAGGCTGTCCACTATTTCCTCTCCATTTGGTACTACTCCTCGGTGGGCACCATCCTCAGCGTGTGTGCGGTGTCGGTAATCCAGGAATGGAACTTGCCCTTCTGCGGGAAGGATCGAGCGTTTTTGATCCTGATCAGCCTACTGGGGATAGGAGGGCAGGCCTTCCTCACCAAAGCCTTGCAGATAGAGAAGGCTGCGCCCGTGGCACTTATGAAGACCATGGAAGTGGTCCTCGCCTTTATATTTCAATATTTCTTCCTAAATCGCTCTCCTACCTGGTGGAGCTTAGGAGGGGCTCTCTGCGTGACGTGTGGCACCAGTGGAGTAGCTGTTCAGAAGTGGTACACCAGCACCAGGAAAGCAAAGACAAATCAAAATTAACCAAAGCCCTTTATATTTGGAAATGAGACACATCTCAGGAATGCGGCTCAAATTTGAAACTAGTTATTATTCAATGTTTTTTCAATTTTTAATATTCAATATTCAATTTTTTTTCTGAGCACTGACTAAATACTCAAGATGATAAACCAAGATTTTCTCAGGATAATGCACCAATTAAAACATTTGTTTAAATGGTGCATATTTGAAGTTTTTTTTTTAATGATTTGGACTTCTTGCATTTGAAATTTGCACTACATACTATGTTTAGAATGGGATTTGCATTTGCTTTCAGAGATCAGGCATCTGTCCTGCATCTCTGTTAATCCAGTCATGGTTTGGTTTTGATGAATCAGCAAGCCTTGGGCTCGAGCCTTTCTCCAGAGACTTGTGTCGAGAGAGAGCCTTGTCAATGAGACGATGAACTGAAGCCCCGACTGAGTTCGCGGGTATGTAAATGACACAAAAAGGTTTCCTAGGACTCCAAAGACATCCAGTTAAATTCTCATCGTGTTCAGGTCAACATTTATTCCGCAACAAATCAAAAACTGATGACCTTATTTATTTCAGTTCTGCACTGGAGACCTTTTGGTGTTCTGCTACAAGAGACTAGACTTTAAGTAACTCGATTACTATAAAAGCACTTTGGAATATCCCAAGGTTATGACAGTGTTCCATTTATATGCTGTTGTTTTGTTATGCTTTGTTGTCCAGTTGGGGCCTGCTGAAAATGGCCATTCACATGCGTACTGCGGGTGATAGTTTAAAGGGCCTGTCCCACTGTACGAGTTTACCCAAGAGCTCATAGAAACATAGAAATTAGGTGCAGGACTAGGCCATTCGGCCCTTCGAGCCTGCACCGCCATTCAATATGATCATGGCTGATCATCCAACTCAGTATCCCGTACCTGCCTTCTCTCCATACCCTCCGATCCCCCTAGCCACAAGGGCCACATCTAACTCCCTCTTAAATATAGCCAATGAACTGGCCTCAACTACCCTCTGTGGCAGAGAGTTCCAGAGACCCACCACTCTCTGTGTGAAAAAATTTCTTCTCATCTCGGTCCTAAAGGATTTCCCCCTTATCCTTAAGCTGTGACTCCTTGTCCTGGACCTCCCCAACATCGGGAACAATCTTCCTGCATCTAGCCTGTCCAACCCCTTAAGAATCTTGTAAGTTTCTATAAGATCCCCTCTCAATCTCCTAAATTCTAGAGTGTATAAACCGAGTCTATGCAGTCTTTGTTCATAAGACAGTCCTGACATCCCAGGAATCAGTCTGGTGAACCTTCGCTGCACTCCCTCTATGGCAATAATGTCCTTCCTCAGATTTGGAGACCAGAACTGTACGCAATACTCCAGGTGTGGCCTCACCAAGACCCTATACAACTGAAGTAGAACCTCCCTGCTCCTATACTCAAATCCTTTTGCTATGAAAGCTAACATACCATTGGCTTTCTTCACTGCCTGCTGTACCTGCATGCCTACTTTCAATGACTGGTGTACCATGACACCCAGGTCGCGCTGCATCGCCCCTTTTCCTAATCGGCCACCATTTAGATAGTAGTCGGTTTTCCTATTTTTGCCACCAAAGTGGATAACCTCACATTTATCCACATTATACTGCATCTGCCAAACATTTGCCCACTCACCCAGCCTATCCAAGTCACCTTGCATTCTCCTAGCATCCTCCTCACAGCTAACACTGCCCCCCAGCTTAGTGTCATCCGCAAACTTGGAGATATTGCCTTCAATTCCCTCATCCAGATCATTTATGTATATTGTAAATAGCTGGGGTCCCAGCACTGAGCCTTGCGGTACCCCACTAGTCACTGCCTGCCATTGTGAAAACGACCCGTTAACTCCTACTCTTTGCTTCCTGTTTGCCAGCCAGTTCTCTATCCACATCAATACTGAACCCCCAATGCCATATGCTTTAAGTTTATATACTAATCGCTTATGTGGGACCTTGTCGAAAGCCTTCTGGAAGTCCAGATACAGCACATCCACTGGTTCTCCCCCATCCACGCTACTAGTTACATCCTCGAAAAATTCCACAAGATTTGTCAGACATGATTTACCTTTCGTAAATCCATGCTGACTTTGTCCAATGATTTCACCACTTTCCAAATGTGCTGCTATCCCATCTTTAATAACTGACTCTAGCAGTTTCCCCACTACCGATGTTAGACTAACTGGTCTGTAATTCCCCGTTTTCTCTCTCCCCCCCTTCTTAAAAAGAGGGGTTACGTTTGCTACCCGCCAATCCTCAGGAACTACTCCAGAATCTAAAGAGCTTTGAAAGATTATCACTAATGCATCCACTATTTCCGGAGCTACTTCCTTAAGTACTCTGGGATGCAGCCTATCTGGCCCTGGGGATTTATCGGCCTTTAATCCATTCAATTTACCCAACACCACTTCCCGACTAACCTGGATTTCACTCAAGTACTCCTTTGACCTGCGGTCCCCTGCTATTTCCGGCAGATTATTTATGTCTTCCTTAGTGAAGACGGAACCAAAGTAGTTATTCAATTGGTCCGCCATATCCTTGTTCCCCATGATCAACTCACCTGTTTCTGACTGCAAGGGACCTACATTTGTTTTAACTAATCTCTTTCTCTTCACATATCTATAAAAACTTTTGCAGTCAGTTTTTATGTTCCCTGCCAGTTTTATTCATAATCTATTTTTCCTTTCCTAATCAAGCCCTTTGTCCTTCTCTGCTGGTCTCTGAATTTCTCCCAGTCCTCTGGTATGCTGCTTTTTCTGGCTACTTTGTACGCATCATCCTTTGCTTTGATACTATCCCTGATTTCCTTTGTTATCCACGGATGCACTACCTTCCCTGATCTATTCTTTTGCCAAATTGGGATGAACAATTTTTGTAGTTCATCCATGCAGTCTTTAAATGTCTTCCATTGCGTATCCACCGTCAACCCTTTTAGAATTGATTGCCAGTCAATCTTGGCCAATTCACGTCTCATACCCTCAAAGTTACCTTTCCTTAAGTTCAGAACCATTGTTTCTGAATTAACAATGTCACTCTCCATCCTAATGAAGAACTCGACCATATTGTGGTCACTCTTGCCCAAGGGGGCACGCACAATAAGACTGCTAACTAACCCTTCCTCATTACTCAATACCCAGTCTAAAATAGCCTGCTCTCTCGTTGGTTCCTCTACATGTTGATTTAGATAACTATCCCTCATACTTTCCAAAAAATCCTCTTCCTCAGCGCCCCTGCCAATTTGATTCACCCAATCTATATGTAGATTGAAGTCACCCATTATAACTGTTTTGCCTTTGTCGCACGCATTTCTAATTTCCTGCTTTATACCATCCCTAACTTCACTACTACTGTTAGGTGGCCTGTACACAACTCCCACTAGCGTTTTCTGCCCCTTAGTGTTTCGCAGCTCTACCCATACCGATTCCACATGCTCCAAGCTAATGTCCTTCCTTTCCATTGCATTAATCTCCTCTCTAACCAGCAACGCTACCCCACCTCCTTTTCCTTTCTCTCTATCCCTCCTGAATATTGAATATCCCTGGATGTTCAGCTCCCAGCCTTGGTCACCCTGGAGCCATGTCTCCGTGATCCCAACTATATCATACTCATTAATAGCTATCTGCACGTTCAACTCATCCACCTTATTACGAATACTCCTTACAAGGCCTTCAGGCTTGTTTTTACAACGTTCTTACCCCTTATACAATTTTGTTGAGAAGTGGCCCTTTTTGATTTTTGCCCTGGTTTTGTCTGCCTGCCACTTTTACTTTTCATCTTGCTCCCTATTGCTTCCACCCTCGTTTTACACCCACCTGCCTCTCTGCTCTTGTACCCATCCCCCTGCCACATAAGTTTAAATCCTCCCCGACAGCACTAGCAAACACTCCCCCAAGCTCTCCCGAGTTTAAACAAAAATCAAACTCGAGGTAAGTACGTAGAATGTGCGTAGCGGGTACGTCGGAGCTCGGGACGTCTCTTAACGGCTCGTAACGCTAACGGCTGGTACTCGGGGAAACGCGGTAAGCTAGGGAATCTGTTTCAACATGTTGAAAACTGTCAACGAGAATCCCCGAGTACCTACGAGCGGCTATTACCGTAGTTCTCCGAGTTCGAATCAGGGGAAACTCGGGAGAGCTCTTGAATGAACTCGTGCAGTGGGACAGGCCCGTTATAATGGATTCTTTACTTGGTTTCTCAAACTGCACTGTAGGGTTTTTCTGTTCAGATGCAGACCCTGCCCAGGTCGCGACACTTACTGTTCCATTCTGACAGCTGTCCATAACCCGGACGGTTTGCAAGTTGGGAATGAATAAAAGCGAGCGTGTGGGAGAGAGGATCGCGGAGACAGTTGCGGCAGACGTGGGAGAGAGGGACGGCAGTTGACCTCAGTGACTTCAGATAGTTCCAACGTGCTGGAGTAACTCAGCGGGACAGGCAGCATCTCTGGCGAGAAGGGTTGGGTGACGTTTCGGGTCGAGACCCTTCTTCAACCCTAACCCTCGAACCGAAACTTCACCCATTCCTTCTCTCCAGAGGTGCTGCCCATCCCGTTGAGTTATTCCAGCTCTATCTTCAGTTTAAACCAGCATCTTCTGTTCCTCATTTGACAGACTTGTTAAGTCCAGTCGGCGCTTCCAGAGGTACCCCATTCTCATCCAGCAGAAAATGCCTGCACCTCCAGACCAACCTAGCGTGTTGTCTATACGTTGGTGCCTGTAACCCAGGGAGGACCTGTTTGTGATTTTATGCAATAACACTTGCACTATTGTGTCTATTAGAATATTTGATAAAAGTTTGAATGTTCTCATTTCAACATTTGAGAGTAAAATTCTGATTTTGGATTTCTTGAGAAGTTAAAATCTGGTTATATTTTTGATGTACATGTAGTTGGTGCAATAGAGGCCCTTTTGTTCATAAAGGATAATCATCCAGTAACATTCTAATTACCAAAGCAATGACCAAAGGTTTAATATGCATAGATCTTCCATACTGTTTCCAATGTGTGACTAGAATGAGTGTATGAGTGATTATAACGTGTGGTGTATTAAAGATCAGCAGGCATTGTGTTATGTCAGATAGATCTTGCGATAGGAATAGAATTCGGCCATTCGGCCCATCAAATCTACTTCAATCTTGATTGATCTATCTCTCCCTCCTAACCCCATTCTCCTGCCTTCTCCCCATTGCCCCTGACACCCGTACTAATCAAGAATCTATCTATCTCTGCCTTAAAAAAATCCACTGACTTGGCCTCCACAGATTCACCACCCTCTGACTAACGAAATCCCTCCTCATTTCCTTCCTAAAAGAACATCCTTTAATTCTGAGGCTATGACCTCTAGTCCTGGACTCCCCCACTAATGGAAACATCCTCTCCACATCCACTCTATCCGAGCCTTTCACTATTCTGTACGTTTCAATGACGTCTCCCCTCATTCTTCTAATCTCTAGCGAGCACAGTGCCCAGTGCCGACAAACGCTCATCATATGTTATCTCATAGCGGCTGAGAGAGTAATATCAGGGAGGGGCTGTGACCTGCCCATTACAGTACGATCAACATTGTAAAAGATTGTTTGACCTATCCTGGAATAAGTATTTTTGTAATAAATTGTAAATGGAGAGTTAGAATTGTGACAAAACCTAATATGATTGTACAATGTTGCTGGGTACTTTATTCCCTCCGTAGCAAAAATAACTGCTGTTTAAATGGTATGGAACAGGATAATTCTGCATAAAATGCAACTTTACAAGGTTTCAATGTGTTCACAGACACTGGTATTGTGTGGTCGTTTTGCCTTTTTTCCAATTTGTTGTGAGAATGTTGTCAAACTAACTGCATATTGCATTAAATTCCTTCTGCCACTATTTTTGTTTGAATTATAGTCCTTCCAAAATACACCAATAGTGTGTCGATTGAAGCACCATTGAGAGGAACTTGATGTCTATTAGCTAAGTTGTTGTGTGAGAACATTGCTTACAGCCTTGCCCAAGATTCACCTTCTCTGCTTCTCTCATATTTTACTGCCACATCCATTTCAAATGCAACATGGGCTAAAGAATAGTGGCCTGTATAAGAGAGGATGCCACATGATGAATGTTAAGGGGAGCAAGGTGGAGGTTACTGCCCCTGTACCAATATCTGAAGGGGTTGTTCCTCAAGTTCTGGCTGCATTTTAGCCCCACAATCCTGATGTTTGGACACAAGGCAGGGAGAGGGGAGAGCCGAGTGGGGGGGGGGGGGGGGGGGAACGCACACTTACCTGTCAGTTTGCTTCTGGGCCTGGTCAAGATGGCCATTCACGGGTCCAGGCAGCGGGCGGTTGATGGTCAGGCTAGAGTCGGCTGCCTGCCCCTCTTTCAGGCCTACGTGCAGAAAGGAGCTCTATCCTTCTGTGAAACACTAGAAAGCATATGGCTGGGTTGCATCACAACTTGGTTAGGGAACGGCTCTCCCTGTGACTGCAAGAAGCTGTGACCAGACTTCCTACCATTGACTCCATCTAAATCTCACGCTACATTGGGAAATCTCCCACTAACATAATCAATGACATGTCCCAACCCGGCTCAGCGATCGTTTCGCTGTACACCCCCGCCCAGTCCGTGTTAACCAACCTGATCGCCCAGTTGCTCAGCACTTCAACTCCCCCTCCCATTCCCAATCTGATCTTTCTGTCCTGGGCCTCCTCCACTGCCAGAGTAAAGGGCCTGTCCCACCAGTATGCAACTCCATGCGATGAGCGCGACCTAACGTGGTCGTTGAGCCGTCCGGCGTCGCGGGGCCGGTCCCACTTCGATCGGCGGAGCCGTGTGGAATTGTGCGGAGTTCGTCCCGACATCGCGCGGGGCTCCGAAAAACTAACTATGTTCAAAAATTCCGCGTGGCAACAGCTTGTCGGCTCACAGTCGCCTCAACGCATTACACACCGCCTCGACATTGTGCCTCTGTGAACCTATCTGTAGGTGCCTCTGTGACCCTCTATGTGTGTGGCTCCGTCACCCTCTGTGTGTGTGCCTCTGTGCCCCTCTCTGTGTGCCCCTCTCTGTCCTGGCGAACTTACATTAGACTTCGCTCCAAGTTCGCCTCACTTTGCACCGCGTTGCGCCACTCACCCGACCTCCGCGCGGCCCCTACTTCCGGTTTGGTCGCGCTTGCCGTATGCAGGCGCATGCTGGTGGGAACGGCCCTGTACAGGGGATCACCCGACCTCCGCGCGGCCCCCGCTGCCAGTTTGGTCGCGCTCATCACATGGAGTCGGATGCTGGTAGGACAGGCCCTTAAGGCCCAGCACTAATTGGAGGAACAGCACCTCATATTTCGCTTGAGTAGTTTACACCCCAGCGGTATGAACATTGACTTCTCTCATTTTAGATAGCCCCTCCTTTCCCTCCCTCCTTCCCAGTTCTCCCACAAGTCCTACTGTCTCCTTCCTCTCTCTTCCCCCCCCTCCCGACATCAGTCTGAGGAAGGGTCTCAACCTGAAATGTTGCCTATTCCTTCTCTCCATAGATGCAGCCTCACCCACTGAGTTTGCCTGCCTCCAATTGTTCCAGCATCTGCAGTTCTTTCTTAAACAGCCATTCTTTCCCCCTGTACCTGCGGCAGAAGGTACAGAAGCTTGAAAGCACGCTCCCCGATACTCAGTCATGGATCCTCAGTTATCAGGCTTCTGAACTGTCCTTCCATAAGCTAGAGTACTGTCCACTTCACCTCTGCCCCATTGAGGTCATTGAACAGTCTCTGGAACTGATGCACTATAATTAGCAATGTTACAAAATGTTGAGATTTTAAAAATCAAGTCTGCAATTTATCCCATCAGATAAAGCATAAAAAGAAGTTTAATTTGACACCTAATTCACTTTTATATCTTCAGTATTAAAAAGGTTATGGCCATTTTCATACTCGGAAATTAGCGTCTTGTTCCCCATTGCCTTTCCATTGACTTAACACAAAAGCTGTGATCTAGAACAGTCAAAAGCCCATAACTTTTTTAAAAATTAAGAGAACTCAATGAAATTTTCAGTTATTATAGATTGAAGCATTTTGAAACAAATATGAAACAATCTTACTTGGATGACCTGAAATTAAAGCATATAATTAGTTAGTTATCTAATTGTAGCAAATTACAAAATTCAATTACTAGATCTAAACATCTATCCATTTCTTAAGAAAAGATAAACTTTTTAAAATTGCCTAAGTGTCCAAATAACATTCACACAATAATCCACAATATAACATGATTTTTAAATCTCATTTTCATGAATTTCTGGGCCAAATGGAAGGAATTTAGTGTTTAATTCCTGTAAATTAATGGCCATTTAAATCAACTTGCGAGTGGGTTTTAGTGGAATGCGGTGGATTGGAACGTTGTGGTTTGCGGTGAAGTCGGTATGAAAAATACTGGCGGTTCATACAATTTTTTGTCCCCTTTTCGCAACATGAAAATTTGATTAAATGCTTCCTAAGAACCACATTTTTATGTAAAAATAAACTGTAGCTTCTTTTATCGCCTACGTTAGGTCTGTTCCGCTGTCGGCGTTCAGAGCTTTAAAGATGATTTTTAAACTACTCTAGTTAATAAATAATCTGGCGTAGTTTAAAAATACCTTCATGAATGAAATGTCGGGCGATTTCTCTTTAGCGACGAAATCGCCCGACATGGATCGATTTGGACTGTCTAGGGAAAAACGGCATTTTAAACCCGCCCCCCTCTGAAAGGCGCCAAAGCCGCGCACACAGGGAGCGGCAGAACTGCGGCGCTGCTAAAGGTAGGTATTGTAACATGCCTACTATAATACTGAGAAATATATTCTGCACTCTGTATCTTGCACTTTGCTCTTACTATTGACTCGATTGTATTTATATACAGGATGTGATTGGATTGGATACGAGCAAACAAAGTTCTTTGCTCCACGAAACGTGACAATAAATAAGCCAGAAATTAAAATTAGTTCCCATTTGCTTCAAGTTATATATAATTAAATAGTTGACCATGCACTTCCTGGTGTAGAGACACATAACACTAGATGTTGGAAACCAGAGCAAATAAAACAAACTACTGTCACTCCAAGGCATGTTCGTTCATAGCTGGAGAGTTTTTTGGAGAGGAGACTTGTGTTTTGGAGATAGCACCAAAAAGGCAGCAGCGCAGGTGGAGAGTACACCCTAAAAAAAAACTGCCATGCAGGTGTTGCCCACCCAGGAGGAGGAGTGGCAGGAGGTGATAGTGCAGGAGGAGGTAGCCCTGCATGAGAGACCCGTGGAGGAGGAGACCAGGGTGGTAGTATATGTCCCCACCACCACCCCATCCTTCACTGCCTCATTTGAAGGTAGCAAAGCAGCCCTTTCTCCTGTGTCTGACACAGCATCAGAGGCAGATGCCCCATTGGTGGTGAGGGAGGGCTGGAGGAAGGTTATGCCCTACACCTTCACCAGGCAGCAGGTGGGGGACCTTGAGGAATGGTTCCAGCAGAATGCCATCCTGTACGAAAAGGAAATGAGAGAGACAGGGAAAAAGAATGGCATGCTTGCCATCCACTGCCCCACATGTGTGCTTAAAGTTCCACCTTTTGTCAAAGCCCAGCGCCACTCTCTTCCAGTCATCTGGTGTACTGGGCCAGTCCATCACATCATCTCCAATCACCCATTGAGATCTCTTCTTGTGCTTCCTCTTCACCCTTGCTCTTCCCCTTCTGCCTTTCTTAAGGCTGCTGAAGCAAAAGGGCTACTGCAAACAGCAGTAAAACGTACATGGTCGAAGCCAGCCTTCAACATAGTCGAAGAAGGTCGAAGGAGGTCTTCATAGTCGTGGGAGGTCTTCAACATAGTCGTGGGAGGTCTTCAACATAGTCGAAGGAAATCGTAGAAATAGTCGTAGGAGGTCATACACATAGTCGTGGGAAGTCGTAGAAGGTCGTAGGTTACCGCCACCTTGATTTTTTTTAGGTCGTTTAAGGTCGCGATTTAGGTCGTGAAAGTGGGACAGGGCTTTACCCCTCTTGCGTTTTCACCCCCCACCTCCTTTCCGATGCAGAACAGTCAGTCCACAACAGTGGCCGTACCTTTGTACCTCTACATTCACACCTTAACGGGTTCTGAAGCCGCCACGATGTCGAGCTTGTGTTCCATCACCTCTGCCTCCTGGCCTTTTCCTCCTCCTCTTCCCCCGTCTCCAACATTCATCCTCCTCACGGACTCTTCCTGCTGGACATCTACCCCCTTTGGACCTTTTTATTTCCAACTGCAGACATGCCCTCTCCGCTCCCCTTACCCAATCTCACCCCGTCTGAACGCACAGCCCTCTACTCACTCAGTAACAATCCCAACATTAACCACCAGGGGCACCGAATGATTGGCAGCCCCGCCAGCAGTCTGATTGTTTTTTCGTCTTTTTGTTAATTTTTAGTGGTTTTATAAGTTTGCGTAAATGTTCTCCGGTTTGTTTTATGTGTGGTGGGGGGGGGGGGGGGGGGGGGGTCGGGGTTCAGTTTCTTACCTTGCTGGAGACGCGATGTTTCTGGATCGCATTCCCCGGTCGCTTTGCGGCCACCATCGATGGAGCAGGAGGCCTCCTTGGACTGACCTTGGGCCCCACCGCTGATCGCTTTGCCTGGGATCGCTCCAAACGTAGCCTGTGGACTTTACATCGAGAGCTTGTGGTCTCGGGAGAGGCTAGTCGGGAGCTAGCAAACGCAGAGGCGCAACCAGCCCCAACGCGGGGTTCCATCGCCCGGTGCGGGGGAGATGACATCCTGGATCGCCCCCACGCGGGGGGTCGAAACGCCGCCGGCTACAGGAGTCAAGATTGTTCCGTCAACGAAGGGCTCAAAGCCACCGACCGCGGGAGAGCTAAGGAAAGAGATTGAACTTTTCTTCGCCTTCCATCACAGTGAGGAATGTGGAGGAGTCACTGTGGTGGATGTTTATGTTAAAATATGTTTTGTGTGATTTGTTGCTTTTTATTTGTGTGAGTGACTTGGCAAATGAAGTTCCTGGTATGTTGCAAAACATTCTTGGCTAATAAAGTATTATTGTGATTGTGATTTTGATTATTATTAAACTCTATGACATGGGTAGTGCTGTTGTAGTTTGACAGGCTTCCCTGTACCATGCTGAGGCCTGGGATCAGTTCCAAGACACCATCAGGCCATCGTCTCCCAGCCAGTTATCGATCTCAACACCTCTGGCAATATCCCCTCCACAGCCTCCATACCTCTCGAATCCCACATTGCAGCTTCTATCACCTTCACAAAATCCACAAACAGAACTGCCGTGGCAGACCCATCGTCTCTGCCTGCTCCCGCACCACAGAAAGCATCTCCAAATACCTTGATTCCATCCTATCCACCCTTGTCCAGTCCCTTCTGACCTACATGCGAGACATTTCAACATGCACTTCAACTCTTCAATAACTTTCCATATGTAGACAGCCATTGCCTCATCTTTACTATCGACGTCTACTTTACTCCTCCACCCCCCACTGGGAAGGTATCAAGCCCCTCCCATACTTCCTTGAATAGAGACCCACTCAGTTTCCTTCCACCAACACTCTCCGCCATATGAGTGCCCCAGCTGTGCCTGCACATTTGTTGGTTACATCAATCAGTCCTTGCTTTAAGCATATGCTGGCACCATCCCCTAGCATTCTCGCTCCATTGACCAATCCCTTTCCACCCAATCTACCCCCCTCCCCCATCTCCAGGTGGTCTCCCCTGCAGCTGTAGAAGATGTAACCCCCCCCCCCCCCCGTCCCAATACCTCCTCCCTCACATCCATCCAGAGACCCCCAAAAGTTCTTCCAGGTGAGACAGAGGCTCCCATGCATCTCCTCTAACCTCATCCACTGCAACCGGTGTTTCCAATGTGTCCTTCTTTCCATCGGCGGGATCAAGCATAGCAACTATTTTGCCAAACGCGCGTTTGTCTGCCAGAATCTACTGGATCTCCTGGTTGCTGACCATTTAAACTCGTCTTCCCATTCCCATATTGACTATGCTGACCTGGGCCTCGTCTATTGCCAGAGTAAAGCCACGTGCAATCTGGAGGAACAGCACCTCATATTCTGCTAAGGGACACATTTGTTCCACATTGCTTACAGTAACTCCCAGGCATCAACTTTTCTTGCATCATTCTGCAACAAGCTATTGCACATGTTAACTAATCAGAAAAATTGTGATTATATTTTGAAAAGTGATGAAAGAATAAGTACTGTGACTGATAATTGGGAAAGAAGAATTGGGTGGCACTGAAAATGTGCAATATCTGGTCAGTTTTGGTCTTGGTGCAAATGGTCACTGAAAGTGTGCAGTTGCATGAGTATTTCTTCTGTTTTGCTTTCATTTGCTATTAGCCTTCAGAAAGTAATAGAGCTCTACAACATGGAGCCAAGCACTTGGACCAGCCTTGCCCACGTTGCGAAGTTTGCACATTGGGCTAGTCCCATTTGCCCGAATTTAGTCCATATCCCTCCAAACTCATCCTATACATATACGCGTCCAACTGTCTTATTAAAAGTCATAAAGTATCTCCACTTCCATAGCGTCCCCTGGCAGCTCACTCCAGATACAGACTACCCTCTGAGTGAATATCTTGCCTCCAAGGCCACTGTTAAATATTTTGTCACCAAACTTGAGCCTATCTAGTTTATGACTCCTTTGCCCAGGGAAGATGACTGCGAGTGTTCACCTTATCCATGGCCCTCATGAGCTTCTATGTCACTATAAAGTCACCCCTCAGGCTCCTCTGCTCCAAATACAAAAGTCCCAGCCCATCCAACCCTCTCATCATATCTCCACAAAAGTCCACAAGCCTCGGTAACATCTTGGTGAATCTCTTTTGTACCCTTTCCAACGTAATCACATGCTTCCTAAAGCTTGGACTATCAGAATTGCACCCAGCTCTGCAGCTTACGTCCCCATTCGGTCGTGGCTGGCCATGGGTGTCTCCAGGGTGCTATTCCCTATATGGAGAACGCCTGTGCGTGACTTTGTTTAACGTGGGGAGCCTGGTGCAGAGACAGACACCCCACGGTCCTTGACAGATCTGGGTCAGGATCCAGTGGCATGGAGTCCAAGACGACCTTTTCTGCTGCAGCCTTCATCCGCCTTCCCAGCCGTTGTGACGCTCCACTAAGGTCAGCCATCGTCCTCTGCCTGTTCCACCGTTGAGGTCTTGATTGGATTGCTCTTTGTCAGAGACCTCCCCCTCGACCTTACCGCCATGGGTGGCCCTACCAGGAGCATAGCTCCGGACGGCATCGCTCTCAGGATCTCAGGTCCACACAAGTTTCTCCACCACGACAAGGTGACAATCCATGGAGAAGTGCACACTACAAGTGCCCAAGTTACCAGTAACTTGTAGATGCATCATAATGTCCCAACATTTGTGCTCAGTAACCTTCCCAACGAAGGTAAGCATGCCGAATGCCTTCTTCCATCATACTGTCCACCTAACTCACCACTTTCAGGTAAACACGCACCTGTAATCGCAGATCTCCCTGTTCTCCAACACTCTCCAGGGCTTCATCGATAACCGTGTAAGTCCTTCCCTGGTTTGACAGTGAAAAGTGCAACATCTCAGACTTGTGAGAGTAAAGCCCCTGTCCCACTTAGGAAACCTGAACGGAAACCTCTGGGGACCGTGTGCCCCACCGAAGGTTTCCGTGAGGTTCCCGTGAGGTTCCGGTGAGGTTCCCGGTCACTCTTCATGAGTCACCAGAGGTTCTGCTCAATTGCCTGGAAAACCTCAACCGAAGCGTGAGCTGCATCTACTGAGCAAAGATCCTAAAGGATCAAACTCCTAAAGGATCTTTGCTACCGACCGCGCATACACACACACACACACACACACACACACACACACACAAACACATTGCAAAGGTGGGGGCCAGGGACAGCGGAGGAGCGTTTTCTGCGTGATAAAGAGGAAAGTGAACGGCTGCCACAGAGCATGGTAGGTCCTTTAGAGAGCGCGGGAGGCAGGGAGAGAAGGACAGGAGAAAGGGAGAGAGAAAGGGAAAGAGAGGGGGGGGGGGAGAAGGGGAGAGAGAAGTGGAGAGAGAAAGGGAGAGAGAAGGGAGAGAGAAGGGAAGAGAGAAGGGAGCGAAGGAGTGGAGACAGTTTTAGGAAGTTTAATAAAGTTAGCGGGCATTTTACCTTCTGGCGGATCTTCTAGGCCCTGAAAACCAAAGACGATTTCTTTGCTGAAAACTCCAATGAGCCAATCAGAATGGCCGGTCAGTGAAGGCCTTCGACTGGCTGTAAGTAAAAATGCGACCCTACCACTGGCTTCGACAAAACGGCAACCGATTTTTAGTTGTGGCCGCTTTTGTTTTTTTTTAAATAATCGCAGGAACATAGCAGAAGCCGCGATTACGCGGAAACCACTTTCCACCATTAGGGAGAGTGACCGGAACCTCTAGGAACCTCCGGGAACCTCATGGAAACCTTGGGTGGGGCGCAAGGTCTCCAGAGGTTTCCGTTCAGGTTCCCTAAATGGGAAGATCCGCCGGAAGGTAAAATGCCCGCTAACGTTATTAAACTTATTAAAACTGTCTCCCCCCCCCCCCCCCCCGTTCTCTCCCCTTCTCTCTCCCATAGAACCATATAACCATATAACAATTACAGCACGGAAACAGGCCTTCTCGGCCCTTCCAGTCCGTGCCGACCATTTATTTTCCCCTAGTCCCATCTACCTGCACTCAGACCATACCCCTCCATTCCCTTCCCGTCCATATACGTATCCACTTTTAAATGTTAAAATCAATCCTGCCTCCACCACTTCTGCAGGAAGATCATTCCACACAGCCACCACTCTCTGATTAAAGAAGTTCCCCCTCATGTTACCCCGAACCTTCTGTCCCGTAATTCTCATGTCATGCCCTCTTGTTTGAATCTTCCCTATCCTCAATGGGAAAAGCTTATCCACGTCAACTCTGTCTATCCCTTTCATCATTTTAAAGACCTCAATCAAGTCCCCCCTTAACCTTCTGCGCTCCAAAGAATAAAGACCTAACTTGTTCAACCTTTCTCTGTAACTTAGTTGCTGGAACCCAGGCAACATTTCTAGTAAATCTCCTCTGTACTCTCTCTATTTTGTTGACATCCTTCCTATAATTAGACGACCAAAATTGTACTCATACTCCAGAATTGGTCTCACCAATGCCTTGTACAATTTTAAAATTGCTTCCCTAGTCCTATATTCAATGCACTGATTGATGAAGGCCAGCACGCCAAAAGCTTTCTTTACCACCCTATCTACATGCGATTCCACCTTCAGGGAACTATGCACAGTTATTCCTAGATCCCTCTGTTCCACCGCATTCCTCAATTCCCTACCATTTACCATGTACATCTTATTTTGATTTGTCCTGCCAAGATGTAGCACCTCACACTTATCAGCATTAAACTCCATCTGCCATCTTTCAGCCCACTCTTCCAAATGGCCCAAATCTCTCTGTAGACTTTGAAAATCTACTTCATTCTCCACAGCACCACCTATCTTAGTATCATCTGCATACTTACTTATCCAATTTTCCACCCCATCATCCAGATCATTGATGTACATGACAAACAACAGTGGACCCAACACAGATCCCTGAGGCACCCCACTGGTCACCGGCTTCCAACCTGATAAACAGCCAGGGAGCCAGAAACTCCCTTTCTCTGTCCTTCTCTCCCTCCTTCCCGCACTCTCTAAAGGACTTACCATGCTCTGTGGCAGCCGTTTACTTTCCTCTTTAACACGCAGACAGCGCTCCTCCGCTGTCCCTGGCCCCCACCTTCGCGATGTGTTTGTGTGTGTGCGCGCGGTCGGCAGCAAAGATCTTGGTCAGTAGATGCAGCTCATGCTTCAGTCGAGGCTCTCCAGGCAATTGACCAGAACCTCTGGTGACTCATGGAGAGTGACTGGAAACCCCGTGAACCTCTGGGAACCTCACGGGAATCTCTGGGAACCTCACGGAAACCTTGGATGGGGCACACGGTCTCCAGAGGTTTCCGTTCAGGTTTCCTAAGTGGGACAGGGGCATAAAGTCCCTGTTCCACTTAGGAAACCTGAACGGAATCCTCTGGAGACTTTGCGCCCCACCCAAGGTTTACGTGCGGTTCCCGGAGGTTTTCGTCAGTCTCCCTAATGGTCGAAAGTGGTTTCCACTTCTTCTATGTTCGGGCGATTATTTCAAAAAATTCAAAACCGGCCGCGACTAAAAATAGGTTGCCATTTTAAAAATCGGTAATTTTTTAGTCGAAGCCGGTTGCGATGCTAGTTGAAGGTGGTTGCCGGAGGTTGCAGGTAGTGGAAGGTAAAATCTTTTTTTTCACCCAGTTTTATTCCACCAGGGAGGCCCAAACAATCGTAGCGTTTTTCTGGTCACCGCTGGATTTTGAAATATTTAAAACTTTTTGGCGACAGTTGGCATGACGCCAATGAGCGTAGCTTGACTTCTCCTGACATAGGTGCTGTCGTAGTTGTCACCAGGTGACGTAGGGTGTTGCCGGTACTGACCGTTTATTTGTTGTTAAAGCAATGATTCTATTTCAAATTTTATGTCGAATTTTAGGTCCCAATCGCCGGTTTTTTGGCGACCTGCTACGACTATGGCAGTCGCCTAAAAATAGCCTAAGTGGGACAGGCCCATTAGGGTGGATGATGCAGCAAATAAAAATATCCTGATTCCAATTTTAGAAATGAGTTAGACACAAATGCTGGAGCAACTCAGCGGAACAGGCAGCATCACCGGAAAGAAGGAATGGGTGACGTTTCGGGTCGAGACCCTTCTTCAATCTTATTCAATGAGTTATTCACTGTACAGCCTAAACATGTCCCTTTGGAGAGTTGGGTCCATCAGATGTACTTCATGTCATGGTGGAGCAGCGTTGCTGGTTAGAGAGGAGATTAACGCAATAGAAAGGAAGGACATTAGCTTGGAGGATGTGGAATCAAAATGGTTAAAGCTGCAAAACACTAATGGGCCTGTCCCACCAGCATGCAACTCTATGCGATTAGCGCGACCTAACGTGGTCGCTTGAGCCGTCCGGCGTCGCGGGGCCGGCCCCACTTCGATCGCCGGAGCCGTGCGGAATTGTGCGGAGTTCGTCCCAAGTTCGTCCTGACACCGCGCGGGGCTCCGAAAAACCGACTCTGTCCAAAAATTCCGCGCGGCAATGGCTTGTCGGCTCGCAGTCGCCTCGACATTTACACACCGCCCCGACATCGTGCCTCCGTGAACCTATTTGTAAGTGCCTCCATGACCCTCTATGTGTGTGGCTCCATGGCCCTGTGTGTGTGTGTGCCTCGGTGCTCCTCTCTGTGTGCCCCTCTCTGTCCTGGCGAACTTACCTTGGACTTCGCTCCAAGTTCGCCTCACTTTGCGCCGCGTTGCGCCACTCACCTGACCTCCGCGCGGCCCCTACTGCCGGTTTGGTTGCGCTTGCCGCATGCAGGCGCATGCTGGTGGGAACGGCCCTGTACAGGGGATCACCCGACCTCCGCGCGGCCCCCGTTTCTAGTTCGATCGCGTTCATCACATAGAGTTGGATGCTGGTGGGACAGGCCCTAAAGGGGCAGAAAACACTAGCGGGAGTTGTGTACAGGCCACCTAACAGTCGTCGTGGAGTTGGGGATGGCATCAAACAGGAAATTAGAAATGCGTGCAACAAAGGTAAAACAGTTATAATGGGTGACTTCAATCTACATATAGATTGGGTGAATCAAATTGGCAGGGGTGCTGAGGAAGAGGATTTCTTGGAATGTATGCGGGATAGTTTTCTAAACCAACATGTGGAGGAACCAACGAGAGAGCAGGCTATTCTAGACTGGGTATTGAGTAATGAGGAAGGGTTAGTTAGCAGTCTTGTTGTGCGTGGCCCCTTGGGCAAGAGTGACCATAATATGGTTGAGTTCTTCATTAGGATGGAGAGTGACATTGTTAATTCATAAACAAGGATTCTGAACTTAAAGAAAGGTAACTTTGAGGGTATGAGAGTGAATTGGCCAAGATAGACTGGCAAGTGATTTTTAAAGGGTTGATGGTGGATATGCAATGGAAAGCATTTAAAGACTGCATGGATGAACTACAACAAATCTTCATCCCAGTTTGGAAAATAATAAATCAGGGAAGGTAGTGCATCTGTGGATAACAAGGGAAATCACGGATAGTATCAAAACAAAAGGTGAAGCGTACAAATTATCCAGAAAAAGCAGCTTACCCGTGGACTGGGATAAATTCAGAGTCCAGCAGTGGGGGACAAAGGGCTTAATTAGGAAAGGAAAAATAGATTATGAAAGAAAACTGGCAGGGAACATAAAAACTGACTGCAAATGTTTTTATAGATATGTGAAGAGAAAGAGACTAGTTAAAACAAATGCAGGTCCCTTGCAGTCAGAAACTGGTGAATTGATTATGGGGAACAAGGACATGGCAGAACAATTGAATAACTACTTTGGTTCTGTCTTCACTAAGGAAGACATAAATAATCTGCCAGAAATAGCAGGGGACCGGCTGACAAATGAGATGGAGGAACTGAGTGAAATCTAGGATAGCCGGGAAGTGGTGTTAGGAAATTGAATGGATTAAGGCCGATAAATCCCCAGGGCCAGATAGTCTGCATCCCAGAGTACTCAACAAAGTAGCCACAGAAATAGTGGATGCATTAGTGATAATTTTTCAAAACTGTTTAGATTCTGGAGTAGTTCCTGAGGATTGGAGGGTAGCTAATGTAACCCCACTTTTTAAAAAGGGGGGGGAGTGAGAAAACGGGGAATTACAGACCAGTTAGTCTAACATCGGTAGTGGGGAAACTGCTAGAGTCAGTTATTAAAGATGGGATAGCAGCACATTTGGAAAGTGGTGAAATCATTGCACAAAGTCAGCATGGATTTATGAGAGGTGTCTGACGAATCATATAGAATTTTTTCGAGGATGTAACTAGTAGAGTGGATAAGGGAGAACCAGTGGATGTGTTATATCTGGACTTTCAGAAGGCTTTTGACAAGGTCCCACATAAGAGAGTAGTATACAAACTTAAAGCACACGGTATTGGGGGTTCAGTATTGATGTGGATAGAGAACTGGCTGACAGACAGGAAGCAAAGAGTAGGATTAAACGGGTCCTTTTCAGAATGGCAGGCAGTGACTAGTGGGGTACCGCAAGGCTCAGTGCTGGGACCCCAGCTATTTACAATATACATTAATGATCTGGATGAGGGAATTGAATCCAACATCTCCAAGTTTGCGGATGACACGAAACTGGGAGGAAGTGTTAGCTGTGAGGTGGATGCTAGGAGGCTGCAAGGTGACTTGGATAGTTTGGGTGAGTGGGTAAATGCATGGCAGATGCAGTATAATGTGGATAAATGTGAGGTTATCCACTTTGGTGGCAAAAACAGGAAAGTAGACTATTATCTGAATGGTGGCCGATTAGGAAAAGGGGAGATGCAACGAGACCTGGGTGTCATGATACACCAGTCATTGAAAGAAGGCATGCAGGTGCAGCAGGCTGTGAAGAAAGCGAATGGTATGTTGGCATTCATAGCAAAAGGATTTGAGTATAAGAGCAGGGAGGTTGTACAAGGTCTTGGTGAGACCACACCTGGAGCATTACGTACAGTTTTGGTCTCCTAATCTACGGAAAGACATTCTTGCCTTTGAGGGAGTACAGAGACGGTTCACCAGATTGATTCCTGGGATGGCAGGACTTCCATATAAAGAAAAACTGGATAGACTCGGCTTGTACTCGCTGGAATTTAGAAGATTGAGGGGGGATCTTATAGAGACTTACAAATTCTTAAGGGGTTGGACAAGCTAGATGCAGGAAGATTGTTCCCGATGTTGGGGAAGTCCAGAACAATACAATACAATACAATACCATTTATTGTCATTTGAACCTCATTGACATTCAAACAAAATTTCGTTTCTGCAGTCATACAAACAAGAAAAGAACCAAGACACAACACAATTGACACAAACATCCATCACAGCGAATCCCCTCCTCACTGTAATGGAAGGCAAAGTCTTATCTCTCAAGGGATCACAGTTTAAGGATAAGGGGGATGTCTTTTAGGACCGAGAAGAGAAAAACATTTTCCACACAGAGATTGGTGAATCTGTGGAATTCTCTGCCACAGAAGGTAGTTGAGGCCATTTAATTGGCTATATTTAAGAGTTAGATGTGGCCCTTGTGGCTAAAGGGATCAGGGGGTATGGAGAGAAGGCAGGTACAGGATAGTGAGTTGGATGATCAGCCATGATCATATTGAATGGTGGTGCAGGCTCGAAGGGCCGAATGGCCTACTCCTGCACCTAATTTCTATGTTTCTATGTTTCTATCCATTAACTTTCAGTTGTACAGTGACTGGAAACTAATGAATGACATGAAGTACATCTGATGAGCCCATCTCTCATGTACAGTGACTGTACAAGTGCTTAGTGAAGCATCTTCTGATAGACAGATTTACCAACATGTTTTCACAATGTTTATTTCTTAAATATTTGATAGACCTTCCCATGAAAGAGTAGTCATCTTTTCAGTCCACTTGCTAACGTGTGTACAGAGAATAATTTTGTTTTCATATACTCAATAGATTGTAAATAGGATTGGCAGTATTAACGTTGCCAAATATAAGGGGTGCTCTACCTGGGGAAAAAAAGGCAAATGGCTCTGATGTAACGACTTTCTCATTGCCATTTAGCACTCAAGTCCTATTTGTCGTACAATTAGTAAAATGGTGTACAAACAAAAAATTGTTAATTTGTGACAATAGAGGACTGGATCTTTCTCTGGATAACTTCCTCATATAAGTGTTCCATTTTTGTGGATATGTTGACCAAAATTCAGTGTGGTTGGGGAGAAAACTGTGAATGCACTCAAGTGCGTATGGTCCACACCTGTTGAAAACTGTGGCTGGCGTGTTCATTTCATTTTAATCTATTAGTAACTGATAGATGTGTAGGAAGGAACTGCAGATGCTGGTTTGCACTGAAGATGGACACAAAAAAGCTGGAGTAACTCAGCGGGACAGACAGCATCTCTGGAGAGAAGGAATGGGTGAAATTTTGGGTCGAGACCCTTCTTCAGTGTTAAGAAGGGTCTCGACCCGATACGTCACCCATTCCTTTTTTCCAGACTTGCTGTCTGACCCGAGACTGCGAGCTCCTTGGTGTTAAAGTCCGCAGGCCGCGATTGGAGCGTCAATCCCAGGCAAGGAATCGGCTCCGATGGTAAGTCCACGACCCCACGGTGGGGCTCAAAGTCAGTCCCAAGCAAGGCCTCCAGCTCCACGATGTTAGGCCGCAGAGAGACCGGAGATACGACCCGGAAAACAATCGCATCTCCGGCAAGGTAAGAGATTGGAAAATAAAGTTTCCCCCTTGACACTATTTAAAATGTCTATAGAAACATAGAAACATAGAAATTAGGTGCAGGAGTAGGCCATTCGGCCCTTCGAGCCTGCACCGCCATTCAATATGATCATGGCTGATCATCCAACTCAGTATCCCGTACCTGCCTTCTCTCCATACCCTCTGATCCCCTTAGCCACAAGGGCCACATCTAACTCCCTCTTAAATATAGCCAATGAACTGGCCTCAACTACCCTCTGTGGCAGAGAGTTCCAGAGACCCACCACTCTCTGTGTGAAAAAAGTCTTTCTCATCTCGGTCCTAAAGGATTTCCCCCTTATCCTTAAGCTGTGACCCCTTGTCCTGGACCTCCCCAAAATCAGGAACAATCTTCCTGCATCTAGCCAGTCCAACCCCTTAAGAACCCCTATCCTGATTGTTTGCACGGCACACCTTTGATATTATAGCGGTTGATAACGTAATGCATACATTGCCACTATCTATCACACTGACGCTTTTATAATCTATCACTGAAGCTTTTTATAGCTCAGTGCTCATAGATTGGACAAATAATGTAAGGACTCACCTTGTCCTTGGGCACTCCTTGAACATTTTCCCTGGATGTGTGAAGCTCTTGTTGATACACAGCAATGCTTGTGGTGTGTTGCTTGGTGTGTCAGTCTGATGCAATATTTACAATGACACAGGCAGGCAATCTTAAAAGGTCAAAATGTTATTAATATTTGCACAACGGCTCATATTACAAAGTGTGCAGAGAGTTCCAGGAAGAGATCTTGTTCACAAGGTCATAAGTGATACGAGCAGAATTAGGCCATTCGGCCCATCAAGTCTACTCTGCCATTCAATCATGGCTGATCTATCTCTCCCTCCTATCCCCATTTTCCTGCCTTCACGCCATAACCCCTGACACCCCCACTAATCAATAATGTACCCACCTCTGCCTTAAAAATATCCACTGACTTGGCCTCCACAGCCTTCTGTGGCAAAGAATTCCACAGATTCACCACCCTCTGACTAAATAAATTTCTCCTCATCTCCGAGCTAAAAGAACGTCCTTTAATTCTGAGGCTACGACATCTAGTCCTAGACTCTCCCACTGGTGGAAACATCCTCTCCACATCCAAACCTTTCACTATTCCGTATGTTTCAGTGAGGTTCACCCTCATTCTTCTAAACTCTAGCGAGTACAGGCCCAGTGCTGACAAATGCTCATCATCGGTTAACCCACTCATTCCTAGGATCATCCTTGTAAACCCTCTCCGGTGCCAGTACATCCTTCCTCAGATATGGTGCCCAAAATCCCATATGCAGCCTGACCAGCACCTTATAGAGCCTCGGCATTACAACCCAGTTTTTGTATTTCAGTCCTCTTGAAATAAATGCTGGCCTTGCGTTTGTTTGAGCATTTGTTGTGCTGCACAACAGCGTGTGGTCCTCGTGTAGTGGGAGCAGAAACCAGCGGAACAGTCAGCAAACATCCAGGGGTTTCAGATCAGGACTGGCGACTGAGCAGAATATGGGAGGATTAGGAAAAAAAACAGCTTGGTGTGCTTTTTGTATTTTTGTTGGGGGGGGGGGGGTTGCGGGAAACTTAAAAAAAATCTTTTACCTCGACGGAGTTGTGAAATCAAGGTCCTGCTGCAATTTGTGACAACCATCCTCCCTATACACTTTAGTGACACTTAAGGGCCAGTCCCACTTGGCCGTCATTTGCGCACCAGGTTGCGTAAATGGTGCGCAAATGATGGCCAAGTGGGACAGGCCCTTAAGTGTCACTAAAGTGTATAGTGAGGATGGTTGTCACAAATTGCACCAGGATCTTGATTGGTTGGCCAGGTGGGCTGAGGAATGGTTGATGGAATTTAATACAGAGAAGTGTGAGGTGTTGCATTTTGGTAAGTGTAACATGGACAGGAACTGCACAGTGAATGGCAGGGCCCGGTGTGTGTTGTAGAGCAGAGGGATCTAGTAGTGCAGATACATAGCTCTTTGAAAGTGGTGTCACAGGTAGATAGGGCGGCCAAGAAGGCTTTCGGAACATTGGCCTCCATCAATCAATTGGGAGAAACATAGAATCATAGAAAATAAGTGCAGGAGTAGGCCATTCAGCACTTCGAGCCAGCACCGCCAATCAAAATAATCATGGCTGATCATCCAGAATCAGTACCCCTTCCTGCTTTCTCCCCATATCCCTTGATACCGTTAGCCCTAAGAGCTCTATACAACTCTCTCTTGAATACATCCAGTGAATTGGCCTCCATTGCCTTCTGTGGCAGAGAATTCCACAGATTCACAACTCTCTGGGTGAAAACATTTTTCCCTCATCTCAGTCCTAATTGGCCTACCCCTTATTCTTACACTGTGACCCCTGGTTCTGGAATCCCCCAACATCGGGAACATTTTTCCAGCATCCAGCCTGTCCAATCCCTTAATAACTTTACATGTTTCTAATAAGATCCCCTCTCATCCTTCTAAATTCCAGTGAATATAAGCCTAGTCGATCCATTCTTTCATCATATGTCAGTCCCGCCATCCCAGGAATTAACCTTGTAAACCTATGCTGCACTCCCTCAATAGCAAGAATGTCTTTCCTCAAACTAGGAGACCAAAACTGCACACAATACTCCAGGCGCGGTCTCACCACTTCCCTGTACATCTGCAGTAGGACCTCCTAAACAAGAATCTATCTATCTCTGCCTTAAATATGTCCATTGACTTGGCCTCCACAGCCTTCTGTGGCAAAGAATGCCACAGATTCACGACGCTCTGACTACAGAAATTCCTCCTCACCTCCTTCCTAAAAGGACGTCCTTTAATTCTGAGGCTATGACCTCTAGTCCTAGACTCTCACACTAGTGGAAACATCCTCTCCACATCCAAGCCTTTCACTATTCTGTATGTTTCAATGAGGTTCACCCTCATTCTTCTAAACTCCAGCGAATACAGGCCCAGTGCAGTGGAAACGTCTTCACATCCACTGTATCCAAGCCTTTCACTATTCTCCACTGAGGTAAATTGTTGGTCAAATAAATCCCTGGGGATTTATCCCAACAGTTTACCTAGCTCCATTTCCTGACTAATGTGGATTCCCTTCAGTTCCTCCCTCCACTAGATCCTCGGTCCCCAAGTATTTCTGGGAGATTGTTTGTGTCTTCCTTCGTGAAGACAGAACCAAAGTACTTGTTTAATTGGTCTGCCATTTCCTTGTTTCCAATTATATATTAATCTGTTTCTGATTGTAAAGGGCCTGTGCAACTTGGGCGTCATTTGCGCATCATTTACGTGAAGCGACGCGCATGCGATGCGCGCATGGCGCGTGGTGAGGCATGGTGGCATAGGCAGTGACGTGTGGTCGCGCGCGGCGCCCAGGATTTTGGGATGCACAAAATCTTCGCACATCACCTGCGTGATGCCCAAATGACACCCAAGTGGGACAGGCCCTTAAAGGACCAACAAGATGCAACGGCTTGTCGGCTCGCAGTCGCCTCGATGCATTACACACCGCCTCGACGTCATGCCTCTGTGACCCTCTATGTGTGTGGCTTCGTGGCCCTCTCTGTGTGTGCCTCTGTGCCCCTCTCTGTGTGCCCCTTTCTGTCCTGGCGAACTTACCTTTAGACTTCGCTCCAAGTTCGCCTCACTTTGCGCCGCATTGCACCACTCACCCGACCTCCGCGCGGCCCTCGCTGCCGGTTTGGTCGCGCTTGCCGCATGCAGGCGCATGCTGGTGGGAACGGCCCTGTACAGGGGATCACCCGACCTCCGCACGGCCCCCGCTTCTAGTTAGATCGCGCTCATCGCATGGAGTCGGATGCTGGTAGGACAGGCCCTTAAACCTATTTTTTATTTGGTAACTTTGATTTCACATTATGGCTGGATTTATATTTGAAATTTACTTGTCAATGTACGCACAATGTTACACACAACACAAGACATAATATTGAGGGGAGAAAAACAAGAATGCTTAACAGTGGAGATTTCAACTATGTCCATGTTAATTAGAATATAAAAATAAATACAGAACTCTTTAAATGCTTTAATGAAAATTATTTTTTCCACTAATTTGTAGCAAACCATACGACTTAAACCCCTGTCCCACGGTACGAGTTCATTCAAGACCTCCCCCGAGTTTGCCCTGATTCAAACTCGGAGATTTACGGTATGGCCACTCCTCGGTACTTGGGGCTCTCGTGGGCATTTTTCAACATGTTGAAAAATCTTCACGAGTCTTCCCGTGCTTACCTGCAATTAGCGAGTCTTCCCGAGTACCTGCCGTTAGCGTTACGAAGCGCTAAGAGATGTCCCCGAGCTCCGACGTACCCGCTACGTTCATTCTCCGTGCTTACCCCCAGTTTGATTTTTTTTAAACTCGGGAGAGCTCTTGGAATGAACTCGTACCGTGGGACAGGGCTATTAGCGTTGCAGACTGAAACTTAGCAGAGCAATTTGATGGTAGTGATTATTGTAAAGTTAGATTGAATATAATAATGAGGAAGTACAAAGATGGAACTGGAATTAAAGTTTTCTTCTCGAGAGAATAATATTTCTCAACTTTCATATGACATTTAGCAAGAGTAAATAGTTAAAAGCTATTGGTCATAAGGTCATAAGTGATAGAAATAGAATTAGGCCATTCGGCCCATCAAGTCTACCCCACCATTCAATCACGGCTGATCTATCTCTCCCTCCTAACCCCATTCTCCTGCCTTCTCCCCATAACCTCTGACACCTGTACTAATCTATTAGCAGTATATCAGGGGTAAGATAGTGATAGGCTTTCATGGAAGGTGAATGAAAGGATAGATCAAACATTTTCACATAAAACTACTGAATGTAAAAAACATGTGGATGTCAAGAAACATATAAGATCACTTTGGGCCAAAGGTGAACCTTACGCTGTGCTGTTGTGTGCAGGGGTAGCAGGGAGAATGCTGCGGGCACCAACAGAATCACCAAGCTCATCAGGACGGCTGGCTCCATCCTGGGAGTGGACTTGGATTCATTGGAGGTGGTCTTGGAGGGGAGGATGCTCCTCAAACTGCGGTGCATCTTGGACAATACAGCTCACCCCCTCCGTGACACACTGGTCAACCTGAGGGGCATCTTCAGCAACAGACTGGTCCCACCAAGATGCAGGACAGAACGCCACAGGAGATCCTTCTTCCCTGTGGCTATCAAACTGTACAACTGCTCCCCCTTCTGTCGTGGGGTAGACTGGCTCCCTCCCCACCTTTGCACATCCTGGACATTTCCACGATAAGTTAATTTCACGTGCGTACAATATTACATTTGTGCTGTGCAATAGCTGGTCACTAAAATGATTATGAGTATAATGCCTACGACACTTTCAATGCCTTGTAACTGTATCTTTTGACTGGTGGCAGAACAATTTCCCTCTGGGACAAATAAAGTCATATTATATCATTATATGAGACATTAGGAGATCAATACACTGAAGTGTAGGAATGGTGTGTGGCATAGGTCCCGAAATGAAAGCGAGAAGCCAGGTGTATCGGGATGTACCCTTTATTATGTCCTTCCAGGTCGTGAGGAAGTCCACGAGAGAGAGATGGCACCCAAAACCCTTGCCTTTAATCCCTCTGGTTAAGGGCCGCTTCTGGACTGAACCATTCCCGTGCCGAGGGGTTTGACAGTTAGGATGGCCCGACCCTTGGGAGCCGTCACAGGACCCTCCCCCCAGAACCCGAGGCACGAAACGCAATGGCGGCGCACAAGTCAGCCGGCCGTGGGGCTGGGGGAGGCACAGGTGGAGGGACAGGTGGAGGGACCGGCGGGAGGACGGGTGGAGTGACAGGCAGAGGGAGCCGTGAAAGGGGGCGCCCTCGAGGCTGAGGTCGGTCAATGTCCAGATGCGATGCTTCAACCGGTCAATCGACACGGCCTCTGGCCGGCCCCCCATGTTCAACACAAAGGTCGTCTGCCCGTGTTCCAGAATCCGGAATGGGCCCTCGTACGGCCTCTGGAGTGGCGTCCGGTGGGTATCACGGCGCGGGAAAATGTAGGGGCAGTCCTGGAGGGCTGATGGCACGTGCGGGTGAAATGTCCCATGGCGGGACGTTGGGATGGGTGCGAGCCTGCCATCTCGCTCGTGAAGGCGCTTTAGGGTGGATGAGGGCGTTCCCTGCTGCCCCGGCGCCAACGGCACAAACTCCCCGGGCACCGTGAGCGGTGACCCGTAAACGAACTCCGCTGATGATGAGGCCAAATCCTCTTTAGGAGCAGTCCGGATGCCCAGCAAGACCCACGGCAACTCATCCATCCAGTCCGGTAAAGTGAAAAGGAAATTGGGGTGGCAAAGTGAACATGTAGTAGTGTTAGGAAAATCATAAAGGTGAATGTAAACACGTGCAGATCAGGCCGAAACGTAGGCGAAGATCAAGTGGGTGAAGTTTAAGAGAGCAAGAATCTTAATTTGTGATTGACAGTGTTGAATGTATGAAATATTTAATGGAAATATCAGCAGCTTTTTCTCCACTTATGCCTCAACATGACTGCAGGTGGCGCACTGGCCCCATTGCTACGGCAGCTTAGTTTAGTTTAGGGATATATCATCAGTGTGGACTACTGAGCCGACACTGATCTTCGATTCTTCTTCACACTAACTCTACGTTATCCCACTTTCTCACCCACTCTCTCCACACTCGGGGCAATTTACAAATATCCTACAAAAGTGCACGTCTTTGGGATGTGGGTGGAACTAGAGCACCCGGAGGAAACCCACGTGGGCGCAGAGAGAAAGTGCAAACACCGCTCAGCTAGCGCCTAAGGTCAGGATTGAACCAGGGTCTCTGGTGCCGTGAGGCAGCAGCTCTACCAGTTGTGCCTTCCACAGAGCCGTAGTCTTCATCCCAGATGTTTACACTTGGTCACACTTCACAAAGTTCTAAATTATTAATGAAACACTTTGGGCCATCCCAACTTGCGGGTTTCGGTTTAGTTTAGTTTGGTTTAAAGATACAGAGTGGAAACAGGCCCTTCGGCCCACCGAGTCCGCGCCAACCAGTAGTCCTCGTACACTATGCACACTGGGGACAATTTACAATCTTCACTGAAGCCAATTAACCGACAAATCTGTACGTCTTTGGTGTGTGGGAGGAGACTGAAGCACCCAGAGAAAACCCACGCAGTGACGGGGAGAACGTACAAACTCCGTACAGACAGCACCCATAGTCAGAATCGAACCTGGGTCTCTGGCGCTCAACACTACCGCTGCGCCAATGAGAAATTTAAAATTTCTGTCGAAGTGAATTAAAAAAATGAATTTCAATTTGATTCTAATTTGATTTTACCATGGGTAGTTTCTGAAATATGATTGCAATTTTTTGAAAATTAAATTATTCTTTCTCTGTTAAGAAGACTCACAACACCAGTACTAACCATCTTAACTGATGCCTAAATGTATTCACAATTAAATACAAGGAACTACAGATGCTGGTTTACAAAGAAAGATACAAAGTGCAGGTGTAACTCAGCAGGCCAGGCAGTATCTCTGGAGAGCATGGATATGCGACGTTTCAGGTTAGGTAATAGGTGTTCATCAAAACATTCACCTAGTAGCAATGTTACAAAATTTTGAGATTTTAAAAATCAAGTCTGCAATTTATCCCATCAGATAAAGCATAAAAAGAAGTTTAATTTGACACCTAATTCATTTTCATATCTTCAGTATTAAGAAAGTTATGACCATTTTCATACTCGGAAATTAGCATCTTGTTCCCCATTGCCTTTCAATTGACTTAACTCAAAAGCTGTGATCTAGAACAGTCAAAAGCCCATAACTTTCTTAAAAATTAGGAGCTCAATGAAATTTTCAGTTATTATAGATTGAAGCATTCTGAAACAAATATGAAACAATCTTACTTGGATGACCTGAAATTAAAGCATATAATTAGTTAGTTATCTAATTGTAGCTAATTACAAAATTCAATGTAGATCTAAACATCTATCCATTTCTTAAGAAAAGATAAACTTTTTTTTAATTGCCTAAGTGTCCAAATAACATTCACACAATAATCCACAATATAACATAATTTTAAAATCTCATTTTCATGAATTTATAGGCCAAATGGAAGGAATTTAGTGTTTAATGCCTGTAAATTAATGGCCATTTAAATCAACTAGCGAGTGGGTTTTAGTGGAATGCGGTGGATTGGAACGTTGTGGTTAGCGGTGAAGTCGGTTTGAAAAATACAGCCGGTTCCTACATTTTTTTTGTCCCCTTTTCACAACATGAAAATGTGATTAAAGCCTTTCTAAAAACCAAGTTTTTATGTAAAATTAAGCTGTGTAGCTTCTTTTATCGCCTACCTTAGGTCCGTTCCGCTGTCACCATTCAAAGCTTTAGAAGATGATTTTTAAACTACTCTAGTTAATAAATAATCTAGCGTAGTTTAAAAATACCTTCATGAATGAAATGTCGGAGCGATTTCTCTTTAGCGACGAAATCGCCCGACATGGATCGACTTGGACTGCCTAGAAAAAATCGGCATTTTAAACCCGCGCCCCTCGGAAAGGCGCCAAAGTCGCGCACACGGGGAGCAGCAGAACTGCAGCGCTGCTAAAGGTAGGTATTGTAACATACCTACACCTAGTCTGTGCCTAGAACTTGTTCACGGTCTGTTAAGACTTGCTGGATTAGTTTGGTTTATCATTGTCAAGCTTACTGAGATACAGTGTTAAGCTTTGCGTTGCATGCTATCCAGTCAATGAAATCAAGCGTTCCACTGTGTACAGATGCAGGATAAAGGGTACAACAGATAATGCAGATCCATTCTGATAAACTCCGATTAAAGATAGTTAAAAGGTCTACAAAGAGACAGGTGTGAGGTCAGGCCCGCTCTCTAGCTGACGAGAGGATGGTTCAGTTGCCTGAAGTTGCTGGGAAGAAACTTTCCCTGAATCTGGAGATGTGCGTTTTCACACTTCTGTACTTCTTGCTTGATGGGAGAGGGGAGAAGAGGGATTGACTGGGGTGAGACTGGTCTTTGATTATGCTGCTGGCCTTGCCAAGGCAGTGTGATGTGTAGATGGAATCAATGGAAGGGAGGTTGGTTGGTGTGATGGCATGGGCTGCGTCCACAATTCTCTGACGTTTCTTGCAGATTTAGTGGAGCTGTGCCCAAGCCATGCCGTGATGCATCCCGATTTAACGCCTTCCACAAATTTCCGACTGCAATTCGTTGACCAACTCGGCCGTGGCTGGGTGAATGATGAGTTGGGCCCGGGTGCTGGACTGCACACAAAGCCCAGCCGGCGGGCCAGCTGAGGCGTTTTGGCCCGGGCCGCACGATGTCGCGCGCAAAGTCCGGCGCCCCATCCAAATCATGAACCGATGATCGTCCATGAGAAGGGGGGGGTGGTGGTGGTGGTGGTGGTGGTGGTGTTGGCGGTAAGCGAAGGTCCGAAGGTCGGACAGCTGGCCGGGCTGCCGACCGACAGGACCACGGGCAAGGCGCTGCTGCTGCTGCACTCCATGGGCTGCACTACGTTGGGACGGGAGAGGCGGGGCTAGACGCGCACTCCGACCCGACAGTCCCCTTGACCCGAGTAGTAGCAGTCAAATATGGTCCCATTTGGGACAAACCAATTTAGCCCAATATACGGGATGTCCTGGCTAATATGGGACAGTTGGCAACCCTAGTGGTGGGCTTGGCAATGGTAATGCATTTGAATGTCCTGGTTTAACTATTAGGTTCTCTCTTGTTGCAGCTGATCATGCATCATCCTACACATCCTACGCACAAAACACATTTTAACATAACCATCCACCACAGTGACTCCTCCACATTCCTCACTGTGATGGAAGGTGAAATAAAGTTCAAGTCTCTTCCCTTTGCCTCGAGCCCTCTGGTGACGGGATGATCTTGACTCCCGTAGCCGGCAGCGTTTGGGCCCTCTGCATCGAGGGGATGTCAGCTCCCCTGCGTTGGGCGATCGAACCACGCGTCGGGGCTGGTCGAACCTTCCGCGACGTTGGAGCTCCCGACATCCATGGCCTCTCCTGAGACCGCGAGCTCCCGATGTAAAGATGTATCTACCGTTACATGTCTACTCCTGTTGTGTCTCCCCTTCACCCGCTGAGTTACTCCATCATTTTGTGTCTACCTTCAATTTACCAGCATCTGCAGTTCTTTCTTAAGCGTCCTGAAGTGGATGTTCACCTCATATCATACTCAAGAACTCATCAGGCCAGAAGTACCAAACAGCCAAACCAGGCTACCTCCTGCTCCTGCTCCTGGTTTCTATGTTCCTGGGAAATACATAGATACATAGACAATAGGTGTAGGAGTAGGCCATATAACATATAACATATAACCATATAACAATTACAGCACAGAAACAGGCCTTCTCAGCCCTTCCAGTCCGTGCCGACCATTTATTTTCCCCTAGTCCCATCTACCTGCACTCAGACCATACCCCTCCATTCCCTTCCCGTCCATATACCTATCCACTTTACTTTTAAATGTTAAAATCGATCCTGCCTCCACCACTTCTGCAGGTAGATGATATCACAAGATCATTTTACTCTCTGAGTAAAGAAGTTCCCCCTCATGTTACCCCTAAACTTCTGTCCCTTAATTCTCATGTCATATGAAATTGTGCCAAACCATACAGATATTTTATTAAACTTTAATCGAGAATCTTTCTATCTCTGCCTTCAAAAATATCCATTGACGACCTCCACAGCCTTCTGTGGCAATGACTTCTACAGATTCACCGCCCTCTGACTAAAGAAATTCCTCATCTCCTTCCTAAAGGAACGTCCTTTAATTCCGTGATTATGACCTCTGGTCTGAGACTCTCCCACTAGTGGAAACATCCTCTCCACATCCACTCTATCCATGCCTTTCACTATTCTGTATGTTTCAATGAGGTGTCCCCTCATCCTTCTAAATTCCAGCGAGTACAGGCCCAGTGCCGACAAATGCTAAAAAAAAATCAATAGAATTGTGTCACTAGATGCATATTTTGCAGAACTGACGATGGAAAACCAGGAGAAGGTTCCATATTGTCTTGAGTGGCACATGTCTGAAGAAGGGTCTCGACCCGAAACGTCGCCTATCTCCTTCGCTCCTTAGATGCTGCTGCACCCGCTGAGTTTCTCCAGCCTTTTGTGTAACCCTTGATTCTCCAGCATCTGCAGTTCCTTCTTTAACATATGAAATATCTTGTTATGAGCTGATAAATAACAATGCAATAATCAGAAAATAAAGATCCATTGTTGAATTAACAAAATTGATGTTTTTGGAATTAGATTTTCACAATAACATTTACAAAATCACGGGAAAGTGAAATCAATATTATAAAACAAGTCAATATGCCCAACTAACTCCCACGCTCTTGAATGAATGGATGAATAAGTTTGTTGGTTAAGTATGTTCACAAACAAGGAATTTGCCTTGGTGCTCCACTCGCAGGTGACAACACGACATACAGTAACAGTGAGGAATGACACGTAAAACATTAGACATTAATAATAAAATATTATTGATTAAACATGTGAATTAAATTAAATACCAGAGCAAAAGGAGGCTACAGATTTTTGGTTATTGAGTAGAGCCACTACTCGTGGAAAAAAGCAGTTTTTATGTCTGGCTGTGGCAGCTTTGACAGTCCGGAGTCGCCTTCCAGAGGGAAGTGATTCAAAGAGTTTATGTCCAGGGTGAGAGGGGTCAGAGATGATCTTACCTGCTCGCTTCCTGCCCCTTGCAGTGTACAGTTCATCAATGGAGGGAAGGTTGCAGTCAATTCAGTTGCAGCAACGTTGGCTTCTCCTTTTGCGCAGAGATTCACCACGTACTTAAGTGACGATGTTTTAGCATTACTGATATGATCATACCGCTGTTCTCCAACGTTATTGGCCCTGGAAAAAAACAGATAACTTGCTAGTTTTAAAATAGAGAGATCTTTTGGCCAATGGTCTCAAGAGAGCCTGAGTGTTAAGTGGGTGGGTAAGAGTCATGCAATAATGACATAAACGTGGCCATTGACAGAACATAACACACAACAGCAAGTGTAACTTCATTCTCAGCGCCACCTCCACAATTTTAATAATCTACAACAACTTCCTTCCACCTTCTAAGTAGGAAAAAAATGAATAAGTTTATGCAGCTGCTGTTTATAGATGTGTTAAATAGGGCTCATTGTACGACTCTACAATAGATATTCAATTCAATGAAATTCATGGAATACTCAGCATAGTGCCACAGTATAAGATGATCACTTCCTTCCTGGACAATAACGCCTAATGTCCAGGACCTTTAAATTACACTATGTAAATGTCAGCCTTTATTTTACATGATTTAATGTGGCCAAGGCAAAACCAGATTTTACAAATGACTTCAGCAGCTCGAACTCTGACACCCACAGTATGAAATCTTTTGCTGTGTGTCAATGTCAGTCTGTCAATTGAATACCAAGTATAAGGAATAGAAAATCTCCAGCTTCAAGTAACCCTTTCTCCATCCTTCCCCTCCCAAATCGCACCAGCCTCAAAGTCATCTCGTTGAGTCTCATTGCCCGCAACTCATTCTCACCTAACACACAGCTAATAAAGGCCTGTCACTTTTTTGCTTATCTTTCATTCATTTGTTCTATATCTCTCTGTATCACCATCTATATCTCTCGTTCCCCTTTGCCCCGACTCTCAGTCTGAAGAAGGGTCTCAAACCGAAACGTCACGTTCCTTCTCTCCAGAGATGCTGCCTGTCCCGCTGAGTTTCTCCAGCTTGTTGCGTCTATCTTCGAAGGAACCAGCAGTACCTCCCTACACAGACAATCCCTTTCCACGCAGCAAAGCACTTGACTGAAGAAGGGTTTCGGCCCGAAACGTTGCCTATTTCCTTCGCTCCAGAGATGCTGCCTCACCTGCTGAGTTTCTCCAGCATTTTTGTCTACCTTCGATTTTCCAGCATCTGCAGTTCCTTCTTAAACACTTGCAATAATCTGTTTATTTCCAGTCCTAGGGTTACCTTTTGTCTTTGGTTACTTCCCACAAATTAATTTCCTGTTTCCTCATAGTTGAGAAGGAGTGAGAAGGAGTGGAAATGTGTGGACATATGGGACAGATTGTAACTCCTTTAGTGAAGGAAACCTGCTGCACCTAGCCTTTCTGATCTTTCAGTTACACAATGCTAACACTAATGTAGTTAACTTTTAACTACCCCCAGAAACTGCCAGTTTCTTGATACTAAACTGCAGCTACAATAAAATACATCTCCTGCGCACATCCTGAGAACTGTAATGGATTGGGAGAGCTGCACCCACTATCAAGCAAAAGGCTGATATATTAATTCTATCGTTGAAACTTTTCACACATTCTTCTAGTCACAGGGTGATGAATCTGTGGAATCCATTGCCACAGAAGGCTGTGAAGGCCAGTTTGAAGGGAGAACTGAAGGAAGTATACAATATTATGCGAGGCATAGATAGGCTAGACGGTCAGAACCTTTATCCAAGGGGGGAAATATGAAAGACTAGAAGTGTCCACTTTAAAGCCCTGTCCCACGGTACGAGTTCATTCCAAGAGCTGTCCTGAGTTTAAAAAAATCAAACTTGTTGTAAGCTTGGAGAATGTGAAAAATATACATCTTCTAGATGCTCAGTGATGTGACCTGGGGTCATCGAGTGTTTCGGGTCTCACAACATCAGACACCCTCGCCCAGGCGACCCAGCCGGGGTTGATCAGGCCCCGACTTGCGTCCCAGCAGCAACCGCCCACGGATCAGCCATCTTAATAACCACTCTGCAGGGGTTGGGAGACTCTAGTGCATGGAGGGACTGGGCTCTGTGGGGTGACTCCCGGCCGGGCTCCTCGTGTCTCACCAGGTTCAAGGCCTGTGTGCTGCACCTCTTTCTCCTTCTCCGAGCATTTCATTCTCGCCTGATGGATGTTTAGGCCACGATGGTTCATTAGGCCTTTCCGTAGCTTTGTTGTGTGTCTTTCTCACGAAAGACACAGACTGGGGTGCTAACCCAGCCTTTCCCGTGTGCCGTCTTTCCGTGCCGTCAACTGTCTCTCCAGTAGTCACCAAACTATTCTTGGTTGTCACCCAGTCTATTCCTAGGTGCCACTGGCTGGGCCATCATCAATGTGAAAAATATACATCTTCTAGCTGAATGTAGCGGGTACGTCGGAGCTCGGGGACGTCTCTTAGAAGCTCGTAACGCTAACGGAAGGTACTCGGGAAGACTCGCTAACGGCAGGTAAGCACGGGAAGACTCGTGAAGATTTTTCAACATGATGAAAAATGTCCACGAGAGCCCCGAGTACCAACGACTGGCTATTACCGTACATCTCCGAGTTCGAATCAGGGCAAACTCGGGAGAGCTCTTGGAATGAACTCGCACCAAGGGGCAGGGCTATTAAGGTGACAAAGTTTATAAGACATGTGTGGGGCAATTAATAAAAAAAATTAAAATGCTGTGTGTCTGGAACAAGCTGCCAAGAGTGGTGGTGGAGGCTGACATAAAAGTGGTATTTAATAGACTTTTAGATAGACACAAAGATAAGCACGGAATGAGGGGATATGGATCGAGTGCAGGCAGAGGGGATTAGTTTAACAAGACATCATGTTCAGCACAGAAATTGTGGGCTGAAGGACCTGTTCTTGTGTAAACTGTTCTATGTTCCAGGTGATCTTTGACACGGGATAAATACATAATATTCATCATTGTGCTGGGTTGTTAGCTGCCCAAGCAAAACATGAGTTGGTGTTCCTCCAATTTGCATTAATCCTCACTGATGATGGAGGAGGTGCAGGACAGCAAGGTCTGTGTGGGAATGGGAAGGGGAGTTAATGTGTTTGGCAACATTTGGGAGATCAGGTAGGCCAAGCTTTTGTGTTTGTCCATTTACAATCCCTCAGGTATGCAGTCTTTGTCCTGCATGCAGCAACTAGAGTCACAGTGATACAGCGCGGAAGGAAACAGGCCCTTCGGCCCAACTTGCCCACACTGGTCAACGTGTCCCAGCTACACTCCACCCACCTGCCCACGTTTGGCTCATATCCCTCCAAAACTGTCCTATCCATGTACCTGTCTGACTGTTTCTTAAATGTTAGGATAGTCCCCGACTCCTCTGGCAGCTTGTTCCATACACCCACCACCTTCAGTGTGAAAAAGTTACCCCTCAGATTCCTATTTTACTTCGGAGTTACATGAGTGACTACGTGCAGAAGCTCCGCCAGGCGCATGCGCATCATTACATCCGACGCACGGCACACCGATGGGCTGGAGAGCGCAGCTCCACCAGCGGTAAGTCGTGTGAGTGCTTTGGGATGGGGAGCCACAGACAGCAAGTCTAGCTGTGGTGGTAGATGGAGTGTGCAAGAGGATTTAATCCTGCACAGGCATGGTATAAATTACTTAGAATTGCTGGGTGAATTCTATGGATTAAAAGCTTATTGTTCAGCAATGAATAATTTACATGTTCAGCTCCAGATTGACAATACCACGGCTGTTGCCTATATCAATCACATGGGAGGAATAAGGTCAGTATCATGTGATAATCTGGCTAACCTCATTTGGGACTGGTGTATTTCCAGAAACATCTGGGTCTCAGCTATCTACCTGCCAGGTAGAGATAATGTGGTGGCAGACAACAGGCCATGGAGATTTAATGACAACATAGAATGAATGCTAAATCCTGATGTTTTTAAAATGATTGTCAGCCGCTATGGTTTGCCAAATATTGGTCTGTTTGCCTCCAGGCTAAATCACCAGTTGCCTAAATACATTTCGTGGGAACCAGATCTAGGAGCAGTAGCGGTGGATGCATTCTCGCTACATTGGGGATGTACGTTCTTTTACATTTTTCCCCCATTCTGCCTGATTAGGCAATGCCTCACCAAAATAGAGCAGGACCCCAAAGGAAGTGCAAAAAAATATATATAGGGACAATCCAATCATTTATAATAATAGACGTATTTGGAAACAAATAGTCAAGACTTTACACTTAGATAATCTCTCATTTAGACTACCAATTATGAATAACCCATTATTTAAGCCCTCCACACTGGATGGAGGGTTTAGACATTGGGATAATTTAGGAATTACAAGGGTAGAGCACCTCTATAGAAATGGAAAATTTCTTTCATTTCAGGAGTTACAGGATATCTACGGATTGTCTTCACAACATTTGTTTAGGTATTTTCAAATTAGAGATTATATCAAATCTAATACACAGGATTTTAAAAATAAAGAACCAGGATTATTAGATGAATTGTTTAACTTGCACCCAACCACAGAAAAATTAATAGCTTATATATATAACATCATTATGGATAAGGAGAATCCAATAACTGAAACATATCGTCAAGCATGGGAAAATGAAATTGGATCACCTATAACCAAAGAAAATTGGGAAGAAAGTTTAGAACGAATACATCAGTGCTCGTTAAATGCTAGACATATATTAATACAATTTAAAGTATTATACAGATTACATTATTCGAAAACCAAATTAAATAGTATATTTCCTAATCTCTCCTCTATTTGTGATAAATGTAAGAATTTAGAAGCAAATTTAACACACAGTTTTGTTACATGTCCTAAATTGAATTATTATTGGACAGAAATTTTTTAAGTTATTTCTGAAGTTCTTAAAGTTCAACTAGACCCTGACCCAAAGTTAATAATATTGGGAATTCCTGAGTCTAATTTGATATTTACATCAGATCAAAGAAATTTCCTTGATTATTGTTTGATATTAGGGAAAAAAATAATACTGAAATTTTGGAAGGGAACATTATCCCCAACAATTAAAATGTGGGCATCAGAGATGTTGGAGACGTTATACTTGGAAAGAATTAGATTTGTCCTTCTGGACAAGTATAATTCTTTTGAACAGATATGGTCTCCATATATACAGTATTTAGAGAAGTAGCTGTTCTTGGCATCACGGCTCGACGGGCACCCTGCAGGATTTGATGAAAATAATTCATTGGTATACTAGGATATACGCATGTCTCTATTGATATTATTATTTGTAGTTGTTTTATTTACAATATATTGTGTGGCTTTTCATTTATATATATACATATAATATTTTTTCTTAAATTTTTTTATTTTATTTCTCTCACTTTTTTGTCTTTTTTCTTTTTCTTCATTTTCTTTTTTTCTTTTATACCAACTAATTATTACGGAATTATAATTTTATTGATTATTAATGGTATTTCTCTTTACTCACTTTTATTTTCAAAAAAATATAAGATAATAATCATTAGTGTGTTATGTACAAACACTGAATTAAGTTGATGTTTATAATTCAGTTTTAAACATTGAAAATTGGTTATCGCTAATAAAAAAATTATTCAAAAAAAATAGAGCAGGAGTCCGCCTCAGGCGTTTTGGTGGTTCCAGACTGGCCTACACAGCCATGGTTCCCATTGGTGCTGAGAATGACTCAGCCATTCATGGCTGTCCCCAACTGCAGTAATTTGCTGGTGCATCCAGTAACAGGAGAAAGTCATCCGTTACATGACCGTATTTATTTGTTAATCTGCAGGTTCTGACCAGAGCGTTCCAAGGCCTTGGACTGTCGAGTAGGACCATGGATGTGATAACTACAGATTGGAGAGATAGCACTAAAAACAATATGTGTCTCATATTAAGAAATGGGAGATGTTTTGCTTGCAGTCAGATATATCTTATCATACTGCAAGCATGCCAGATGTATTGGAGTTCCTTGCTACATTGCAATGTGATGAACACTTGAGCTAACGTGCTCGGAGTCCTTTGTCCTCCTATTTAGGGCAGTTTTTAGAACACCAATCTATCGGGTCTCATCCGTTAGTATCCCGATTCATGAGAGGAATTTTTAACAAGAACCCTCCTAAGCCTAGATATACAGAAATCTGGGATGTCAGTATAGTTCTCACACTGCTTCGGCAATGGGCTCCAAGTACATCACTGTCTTTTCAGAAGTTAACACTTAAAGTGGTAATGCTCATGGCGCTAGCATCAGCGCAACGAGTGCAAACATTGCAAAAGTTATGACTAGATAGCATGTATTCTTCTGCAGATAACATTACGTTTCATGTGATTGATTTAATCAAACAAAGCAGGCCAGGAATGGCCGGAACCAAAGTAAGCTTTAAAGCGTACCCCGTTGATGAAACATTATGTGTAGTTAAGCACCTGAGTCAATATGTCGAGGTAACTAAGAGTCTCAGAGGCTCTGAAACAGCAACGCTCATCAGCCACAAAAAACCTCATAAAAAGGTGTCAGTACAAACTATTTCTAGTTGGTTAAAACAGGTTTTGGATTGTGCTGGAGTAGACACTCATGTGTTGAAATCTCACACCACCAGGGCGGCATCAACATCCGCAGCAAAGGCGCAGGACGTGCCTCTAGACCAAATCCTCGGGGCTGCAGGATGGTCTAAGGAGGCAACTTTTTCAAAATTTTATGATAAACCTGTCCTGACAGTGCCAGGGTTTGGGCATGCTGTTTTGGGTTCCGTTTGATTTCTTTTTCTTTCTAAATTTCATTTGTAATTTCCCCCTTGGACAGAGGGGTTATTACTGTTTTGTTTGTTATTATTATTAAAATGATTATTGGATAATTCGAAGCAATGTTCAATACATTATTTATTCACTACTGTGTCAACTGAAGCAGTGTGTCGTATGGAATGGATCTACGGCATGAAATCACAGAGCTTTGAAATCTTCACGTAGTCACTCACGTGACTCCGAAGTAAAATAGTAAGATTAAATGAGAACTTACCAGTTTGAGGTTTGATCTTTATTTTATGAGGAATTACGCTGAGGGATTACGTGCCTTCCGCTCCCTGCCCTCATAATCGCAAAGGTCATCTGGTAGTTCTAGTCTTCTGAGTCTTACTATATCAGAAACTGTAGTTTCTGTGCTTTCACGCCGCTGCTTTGAACTATGGCGCGCATGCGCCTGGCGGGGCTTCTTCACATAATCCCTCATCGTAACTCCTCATAAAATAAAGATCAAACTTCAAACTGGTAAGTTCTCGTTTAATCTTACTATTAAATCTTTGTCCCCTCACCTTGAACAAATGTCCTCTGGTCCTCGATTCATCTACTTTTGCCAAGAGAATCTGTGCATCTACCCGATCTATTCCTCTCATGATTTTATTCACCTATATAAGGTCACCCCTCATCCTCCAGTGCTCCAAGGAATAGAGTCCCAGCCAACTTAACCCCTCACTATAGCTCAGAATGTCTAGTCCTGGCAACATCCTTGTAAATCTTCTCTGTGCCCTTTCCAGCATCATAACATCTTTTCTATAACATGGTGCCCAGAACTGAATACAATACTCTAAATGCAGCCACACCAACGTCTTATACAACTGCAACATGACCTCCCAATTTCAATACTCAATACTCTGACTGATGAAGGCCAATGGTCGCCTAATTATAGGAAGGATGTCAACAAAATAGAGAGAGTACAGAGGAGATTTACTAGAATGTTGCCTGGGTTCCAGCAACTAAGTTACAGAGAAAGGTAGAACAAGTTAGGTCTTTATTCTTTGGAGCGCAGAAGGTTAAGGGGGGACTTGATTGAGGTCTTTAAAATGATGAAAGGGATAGACAGAGTTGACATGGATAAGCTTTTCCCATTGAGGGTAGGGAAGATTCAAACAAGAGGGCATGACTTGAGAATTAAGGGATAGAAGTTTAGGGGTAACATGAGGGGGAACTTCTTTACTCAGAGAGTGGTGGCTGTGTGGAATGATCTTCCAGCAGAAGTGCTGGAGGCAGGATCGATTTTAACATTTAAAAGTAAAGTGGATAGGTATATGGACGGGAAGGGAATGGAGGGGTATGGTCTGAGTGCAGGTAGATGGGACTAGGGGAAAATAAATGGTCGGCACGGACTGGAAGGGCCGAGAAGGCCTGTTTCCATGCTGTAATTGTTATATGGTTATATGGTAAATGCATCAAATGCCTTTTTGACCATCCTATCTATCTGTGATGCCACCTTCAAGGAACCATGCACCTGTACACTTAGATTCCTCTGCTCTACAACATTCACTGTGTAGGTCCTGCCCATGTTAGACGTCCCAAAGTGCAACACCTCACATTCCTCTGTATTAAATTCCATCAACCATTCCTCCGCTCACCTGGCCAATCGATCAAGACCCTGCTGCAATTTATCACAACCATCTTTGCTTTCTGCAAAACCACCCACTTTTGTATCATCTGCAAACTTGCTAATCTTGCCGTGGAGTTCTTCACTCCCTCCGCATTCCAATACCAACAACTTCCTACATGTCCTCAGCAATTAACTGGACTAGGTGTATAAATAGCACATTAGCAGGCCTGTTCATCTGGGGGAAGTGATTCACCTCCTGTCTGTCTATGCCTTATCTATAACGATGAAACATTCTCCATTTGCCTGGATTTCTACATAAGCAACAACGTTGAAAAACTCAACACTAAATGATTCTGCTCAGCTGGCATTGATCCCATCACGTAACACTCACACCCTCCACCACTGCTGCAGTATTACCATCGTTAAGATGCATTGCAGGGCTCAGCATGATTACTTTGAAAGGATGTGTAAGAAGGAACTGCAGACGCTGGTTTACACCGATGATAGACACAAAATGCTGGAGTAACTCAGCGGGACAGACAGCATCTCCGTAGAAAATGGATAGGTGATGTTTCAGGTCGAGACCCTTCTTCAGACTTCAAGTTCACGTTCAAGTGAGTTTATTGTCATGTGTCCCTGATAGGACGATGAAATTCTTGCTTTGCTTCAGCACAACAGAACATAGTAGGCATTGACTACAGAACAGATCAGTGTGTCCATATACCATTATATAAATATATACACACATGAATAAATAAACTGATAAAGTGCAAATATCAGAAAACGTGCTATTAAAGTTCAGAGTTTTGTCGGAGCCAAGTTTAATAGCCTGATGATTGTGGGGAAGTAGCTATTTCAGAACCTGGTCGTTGCAGTCTTCAGGCTCCTGTACCTTCTACCTGAAGGTAGCGGGGAGATGGGCGTGCGGCCAGGATGGTGTGGGTCCTTGATGATGCTGCCAGCTTTTTTGAGGCAGCGACTGTGGTAGATCCCCTCGATGGAAGGGAGGTCAGAGCCGATGATGGACTGGGCAGTGTTTACTACTTTTTGTAGTCTTTTCCTCTCCAGGGCGCTCAAGTTGCCGAACCAAGCCACGATGCAACTGGTCAGCAAGCTCTCTACTGTGCACCTGTAGAAGTTAGAGAGAGTCCTCCTTGACAGACCAACTCTCCGTAATCTTCTCAGGAAGTAGAGGCGCTGATGAGCTTTCTTAATAATTGCATCTGTGTTCTCGGACAAGGAAAAATCTTCAGAGATGTGCACGCCCAGGAATTTGAAGCTCTTGACCCTTTCAACCATTGACCCGTTGATATAAACAGGACTGCGGGTCCCCATCCTACTCCTTCCAAAGTCCACAATCAGTTCCTTGGTTTTGCTGGTGTTGAGGGCCAGGTTGTTGTGCTGGCACCATATGGACAGTTGCTCGATCTCTCTTCTGTACTCCGACTCATCCCCATCAGTGATACGTCCCACAACAGTGGTGTCGTCAGCGAACTTGATGATGGAGTTCGCACTATGACTGGCTACGCAGTCATGAGTATAGAGTGAGTACAGCAGGGGACTTCAGAGTCTAATGAAGGGTCTCGACCCGAAATGTCACCTATTTCCTTTCTCTAGAGTCCTTACCCGCTGAGTTGCTCCAGCTTTTTATGTTTATCTTTCTTTGCAAGCATTTCCCAAACTGGCAAAGTCAACCATCACAAGGGGCAAGGACTGTGTTGAATGCACGAGCTACTTTCAAGTTTCTCTCCAAGTCACACACAATGCTCAAACAGAATATATTTCACCATTCCTTCATCTCACAGCGTGAAGATCTTGAAATCGACCAACCTTTCCATGCTGAGGGAATGAGTTCACCTGTAAGGGGTGGCACAGTGGTGCAGTGGTAGAGTTGCTGCCTTACTGGAGGCTGCAGCGAATCGTCCGATCAGCAGAGAAGGTTATTGGCTGCAGCCTTCCCTCCATTGATGAACTGTACACTGCAAGGGCCAGGAAGCGAGCGGGCAAGATCATCTCTGACCCCTCTCTCCCTGGCCACAAACTCTTTGAAACACTTCCCTCTGGAAGGCGACTCCGGACTGTCAAAGCTGCCACAGCCAGACATAAAAACAGTTTTTATCCATGAGTAATTGCTCTACTCAATACCAAAAATCTGTAGCCTCCCTTTGATCTGGTATTTTGTTGGTTCACATGCTTGATCAATGGTGTTTTATCATTAGTGTTTTATTATTATTAATATTTAGTGTTTTCAGAGTCATTCGTAACTGTCACTGTATGTCATGTTGTTACTTGTGGGTGGAGCACCAAGGCAAATTCCTTGTATGTGAATACTTGGTCAATAAACTTACTTACTTACTTACTTACATCACTACAGACCTGGGTCTTCTTCTTGCACAGCCTAAGGTTTTAGGACAACTTGTTCTATTTGATCTGATTTGATTGTGCACGTCAGGTTGATTGCATTTGTATAAACAAGGAAGGTTGCATTCTCCCACCCCACAGACCTGGGTTAGACCCAGACTACCTGTGCTGTCTGTACGGAGTTTGTACGCCCTCTCTGTGACTGCGTGGGTTTTCTCCGGTTACTCCGGTTTCCTTCCACTTTCCAAAGACGTGCAAGTTTGTAGGTTAATTGGCTTGGTATAATTGTAAACATTGTCCCCAGTGTGTGTAGGATAGTGTTAATGTGCGGGGATCGCAGGTCTGCGTGGACTCAGTGGGCCTGTTTCCGTGCTGTGCCTCTAAACTAAATTAAACTAAACTACTGTTTAAGAAACAACTGCAGATGCTGGAAAAATCAAAGGTAGACAAAAATGCTGGAGAAACTCACCGGGTGAGGCAGCATTTAAGGAGCGAAGGAATAGGTGACGTTTCGGATCGAGACTGAAGAAGGGTCATGACCTGAAACGTCACCTATTCCTTCGCTCCATAGATGCTGCCTCACCCGCTGAGTTTCTCAAAATATTTTGTCTACCTTTAACTAAGCTATTGATAAGAGGAACTGATATTGGGGTCAACATGATATGGTCGTTGGTGTGCAGCCTGGTAGGCTGTTGGAGAGGGCTTTACAGCAGACAGGAGAGAAACTAAATAAAGCTATTGGGCAGAGGCATGTCCTTGGGCAATAACCTGATGGTCTGTGATAGTGAAAGGAGCTGTGATTTCCTAGACATTACAAGCAGTGCATGTCAGTGTCATACAACACCTCAGCACATGATCGCAACATTGGTCATCAACTATCCATCTTTACTAATCACTTTTGCCAGCACTTGGTGATCCAAGTGATTGTGTAGATATTTTGTAATTTGAGTAAGTAAGTTTATTGGCCAAGTATTCACATACAAGGAATTTGCCTTGGTGCTCTGCCCACAAGTAACAACGTGACATACAGTTACAGTTACGAATGACTCAGAAAACACTAAACATTCATAATAATAAAACATTAATGATAAAACACCATTGATCAAGCATGTGAACCAACAAAATACCAGATCAAAGGGAGGCTACAGATTTTTGGCTGTTGGGTAGAGCAACTACTCGTGGATTAAAAACTGTTTTTATATCTGACTGTGGCAGCTTTGACAGTCCGGAGTCGCCTTCCAGATTGAAGTGATTCAAAGAGTTTGTGGCCAGGGTGAGAGGGGTCAGAGATGATTTGAGGACCTGCCTTCACCAACCCCACAAACAGCGCATTCCAGATTCCAACATGTGCATGGTTTGGGAACAGCTCTAATCAACTCCGTGGCATCCTGGGGCCCTTTGCCGAGGATCTCCAGCGTTGTATCTCCACCCGGCGCGGCCTGCGGACTTTGGGAGCCGCGGACTTTGGTAGGAGGGGGCCGACTCGAGATTCAGGCCACTGAGGACGTCCCCCAGCCCTGACATCGGACTTGCATCACCCCGGCGAGCAGGGCCTGAACATCGGGCCACCCGTAGCGGCGACTGCGGAGGGCTCGGTGAGGCCCCGACCACGGGTGAACAGTGGGGAACATCAGGGGAAGAGACTGACTTTGGTGCCTTCCCTCACGGTGGGAAACTTTGATCCTGCTGTGTGGGGATGTTTTATGTTAAATTCTATCTACTCTGTGTTGTGTTATTTATTTTTACTATATGGCTGCATGGTGATTACATTCCACTGTGCCAATTGGCACACGTGACCAATAAATGCATCTTGTATCCCGTATCTTGTAAACAAGACCGCAAGAAATTGCAGCGAATTGTGGACGCAGCCCAGACCATCACACAAACCAACCTCCATTCCATTGACTCCATTTACACCTCACGCTGCCCTGGCAAGGCCAGCAGCATAATAACAAAAGGTGGAACAAAACTGAAGGAGCTGGAGGAATTCACTGGGTCAGGCAACATCTGTGGAGGGAATGTATAGTACAGGCAATGTTTTAGATTGGAATTCTTCTTCAGACTGAAGAAAGGTTTGAAGTAAGGTCCTGGCCCCAAACTTTGTCTGTCCATTTCCTCCACGGATGCTGCCTAATCCACTGAGTTGATCCAGCACTTTGTGTCATGCTCAAGACTCCACCATCTACAGTTCGTTGTGTGTCAATAAAATGTGGAAGTATGTTTTTTATACTAATTAACTACTTTACGGTGATATCTCATTTTATCTGTGAATAAGTCTTAACCTGCCTGCAGAGACCAAGGGGATATTGTTTCTACCATTAATGTAACAGGAGATAGAAACATGGAAAATAGGTGCAGGAGGAGGCCATTCGGCCCTTCGAGCCAGCACCGCCATTCATTGTGATCATGGCTGATCATCCACAATCAGTAACCTGTGCCTTCCCTTCTCCTCTTATACCTTGATTCTGCTAGCCCCAAGAGCTCTATCTAACTCACTTTTAAATTAATCCAGTGAATTGCCTCCACTAAAATCCACTGCCCTCTGTGGCAGGGAATTCCACAAATTCACAACTCTCTGGCTGAATTTTTTTCTCTCTCTACTCAGTTTTAAATGGCCTCCCTTTTACTCTAACACTGTGGCCCCTGGTTCTGGACTCACCCAACATTGGGAACATTATTCCTGCATCTAGCTTGTTCAGTCCTTTTATAATTTTATATGTTTCTATAAGAATCCCCCTCATCCTTCTAAACTCCAGTGAATACAAGCCTAGTCTTTTCAATCTTTCCTCATATGACAGTCCCGCCATCCCAGGGATCAATCTCGTGAACCTATGCTGCACTGCCTCAATCACAAGGATGTCCTTCCTCAAATTAGGAGACCAAAACTGCACACAATACTCCAGATGTGGTCTCACCAGGGCCCTATACAACTGCAGAAGGACCTCTCTACTCCTATACTCAAATCCTCTCGTTATGAAGGCTATCAGGTCATTAACTTTCTTCACTGCTGCTGTACCTGCATGTTTACTTTCAGTGACTGGTGTACAAGGACACCCAGGTCTCGTTGCACTTCCCTTTTGCTGAATCTGACACCATTGAGATAATAATCTGCCTCCTTGTTTTTGCCGCCAAAGTGGATAACCTCACATTTATCTACATTATACTGCATCTGCCATGCATCTGCCCACTCACTCAACCTGTCCAGGTCACCCTGCAATCTCCTAGCATCCACTTCGCATTTCACTCTGCCACCCAGGTTTGTGTCAACTGCAAATTTGCTAGTGTTACTTTTAATTCCATCATCTAAATCATTAATATATAATGTAAATAGTCGTGGCCCCAGCACCGAGCCTTGCGGCTCTCCACTCACCACTGCCTGCCATTCTGACACGGCTCCGTTTATTCCTACTCTTTGTTTCCTGTCTGCCAACCAATTCTCTATCCACCTTGCCCCCAATACCATGTGATCTAATTGTCCCCACTGATCTCCTATGTGGGACCTTATCAAAGGCTTTCTGAAAATCCAGATACACTACATCCACTGGCTCTCCTTCATCCATTTTACTTGTCACATCCTCAAAAATGTCCAGAAGATTAGTCAAGCAGGATTTCCCCTCATAAAACCATGCTGACTTGGACCAATCCTTTTTACCGCTATCCAAATGCGCCGTTATTACTTCTTTAATAATTGACTCCAGCATCTTCCCCACCACTGATGTCAGGATAACTGGTCTATAATTCCCTGTTTTCTCTCTCGCTCCTTCCTTGAAAAGTTTGATAACATTAGCTACCCTACAATTCACAGGAACTGATACTGAATCTATAGAACATTGCAAAATGATCTTGAGCTACCTCCTTGAGTACCCTGGGATGCAGACTATCAGGACATGGGGATTTATCAGCCTTCAGTCCCATCAGTCTGCCCAATACCATTTCTCGCCTAATGCAAATTTCTTTCAGTTCCTCTGTCTCCCTAGGTCGTCTGTCCTCTAGTACATCTGGGAGATTGTTTGAGTCTTCCTTAGTGAAGACAGAACCAAAGTACCTGCTCAACTCTTCTGCTAATCCATGATAGTTCCTACAATTTGCAGCTTATAAACTTGAGCTATGCCAATCCGAATCCCTGGTTTAGGACTTAAATTTTGATTTGTTAAATACTTAAGGCTTGATTCCATGGTATTTGCTTGCAACTTCTGGATATACATTTCAAAGTATGGAAGATGCATACCTGACTAATGCACCCTGACTTTTTCAATATAAAAATGATGTTTTAAATTTGCCTTTCCAACTTGGGTGTGCCTTGCACCCAGATTCAATAAAGCACGAAATATGCCAGTGCCAAATTTCCAACACTTACATGGAACTATATTAAACCCACACATACCTAGGCAAATTTAATGCTTGGCATCATCTCTAATGGAAGATGCCAGGGGTAGCAAGGGAAAACAGGGAACTGACAGAGCAGCACTTGAAGACATTTCAGTAACAGGAATGGAAAATCTGGGTTATAGTTTCAGTAATGTGCGCCAAGTTTGCTCCAATGTACAGCAGAAAGCTTAACAAAACTCATGTTTTCCAGGTGCTTCCTATATCAAACCATTGTGACTCAGGTTTGATCATTTTATGGTACTGCACGACTGGCCACAGCTTGGTCACACTGAAGAGTCAGTCTAGGAAAGTTGGATTCATGTTAAACTATATGGCCACACTCGCCCGTGTAGTAGTTCTCTCTTTAAGGCTCACCTGGAGGGTGGCACAGTTGCAGTGCAGTAGAGCTACTGCCCTACAGCGCAGGAGACCCGGGTTCGATCCTGACCACGGGTGCTGTCTTTACGGAGTTTGTATGTTCTTACCTGCGTGGTTTTCTCTGAGATCTTCGGCTTCCTCCCACACTCCAAAGACGTGCAGGTTTGTAGGTTAATTGGCTTGGTATAAATGTACATTGTCCCTAGTGTGTGTACGACAGTGTTAATGTGCGGGGATCACTGGTCGGTGTGGCACAGTGGGCCGAATGGCCTGTTTCTGAGCTTATCTCTAAACGCCTCTGCTGAGGATCTGGTGCCATCCAGGAATGGGTCACAGTTAAACTTTGTGTACAGGGTAACCTTGCCAACAAGAGCTAACGTGACACACGTTTGGCAAAAGGCAAAGAGCCGTAACTGGTTCTCAGAAAAAGTAGTCCGACTGAAGCAGAAATAAGGGGATTCACACGTCAGGAAACAGACGAGATCTCTTTTATGAGAATATTAGTTATGAATTTTTATTAAGTTTATGAATGGGTTTATTGGCCAAGTATTCACATACAAGGAATTTGCCTTGGTGCTCCACCTGCAAGTGACAACATGGCAGACAGTGACAACTTGAAATTTCTATATTTTAAAATCTTAAATATTATGCAAAGCTTTGACAAAATGGATACAGATGGAATGTTTGCACTTGTGGGAAGAACTTAACTACAGTCCAATAATACCAGGCAATCAACAAGAATTCCGAGGGGAAATCAGAAGGAACTCCCTTCTTCAAAGAGTTGTGAGTTTGGAGTTTAGATTCGAGATACAGCATGGAAACAGGAAATTGGCTACACTAGTGTTTAAGAAGGAACTGCAGATGCTGGAAAATCAAAGGTAGACAAAAATGCTGGAGAAACTCAGCGGGTGAGGCAGCATCTATGGAGCGAAGGAAATAGGCAACGTTTTGGGCCGAAACCCTTGGGTTTCGGACCGAAACGTCGCCTGTTTCCTTTTGTTTTCGGCCCGAAATGTTGCCTATTTCCTTCGCTCCATAGATGCTGCCTCACCCGCTGAGTTTCTCCAGCATTTTTGTCTACCATAGTTCTATTCTTCACACTGGGGACAATTGATAGGAGCCAATTAACCTACAAAATCTGTACGTCTTAGGAGTGCGGGAGGAAATCGGAGCATCCAGAGAAAACCACGCGGTCACAGGGCGGACGTACAAATTCGGTGCAGACAGCACCTGTAGTCAGGATCTGACCCGGGTCTCTGGCGCTGTCAAGCGGCAACTCTACCGCTGTGTCACTGTGCTGCCCTGTTTGGTGAGAATGTGAAACGTACTATCACTGAGAGTGAATGAAGTGAATAGCATGGATACCTATAAGAGGTGGCTGGACAGGAAGATGAGGAAACATGGAAATATAGATTAAGAACAAGTGACTCAGGAAGACCATAAACAATGGCATGAAGGGGTTCATAGCAAAAGGATTTGAGTATAGGAGCAGGGAGGTTCTACTTCAGTTGTACAGGGTCTTGGTGAGACCACACCTGGAGTATTGCGTACAGTTCTGGTCTCCAAATCTGAGGAAGGACATTATTGCCATTGAGGGAGTGCAGAGAAGGTTCACCAGACTGATTCCTGGGATATCAGGACTGTCTTATGAAGAAAGACTGGATAGACTCGGTTTATACTCTCTAGAATTTAGGAGATTGAGAGGGGATCTTATGGAAACGTACAAAATTCTTAAGGGGTTGGACAGGCTAGATGCAGGAAGATTGTTCCCGGTGTTGGGGAGGTCCAGGACAAGGGGTCACGGCTTAAGGATAAGGGGGAAATCCTTTAGGACCGAGATGAGAAGGACTTTTTTCACACAGAGAGTGGTGGGTCTCTGGAACTCTCTGCCACAGAGGGTAGTTGAGGCCAGTTCATTGGCTATATTTAAGAGTGAGTTAGATGTGGCCCTAGTGGCTAAGGGGATCAGAGGGTATGGAGTGAAGGCAGGTACGGGATACTGAGTTGGATGATCAGCTATGATCATATTGAATGGCGGTGCAGGCTCGAAGGGCCGAATGGCCTACTCCTGCACCTAATTTCTATGTTTCGATGTTTCTATGAACTGGTTGGTCAAATAGCCTGTTTCTGTTTTGTGTATCCCACATGATCTGATGAAAAACAAATGTTCTCTGCCATTGAGAAACGGAAAGATGTTCAGATTTGGTTTGATGCCTGTTATAGACAATAGACAATAGGTGCAGGAGGAGGCCATTCAGCCCTTCAAGCCAGCACCGTCATTCAATGTGATCATGGCTGATCATCCCCAATCAGTACCCCGTTCCTGCCTTCTCTCCATATCCCCTGACTCCACTATCTTTAAGAGCACTATCTAGCTCTCCCTTGAAAGCATCCAGAGAACCTGCCTCCACCACCCTCTGAGGCAGAGAATTCCACAGACTCACCAATCTCTGTGAAAAAAAGTGTTTCCTCGTTTCCGTTCTAAATGGCTTACCCCTTATTCTTAAACTGTGGCCCCTGGTTCTGGACTCCCCCAACATCAGGAAAATGTTTCCTGCCTATAGCGTGCCAAAACCCTTAACAATCTTATATGTTTCAATGAGATCCCCTCTCAGCCTTCTAAACTCCAGTGTATACAAGCCCAGCTGCTCCATCCTCTCAGCATATGACAGTCCCGCCATCCCGGGAATTAACTTTGTAAACCTACGCTGCGCTCCCTCAATAGCAAGAATGTCCTTCCTCAAATTAGGGGACCAAAACTGCACACAATACTCCAGGTGTGGTCTCACTGGGCCCTGTACAACTGCAGAAGGACCTTTTTGCTCCTATACTCTTGTTGACCTCATTGTTTAATTTTAATAGCTCAGTCACATCAATTGTACATATAAAATGAAGGTAGACTCAATGGGACAGGCAGCATCCCAGGAGAAAGAAAATGGGTGACGTTTCAGGTCGAGACACTTCTTCGGACTTCTTCAGTTACTGAAGAGTTAAGGGCCTGTCCCACCAGCATGCAACTCTATGCGATTAGCGTTACCTAACGTGGTCACTTGAGCCGTCCGGCGTCGCGGGGCTGGTCCCACTTCGATCGCCGGAGCCGTGTGGAATTGTGCGGAGTTCGTCCCGACATCGCGCGGGGCTCCGAAAAACTGACTATGTTCAATAATTCCGCGCGGCAACGGCTTGTCGGCTCGCAGTCGCCTCGACGCATTACACACCGCCTCGACATCGTGCCTCCGTGAACCTATCTGTAGGTGCCTCCGTGACCTTCTCTGTGTGTGGCTCCGTGGCCCTGTGTGTGTGTGTGCCTCTGTGCCCCTCTCTGTGTGCCCCTCTCTGTCCTGGCGAACTTACCTTAGACTTCGCTCCAAGTTCGCCTCACTTTGCGCCGCGTTGCGCCACTCACCCGACCTCCGCGCCTGCTGCCGGTTTGGTCGCGCTTGCCGCATGCAGGCGCATGCTGGTGGGAACGGCCCTGTACAGGGGATCACCCAACCTCCGCGCAGCCCCCGCTTCTAGTTCATCGCATAGTTGCATGCTTGTAGGACAGGCCCTTAACTCCAGCATTTTGTGTCTATCTTCGGTTTAAGCCAGTATCTGAAGTTCCTTCATACACATCCTGTACATTTAAAATTGGTCATCTAAAAAAAAGTAAAGTGCTAATAAAAATAGTTTCTGGTAAATAATCCCAAGTGTTCATGTTGGAGAATTAAACGTTACCCTCTGTGAACGGTACCAAAATTGCAGCCAGGATATTTCTATACCTGCAGCTCTTAATAGGAAGCCGGCTGGACTCAACGTTGTAACGGAAAATAGTTCAAATGATATAGCTTCAGATTGTCCGAAGGTCATACAGTTATAGATTGATACAGTGTAGAAACAGGCCCTTCGGCCCAATTTGTCCGCACCGGCCAACATGTCCCAGCTACACTAGTCCCACCTGGCCACACTTGGTCCATATCCCCTCAAACCTGTCCTATCCATGTACCTGTCTAACTGTTTCTTAAACATTGGGATAATCCCAGCCTCAACAACCTTTTCTGGCAGCTTGCTCCATAGACCCACCACCCTTTGTGTGAAAATGTTGCCCCTCAGATTCCTATTACATGTTTTCTGCTTCACCTTAAACCTATGGCCTATGACAGTGCACACAAATGTAGTGTTAAATGGGTGTAGGCAAGTAGTAGCTTTTTGAACCAATGTAAAGATGCCATGAAAAATGTATAAGAAGGAACTGCAGTTGCTGCTTCAAACCGAAGACACAAAAAGCTGGAGTAACTCAGCAGGACTGGCTGCATCTCTGGAGAACGGGAATGGGCGACGCTTTGGGTTGAGACCCTTCTTCAGACTGCAGTGAGGGGAGAGGTACACGAGAGATGTAGATGGTGATGTAGAGCTATAGAACAGATGAATGAAAGATATGACAAAAGCAACGGTGATAAAGGAAACTGGCCATTGTTAGCTGTTTGCTGGGTGAGAACGAGAAGCTGGTGCGACGTGGGTGGAGGAGGGAAGGAGAGAGAGAGAATGCAGGGGTTACTTGAAGTGAGAGAAATCAATATTCATGCCTCTGGGTCGTTAGGATGCTGGCTGGACTCAAAGTTGTAATGTAAAATAGTTAAGATGATTGGGCTTATTGGCATCACTTTGCTGGATTCCCCGTTACTGCAGATCCCACAGCTAATTGTAGCTCCAATTGGAGTGAAGTATCAGACTCAGAATGTCCAAAGGTTATAGAATCATAGAGTGATACTGTGTGGAATCAAGCCCTTCAGCCCAACTTGCCCACAATGGCCAACACGTCCCATCTGCACTAGTCCCACCTGCCCGCACTTGGTCCATATCCCTGCAAACCTGTCCTATCCATGTAACTGTCTAACTGTTTCTTAAACGTTGGGATAGTCCCAACGTTTCCTCCCAATGCGATGACGGCAGGAGAAGTGGCAAGGCTGCATTGCCAGGACAGATTCTTGTTCCTTGCTGTAGGCATGGCACCAGAAACTGCGAATGGCAGGCACGTTGCCCACTGCTGATCTTCATCAATACACAGCATGGCCATTGTCATGCCTCACTGGATCACGTTGCCATGACAAAGTACTCCTGTGTTGGGCGATTAAATGGGTCAAGCAGCGTGCGTGTCCATAGTTCCTTCCAACTTCATCTTATTCACAGAATGTGCGTGCGGCCATTGGCATTTTAATGTGATTCCTCACATAATTTTCTGATTATATGCAATTTTTAAAATTGCATATTTGCCACATCTGGTTGCAGGATGATTGGTGTACCTGCGGAGACCAGTGTTTGCAGGGATAAATATGAGCACTGTCATCGGTGCTCATTTTTATGAGCGTCGGAAGGAATTGCAGATGCTGGTCTAAACCGAGGATAGATACAAAGTGCTGGAGTAACTCAGCGGGACAGACAGCGTCTCTGGAGAGAAGGAATAAGTGACGACTGAAGAAGGGTCTCGACCCCATTCCTTCTTCCAGAGATGCTGCCTGTCCCGCTGAGTTACTCCAGCACTTTCTCATTTTTATTAGGGTAGCCATTGAGATTACCATGGAAACAAGGATAGGGAAGTGGGGGTGAAGATGTTAAATTCATTTTGTTATTAAATACTCTATTTAAGTTCTCCATCATTATTTTATGGAAGTCCCAAACTGCAGGATTGATTGCTGGAAGTGAACACACCCATATCTATTCCTTTTCCATATGGTAAAGATCTGATCAAATTTTTGAATAACAACATTTTGACTCCCATTGCACTGTACATTTTACTGGAACATACGAAAATCGAAGTAGGTGTCGGCAACTTGGCCATTCATGAGCCCGACTCCATCTAATAAGATCATGGCATATCTTTTACCTGAGTCTCACTTTCCTGTATGTATCTCACATTTCTTGATTTCCTTAGCATAAGGCTCTGACGTTTAGTTGAATGGTCAACATGGAATTCAGCAAAGGTTATGAGATTAAAAAATAACCGCATTTATGGCTGCAGTATTAATTCCTCTTGGCAAGGTGACGGTTGCCATTGCAATCCCATTGTGTGCTCCTACAGTGCTGTTGCATTTGGGTACAATCCCAGATTTGCTCTTCCCTCTTTCCGAGGATGTTGCCAGGACTAGAGGGTCTGAGCTATAGGGAGAGGTTAAGTTGGCTGGGTCTCTCATTCTTAGAGTGTATGAGGATGAGGGGCGATCTTATAGAGGTGTATAAAATCATGAGAGGAATAGATCGGGTAAATGCACAGAGTCTCTTGCCCAGAGTAGGTGAATCGAGGACCAGAGGACATAGTTTTAAGGTGAAGGGGAAAAGATTTAATAGGTTTAAGGTGAAGGGGAAAAGATTTAATAGGAATCTGAGGGGTAACATTTTCACACAAAGGGTGGTGGGTGTATGGAACAAGCTGCCAGAGGAGGTAGTTGAGGCTGGGACTATCCCAACATTTAAGAAACAGTTAGACAGGTACATGGATAGGACAGGTTTGGAGGGAGTGGCTATAGGGAGAGGGTGAGTAGGCTGGGTCTCTATTCCATGGAGCGCAGGAGGATGAGGGAAGATCTTATAAAGGTGTACAAAATCATGCGAGGAATAGATCGGGTAGATGCACAGAATCTCTTGCCCAGAGTAGGGGAATCGAGGACCAGAGGACATAAGTTCAAGGTAAAAGGGAAAAGATTTAATAGGAATTAGTGGGGTAACTTTTTCTCATAAAGGTGGGTGTATGGAACGAGCTGCAGAGGAGGTAGTTGAGGCTGGGACTATCCCAACGTTTAAGAAACAGTTAGACAGGTACAAGGATAGGACCGGTTTAGAGGGATAAGGATAAAACACTGGCAGGTGGGACTAGTGTAGATGGGACATGTTGACCGGTGTGGGCAAGTTGGGTGGAAGGACTGTTTCTACACTGTATCACTCTATGACACTATGATGCTTTGATCCTTTGAAAGATCCCGTGGATTTTGAAGCAACAGCAACAAAGAGAAGCAGGAGAAAGCACTGATTGGCTCTAGCCCAAGTGGGAGGAGAGTTCTCAGTGAGTCAGAGGGGGAAAGCAGTTGAAAACTGAGGAATTTGGTTTGTAAATTAGGCAATTGAACAGTCAATATAAGCAAGGCAGCTCTTGGGGAGCGGCCTTGTGGGGGAAATGCCCTGTGAGTAAAGTGTGAGTCTTTGGCTCGAGAGTCTTCGGAGAGGAGGCTGCGCAAAACACTGGATAGGGAGAGACCGAGGCAAAAGAAGGAGATGTCAAGCAAGCTGATGCAGTGTGATGCTTGCAGTATGTGGGAGGTCAAGGACACTGCTGGTGCCTCTGGCTGCTACAAATGTGAGAAGTGCATCCAAGTACAGCTCCTGAAGGACCGTGTTGGGGAACTGGAGAAACAAGTGGATGACCTCAGGTTCATCCGAGAAACTGAGTAATTCCTCGACAAGTCCTTCAGTAAGATTGTTACACCCAAGGCACCAGAAGAGAGAAGGTGGGTGACGGTGAGAAAGGGAGGAAAACATGGAATGCAAAGGTCCCCGGGTGTTGTACCTCTTGTGAACAGGTTCACCCACGTGGAAGCTGCCGGGACAGAAGACGGTATCTCACTGAGCGGCGGACTGGCTTGCAAAACAAAAAGGGCTGATGAGCCAAAACCAAAGAGGCCAAAGTCGGGCAACGCCATTGTAGTTGGAGACTCCATTGTGAGAGGTACGGACAGGGGTTTTCGCGGCAACAGACGGGATTCCAGGATGGTGTGCTGCCTTCCTGGTGCCAGGATCCAGGATGTTACGGACAGAGTGCAGACAATCCTCAAGGGCGAAGGTGAACAGCCGGAAGTGGTCGTGCATGTTGGCACAAATGATGTTGGAAAGAAGGGGATGAATATTTTGCAGCGGGACTTCAGAGAGCTTGTAAAAATGCTGAAAAGCAGGACTTCCAGGGTTGTTATCTCCGGTTTGCTTCCAGTTCCTCGTGCTGGCGAGAGCAGGAACAGGGAGATACAGGACCTGAATGTGTGGCTGAGGAACTGGTGCAGGGGGCAGGGATTTAGATTCTTAGATCACTGGGATCTGTTTTGGAGTAAGGGGGAACTGTACAAAAGGGACGGATTGCATCTTAACAGGTGGGGGACCAGCATTCTGGCCGGCAGGTTTGCCAGTGCTACACGGATGGTTTTAAACTGAATAAGGGGGGTGGGGTGTCAAATGGGATAATCGAGAACGGAGTTAAAGGGAAAGAGAGTAAAGGGATGGTTAATGACCCCAGAATTAACGGGAAAGAAAGCTCACAAAGGGATAGGAGAGTATGGCCAAGTGTAATAGGGATCGATGTGAAAGGGGCCACTTGTCAACATAATTGTATAAGGAGTAAGAGTGTTGTAAAAACAAGCCTGAAGTCTTTGGGTCTCAATGCGAGGAGCATTCGTAATAAGGTGGATGAGTTGAAGGTGCAGATAGCGATTAATGACTATGCTATAGTTGGGATCACGGAGACATGGCTCCAGGATGACCAAGGCTGGGAGCTGAACATCCAGGGATATTCAATATTCAGGAGGGATAGACGAAAAGGAAAAGGAGGTGGGGTAGCATTGCTGGTGAGAGAGGAGATTAATGCAATAGAAAGGAAGGACATTAGCGTGGAGGATGTGGAATCGATATGGGTAGAGCTGCGAAACTCTAAGGGGCAGAAAACGCTAGTGGGAGCTGTGTACAGGCCACCTAACAGTAGTATTGGAGTTGGGGATGGCATCAAACAGGAAATTAGAAATGCGTGCAACAAGGGTAACACGGGTATAATGGGTGACTTCAATCTGCATGTAGATTGGGTGAATCAAATTGGCAGGGGTGCTGAGGAAGAGGATTTCCTGGAATGTATGCGGGATAGTTTTCTAAACCAACATGTCGAGGAACCAACGAGAGAGCAGGCTATTCTAGACTGGGTATTGAGTAATGAGGAAGGGTTAGTTAGCAGTCTTGTTGTGCGTGGCCCCTTGGGCAAGAGTGACCATAATATGGTTGAGTTCTTCATTAGGATGGAGAGTGACAAAATTAAGTCAGAAACAAGGGTTCTGAACTTGAACAAAGGTAACTTTGAAGGTATGAGATGTGAATTGGCCAAGATAGACTGGCAGGTGATTCTTAAAGGGTTGACAGTGGATGTGCAATGGAAGGTATTTAAAGACTGCATGGATGAAGTACAAAAGTTGTTCATACCAGTTTGGCAAAAGAATAAATCGGGGAAGGTGGTGCATCCATGGATAACAAGGGAAATCCAGGGATAGTATAAAAACAAAAGATGAGGCATACAAATTTGCCAGAAAAAGCGGCCTACCGGAGGACTGGGAGAAATTCAGAATCCAGCAGAGGAGGACAAAGGGCTTAATTAGGAAAGGGAAAATAGATTATGAAAGGAAACTGGCAGGGAACATAAAAACTGACTGCAAAAGTTTTTATAGATATGTGAAGAGAAAGAGACTAGTTAAAACAAATGTTGGTCCCTTGCAGTCAGAAACAGGTGAATTGATCATGGGGAACAAGGACATGGCAGACCAATTGAATAACTACTTTGGTTCTGTCTTCACTAAGGAAGACATAAATAATCTGCCGGAAATAGCAGTGGAACGGGGGTCAAATAAGATGGAGGAACTGAGTGAAATCCAGGTTAGCCGGGAGGTGGTGTTGGGTAAATTGAACGGATTGAAGGCCGATAAATCCCCAGGGCCAGATAGTCTGCATCCCAGAGTACTCAAGGAGGTAGCCACAGAAATAGTGGATGCATTAGTGATAATTTTTCAAAATTCCTTAGATTCTGGAGTAGTTCCTGAGGATTGGAGGGTAGCTAATGTAACCCCACTTTTAAAAAAGGAGGGAGAGAGAAAGCGGGGAATTACAGACCAGTTAGTCTAACATCGGTAGTGGGGAAACTGCTAGAGTCAGTTATTAAAGATGGGATAGCAGCACATTTGGAAAGTGGTGAAATCATTGGACAAAGTCAGCATGGATTTACGAAAGGTAAATCATGTCTGACAAATCTGATAGAATTTTTCGAGGATGTAACTAGTAGAGTGGATAAGGGAGAACCAGTGGATGTGTTATATCTAGACTTTCAGAAGGCTTTCGACAAGGTCCCGCATAAGAGATTAGCATACAAACTTAAAGCACACGGTATTGGGGGTTCAGTATTGATGTGGATAGAGAACTGGCTAGCAGACAGGAGGCAAAGGGTAGGAGTGAACGGGTCCTTTTCAGAATAGCTGGGGTCCCAGCACTGAGCCTTGCGGCACCCCACTAGTCAGTGACTAGTGGGGTGCCGCAAGGCTCAGTGCTGGGACCCCAGCTATTTACAATATATATTAATGATTTGGACGAGGGAATTCAATGCAACATCTCCAAATTTGCAGATGATACCAAGCTGGGGGGTATAGTTAGGTGTGAGGAGGATGCTTGGAGGCTGCAGGGTGATTTGGATAGGCTGAGTGAATGGGCAGATGCATGGCAGATGCAGTATAATGTGGATAAATGTGAGGTTATCCACTTTGGTGGCAAAAACATGAGGGTAGACTATTATCTGAATGGTGGCAGATTAGGAAAGGGGGAGATGCAACGAGACCTGGGTGTCATGGTACACCAGTCATTGAAAGTAGGCATGCAGGTGCAGCAGGCAGTGAAGAAAGCAAATGGTATGTTAGCATTCATAGCAAAAGGATTTGAGTATAGGAGCAGGGAGGTTCTACTGCAGGGTTTTGGTGAGGCCACACCTGGAGTATTGCGTACAGTTTTGGTCTCCAAATCTGAGGAAAGACATCCTTGCCATAGATGGGGTACAGAGAAGATTCACCAGACTGATTCCTGGGATGTCAGGACTTTCATATGAGGAAAAATTGGATAGACTCGGCTTGTACTCGCTGGAATTTAGAAGATTGAGGGGGGATCTTATAGAAACTTACAAAATTCTTAAGGGGTTGGACAAGCTAGATGCTGGATGATTGTTCCCAATGTTGGGGGAGTCCAGAACAAGGTCACCGTCTAAGGATAAGGGGGAATTCCTTTAGGACCGAAATGAGGAAAACATTCTTTACACAGAGAGTGGTGAGTCTCTGGAATTCTCTGCCACAGAAGGTAGTTGAGGCCAGTTCATTGGCTATATTTAAGAGGGCGTTAGATGTGGCACTTGTGGCTAAAGGGATCAGGGGGTATGGAGAGAAGGCAGGTACGGGATACTGAGTTGGATGATCAGCCATGATCACATTGAATGGCGGTGCAGGCTCGAAGGGCCGAATGGCCTACTGCACCTATTTTCTATGTTTCTATGTCCTTCCCCTTTGCCTTGTTCTTATGCTGCACGTTTCTCCTGGTCACTATTCCCAGATGGAACAATGACAGACGACAGGAATTAGCCACTGATATTAATAAGATGACAGTCTCATTTGTAGTGTATTGCCCTGTTTATTAACTCATAACTTGCATTTTCTATCAATGTCGTTTATAAATCGGATTTCGAGTTGCAGGGAATTGTATGCAGGATTAGCTTGTGCATCACAAATCTACAGCAGGGCAAAAGCAAATGTCTACCCCACATATATAGGTTGAGTATTCTTTTGCTCTACAGCTTTTGAGCTAGAAGGTGATACAACGAGGTTGCAGGGGGACCTGGACAGGTTGAGTGAGTGGGCAGATGCGTGGCAGATACCGTATAATATAGATAAATGTGAGGTTATCCACTTTGGCGGCAAAAACAAGAGGGCAGGTTATTATCTCAATGGGGTTAGGTTAGGAAAGGGGGAGGTACAGCGAGACCTGGTTGTACACCAGTCACTGAAAGTTGGCGTGCAGGTACAGCAGGCAGTGAAGTAAGCTAATGGAATGTTGGCCTTCATAACTAGAGGATTTCAGTACAGGAGTAAAGAGGTTCTTCTGCAGTTGTATAGGGCTCTGGTGAGACCACATCTGGAGTATTGTGTACAGTTTTGGTCTCCTAATTTGAGGAAGGACATCCTTGTGATTGAGGTAGTGCAGCGTAGGTTCACGAGATTGATCCCTGGGATGTCGGGACTGTCATATGAGGAAAGATTGAAAAGACTAGGCTTGTATTCACTGGAGTTTAGAAGGATGAGGGGGAGATCTTATAGAAGCATATAAAATGATAAAAGGACTGAACAAGCTAGATGCAGGAAAAATGTTCCCAATGTTGGGTGAGTCCAGAACCAGGGGCCAGTCTTAGAATAAAGGGGAAGCCATTTAAGACTGAGGTGAGAAAAAAACATTTTCACCCAGAGAGTTGTGAATTTGTGGAATTCCCTGCCACAGAGGGCAGTGGAGGCCAAGTCACTGGATGGATTTAAGAGAGAGTTAGATAGAGCTCTAGGGGCTAGTGGAGTCAAGGGATATGGGGAGAGAGCAGGCATGGAGTTGATCAGCCATGATCACAATGAATGGCGGTGTTGGCTAGAAGGGCCGAATGGCCTCCTCCTGCACCTATTTTCTATGTTTCTATGTAAGTAAAGAATAAACTTCCATTGAAAAATTATTTTAAACATAATTGCTCTTCACTGGATTGTAGTTGGCTTTGTTAAAGCTCTGTTGTAATTATGATATAGCAGGCCTTCTCGGCCCTTCCAGTCCATGCCGACCATTTATTTTCCCCTAGTCCCATCTACCTGCACTCAGACCATACCCCTGCATTCCCTTCCCATCCATATACCTATCCACTTTACTTTTAAATGTTAAAATCGATCCTGCCTCCACCACTTCTACTGGAAGATCATTCCACACAGCCACCACTCTCTGAGTAAAGAAGTTCCCCCTCATGTTACCCCTAAACTTCTGTCGTTAATTCTCAAGTCATGCCCTCTTGTTTGAATTTTCCCTACCCTCAATGGGAAAAGCTTATCCACGTCAACTCTGTCTATCCCTTTCATCATTTTAAAGACCTCAATCAAGTCCCCCCTCAACCATCTGCACTCCAAAGAATAAATACCTAACTTGTTCAACCTTTCTCTGTAACTTAGTTGCTGGAACCCAGGCAAAGTGGATAACCTCACATTTATCCACATTATACTGTATCTGCCATGCCCACTTCACCCAGCTTATCCAAGTCACCTTGCAGCCTCCTAGCATCTTCCTCACACCTAACACTATCCCCCAGCTTAGTGTCATCCACAAACTTGGAGATGTTGCATTCAATTTCCTCGTCCAAATCATTAAAATATATTGTAAATAGCTGGGGTCCCAGCACTGAGCCTTGCGGCACCCCACTAGTCACTGCCTGCCATTCTGAAAAGGACCCGTTTACTCCTGGAATGAACAAAGTTTGATGAGGTCTCGGGCAGTAGGTAGTGGACAAGCACAATCAAGTAGTGACCACTGGTTCAATTGCTACTGCTACTGGGTGGGATTAAACTAGATTGGCAGGGGCCTGGATTCAATGCAGCAGTGAGGCAGCTTAGAGGCTGAAAGCCGGTACAGAGGTCAATGACAGCAGGTTCAGTAGATAGGATTCACAAGGGGATATAGCAGAAGCAAGGAACGACAGTGGGATTAAATTGGATCTATCTCAATATTAGATGACTGACAAGACTGGCGAATGAACTCGGGGTGTTGATAAGTGTGTGAGCCTGGGACATTGTAGTAATTGTGGCAGCCTGGATCAGTGAAGGACAGGAGCAGCAGTTTATTGGGGCAAGAGTGAGGGACGGGGGTCGCGTTGTTGACCTCCTGGCAGTAGTCTGAGATGACATGACTGAAGGATCGTTCGTCCCAGCCACAGGGGAGCACAATTAGCAGGGAGACGTTCCACGTTGCCCCCACTCCTCCCCCCCCCCCCCCTCCCCCCCCCCCCTCCCCCCCCCCCCCCCCCCGGCTCTCCTCCCCTATCCACCTTCACACGTCTTAGGATGCTCAACACCTCCTCAACCATAATATGGACTGTCATCAGGACACTTCCATTAACTCTCTCAAGTTCCCCAGTCTTCATGTCTTTCTCCATGGTCAAATATTATCGTGGAACTTTCGCAATTCTGCAACTCCTCACAGAGATGACCACCTTGGTTTCTGATGGCTCCTTTTCTCTCTCTCTCTCTAGTTCCCCTCTTTCCCTTAATGTACAGAAAATATCTTAGGGTTTACCTTAATATTATCTGCCAGAGTTATTTCCTGCCCCCTATTTACCCTTCCTGATTTCCTTATTAAGTATGGTCCTCAGTTCCTGAAACTCCTCCAAGGATATGCTTGATCCCACTGCCTACTCTATACCTGTCCCATTCCTCTTACTCCTCTTTCCTGACTAGGGTCAATTCCTCTCGTCATTCAAGCTCCCACCTGCTTTGCCCTTCACTCCAACAGGAACCTGCACAACCTGAACTCTTGTCACCACACATTTTAAAAACATCCCACTTTCCGGGCATTCCTTTGCCCATAACCAACCTACTCCAATCAACTTGAGCAAGTTCCTGTCTAATGCCATCAACATTGGCCTTGTCCCAATTTACAACTTTAATCATAATCATATTTTATTAGCCAAATCGCTCCCTTCTTGTCCTCCAGCGGTTGGGGGCCTCTAACATTCCGTTGCGGGACGATCCTACTCCCGTAGATGGTGGCGGGCCTCCTCGACTGGGCGATCAAACTCCTGCATCGGGGGGGGGATCTCAGCTCCCCCGCACCGTGCGATCTACCCCGGGTCAGGGCTAGTCGAATGTCGTGCGGTTTTTGAGCTTTCCGACGTCGGTCTCAACCCGAGACTGTGAGATCCTTGATGTTAAAGTCCGCAGGCTGCGGTTGGAGCGTCGATCCCAGGCAGGGAATTGGCTCCAATGGTAAGTCCACGCCCCGCGGTGGGGCTCGAAGTCAGTCCCGAGCAAGCAAGGCCTCCAGCTCCATGGTGTTAGGCCGCAGAGCGACCGGAGATACGACCCGAAAAACACTCGCATCTCCTGCAAGGTAAGAGATTGAAAATAAAATTTCCCCCGACCCCTTCCCCCACCCGCCACAGAAAACAAACCAGAGAACATTAACACATACTTTTTAAACACATTAAAAATAACATAAAAAAAACGAAAAGGACAGACCGACTGTTGGCGAGGCTGTCATTGAAGCGCCACCAGGTGGATATAGTGGCCTTGTCCCAATGTAGAACTTTAACTCGTGGACTTGCCCTGCCTTCATCCATAACTATTTTTAAACCTAATAGACCGGTGGTCGCTGATCATAGCTAACACTAGCAGGCAGGAAAATGGACAGAGGCGCAAATGAAGAGATTTGAGGCAGGTAAATGAAAGCTTGGCCAAAGAGATAGGTTTTAAGAACATCGTGGAGCAACAGGAAACAGAGGGAATTTCAGAGTTTTGAGCCTTGGCAGCTAAAACCACGGTTACTGTTGCTGGGGCGATTTCAAACAAGGGAGGAGCAGGTGGCTGGAATGTGGAGTGTATTGATGTGGAAAACGTAAGGTGGTTGCATTGGATGTGGACTGAAAGAGGGACAAAACTGTGATAGGGGTTTGCGAATCGCAACATTAATGCACAGATGGACTGGGAACTAACGGAGACGAGCAAAGTAGAACTGGCAAAGCTCACACATTTTAACTCCTGCAAACCAATATATGGGCTCAGTGGTGTATTCCCCATTCATATTCTGTGGAAACAAGACAACTTTGTGTCCCTGTTTGAGCACCGATTAATTCATGGCTCATCGTCCTGTCACGATTGAGAACATCACACTCGTGATACCACACCCGGCCAGAAACATTGTTCATAATTCTGACCGAGTACGCTGTAAAAACCATTACAGCGAACCAGCCTGATCAAGGCTGTACTTAGTTCATTAGGTTTAAACATAGAAACATAGAAAATAAGTGCAGGAGGAGGCCATTCGGCCCTTCGAGCCAGCACAGCCATTCAATATGATCATGGCTGATCATCCCCAATCAATACCCCGTTCCTGCCTTATCCCCGCATCCCTTGATTCTGTTAGCCCGAAGAGCTATATCCAATGCTCGTCATAGAACATAGAAGAAGCGGAAACCACTTTGGACCACTAGGGAGACTGACAAAAACGTCTGGGAACCTCCGCGAACCACACGGAAACCTTGGGTGGGGTGCAAAGTCTCCAGAGGTTTCCTAAGTGGGACAGGGGCATTAAGGGCCTGTCCCACCAGCTTGCGACTGCATGTGGCGAGCGCGACCTATCGTGGTCGCTTGAGCCGTAATGCCTTGCGTGGCTGGTCCCACTTCAATCGCCAGAGGCTTATGGAGTTGTGCGTGGTTGGTCCCGACATCGCGCGGTCAAAAAACTGACACCGTTCAAAATCCCGCGCGGCAACAGCCGACAGGCCCGCAGCCGCTTCGAGGCCGTATGCAATGTCTCGACGTCATGTGCAGTGTCATGACGCCGTATGCAGCGTCATGACGCCGTATGATGTGAATGCCCGGCGTGCCGTTGCGTGATGGCGTAACCGCCCGACTCCGTGCGACGTCCAAATTCAGTCGGCCCGCCTCCTGCCCAGCTGATTGGTGAATATGATGCCGGGACCAGCCCCCGCCGCCGCTTCGGTGATGTTTCGAGTCAAGACCTTTCTTCAGAAGAGTTACTCCAGCATTTTGTGTCTATCTTTGGTTTAAAGCAGCTTCTACCTATACATCATACCCAGCGGTATGAACATTGACTTCTCTAACTTCAGATAGCCCTTGCTTTCCCTCTCCATCCCCTCGCCCTTCCCAGTTCTCCCACTAGTCTTACTGTCTCCGACTACATTCTATCTTTATCCCGCCCCCTCCCTTGACATCAGTCTGAAGAAGGATCTTGACCCGAAATGTCACCCATTCCTTCTCTCCAGAGAAGCTGCCTCACCCGCTGAGTTACTCCAGCATTCTGTGTGTCTACCTTCAAGATTCAAGAGAGTTTATTGTCATGTGTCCCTGATAGGACAATGAAATTCTTGCTTTGCTTCAGATTTAAACCAGCATCTGCAGTTGTTTCTTACACATCTACAGTTCCTTCCTACATATTAGTAAAATTGATATTTTAAAACAGATGTTAAGTTTGTGAAGTCTTGAAACGCATTACATTGCTCAGTTCCACACAATATAAAGAAGATGAATCATTTTTAGTGGTAGTGGTGGGGCAAAGCCCTTCACTTGCCAGCAGTTGCATTCATCTGGAAACATGTTGCCTGGTTGTGGTTTTCACTGGGAAATTTCTTATCAGGTTATCTAAGGAATAGGGAGAACACAAATTGCTCAGTACTGTCGAGAAACAAAGAAAAGCTGTTAGCAAACTGTTGCTGCAGTGATTGCCGAATAATTTGTTGAATGAGACCTTGACCTCTGTACAAAAATGTACGAGTATGTCAGAAATCTCGCAGTAACCGTATTCAATGACATGGGCTGGAGACCTTGTTTGGGCTGTGTCTGTATAACATCTACAGGAACTACTTTTACACTCATCTTCAAATTGCAGAGGGTGGTCAAATCTTCCCCCCCCCCCCCCAAAAAAAAATCACAAATATCTGCCTCCCTGCCATTGAGGACATTTACATCAGCAGGTGCAAGAGCAGAGCCTGAAACATCATGAAATACGCCACCCACCCGGCAAATGGACTCTTTGCCCCCCCCTCCCCTCAGGGAGAAGGCTGCGCAGCATAAAGGCCAGGACAACAAGGCTTAAAGCCAGCTTCTTCCCCGAGGCCGTGAGACTTTTAAACTCCCTACCTCACTGACTGAACCCTCACTAAAGGGCCTGTCCTACCAGCATGCAACTCTATGCGATGAACGCGATCAAACTAGAAGCGGGGGCCGCGCGGAGGTCGGGTGATCCCTGTACAGGGCCGTTCCCAACAGCATGCGCCTGCATGCGGCAAGCGCGACCAAACCGGCAGCTAGGGCTGCGCGGAGGTCAGGTGAGTGGCGCAACGCGGCACAAAGTGAGGCGAACTTGGAACAAAGTCTTAAGGTAAGTTCGCCAGGACAGAGAGGGGCACAGAGGCACACACACAGAGGGCCACGGAGCCACACACAGAGAGGGTCACTGAGGCACCTACAGAGACGGTCACGGAGGCACGATGTCGAGGCGGTGTGTGATGCGTCGAGGCGACTGCGAGCCGACAAGCCGTTGCCGCGTGGAATTTTTGAACATAGTCAGTTTTTCGGAGCCCTGCGCGATGTCGGGACGAACTCCGCACAATTCCGCACGGCTCCGGCGATCGAAGTGGGACCGGCCCCGCGACGCCGGACGGCTCAAGCGACCACGTTAGGTCACGCTCATCACATGGAGTTGCATGCTGGTGGGACAGGCCCTTACCTCAGTGAACTGTCTGCCGCTACTGCTGCTGCTATGGACATTATTATGCTGCTGTCTTTTAACAATGCTGCTTATTCATAGGCTCATTATTATTTAGATTTTATTGTGGAAGGTTTTTACATAAGTTAGAATTTATTGATGTCTTACTGCACTATTACACTGCTCGGACCTGAGTACAAATTTCGTTCATGATTCATGTGGAAGCATGTTTTTATCGAATGACAATAAATAAATGAACCTGAACCTGAACATCACTGAACAAACAAAATGCTAAATTTATCATGAGATTAATTGAGATAAATTTCTCCAGCAGATGAAAGATGTCACATTTAGGCTGCCTTGACCAACTCAAAGTCAAAGTCAAAAGATCAAGTCAAAAGAGTTTATTGTCATGTGTCCCTGACAGGACAATGAAATTCTTTCTTTGCATAGCACAACAGAACATAGTAGGCATTGACTACAATTATATACGTAAATACACACGTGAATTAATAAATTAATAAAGTGCAAATAACAGATGGAGGGATATTAATGTTCAGAGTTCCGAGCCAAGTTTAATAGCCTGATGGCTGTGGGGAAGTAGCTATTCCTAAACTGGGTTGTTGCAGTCTTCAGGCTCCTGTACCTTTTACCCGAAAGTAGCAGGGAGATGAGTGTGTGGCCAGGATGGTGTGGGTCCTTGATGATGCTGCCAGCCTTTTTGAGGCAGCGACTGCGATAAATCCCCTCGATGGAAGGAAGGTCAGAGCCGATGATGGACTGGGCAGTGTTTACTACTTTTTGTAGTCTTTTCCTCTCCAGGGCACTTAAATTGCCGAACCAAGCCACGATGCAACCGGTCAGCAAGCTCTCTACTGTGCACCTGTAGAGGTTAGAGAGAGTCCTCCTTGACAGACCAACTCTCCGTAATCTTCTCAGGAAGTAGAGGCGCTGATGAGCTTTCTTAATAATTGCATCTGTGTTCTCGGACCAGGAAAGATCTTCACAGATGTGCACGCCCAGGAATTTGAAGCTCTTGACCCTTTCAACCATCGACCCGTTGATATAAACAGGGTTACACAAAAAGCTGGAGAAACTCAGCGGGTGCAGCAGCATCTAAGGGGCGAAGGAGATAGGCGACGTTTCGGGTCGAGACCCTTCTTCAGACTGGTCAGGGATCAGGGAAACGAGAGATATAAACAGTAATGTGGAGAGATATAGAACAATGAATGAAAGAAATGCAAAAAAGTATTGATGATAAAGGAAACAGGCCATTGTAAGCTGTTTGTGGTGTGAAAATCAGCAGCTAGTGCGACTGGGGGGGGGGGGGGGGGAGATGGAGAAGTGAATGTCAGGGCCCGAGGGCTGAGGGAGAGGTGGGGGGGAAGCAGTCTGGGTTAACAGAATTGAGAAAATTCAATGTTTAAGCCCAGAGGATGCAGACTCCCCAAGCGGAATATGAGGTGCTGTTCCTCCAACTTGCGGTGTTGCTCACTCTGGCCGTGGAGGAGGCCCAGGACCGAGAGGTCGGATACGGAATGGGAGGGGGAGTTGAAGTGCTGAGCCACCGGGAGGTCGGGTTGGTTATTGCGGACCGAGCGGAGGTGTTCGGCGAAACGATCGCCCAGCCTCCGCTTGGTCTCACCGATGTAGATCAGCTGGCATCTGGAGCAACGGATGCAGTAGATGAGGTTGGAGGAGGTGCAGGTGAACCTCTGTCGGACTTGGAATGACTGCTTGGGTCCCTGAAAGGAGTGGATGGGGGAGGTGAAGGGACAAGTGTAGCATCTCTTGCGGTTGCAAGGGAAAGTGCCCGGGGAAGGAGTGGAGCGGGAGGGAAGGGAAGAATTGACAAGGGATATAAACAGGACTGTGGGTCCCCATCCTACTCCTTCCAAAGTCCACAATCAGTTCCTTGGTTTTGCTGGTGTTGAGGGCCAGGTTGTTGTGCTGGCACCATATGGACCACCTACTATCCTTGCATGGAGATTGACCCCATCAATACATTCAAGTTCAAGTTCAGGAGAGTTTATTATCATGTGTCCGTGATAGTCCAGAATATTAGTAAGATGATGGTCGAGGAACAAGAATACATTTCGGTGTCCGACGTGTGTAGTTGGAAAAGAGGATGGACACAAAAAGCTGGAGTAACTCAGCGGGGCAGGCAGCATCTCTGGAGAAAACGAATGGGTGACGTTTCTGGTCGAGACCCTTCTTCAGGCTTGAAGAGAGAGCAGATGTTATGGTCAACCTGCAACATTGCTGCTGTGTTTTAAGCTTTCACTTTCAGAAACCATGCAAGATGGAAATCTGTCAAAATTACCTTAAAAATTTGTGACGGTGCATCCTTAATTGTAACTAGACCAAGGGGTCATTCCTGGTAAACAGTGCCCAGCAGGCAGTACGTTGAAAACTCTGCGCAGCTTTCCACGAGGGGTAGAGGCATTGTGACGTCATCTAGCTCGCTTCAGCATGTTAGATTTTAAAAATATCTCAGATTGGTGAACAATTTTAGTAAATTAGGCCGTTTGGCCCATCAAGTCTACTCCACCATTCAATTATAGCTGATCTCTCTCTCCCTCCAAACACCATTCTCCTGCCTTCTCCCCATAACCTCTGACACCTGTACTAATTTTCGGATGATGGATTGAACAGTGCGCCGTGAGATGTTCAAAACTTGGGATATTTATTTATAACCTAACCCTGCTTTAAACCTCTCCACAACTTTATCCCTGACCTGTCTGGTGCGTTCCTTGGGCTTCATGATGCTGTTTGTTCACTAATGTTCTCTAACAAACCTCTGAAGCCTTCACAGAAAAGCTGCATTTATACTGAGATTAGATTACACACAAGTGGACTCTATTTTCTAATTATGTGACTTCTGAAGGCAATTGGTTGCACTGGATTTTATTTAGGGGTATCAGAGTAAAGGGGGCTGAATACTTTTGCACGCCACACTTTTCAGTTTTTTATTTGTAAAAAAATTTGAAAACCATGTATAATTTTCCTTCCACTTCACAATTATGCGCCAATTTGTGTTGGTCTATCACATAAAATCCCAATAAAATACATTTACGTTTGTGGTTGTAACGTGACAAAATGTGGAAAAGTTCAAGAGGTATGAAAACGTTTGCAAGCCACTGTACATACGCACACACAGTTTGTGTGTATATATACACATATACACATACATACACACACACCCACATGCATATATATGTGTGTGTATGTATGTATGTATGTGTATATACACAAACTGAACTGAACTAAACCGAAGATAGGCACAAAATGCTGGAGTAACTCAGCGGGACAGGCAGCACCTCTGCAGAGAAGGAATGAGTGATGTTTCGGATCGAGACCCTTCCTCAACACACATAAAGACCAAACAATAATAGTGCAAAAATACTTCTGTTATTTACAGGTTCTATATATTCTCCTAACCTGCTTCCTAAAGACTTTCCTGTGAAATGGGAAATGCCACTAAAGTCTTGCTTCTTGCATTCAATCTCGGGCCATGTTCCATCCACATGCCCCAGTAACATGGACATCAACGAGAGATGTGGGTGGAGTTGACCTGACACCTGACCAGGCTGCCATGTTTCAATGAACGTTTGACCTTTGACATCTGGTAACCCGGGGTGACCAGGGTGTAGTAGGTGGTAGTGCTGCTTGGAGGAGTTGCAGCAGGACGCAGAGAGTGAGCATCGACTGGCCCACTCCGGCTGGTGGAGCAACAAATGTGGAGTTGGATCTTGTGTGGGAAGAAACTGCAGATGCTGGTTTACGCCGGAGATAGACACAAAATGCTGGAGTAACTCAGCGGGCCAGGCAGCATCTCTGGAGAAAAGAAATGGGTGATGATTCGAGGTTCTTGTTGATTAATTCCACAGAACTTTGGCAATGGTCTCCGCTCTTGCCTACAAATATCAAGGTGAGTACTGTCCTCTCCTATTTTCCTGCATTGATAAAAAATGCTGGAGTAACTCAGCAGGACGGGCAGCATCTCTGGTGAGAAGGAATGGGTGACGTTTTGGGTCAAGACCCTTCTTCAGATTCTCAGACTCTCACCCATTCCTTCTCTCCAGAGATACTGCTTGTCCCGCTGAGTTACTCCAGCATTTTGTGTCTACCTTTGGTTTAAACCAGCATCTGCAGTTCCTTCCCACGCTGTTTTACCTGCATGTTCTTTTTTCACGTAGACTGGCAATTTGACTTTGATTCTATCCCAGGGATGGGCAAATGTCACAAGCTCCGGCCTGACAGTGTGAGGAGGGGGGGGGGGGGGGGGGATCAGCTGCCTGCCTCAGTCTGGTCTGACTTCCCCTCTCTACTCTGGCACCGTCTCTGCCCCCATCCTTTTCCTCTGTTACTGGCTCCTGTGCCAAGATGAAGGGCAATACATGTTGTGGACAGTTCTCGCATACACGTTATTCCTGGTGTTGGGAACAACATTGAAATACCAAGATGAACTGAGATTGCGGCAATGCATTCATAATAATGACAGCGTTTGGAGTCATACAGCACAGAAATAGGCTCTTCGGCCCAACTTGCCCATGCTGGCCAAGATGCCACGTTTACGCTGGTCTCACCTGCCCGCTGGTTTACGGTGGATGAAGCGAGAGGCCTTGTTTCCATACAGAATTCCTCAGATAGCAACCAGCAGGGCTGCTTTAACTCAAGAAAGGGTGGCGATTTAGAATCCAAATCTTTGAAAGGAAGATGGCTGCATGGTATCTTGTTATTAATTGAACAGCTACAAATGCAATGAATTTTGATGTTTAATCATTGTTGTGCTACGCTGGAACACAAAACGTTGGTGAAATTGGTTCAGAGCTGATGTTGGGCATCACAAAGGGTGGCACGGTGAAGCAGCGGTAGAGTTGCTGCCACACAGCGCTTGCAAAGAGTTTGTATGTTCTCCCCGTGAACTGCATGAGTTTTCTCCGAGATAGAAACACAGAAACATAGAAAATAGGCGCAGAAGGAGGCCATTCGGCCCTTCGAGCCAGAAACGGCATTCATTGTGATCATGGCTGATTGTCCCCAATCAATAACCCGTGCCTGCCTTCTCCCCATATCCCTTGATTCCACTAGCCCCAAGAGCTCTATCTAACTCTCTCTTAAATCCATCCAGTGATTTGGCCTCCACTGCCCTCTGTGGCAGGGAATTCCATAAATTCACAACTCTCTGGGTGGAAAAGTTTTTTCTCACCTCAGTCTTAAATGTCCTCCCCTTTATTCTAAGACTGTGGCCCCTGGTTCTGGACTCGCCCAACATGGGGAACATTTTTCCTGCATCCAGCTTGTCCAGTCCTTTAAAAATGTTATATGTTTCTATAAGATCCCCTCATCCTTCTAAACTCCAGTGAATACAAGCCTAGTCTTTTCAATCTTTCCTCATATGACAGTCCCGCCATCCCAGGGATCAATCTCGTGAACCTACGCTGCACTGCCTCAATCACAAGGATGTCCTTCCTCAAATTAGGAGACCAAAACTGTACACAATACCCCAGATGTGGTCTCACCAGAGCCCTATACAACTGCAGAAGATCTTCAGATTCCTCCCACACTCCAAAGGCTGGCTCCAAGGTTTCTAGGTTAATTGGCTTGGTATAAATGTAAATTGTCCCTAGTGTGTGTAGGATAGGATTAATGTGAGGGGATAGCTGATCGGTGCGGACTTGATGGGCCAAAGGGCCTGATACCGCATTGTACCTCTAAACTAAACTAAACTAAACTAATCTGCACACCATGATGTATGTTTGGATGTTAATGCTCATCTGAATTATGGAAATATTGAAGCAAGTCTTTTACTTTGGAGAGTTGCCTCTGATAACACAGCAGTAATTGACTAATAATATATGTTCCAAAGCACGTTTTTGGTACTTGTACCAATAAGCCAATAATTCACAACCAACAATGATACTAATTGATCTCAGTTGTAGTCTTCTGAGGATATGGTGCTGTTGGGAGTCATGGAGTCATAGAGTGATACAGTGTAGAAACAGGCCCTTCAGCCCAACATGCCCACACCGGACAACATGTCCCAGCTACACTAGTCCCACTTGCCAGCGCTTGGTACATAACCCTCCAAACCTGTCCGATCCATGTACCTGTCCAACTGTTTCTTGAACAATGGGGCAGTCCCAGCCTCAACTACCTCCTCTGGCAGCTTGTTCCATACACCCACCACCCTCTGTGCGAAAAAGATACCCCTCGGATTCCTATTAAATCTTTTCCCCTTCACCTGGAACCTATGTTCTCTGGTCCTCGATTCCCCTACTCTGGGCAAAATACTCCATGCATCTACCCTATCTATTCCTCTCATGATTTTGTATACCTCTATAATACCTCCCCTCATCCTCCTGCGCTCCATGGAATAGAGACCCAGCCTACTCAATCTCTCCCTACAGCTCACACCTTCTAGTCCTGGCAACATCCTCGTAAATCTTTTCTGAGCCCTTTCCAGCTTGACAATATCTTTCCTATAACATGGTGCCCAGAACGTAAGACAATATTCTAAATGCGGTCTCACCAACGTCTTATACAACTGCAACATTTTGACCTCCCACTTCTATACACATTCCCAAAAGGCATTTTTTTAAATGAGAATGCTGCTTACAATTTACTCGGCATTAAATTTAATGAATGTAAAGGTCTGGGCATATGGCCATTATTTTTCAGTCGACAGATTTTACATGATAGGGAAAATTGTTAAACTGGCATAGGTATTTTTGGCCCTAAAATGATCTTGTTAATTAAAACAACAATAGTGGAATTGTTGAACTATGATGATCCCTTCACCTTCACCTCCCCCATCCACTCCTTTCAGGGATCCAAGCAGTCATTCCAAGTCCAACAGAGGTTCACCTGCACCTCCTCCAACCTCATCTACTGCATCTGTTGCTCCAGATGCCAGCTGATCTACATCGGTGAGACCAAGCGGAGGCTGGGCGATCGTTTCGCCGAACACCTCCTCTCGGTCCGCAATAACCAACCCGACCTCCCGGTGTCTCAGCACTTCAACTCCCCCTCCCATTCCGTATTCGCCCTCTCAGTCCTGGGCCTCCTCCACGGCCAGAGTGAGCAACACCGCAAGTTGGAGGAACAGCACCTCATATTCCGCTTGGGGAGTCTGCATCCTCTGGGCTTAAACGTTGAATTTTCTCAATTCTGTTAACCCAGGCTGCCCCCTCCCGTTCCCACCTCTCCCTCAGCCCTTGGGCCCTGGCATTCCCTCTATCTCTAACACCCCCCCCCCCACCCAAGTCGCACTAGCTTCTCATTTTCACACTACAAACAGCTTACAATGGCCTGTTTCCTTTATCATCGATATTTTTTTGCATATCTTTCATTCATTGTTCTTTATCTCTCCACATCACTGTCTATATCTCTCGTTTCCCTGATCCCTGACCAGTCTGAAGAAGGGTCTCAACCCGAAACGTCGCCTATCTCCTTCGCTCCTTAGATGCTTTGCACCCGCTGAGTTTCTCCAGCTTTTTGTGTAACCCTATGATGATAATCATTTTTTTTCTAAATTACTTTTCATTATAAATGAATATCCCTGAAAGACTAATTTTTATCATTCACATCAGTTTTAACTTTGCATTTCGTTCACAGGAGATTTATCGGTTGGTTTGCAGTAAACCTCAATAGGATGTTTATTTGTTGTTTTTTGCTCAGAAGTATTGCCCGCACTGGCTTAATGTGAAAGATGAGACATTCTCCCTTGTGTTAAGAGATTTGGCTATTTTGCCTTTTAAGTGACAATTGTGAATTAAAATTCAGTGTGTGGCATCCTTTTATAGGATAATGCAAACTAGAATATTTGTCGCGTGGAAATGGGGGATGAGAAAGTTTAATCTGCATGAATGAATTACTCTGGAATTCATGTGTGGGTGTATGGAATAATTAATTTCACTGGAAATGCCACAGTGAAAAATCAGTTTTCACGTTTCTACGTATGTTAGCCCCATTTCAGTAAACTCTCCTAGTGCAACGATTCCACCGGCAGATTGCAATCTATCAACCAGATTTTGCAAAGGATCCCTTAAAATCAAACCTTTGATTGTTTTTGGCCGGAAGTAGTGGGGGAATGCCAAAAGTTGCAAGTTCTTTGTCAGCTGCTTTCTCACTTGCAAGAGAACCAAGTCTGCTTTTGTTGCCTTGAAAAGCCCTTCTACCTTTTTTTCCATTTCAATGGCTTTAATAGGCATGATTTTTTTTTTGTTGTAATTGCCTAATTGAAGCTGGCTAAACAGAGAAGTGTTTGTTTCCACCAAGGAATGTGTTTAAAGCAGAATTTCTAGGGAAAGAAATGGACGAAAAGAGGCAATTTTGTACCTTGCAATTGGAATTTGAGCAGAAATAATGACATCTCGGAGCCAAAACATACTTTGCACAAAAGTGAATGGAATTTTTAAATATGTTTACCTTCCTTTGGTGGTGGATGCAATACAGTTAACCTGATTGCTCATAACACTGGATAAAAGGAACATTATTAATTTTGTCTTTAAATGCTTAGATGATGGATGTTGTAGAAAAAAATGCTTGGATTATGGATATTGAATGTGGATATTTTTAGAGCTAGTATCGACAGATGAATGGGAACCTCAGATAGACACAAAATGATGGGGTAACTCAGCGGGACAGGCAGCATCTCTGGAGAGAAGGAATGGGTGACGTTTCGGGTCGAGAACCTTCTTCAGACTGTCTCGACCTGAAACGTCATGCATTCCTTCTCTCCAGAGATGCTGCCAGTCCCGCTGAGTTACTCCAGCATTTTGTGCCTATCTTCGGTGTAAACCAGCATCTGCAGTAACTTCCTGCACATGAATGGGAACCTCATTGCACGTGGGGTTTCACGCTTGATGAAGTCACACGTGGCTGCAACAGAGAGTGGAACAAATACCTAGCTGATCTGCCAGTTGTTAAACACTGTAACTTCCCCTCCCATTCCCACACTGATCTTTCTGTCCTGGACCACCTCCACTTAGCAGTGTTCAGCCCAATGCAAATTGGAGGAACAGCACCTCATATTTTGCTTGGGCAGCTTACACCCCAGCGGTATGAATATTGACTTCACATGGATGTTGCCTGGATTGGAGCATCCAAGTCATGTGAAGAGATTAGATAGGATAGGTTTCTTTTCCTGGAGCGAAGGAAATTGAAGAGTGACCTGAGATACGAATGTGATATGAAGAGGCAGAGTTGGGGTGGATAATCTTTCTCCCACGATAAAGGTATCAAAAAGAGGGGGCATTGGTTTAAGGTGGTTTAACGTTTTTGTTTAAGAGGTTCTGAGGGGGAGGTTTTTACATAGAATGTGGTTTAGTTTAGTTTAGTTTGGAGATACAGCGTGGAAACAGGCCCTTCGGCCCACCGAGTCTGCACCAGCCAGCGATCCCCGCACATTAACACTATCCTACACACACTTTTAAAGGATCGTGGAGAAAATCCACATGGTTAAGGAAAGGACTTACAAACTCCATACGGCGGCATGACTCACATCGCTGCGGCCCCTACAGCCTGTCTGTCTTTTTTTTTTGTCTAGTTAAATGTAGTTGTTCGTGTTTTTTTTTGTATTGTCTCTAACTGTGTATATGTGCGGGGTGGGGGAAACTTTAAATCTCTTCCCTGCACGGGAGACCCGACCTTTTCCCTGTCGGGTCTCCGTTGTCGATGGGGCCTAGCACCGTGGAGCGGCCTCCGACCGGGACGACCTGGGGGCTCCAGTCGCTGAGCCCACGGAGCTGCGGACTCACCGTCGTGGGGCTGGCCGGCCTTGGAGCGTGGGGAGCGGTGGTGGCTCGCTGCTGCGGCCCGACTCTGGAGCTCCAGTTCCAGCTGCAGCTGCAGACCGGTGGACTGTCGGGGTATCGGGAGCTCGCGGGTCCGGGTGGGAGACCGCTCTCCGGAGCTCCCGCAACACAGCTTCTCCAGCCCGTGTTGCGGGGTTGGAGCGACCCGGAGCGGGGCCGTACATCACCCGGCGCGGCTTTAATGACCGCGGGATATTCCAGCGCCCGCCGGGGGCTCCAACGTTGTGACTTTTGGGCCTAGAGTGGGGCCGTACATCGCCCGGCGCGGCCTCAATGGCCGTGGGACTTAACACCGCTCGCCTGGGGCTTCGACCTCGGGAGAGAACTGGTGCGGGGGAGAGAGAAGAACTTTGCCTTCCATCACAGTGAGGAGGAGATTCACTGTGATGGATGTTTGTGTGAATTGAATTGTCTGTGTGTTTTTTTATGAATTGGTCTGTTGTATGGCTTGTAGAAACGGAGTTTCGTTCGAGCCTTTCTGAGGTTAGAATGACAAGTAATAAAATCAAAATCAAATCCGTAGTCGGGATTGATCCTGGGTCTCTGTAAAGGGCCTGTCCCACTTTCACAACCTAATTCACAACCTTTTTTACTCATGGACATTTTTCATCATGCGTAAAAAAAACGCCCCGACCTACTTGATGCCACGAGTACCTACGACTAGCATCACGAGCTGCTACGACCTACCTATGGCCTCCTACGCCCTCGTGACGACCATGCTGTGAGTATGAGTCAAGGGCAAACTCGGCAGAGGTCTTGAATTAGTTTGTGAAAGTGGGACAGGCCCTTAAGCCAGCAACTCCACCGCTATGCCACCGTGCCGCCGGTGGTTGATGTCTGGAATATGCCGCCAGGGGAGGTGGTGGAATTGGATTTAATAGCCATATTTAGGGAAACAATTGACTAGGCAAGGCTCGGGACGATGCTGACCTAATGTGGCAAATGGGATTGGTGTAGATGGGCAAAAGGGGCAGCGTGGACATGGTGGGTCTAAGGGTACATTCCTAAAATGTTTGGCTCCACTACTCTATCGTCACAAGAAACAGTAATACCGATAACTGGGCCTGTGATTATTTGGAACATCTGACATTTGCCTCACTCTTTCACAATCACAATAATACTTTATTAGCCAAGTATACGAGGAATTTCATTTGCCAAGTCAGTCATACAAAATAAAAAGCAACGGAACACACAAAACACACTTTAACATAAACATCCACCACAGTGACTCCTCCACATTCCTCACTGTGATGGAAGGTGAAATAAAGTTCAAGTCTCTTCCCTGCATCGGGGGGGATGTCAGCTGCCCCATGCCGGTGATAGGACCCCGGGTCGGGGCTGGTTATTGGAGCTCCCGACTCGGCCTCTCCTGACGGTAAGTCCGCAGGCTACAGTTGGAGCGCTCCCAGGCAAGGCATTGGCTCCGGTGTTAAGTCCACGCCCCGCGGCGGGGATCAAAGTCAGTCCAAGGAGGCCTCCAGCTCCATCGATGGTAGGCCGCAGAGCGACCGGAGATACAATCCGGAAATTCATCGCATCTCCGGCGAGGTAAGAAACTGAAAAAAAAGTTCCCCCTCCCCCCCATCCCCGACCCCTGACCCCCACATAAAACAAACCGGAAAACATTTACACAATCTTTTAACACACACACAAAAAAAGAGACGAATAAACAGACAGACTGTTGGCGGGGCTGCCAATCGTGTGGCGCCTCTGGCTGAATCTGGAATGTTCCGTTCAGTTCAGTTCAGTTTATTGTCACGTGTACCGAGGTACAGTGAAAAGCTCTTGTTGCATGTTATCCAGTCAGCAGGAAGACAATACATGATTACAATCAAGTCATTTACAGTGTATGAATACATGATAAGGGAATAATGTTTTGTGACAGATCTGAGAGGAGTTTAAGAAGATCATAGTTTAAGTAAGAAATGTTGCTTAGTTTAGTTTGGAGATACAGCTCAGAAACAGGCCCTTCGGCCCACCGAGTCCGCGCCGACCAGCGATCCCCGCACATTATCACTACCCTACACACAATAGGGACAATTTACACTTATTCCAAGCCAAATTAACCTACAAACCTGGACGTCTTTGGAGTGTGGGAGGAAACCGAAGATCTCGGAGAAAACCCACGCAGGTCGCGGGGAGAGCGTACAAACTCCGTGCACCCGTAGCCGGGATTGAACCCGGGTCTCCGGCGCTGCAAGCGATGTAAGGCAGCAACTCTACCGCTGCGCCACCGTGCCGCCCTGCTGTGGGATTAGAGATTTGCAAGTGTGGAGCGATTAGCACGCAAATAGTTGCCCGGGGTGGCCGCCATCTTGGAAGCATGTGTGCGCCAGGAGTCCAGAGTGCACGTTGGGTGTGTGGCCAGAGCTGTGGGTCTGGATCTGGGATTTAACCTGAGGGACGGGTGCATGTCTGAGGCTAGGGTTGTGATCCAGGCTCAGAAGACCAGGGTCAGGCCATGCAGGTTTCTGGCAACAGCAATGGCCTGGAGTGCTTGAATATTTCTTGCTCCCTTACACACAAATTGGAAAATGTATTACATATAATTGAGTAATATATTCCAGGGTACAGGTACTACGGATGAGATAGAGGTGGGGGTGCTCATTTATCGATCCAGCATGTCACTGCAGTAGTCTGATCAGTTCAGTCAGTGTATTGTCACGTGTACCGAGATACAGTGAAAAGCTTTTTGTTGCCTGCTCACCAGTCAGCAGGAAGACAATACATGAAGCTGGGGGGCAGCGTTAGCTGTGATGAGGATGCTAGGAGACTGCAAGGTGACTTGGATAGGCTGGGTGAGTGGGCAAATGTTTGGCAGATGCAGTATAATGTGGATAAATGTGAGGTGATCCACTTTGGTGGCAAAAATAGGAAAGCAGACTATTACCTAAAAGGTGGCTGATTAGGAAAAGGGGAGATGCAGCGTGACCTGGGTGTCATGGTACACCAGTCATTGAAAGTAGGCATGCAGGTGCAGCAGGCAGTGAAGGAAGCGAATGGTATGTTAGCTTTCATAGCAAAAGGATTTGAGTATAGGAGCAGGGAGGTTCTACTTCAGTTGTATAGGGTCTTGGTGGGACCACACCTGGAGTGTTGTGTACAGTTCTGGTCTCCAAATCTGAGGAAGGACATTATTGCCATGGAGGGAGTGCAGAGAAGGTTCACCAGACTGATTCCTGGGATGTCAGGACTGTCTTATGAACAAAGACTGCATAGACTCGGTTTATACTCTCTCGAATTTAGGAGATTGAGAGGGGATCTTATAGAAACTTACAAAATTCTTAAGGGGTTGGACAGGCTAGATGCAGGAAGATTGTTCCTGATGTTGGGGAGGTCCAGGACAAGGGGTCACAGCTTAAGGATAAGGGGGAAATCCTTTAGGACTGAGATGAGAAGGACTTTTTTTCACACAGAGAGTGGTGGGTCTCTGGAACTCTCTGCCACAGAGGGTAGTTGAGGCCAGTTCATTGGCTATATTTAAGAGGGAGTTAGATGTGGCCCTTGTGGCTAAGGGGATCAGAGGGTATGGAGAGAAGGCAGGTACGGGATACTGAGTTGGATGATCAGGCATGATCATATTGAATGGCGGTGCAGGCTCGAAGGGCCGAATGGCCTCCTCCTGCACCTAATTTCTATGTTTCTATGTTTACAATCGATCCATTTACAGTGTTGATCACACAGTGATATAACATTACTGATGGTTTGTCTCAAAGAGAGAAAAGAAAGAAAAGGGCAAAAGGAACTGCAAAAAATGGTCAGGGAGGAACTGCAGATGCTGGTTTAAACCAAAATTAGACGCAAAATGCTGGGGTAACTCAGCGGGTCAGAGAGCATGTGTGGAGAAAAGGAATAGGTGACGTTTCAGGTCGAGACCCTTCTTCAGAAATGGCAATTGCTGGGAATCTAATACAACAGAGAATGCTGGAAAGAGCAAGTAAATGAAGTAGTAAATAAAAAACGGAGCGAGTCACGGTTAGAATTAAATTAAAAACTCCTATAATGATCTCGCTTCCTTTGGAGCCATAGGGTTGACCAGTTTAATTTTGCTTAGAATTTGGGCAGATTACAGGAATCCAGTTTTACATGAAAATTGCAAGATTAAATACAAAGAGGACTTTGATCGTGACCACGTTAGTAATATCCCTTAACTCTTGTTATTAATTGCGGAGAAATGGCATAACTAGCCTGAGGATTTAATACCTTCAAGCCTTGGAATACACTTTCATGCCGTCCACATTTGCAGGCAACAGATCAATGCAAGCTGATAAGATAGACGTTGTGACCAGGCCGCTAATTTAATATTCATGCACGCAACTGTATTCTGTTTCAACAAATTTGGCCATATTTCAGAAAAAAGCATAAATACATTTTAGAAATGGATGTATAATTCCCAGTAAGCTATAATCTCATTGAAACATATAAGATTGTTAAGGGTTTGGACACGCTAGAGGCAGGAAACATGTTCCCGATGTTGGGGGAGTCCAGAACCAGGGGCCACAGTTTAAGAATAAGGGGTAAGCCATTTAGAACGGAGACGAGGAAACACTTTTTCTCACAGAGAGTGGTGAGTCTGTGGAATTCTCTGCCTCTGAGGATCCTGCCGGTGGAGGCGGGTTCTCTGGATGCTTTCAAGAGAGAGCTAGATAGGGCTCTTAAAAATAGAGGAGTCAGGGGATATGGGGAGAAGGCAGGAACGGGGTACTGATTGGGGATGATCACATCGAATGGCAGTGCTGGCTCGAAGGGCCGAATGGCCTACTCCTGCACCTATTGCCTATTGTCTATATATTTATCACACTATTCTCAATTCCTTGTCATTCCCTGCCTGCAGTCTGAAGAAGGGTCTCGAGCCGAAATGTCACCCATTCCTTCTCTCCAGAGATGTTGTCTGTCCCGCTGAGTTACTCCAGCATTTTGTCTCTATCTTCAGTTTACACCAGCATCTGCTGTTCCTTCCTCCACGATAACACTAAGCCTTTTGTTTACTTCTGATACCAGCATACGTTTGACACAAACCTCTTGATGCTCCAGTGTTCTTTAATTATTAACAACATCCCAAAGAGACAGTCAAAATGCTTTTGAATACACCTACTAACATTGAAAGATGTCGGATGCTTTATTGTATATCATCACCAGAATTTTAGTTTAGTTTAGTTTCGTTTAGGTATACAGTGCTTGGAGCAGGCCCTCCGATCCACCGTGTCCGCCCCGACCAGCACTCCCCCGTACACGAGCAATATCCAACACACTAGGGAAAAATGTACGATTTTACAGGTCATGGTATGAACATACCAACTCTGCACAGACAGCATCTGTAGTCGGGATCCAACCCGGCTGTAAGGGTTTTTTAACAATAGTTCTTTTCCAATTTCACAACAGACATGATTTTACCCCCAAAGAAATAGCTGATGTGATTTACTCTTGGTAACATTGAAATTGGATCATGTAGCTGTGAATAAAACTGTGCTATACAGTCCAACAAGAGTGCTTTATTTTCCAGCAATCTCTTGGTTCCTGCATTTGCCTGTTTGGGAAGGCCTGTTCGCTGCACCAATTTAGTGACTGGGCAGTTTTATTTCTGCATAAAATAGGCTCATTTGGACCTTCGTTATTGAAGTAACTTGTTCTAAATCACTTCTAACCCAGGACCAGACGCAACACAGGAGCTTCTGAAGCTATCGGCAATGTAATCATAATAAAAACAGAATGTCCCCAAATTTCCTGAAACCAAACACTATTGGCATTGACACAGTGGGGCTGCGAAACAGTGGATTCACAGAGAGGGAAGTTTCTCCCCCCCACTTCAAGTGCAGGTGTGGAAATCCTGATGACTTTCTGCCGAGAACAGATTTATGGGGCATGTTTTGCAATGTTTTGCCACAAGAAGCCTTCTGTTCCAGGCACATGTGTCCTTATTCTGCAGCAGCGCACAGTGAAAATACGGTTCATTCCGTGCATCTGTGCAAATGGACTGCA